>JAMAJS010000006.1:538139-1125933 GCA_023628935.1 Zygoascus sp. PK3305
AGGAGTGCTGGAGGCAGGCTTGCTGGATCCAGGAGTGCTAGAAGCAGGAGCGGAACTGGAACCAGGCTTGCTGGAGCCGGGCACTGAGCTAGAGCCAGGAGCGGAACTGGAACCAGGCTTGCTGGAGCCAGGAGTGCTGGAGGCAGGAGCGGAACTGGAGCCAGGCTTGCTAGAAGCAGGAACTGAGCTGGAACCTGGCTTGCTGGAACCAGGAGTGCTGGAGGCAGGTTTGCTGGAGCCGGGAACTGAGCTAGAGCCAGGAACGGAACTGGAACCTGGCTTGCTAGAACCAGGAGCGGAACTGGAACCTGGCTTGCTAGAACCAGGAACTGAGCTAGAACTAGGCACTGAGCTGGAGACAGGAGAAATAGGGCCTGAGCTAGACGATGGTTTGCTTGAACCAGGCTTGCTGGAAGAGGGAGCGGAAGTAGATCCAGGCGCACTAGTAACGGGAATCGAGCTAGAGCTTACAGCAATAGAGCTCGTCTTCACACTAGAACTAGTGGTAGGGCAGTCCCACCAGTGAGTAGTGGGCCAGGTCCAGTGCCACGACCAGTGTACATTCCAGGAGTCGTCGCAGTCAATGGTACCGCTGAAATCCCATTCAATATCGTCAAAGAAACCAAAGCAATCGTCTGCCTTGATGTGGGGCCAGCCATTCCATCCGCCAGGCCACTTAGTGGGCCAGCATGGGGGAGTAGGAGTAGAACAGCTGGAAGTTGGCTTGCTGGAAGTCTTGGAAGAAACAGGAACAGAGCTAGAGCCGGGAGTGCTGGAGGCAGGCTTGCTGGTGCCGGGAACTGAGCTAGAAGCAGGAGCAGAGCTAGAACCGGGAACTGAGCTAGAAGCAGGAGCAGAGCTAGAACCGGGAACTGAGCTAGAAACAGGAGCGGAGCTAGAAACAGGAGCGGAACTGGAACCAGGAGTGCTAGAACCAGAAGTGGAAGCAGGCTGAGTCGTAGCAGGAGTTGAACTAAAGCTAGGCTTTATTGAGCTGGTCTTGATAGTAGAGCTCGTAGTAGGGCAATCCCACCAGTGAGTAGTAGGCCAAGTAGAATGCCACTTTCCGCCCTTATTCCATGAGTTATCACAATTGATAATGCCACTGAAATCCCANCCACTGAAATCCCATTCAATATCATCGAAGAAACCGAAGCAATCATCTGCCTTGATGTGGGGCCAGCCATTCCATCCGCCGGGCCAAGTAGTAGGCCAGCATGGAGGAGTAGGAGTTTCACAAGTAGTAGTGGGCTTGGTAGATGTGGTGGGCTTAGTAGAAGACTTCACAGTTGAAGAAGTAGTGGCAGGGCAGTCCCACCAGTGGGTAGTAGGCCAAGTAGAATGCCACTTTCCACCCTTATTCCATGAGTTATCACAGTTGATAATGCCACTGAAATCCCATTCAATATCATCGAAGAAACCGAAGCAATCATCTGCCTTGATATGGGGCCAGCCATTCCATCCGCCGGGCCAAGTAGTGGGCCAGCATGGAGGAGTAGGAGTTTCACAAGTAGTAGTGGGCTTGGTAGATGTGGTGGGCTTAGTAGAAGACTTCACAGTTGAAGAAGTAGTGGCAGGGCAATCCCACCAGTGGGTAGTAGGCCAAGTAGAATGCCACTTTCCGCCCTTATTCCACGAGCTATCACAGTTGACAATGCCATTGAAATCCCAGTCAATATCATCAAAGAAACCAAAGCAATCATCTGCCTTGATGTGGGGCCAGCCATTCCATCCGCCGGGCCAAGTAGTAGGCCAGCATGGAGGATTGGGAGTTTCGCAAGTGGTAGTAGGCTTCGCGGTAGTAGTGGGCTTTGAAGAAGTAGTAGCCTTAGCAGTGGTAGGTTTAGGAGTAGTCTTCACAGTGGTAGTGGCAGGGCAATCCCACCATTGGGTGGTAGGCCAAGAAGACTTCCAGTCAGTCGAGTGTTTGGGCCAAGAATTGTCACATTTGACTTTGGTATTGCCGAAAAGCCATCTCTTCCAGCCGAAAGACCAAGAGAACTGAAGGCTCCAAGATTCACTCTTTTCAATGTACGGCCAACTGTCCCAGCCACCGGGCCAGGTAGTCGGCCAGCATTTGATATCCTTAGGACACTGGAGGCCATTATTATTAAAGAAGGTAGCTTCCGCGGCAACAATCAATGTTGCCAGGAACACAACGTCGGGCACTGCTACCATACCGAATTTGTTATGTAATTGCTTAGTAATGCGCTAAATTCAGACTGCTAAAAAGCAAGCACAACGGTTAGTCCTAGATCTACTCTCGAGGATCTATGATCCCAAAATTCCCAATCGAAGATCGTTTAACATACCAGCTGATGTATAACCGGCAATTAGCAAAAATAACAAATTAGGATAAAGGTGCTGAAAAAAGAGTCAAACACGTCGGAGTCCTGCAAATAATTGTGTTGCTTTCGTAGAAAGTGCCGTCGAGAGCGAATGCTATTTGTTTTCCTTGATTTATGGGGTATGAATTTATTAGGGGTATAAAAAATCAACTGTTACTAAGTTAGCTACAAGATTGAACTACAAAGTCCTTGTACATTCTATTCCTGCTTACCAAATAGATTCGGCTTCAACGATCTGGGTATCGAAAGGTAGCAGGGGCTCCTTGGATAGATTCGAGATGAAGTCTACGGAAGATGGTAGTAAAAGCCTTTATATAGGAAGGCACACTTGGTATGAATCTCTTTTGCACAGCGATATTCGAGTAGATCTGCTCACCCTTAAAAGCAATCATTATTAATTCATAAATAAAAGCAATCATAAGGGGTCAGAGCACTGGTTGAGGTGTTCGCTGAAGAAAAGCAAATGTAGCCAAAGTGGGAGTTCTTCTGGCTCTTTTGGGGTTCTCTCACTACGCATGAATCTACAGCCTGCGTTCTTGGATAATAGCGACACCAGCAGCACCGGCCACTAGGACATGTGCTCAAATAGAAATATTACAAAATCCAACTTGATGATCTCAGTGCACAAAGAAAATTGAACAGGAAAATATCCCTCTGTTCCGCCGCTTCTGTGCTAAGTAGCGCCCTAGCAATAATCTGCCTTCTGTGTTCGTAGAACAAATCCCCATACTCTTCTAGGCAACAGAGCTTTTCCATTCAGGGCGTCAGGGAAAGGCACCAAAAGATCTCAAAGCACAGACCACGCACAAACACCTCGACTGTTCCTGCGGTGTACACAACTCCACAAAATATCCAATGATGATTAATTCATTAATTCCATAAAATACACTAGCAAAAAATAATAAAATGAGACTGTAATAATATTATTTTCTCTACAAATTCTGTCCTATTGTTTGGAAGTGTCTCATCCCTGGCGAAGAGAAATATCTCGCGCCGAGATGCTGACATAATAAGTCAGGGCTCAAGTGTCCTAGATGTAACTTCTAGCTCCCACAACTCTACCCAAAAGCAGATCCAATTTCCTATTAAGGAAGTAGTGTAACGCTAGAATGCGGTGCACACAACCACACTCTGTAGTAGAGTTAATGCATCTGCAAACGCTATCTACGTCAATCTTCAGATCGGTAGTTCCATGAACTTTCTTTTTCCGAAGCTTTTCATACTAGCACCAAAGCACGGACCGACAAGCCGCCGGCCCTGCTTCGCTGTGCTCGCTTTCACCGTATTTCGCACTAGGCAACTATCGTTATAGTCTCATCTTTAAAGTAATTGTTTAAGAAAAGGGCCTATTATTGCTTGAGGGGGTGGATGAATCTATCTAATGATAATTTTCAAAATGCCTCTGTTCTTGCTGAATTCCATCCAGATATTCGGAGAACTTTTAAAGAGGCATCTCCCCGGAAACATTCACTCGCCGGTTCTCATAGTAGTAAATGGAATATGCAGTGTGGTTGGGTTTCGACCTGAACATTTCTTTTTGAAAGTGTAGGACACCAGGCACTCAAGTTCAAAATTGCTACAGACGAGGTTATTCTCAGTTAAAATGTTCCGTTAATATGAAACGGGAACATGCGACTGAAATAAACCAGCTAACTTCGCGTGTTAGGTTCAATATCCTGGGCAAAATGTAAATGGTAAGTCACCCATGCGCCATGCCAATTCACTACGACTTCAGTCTTGCTTGTTAGGTGAAGCAACGTAATGTCATATTATCCAATGCGTCAAATAGGCAGAGTAACATGGCGCAGTTTGTCTATAGGTTGGAATGTATTAGATATTACGTCTATGAAAAAGGCGAGTAGTGTTAGTGTGCCTGCTTGTCCTTGGTAAAAAAATGTACTACAAATCCTGTACTGAGCCCTGCATGTCAGTGCCAACAATAGTTAGAAGCAGTGTCAGGCCTTGCAGAGATATTTTGGGTATTTATTGTTAAATTCAAAGCAAGCATATGTTGTTGATCTTAGCAGCGAAATAAACCTTTCATTTCCGAAACTAAGAAAATGACTTTTTAAAAAATCGGCAGAACAAAGGCACCTTGCTGTCCATTCATTCATTCGGCATGTCTACAGCATAATGGGTTATCCCTTTTATTTTTCCAGGTGCTCGAAGCTCGTATGACTGTGCCCTCCGGCTCTTGTTTCTATTAAGAGTATCTTTCTGTATGTCTTTTCATTTTGGGAAAAAATTAGGAGTTAAACAGTGCATTGGGATCAAAAAAGCAACGCCTCAAAAGTATGATGCTAACCTTTCGGGGGGAGATCATCGCACATGTCTGCAGTACAATAGCTGCCCGGTGAAAAATAGCCTATATTAATTCAAAATAAAAAGGAGTGGCTGGCTGACTTTGGTATCTAATATTGTGGTATTGTCGAATTTGGCAGAATATAGTGCGGGTTGCGGAGGTTGAGAGCGCTATGGGGGTTGGAGGTGATATTCTTTACTGCCCCCTTTAATGTATGAGAGGAGTATATCAGTACAATTCTTTCAATTGCTGCTCGGCAAATGAGCCATATTATATGTTACATATACTCCCATTCAGAGCCATTATCGGGTATGTATCTAAAGTTAGACAAAGCACAACTGCTAGCCGTTTTGCCTTTCTTGAGTGGAATGGAGTTTGCTTGACCCGTTTATAGTTGCTGTCTAATTCAGGCGCTCAGTTTCCTACTGTGTTTTGATGCAGTTCTCATGATCTACCCGGCTGGTCATTGTTCTTTCTTGCATATGCATACATAAAACGCAGTGCGGTGCGCTGCAATGCTCTAGGCGGGGTGGCACTTCGTATATTTACGCTTAAGAGAGTCTTTCAATATGCTTCCTCGAGAAGCCTGAGCCGGAAATTACTGAACATCCAATCGCATTAATTGGGTCTAGTCTTGGATTATCAGTGACGCAGACACAGCTGAAGGCAGCCTCCGCATAGCATGGCATAAAACATTAGTTATTTACGATTTCGGCCTATGCGGAGAATACTTTGATCAAGGTTTGTTTATTTTTAACCACGGACTCAATTCTTTGGTTTGGTTTGATTTAGTTTACTTCGTCTCGAACTCCTTTGGTCTAGGTTCGAGCTACGGGCAGCTTCACCTTGAAGACTGAGTTGCAATGTTCGGTTATGGTCTAAGGGGTGATTTGCCTAAGGTATCATGAGGGTGGGCGATACGAAAGAGTAGAAGCGGGGAGAGGAGCCGCCATTGTGGGCATAGGCTGGGCGACATATGGAGATTCACACAGGAAGATCGGAGATGAGATGGGAGAGATGGATGGGAGGACAACGCCTGTCTGCAGTACCAGGCAATTGGAAATAACAATTGCATTTGCTTGTGAGACCTTGTGAGCTTGGCAGGCTGCTGTGACGATGTAATCGCCGCCTCTGTATGATCAGCTTGGGCGGTCTCATGGTGCTGCATAGAAAGTGCACATCAGACAACGATGATCCGCTGATTTCCCAGCTGTTTCCAAGTAGCTTATTGACTACTGCAGGAACCGCAGTATGTAGTTGAAGATATTTTTTTTTTCTGCACAGACATTTTGGAACTGTAGATGGACCGAGCTGAGGTAGCATTGTCTTAGCTGTGTGCTGGTTCATTAGTGCATAGCATATGTGTGCCTGTGATTATGCAAAGCTAGCGACTGTTTTGTCAAATAGCAGGCGGATAGCTGCTGCTTGATTGGTTTGATCTCTTCCATTTTATTTTTTAGTGGCCGCCGGGGAGACTACAGCCCCGCTTGGGCCAGGCTAGCAAGGGATCCGAGCCCGATGGTGATATTGGCATATGGCCTGTGGGTCATAATGCTGACAAGCGGGCTAGACACCGGGCTGCGTAGTGGTACGATAGTCATGCAAGTAGGGTGTATGGGTGCACCCCAAAAATATTCGCCAGCATTACTGGCCCAGCGTTAGGTATGCAGTAGCGCAAACGCACGGCCGTTTTCCAGGAAATTTGCACTAAGATCGGGAGCAGTAGGGCATACAAGCCATTCCAGATCCCTCCCCCCTTAATACGCATCTGTGCCGCTTTAGCCTGGGGAAATTCCCAATTGAGCAGCTGCACATTTTTGGCCAGTAGTCCGGTTGCTGGTAGCTGCAACCGTGAACTAAGACGCATCGTCCTCATTTTTACTAGTGACACAACATTTTTTTGTTGGGCATGTTTGTTGTTTTAGTTTCTTTCGTTGGTTTTTGGGTTTTTTTGCTGGCCATGTAGATGTATGTTTGTGGGTTTATTGTTTTTTTTTTTTTCTTGTGTAGTTTATAAAACTGTCGAACTTTGGTAGGTCCAGTTTGCTGAGTGTGAGTCGGCCTTGCTTTTTCCTCCCATGGTCTGCAGATCTGGACAGATCTCCATCTCTGCGGTTGGGTAGATCTGAAGCCCAGCACGTAACAAGCCAGAGTAGCCTGACCGTTTCGAACTCCCATATTCTATATTTCCCAATAGCGTTTGCTGGGTCTGATTTGGCGACCGGAGTGACTTGCCACTTTCCAACCTTCTCCACAACTTTATTTGTCTGAGTTGCTGGTCTGCCCGCTATATTGGCTGCTGAAGACCGAATCAGGTCCCCAGCACACGCATCAAGATGGATCCGAAAAACCAGGCTCGGCGGCAGCCATGCTGCCAGTCGAGCAACCCACCAAGTTTCCCGAGAAAAAGTAGCAGTCTACCATCTCCGGATCTAGAAAATGGGAGGGAGCTTGGAAAAGAAAACCCCACGCTAGAGAAGCAAAGGCCTTGCATAGCAAGCGAAAGGCAAAAGCGGGCCTGTCCACCCACTCGCTTGCCGCCGGCGCCGCCTACCCAGCACGCACACACAGAAAAGCCCCCGCCAACAGCAAATGAGCTCCCAAGCTGCGACCTAAGAGGCAAGAAAGATATCACCATGTGACGCATTTGGTAATGAATAGAGGCTCGATCTTGATAGGGTAGTTTTATCGAAGAAGGAAGAAGCAGAGGGTGCAAGCAACATCACGCCTAAAAGTAAAGCTCGAGCCCCCTACTAATTGAAAAAAACCAAGCCAAATAGTCAACAGGAGACGAGCCAATGTTGCACAAGGGCTGGTTGTGTGTTTGTCTGCGGACAGGTGCATGCAACACAGGAACAACGGGTCATTCGGGCCAGCGGCGCTTACGTACACTTGACAGCCTCGCCGACGCTACTGTAACTACATCCCACTAGGCAATCCAGGTTGACATAAACGAGTGGCCGCAGTGTCTTTTGGCTAGGTTGGGCTGTTGGTCTGTTACTTGGCTCAGGTGGGGCACCACCCCCCGCGTATCCTGCCAAAAATCTCCCAAGGGCCATCCCCCCCTTTTCGGTTTCCCTTGGCAGGCACGCGCGGCTATCCGCGGGTGGACGAGAGCGTTGCAGGGGCAACGCCCGCACCTACCGCCGCTTGAAGGCTCTGCCCCGAGAGCCTCGCAATTTTTTTTCACCGTCTGCCCCGATCCATCCCAGATAGTCCAGCTGTGGCCAACGCCGACGCATACACCAGCAATCAGGAAGAGACGATACGAGACTACCAAGAACAGAAGAGCAAAATGAGCAGGAAGGTCCTTTCGGGCGCAGCGACATCTCCCCGTAAGGTCTCAGGCGGATCCAGTCCGCTGGGGTCTGCCGCGGCGAACACCACGCTGAGTGCCCGCTCTGCCAAAGCCTGCAATCTGTGCCGCAAGATGAAGCAGCGCTGCGACGCAGTTGAACGCTTCCCACAAGGATGCTCGCGGTGCCACCGCAGAAGCGTTCCCTGCGAGTTCGATGGCAACCGTATGCGAACCAGCTGGGTCCCATCGCACTCGTCCAGTCGGAGTGGTGCCGAAGCTGCCGCAGCCATCATGATGCTCATGGCTACTCCCGCCTCGACCGCGACGGGCGCAGCTGCTGCTGCTCCGGCAGACAACCATCACAACTCAACCAAGCCAGGTCATGGCGACTACCCTGATCTACTAACAGCAATGGCTCCTTATTCCACGTCTACCCCGAGAAAGTTGTCAGGCGGTGCAGGCTCGGATCTGCGGCGCGATGCCGACGGTGCTGAGCATTCCGGCGAGGAGGGCTCTTTTGGTGCGACGGTTGCGGGCATTGCCAACGGAGCATCCCCGGCCAGACTGCTGCCGTTCGACCCCCAGACTCCTTTTGAGGATGTCATCCTGGAGGGCCAGTTGATTGAAAAAGAGCGCATTGCTGATATGTACTTCACGTATCTGGAAAAATGCCACCCGCTGTTCCCAATTATTGCCAATAGAATGCTGGCTCCGGGCTCCCCGCTATTCACTACGGACCGCACCTTATTTTGGGCAATGTGCTCAGCCGGTGCCGCAATTACCGATATCGAGGTATGCCGTCTGGTGTTTAAGCATGCACAGAAGCAAATTGCCGAAAAGGATGAGCAGTTTTTCCTGAAGCCCTACGACCAAATGTCACTGGTATTGGCTCTCGTCATCCTGGCCTACTGGCCATCCCGGACTTTCCGTTTCCAAAAGGACTGTGGTTGGAAGTACGCTGGCACCGCTTTACACCTGGCAATGCAGATTGGCCTGCATCATTCATCTAATCCTGATGAGTTTGCACTGGCAGAGCAGAACACTGCTGCCCGAGCCTTGACCTGGCTTGGAGTTGTTGTCTGCAACCAAACTTTAGCTATGATCAGCGGTGTTCCTCCCACGGTTTCGACCACTTGGAGCGGCGTCGACGATCATCTCATTCTTATGAATGAGCCTGGCGAAGAGTATCGTTTCACAAAGGACTCCGACATTGCTGAGTTAATAAAACAGTCTCGGTTCATGAGGGTCCACCATCGAGCTTGTACAGCTCTTTGTGGAAACCCTGACCAAAAGTATGGGCTAGCCATCCCGGAAGCTCGTCTGATCATTTACAAAACATTTTATGAAGAGCTTTCTTCAATGGTCACTGAATTTTCTCCCATGTCATCAGTCACTGAGCTGTGTGCTCTTAGCTGCAAGCTCCACCTTCATCTCATCATGGTACTGCCAGGCACCCTAGAGAACGATGTCAAAAGTGTCGTCATCCCGATATTTGTTGTTTGCCTTCAAATTACGTCTCTCATATCTCGCTTGATGCAGAGCAATTTGGCACCCATGAGCCACCCTTCCATCATCATCAGAACCGTCATACTTGTCGTTATCGTTCTGTACAAACTTCTTGCATCCGAATATAAGCATCTAATTGACCAGAGAGCGGCTTTTGGAGCTATCACCGATGGATACCGCTACATTAGAACTGTCTGTCTGCTTTATCAATCTCCCTTGGATGACGACCCCGGTGAGCGAAGATCTCAATGGGCTCTCAAGCTGTGTGGCATGCTCCAGGCCATGTACTCTTCGAACTCTCTCTCATCTACACTATGCAGCGTGTCAACTCGACTCGGCTCCTCTGTTTTTATTTCCACTATTCATGAAGTGCTGAAATGGCGAGCAAAAGGCAACTTTGTTGTGGCTGGTTTGCCCACTATGGATACTCAACCTTCGATGATTATCAACAATGTCAATAACAACACCAGTAACGGTCAGGATTTGCCTAACGACGAGAATAAATCCTCATCTACTCTGGTATCCAGCTCCTCTCCTAATCTTACTTCTGGTGGGACCATGGCTACTTCTGTTAATGATGATTTTCAGCCGCCAATCAACTTTGATGATGACCCTGACTTTTCTGAATTCTTGATGGCAAGCACATGGGGTCTGGAGATTTAGACACTGGCAGAGCCACATTGGCAGAGCCCTTAAGATACTCCTATTTATTATCATATTCTTGTATAAAGTAGTTTTAATTTGATCTTGATATCAAAATGCACCATGGCCAATGCCGCAAACTAAATTCAGAAATACATGGTATGTTAAGTAACGTACTTCCTGGCGTCATTCGATATATTCGTCATTGTGGTATGCCATTCATTTCTATTAATAATTTACATGCAGATTTCGCGATAGTATGAAGGGAGCGTTTAAGATAAATCAAATCCAGCTTCTGCTCGGATTGAGTATAATAGCTTCTCTTTCAGCAGTTTGGCATCTCTATAATCCGGCAACTTCAACATGTTTACACAAGTTGACGATGTCGGTAGTCGAGAAAGGTCCGTTCCTGCGTTGTGAATAGCCAGCTTCGGATTGAGCTGCTGGAATCCAAGAAGGGGAGCTTTTGGTACTGACGTAACAAATTTAATAAATAAGCAGCGATCATCCTCTGGCATGTCATAGAGAGCCTCCCAGAATGCAACAATAGTAGGGTGCTGAATATGGAAGCCATTCGAATAAACCGTGTTAGCCTTGAGATCCTCAATATCGATCTTTGCTCGTCCACCACTAATGAGCATTTGTAACTCAGTTGCATTGAACATTCCTAGCCAATCCAAGGAAATAACTGAGCCCACGCCCCGGATAAATGCTGCCGTCTGAGGCGCTAGAACACTGTTCAACTTGTAGTTTGCTATGCTGTGAATATACTCCAATCTGTTCGTATTGGTCACAGGGATATTTGCTCCCCCAGGTTTGAGCTCCACATCCTTTTGAATACCATTTCCAACCCCTTGTGTGACAGTAAAATCCAAATTCAAATCATGCTCAACATCTCCATTGTATTTGTGCACCTTCACCAAGTTATTGTATATCTCAGGATCAAGAGAATAAAGGTCATCAAAGGTATTCTTATCAGATCTGCCCACCGCCGCCCACTTCTGCAGGAAGAACGGAGCAAACTCTGTGTCCACTAGAATTTCCTTGTACAGACACTTTCCAATTACCTTCCCTAGAAAGTTATAATACCCCAAAGCTTTTTCCACAACTTGAGGGTCAAGCTCTGAAATGCTGCGGTGGACGCCATATATTGGGTTCGGGTAGAGCTGGTAATTTTTGGTGCTCTCAAACAGATCAAGCCCTCCTCCACGGACAAACCCGTCCTGGCATACTGAGGTGAGAAATTCCTTTGTCAAGCCCCCACCGTCAATCCCAGCTTCTACACCATATTCATTGTGAAACACAACTGCAATGGGAAGTTTGAAATCTGCGCCACTGGTATCTTTCAATGCCTCATAAGCATCTCCGAGCAGGTTACTTCTTCTGATGTTCACATTCATCTTCGCTTGCTGACCAAATACAGACCTGCTCCAGAAGTCATTGCCGTTTCCTTGCTCGACCCGGTTTCTGTCAAGCTCGATAAAAGCTTGAAACACATGTACTCGAACGTCAAACGGCATAAAAAAGGGCACCTGTCTGAGAAGTTCAAGTCGAGGAGCAAGAGCAAGCTGTTGATGATTCTTAGTGAAGCGTCTTCTCTGAAAGTCAGTTATAGCAGATGTTTCATCATCACTGGAACTATCAGCCTCTCTCTGTCTCTCATGTTCTTCCACCACCATAGGAATAAATACTTCCATGTTAAAATTATTGACCATTAGCCAAAAGTCTTTGCCAAGGAAAGGACGCCTCGAATCTCTAATATAAATCTGCCGAATCACCAGCAAAGAAGCGCTCTTCAACTTTCGTAGCATGCTAAACATGTCACCGGCACCATCCTCCAGCTTCGCCCAATTCCATATCAGCGAGAAGCAAAGATTTTTCAAGAGCAGTGATAGCTGTCTAACCGATGCAATATCAAGCCCATGGGGAGAATCAGAGAAGAACTCTGAGTCATCTGCGATAATAAGCCAGTACGAGTAAAGCTCGAGAGATATAATCAGCATCGACCAGCCTTGGTCATTAGCTCCAATACTCATTACATCCTTTGCATCAACGGTGCCATTGGAAAACGTAACAAATATCTGTGACCTCTTGAAGGCTTGCCAAAAAATGTGGACAGCAGACGCAGAGTCATCGGAAAGGACAGATAGATACAACAGAACATCACGATGGCGAGAGGGGTACAATCCAATGAGAGTAACAAAAAAGGATGCCACTAAGTTGATATTCTCAGCTGAATCTTGGGCGCCTGAAAGTAAGGAGAACACAGAAATAATGAACGAGCGAGCGTACAAAGAGTCAACGGTCTGTCTCTGCAGAGGATCTTCAAGAACCACGTTTCGGGTGAACCCTCCAGAATCATCATCACTATGATCACTATCAAATTCACTGTATTCATTTGAAGGATTTGAGATGACCAGATCGAGCTGGCCAGCAACTTGGTTGATTAATTGGATACCCATAATGGAGACGCTTCGCCTACCAATAGTGAACACAAGATTCGTTAGTACCCACAATCGTGCCGATTTACTGTCCGGAAGTTTGTCAACTTGCAAATAGGCATCAGAGCTAAGAAGATAGCTAAGCGCTTGTTCCAGATACGATAAATATAACTGCGAAATTCTCGGCTGGGCCAAGTAGAATTGGACAAAGCTGGAGGGGTATTTGGGCGACAGCTTCGCAATTGCAGGTCCACAAGTGTTTAAAATATGCGAGCTTCCCGTCTCGGATATCTCTTTTTCGACCAATCTGCCCAAATTACTGTAAAGGGGTTCTGGAATGTATTCCGATAAGCTGTTCATCATCTGCAGCAGGCTCCCCTTTACCTTGGAGTTACCTTCGCGCTCATATACCCGTTGGAATATGACAGACAAAGCCGATAGAAGCTTTTCAAGAGATCCCGCACTTACTTTGCTAGGAAGATCACCCGCCAGAACTAAGTGCGACAAGTTCTCCACCATGTTGTCGTCCTCAGTCCCGGCATAGAGCGCTCGAGAACAGAAAGTGAATAAATTGATGCAGTATTGAGCATCATGACTATTCTCTAGTAAGGTGCACCTTGAAAATTGGGAAATCCAATCTTGTTTGAGGTGCTGGCGCAATTGGAACTGCTGCTGCTTTGCTCGGTAGAATCGTTGGATCTTTAAAGCGGCCCGTTCTTGGCTTCTCGCCTTTTCTCTCTTTTCACGTTCATCCTGCGCCTTTTTGAGAATCGAGTCCTTGGAGGTAGCACCTGCATTCTTCCCTCCTAGGTTAATAGTCCTACCCTTACGGTACTGTCCCCTGAAGTTCATTGTGTGTGGCGAGGATGGAAGTAAGATCCAGTGATGTTGAAGGTGGGAATGATTAGTGATAACACCACGCCAGGGCCAAATGTCACAGACCCCCATTATTAGAGATATACGAATGAACAAAAGCTTATTTCGCCAGACAAATGGAGGAGCATACAAGAGCAACAGAAATAAAATTCTTATTATCATGAAACTATTCAAATTTTAGAGAATATCCATACATCAAAAAATACAAGGTTAAAGGCGTATCAGTCGTCAAATCGTCAAGCAGAGAACTAAATTCTGCTGTGCGTCCCGGAGAGAACCGGAGTAGGAAAGTTGGGGAAAACAACACACAGAGTACTTTACAGGCAGAAATAGACGCCAGACACGAAAGCGATTGCCAAAGATATCCATTGCACAGACACAGCAGTTGTGCCACTCTTCTTTTTAGTTGTGGTAGCTGCAGGAGCTTCCGATGAGGTAGCAGAGGGTTCAACAGACGAGGCTGCCAACGACGAAGTGGTCGAGGTGGCCAGGGTACTGCTGCTGTTGCTTCTAAGAGACGTCGAGTTGATGGCTACATCGCTCGCAAAGTTATACAGAGCGGTTCGAGTACCAATCAATCCACTCACAGTAGCTACAGAATGGGTTTCCGCAGTAGAAGAGCTCGCAAGGGCCAGCAAGTTAGGCTGACTGGCAGGCAACGACGAGACCAGCTCGACGCTAAAGATAGATGAGCTGGCAGTGGAACTGGTAGAAGACGGAGGCACGTAGGTGCTAGAAGGAGGAACGTAGACAGAGCTGCTACTGGAAGAGGTAGAGCTGGTGCTAGTAGAAGAAGGGGGAGGGGGGGAGTAGACAGAGCTGCTACTAGAAGGAGGGGGGGAGTACACTGAAGAGCTGGTCGGGGGAACAAACACAGAACTGGAGGTAGCAGGGCTAGTGCTGGAGATGGGGGCAGGAGAGCTAGAGCTGCTACTGGAGCTGCTGCTAGAACTGCTGCTAGAACTGCTGCTGGAACTGCTGCTGGAACTGCTAGAGCTACCACCAGAACTACTACTGCTGCCAGAGGAACTACTAGTGGACTCAGTTCCACCGACATCACCAGCTTCAAATACCTCAATGTAGGCTTCTCCATAGCTCTCAGCAGTGACAACACAGAAGGCACCGCCACCTGCACCATCAGCACTTAAGCTAGAGGTGACCTCGTTGATATTATTCTCGGCTGGGTCAATGTAGCAGGGCAGACCGTTGCAATTTCCCGACTTGCAGGAAATCTTGACACCAAACTTGGGCTTTGTGTTTCTAAAAGGGCAGGTACTCTCCAGGTAAACAGGATTCCAGCCGATTTTGACAAAGGTGTTGCCATTCGAGTCAGTATTACCACCGGCAACATAGGGGGACCAGTTGCCATAGGGGTTGGAGGTAGAGCCCCAGACACAGCCATCTTCAGCAGACACTCCAGGGGGGTTGATATAGTAGTGCGCAGCCGTAGAAGCCCAGTAGGAAGGGTCTGGCACAGCCAAGACCTCGCTGCTACCACCATCCACATTGGTGGGAATGAGCATGGCTTCATTGCCGGGCAAAACTGTCTGGCAAAAGGCAACGTTGGAGCCGCATCTGTTCTTCGCATGGACGGTTCCAGTTCCATCTACGCAGTAATCCCTGTTCGGGAAAGGCTTAGAGATAGTTCCATCATTGTTGCAGTACAGGCCACCGTATTGGCTCTGGGGGTAGGTATAAGAAGTAGCCGAGGGATCCCATTGCATGGACAACTGACCGGGGGGACACGCATAGGGGCAGTAGGAGCCAGGGGTGCAGGCCACATCAGGAGAAATGGCCCATCCGGCATTCTTCAAGTTGGGCGTGACGGCAACGAGGCCGGCGTTGGAAGGAAACTGGCACTGGCCGCCACGCTTATTGAGATTTGTCGTGTTGGCGGTCTCGAGAATAATCTCATTGGCTCCGGTCGTGTCTAGGGGGTTCACGAACCCTGCCGCCTCATGGCGGTGATGTCGGTGCGCAGAACCAGCAGCGCTCACAACAGGATACAGAGCAGAAACAAGCACCCAATTAGCGATCGTGTTGAGGTACATCGTGTCTTGTTGTCGTCAAAGGAGGTTTCTCTAGGAATACAGCACAGAGGTAAACAATGGTCGGGAAGTAGGGGGCGCGAGCGGAATGGCAGAGTGCGTCAACAGATAGCAGTTAAAAAGCAAAAAAAGGAACGTAATCTTTGGCAAGAGCTGACTGAGATCGTAGTAGTCGAAGGAAACAAAAAAAAAAAGGAATGACTATGCTGTTAAAGCAATAAAAGAGCGAACTACGAAAGCAAAAAGCTGTGCAAAGCGTGTGACACTGGGCTATTGTTGTTGAGTGGGTGAAGGTAAAATGTGAAGCAGCCGAGCAAGTCTTGGGTTGCTTACTATAAGAGGTGCTAGAGGGGTACATATGTAGCCTATAAAAATTTTCACATTGCCGTTTCAGGCACGTTTGGAACCGCCTTGGGACGACTCAGAAAAAGCAAACATGTGTTGTTGTGGCAACACTTGCTTAGCTAAGCTCCCGTTTTGGAACTCGGCCTATGAGACATGGTTCCCTCCCCTGCCTGGCCACATGAGGCAGAACATTGCTCGTGCTGTGCCAAGCTAAACGAGGCAATGACTAGCGTGGGGGATGCGAGCTGTGCGGGAAAATAGATAATACCTTTACTATGAGGTTGGGGCGAACGAGCACCTGCTATTAACTTTACTTTAGTGGGGATGGCGGGGGGGTAGCCTAGCGTGAGGCAAGCAGGCGGTGTGCAGCCATGAAGAGAGGGAACATACTGGGGGGGGAAGCAAGAGACAAATGTTTTAGCGCAAGATCACTCTTTAGAACAGGCACAGGAGCCAGCCAACTTCTAAGACACACACGCTCGCTCGGTTCAGTCCAAAAGCCCGAAAGCAAAGTCAAGACATGTGTGAAAGGCAAGGCTGAAGGGAGCGTGGAGTTAAATCGAATCGGGTGCGCGCGCGCCAAAAAAAGTTTGCATTTCTTGTCTAGCTTTGCTTGCACTCTGGAGGCTGCTGGCCAGCAACGGGTGCTTTGGTGGCAGGTGCTTCATCTTCAGAGTCATCATCCTCCTCCTCTTCGTCCTCATCTTCCTCGTCTTCGTCCTCGTCCTCGTCTTCGTCGTCCTCGTCATCCTCGTCGTCGAATTCATCGCCTTCAGGCAAGTCCTCGTACTCCAAGGCGTCGCCGGTGAACCAGTCGATGGCTCGAGGGATCAGCTTGTCCTTGATTTCCTCGCCCAGTTCGTAGTCGATTTCCAGACGAGACTCCAAATCCTGCAGCTCTTCAACATCGAGCTCCTCTTCGTCCTCGTCCTCGCCCTGGGGCATGTGAGGAGGGTCAAAAAAGTTGAAAAAGCTGTCAGTAGGGATCAGCTTTTCAATGGTTCGGGTGGCCTTGGTGTGCTTGTTTCGCTGCTTTCGCTTCTCGACTAGGATGGTCAGGTTGTTTTCG
Organism: Zygoascus sp. PK3305; assembly: GCA_023628935.1. Taxonomy (NCBI): domain Eukaryota; kingdom Fungi; phylum Ascomycota; class Dipodascomycetes; order Dipodascales; family Trichomonascaceae; genus Zygoascus; species Zygoascus sp. PK3305. Next base: position 555,015 of record JAMAJS010000006.1, read on the forward strand.
GGTGAGGTCCACTTGATATCGTCGCCATCGGCATGGTCATAAATAAAATCACCTCCATAGCCAGTCTCTTCCTGGTAGTAATACGTCTTTGTCAGGACCTTGTTTGTGAAGAATTCGTTTTCGGCAAACTCAAACTCCAGAGCAAAACCTGGGGTATCGAGGTACTTGAGTCGAATGTCCACCAGATAGGTGAGAGCTTCCGAGTCTCGGTCAGAAATGGTTTCTGCAATCGGGGCAATGTTGGTGAGAGCAGTGAGCCAGAAGTTGGGGATGCCTGAGACATTCTCGTCCTCCTCGTCTTCCTCGTCCTCTTCAGAAGGCTGCTCGGGCTCGTCGTCCTCGTCTTGCTCCTCCTCCTTGATTGCCTTTCCAAACACAACTTCTTCTGTAGTAGGCTCCTCCTTGCCGTTAATGATGGCTGCTCGTCGCTTATAGTTGGGCTCGTACAGCTTCAAGTACTTTCGCTCGAGCTCAAGCAGCTCCTGCTGGAACTGGGCCTCGAGCTTGGAGTGCTCGCTCTGCAAAGCCTTGAGTCCCAGGATTCGATCCTGGACCTTCTTGGGCAGCGACTCAATGTATCCCGAAGACTTGCCAACAAGATGATTCAGATTTCCCTGGATGGACTGTAACAGGGCCAGCGTGTCCTGGAACTGGGCGCCACCTTTGGCTCCGTCTGATTCCTCGGCAATTGTAGCGACGCGCGGCTGGTTGGTGTTCAGCCGGCTGGCGAACGAGGACGCGGCCGTTGCAGGCGTATTCTGCGGAGTAGGTGCACCAGCAAGCTCGTTAAGACGTTTGCTTCTGATGGGCTCGCTCATGATAAATAGTGGTGGTGGTGATGGATGGTCCAAGTTAGGTGGGACGAAAGCAGCAAAGAGCGAGCGGGTGCGCGTTGCTTAACACACACACGGAACCAAAAAAAAAAGTAGGGCAGTCGACTGCAAAGATCAGCTGTCACAAAGGGCTCGACGGCAACGGGTGCGTGTGGCTTGGGACGTGTCGGCAAGGCTGCTAATGGAACTGCACAGGTGTACCGTTTAGATTTGACAAAGCAATCGGGCTGGCTTTCTGCGCTGGAGCTGTTTGGCTGCTGCTGGTGGTGGAGGGGGAAGAAAATTTTGAGCAGCTGTAATTTATGGATTGAGGGGGGAGGGAGGCCTGGACCGCCACGGCTGAACCCCACGCAACGGGGTGAGCGAGGCGCAACCAGCCAACCAAACTAGGCATACTATGCGGTGCGGGTGCCGTGCTGTGTACTATGCTGTTCTGCTCACCCGCTCTGTTCTTTGCGCAGCCGGCTCGGACTGGCTGGCCGTGTCATGCAGGATCTGGCCGGGCCTGGACTTTGGCCGATCCCGGCCTGCTCTGCGCTGGTTGGTGGTGCTCGTCCAATTGTCGTTTCCACTGCAAGCCACGCATACACGCACCCAACCATCCACCTCCTAACGTACTCACCTTTACATAGCATCTCGACCTTGACCCTGGAGCACTATGGTCCTTGTTCCACCGCTAAATTTTGCCCCTGTAGTGGAAGGCGTGTACCGATCCGGCCATCCGTTGAAAATCAATTATGCATTTCTCGAAAATCTTCATCTCAAAACCATCATGTATGTGCAATATTTTGGTGCCTAATCTACTGTCCACATCTATGTTGGCTAATTAGCAGTTATATTGGCGACAGGCCCGACGAAGAAAACAAGGAGTATTTCGAATGGGCAGACGCCCATGGAATCAATCTCATCTGCTTCCATGTCAAGTCAGTCAAGGAGCCGTTTCTTTTGAACGATCCTGTCGCAGTGTCAAATGCGCTGCAGGTGCTGGTTGATTCGCGCAATTTCCCAGTGCTGCTGCATTCCAACAAGGGAAAACACAGAGTGGGTGTTTTAGTGGGCATCATGCGGAAAATGATGCAGCGATGGTCTCTGGCGGCTATCTTTGACGAGTACGGCAAGTTCGCTAAAGGTAAAGGCGACGCCGATATCGAGGTGAGTGCCCCTTTCTATGCGAATAAATACAAGTATATTATCATATCTAACACCAAGTTTATCGAACTGTTCGAGCCTCAGATCACGTATGATCCCCGCTTCCAGCCTTCGTGGTTCTTGGTCTAGTAGCCTGGTGTCTTTTCATTTTTTTTGAAAAAAAAAAAAAAAAAGAACGAGGTATGCACATATGCAGCAGACCGCCATCTTCTACGAATCGAGTTTAAAACCTCCAGTCCTTGTCGGCACTCTGGACGGCCCACTTGAACTTCTCTCGAAGTGTCTTGGTAAACAGCTTCTCCAGAGGAACATCAAATTTCTTGGCAAACATGACCGTTAGTCGCGGATCAATGTAGTTCATCTTGGAGGTACCCAGTGACACCTGTGAGTTATCCTCCTTATCCTTGAGCTGCAGCCGAGTGTTTTGGATTCGCTCGTCCAACTTGGTCACCTGCGCCTGCAGCTTTTCAACAGTAGCAGTACCCTTAAGTTCTGGCTTGCCACTCTTGTTCTCCTTTGCATACTCCTCCTTCATAGTTTTGAGCACCTCCAGCTTGACCTTGAGCTCTGATGCCGGCATGGGCTTCTCCTTTTCCTCAACAAGCTTTTCATTGTCTCGAGCAAATTTCCGCTCAATTCTCTCCTTTTCTCTAGCAAGCACCCGCTGCTGGATCTCAATAACCTGGTCCTTTGTAAGGTCATCAATCTCAGCAAAATAGTCCGGCATCTTCTTCTTTAGCTTAGCATCCAGCTGCAGAATCATCTTCTTCAATCTAATTCGATTCCACTGTAGCTCAATAACCTTTTCTTCAATCTTTTGCACAGAGGCTTCATGGGTCTTGGCAACAGTACGTTGATGGTTGCACAAAATCGCAACTGTTCGATTGGCAGCATTGAACTCCACAACCTTCTCCCCAACTGTTCCCTTGTTAGGGATCAAATCCAACTGGTCCTGCATAGTTTTGGACGCGTTATAAGTACGGAATACCTTTGCTGTGAGTCCCGGCATGTACTGCTGGAAATGCTTGTTAAGCACGGAAGGATCCAAGCGATCAAAAATATCGTCACCAGGGCCCTTGGGTTCTCGCTTGAAGATCATGAGATTCTTGAACACCTGACGATCGACATCTACTTCCTGGTGAAATCGAATACTATCTTTACCAAGAAAATCAAACACAACTCGGTTGGGCGGGACAAGTTCCACATGCTCACACCGCAAAGAACAACAGCCAACAGTGTCGGCCTCATCATCACCCTTTTCTCCACCGGCTCGAAGAGCAAATCTATCAATCAGGTAGGTAGCAGTCGCCCGCTGTCGCTTCATCATCAGCTTGTCCTTGAGCTCCTTGGTATAGTCCTCACGAATCTTTTCAATATGATTCTTCAATTCACGAGCCTTTTCAAACTTCATGTAATCACTCATACCTTTGAGATGGGAAGACTGAGCCAACATGACGTACTTTGCATTACCGTTGATATTCTCTTTCCAGTGGGCCAACCAAGAGACGGTATTATCATGTCGAACCTCCGCCCACTGATGACCCTTAGGAGGCTCAGGAACCTTAGAGTCTTTTCCAATATTGATAATAACCTGCTCGGGCTGAACTCTAGCCTTGAGTTTACCAGTTTTGGGATGAGCACCTCGGCCTCTGAACAGCCCCGGAGGTTCTATTCGGAAATTACCAACAGGCTGTGTTCGGCCATCCATTTTGCATGTCTTGAAGTTCTCTTCCATTTTATCCTTTTCGTCTTTGATGATCTTCTTTGCTGCCCGAGAGAGGGCCTTCTTTTCCTGCCGAAGCTTGTCATAGTGGTCAAATATCTTCTTGAAATCACACCTTGAAAACTCAGCGATATCAATGCTTTTGCCGTCTTTATCCTTGGCGCCACCAGAATCCTCTAGGACCTTCTTGAAATCGTCGAAGAAGTTTTTCTGGAATACCGGGTTCTCAGTATGATCAGAATTGAGCATTGCACCGAAAAAACCAGCCACCTCCTCAGCTTCTACAGGCAGCTTCACAGGCTTTCCATCGTAGATCAGCTTTATATTCTTCGGAAGAGGTTCATAAGGTGGAGGGAATAGCACACCATTATGCTCAAGAGTCTCCCATTTAATGGAATTGTCTTCTTTTTCGTCTAGCTGTTCCCACCACTTGTACACATCCTCATCATCATCGACAGCCTCTTCCTGATCCGGAGACTCTTCCTTCTTCACTTCCTTCTTGACCTCCCTTTTGATCTCTTTCTTAGCTTTGGCGCTGATAGCTGACTTCTTTCCATTGGTCGCAGCAGCCTTGGGTTTCGGAGAGCTGTTGGGCTCTTTCTTGACTTTGGATGCCGTGGCTTTTTTAGTCGAAGTTTTCTCCTTCTTCACCTTCTTGGCAACGGGAGATGCACCGTTGGACTGAGCAGTTCGCTTCTTTCCGTTCACTGCGCGTTGGCTCTGCAGGTTGTGTTAGCTTTCCCCATCTTTTGATCCCATCAGCATGTGTTTCTGTGGAGGAACAATCTCTCCCGAGGCAGCCACATCTGTGAAAAGAAATATATACTTACCAAGGGGATATCATCATCATCACTAGACGCAGCGATAGCAGCGGCAGCGCGCTTGGCCACTAGGGTGGACAGAGGAGCGTCATCCGAATCGGACGCGTGGTCGTTGTTGATAGGAGCTGGGGGCATCACGAGCAATTGTGGGTATCGTCTATTGTAGGCAACAGCAGGACTAGAGATTCTGGTAACTGCAGATTTGTTGCAAAAGGCGCGTCTGGCCAGTGGAAATCGAACAACGCCGATACGAGACAAGAAAGATAGAATGCTGACCGCACGTAAGAACTCAAACGGTAGATCGCCTCCGGTCGCTGGTTGTCAATCCGTGAGCCGAAGTGAGATCGAAGAGAACCGGTGAGTCGAGAAGTCCAGGCTTTTTGCCAGCTAGTTGGAGAAGGGAAAAAAAACCTGTTGTGTGCTGGGAAATTTTTGTGACCGCTGACAAAGCTTTGCCAACTAGGTGACATAAGCGCCATAACAGGCAACATACAAACAATAAACACCGATATCAACAACCCTCGTTATTATTTTTGAGCCTCTCATCGTCCCCCCAGCCCAGGTTGTCTACATACCAAACATTCGACAAGTAAGAAAGACTTCTCAAGTCGAATCTGCTGAATTACCGACAAGAAGCCCTTTCTACACATCAATCCCCAATAGTAACTACCACTATTCTCAGAAATGGTAGAAGTCGGGGTCCAAGTGCTCGGTGTTCGCGATGAGAATCAGAACAATGTCGCTGCAGGAGCAGTGGCTACCAGCGCTGCTACAGTATACGCCAAGCGAGAACAACCCAAGAAGAAGAAGAGAGAAAAGCTTTCTTCATTGTGTAAAACTCCTCCTTCTTTGATCAGAAATAAGGAGGGTCTGGGATACCGTCGAGGAGACCTTCTCGGTGAGGTAGGTACCAAGCTGCTAAAATCCCCCGCGGCGGGGCGGGCGTATACAAGAACAGTACAGCCCCCCCGCATGCCCATGCCAGAAAATATTCTAACAAATTTCAGGGAGGCTTCGCTCGATGCTTTCAGGTCAAAACAGATCAAGGTCAAATATATGCTGCCAAGACCGTGGCCAAGGCTTCGTTGACACAGGCTAAGACTAGAACTAAGCTTGTCACTGAGATTGAAATCCATAGGAGCCTGAAACATAAGGCTATTGTGGAATTTATCGACTGCTTTGAAGACGATCTCAATGTGTACATTTTGCTCGAAATGTGCTCCAACCAGGTATGTTGTATTTTGTTCCTTGTTGCATACGCACAGTTTGTTAGCTGGAAGACGACGCTGTTTGATGGTTCCCGCTTTCAGCATGCACCTAAATGCTTGTCGCTAACTTAAACCTCGCAGTCCTTGTTCGACATGGTCCGAAGACGAAAAGTCCTCTCTGTGCCCGAAGTCAAGTTCTACACCATGCAGGTACTTTCTGGTGTCAAGTTTATGCATGATAATAATGTCATTCACCGAGATTTGAAACTGGGCAACATTTTTCTGGACCACAAGATGAATCTCAAGATCGGCGACTTTGGCCTAGCAAGCCAGCTGAGATCCCCAACTGACAGAAGAAAGACCATCTGTGGTACCCCCAACTATATTGCTCCTGAGATTCTATTCCGTAAGGAGGCTGGACACAGTTTTGAGGTGGACATCTGGTCAGTTGGCATCATTGTCTATGCCATGATCTATGGAAAACCTCCTTTCCAGTGTAAGGAAGTTCCTGAGATTTATGAGCGAATCAAGAAACTTGATTACTCCTTTCCCGTTGATAGTTACGAAGCCGCTGATGATTTGATTGACGGAATTCTGCAAATTGACCCTGAAGCTCGATTGACCATTGACGAAATCACCAAGCACACATTCTTCCGACGAAGAGAGCCGTTCCCTACTTCTATTCCCAAGTCTGCATTGATAGTAAAGCCTGATTTTGACATTTCAGCTGAAGAGTCAAATGAAAACTATCGAAAAGCTCGAGAATTCGTGCTGGCAATGCCTACCCAACAGCACACTGGCTTTGGTTCGAATAGCGTATTCAAAAGTTATAGTGGCCACGTTCCACCTAAGTTCAAAGTTATGGTGGAGAATACTCGAGAAGAAGAGACCAAGGATCATATTCTGCCCGAATCTATCTCACCTGCATCTACCAAGGAGAAGTACCGCATGGTTATGGTGCCCAAGGGTGTGAGCGGAGTGAAAGAGAAGATGATGATCAACAACGAAACAGAAGCGGCCAGAGAGCAGGCTGAACCTGGTGAGGTTCAATTTGGGGAGAAGAGCCCTGTTGCTCAGGGACCTACAGCGGCAATTATCAAGGAGAACCTTGCATATGCTGCTGGAGCCACCTCTGCCAAGGAGACGGCCAGAACAGTATCTTCTTCTACCACTCGAAGTGTAAGTGGCTACCCCAGTCTTCCTGATATGGACCACAATCTTCTTTCTAAGAATTGCGACCGTCTTTTGGCACTGGCAGATGCTATCAATGCCGAGCGACGCAAGAGCCATTCTGCGAAGTTTGACCAGGCTATTACCAGAAAAGATCTTCCAGAGGATGTGAAAAACCCTGTATGTGTTGGTAAATGGGTGGACTTCTCACAGAAGGAGGGCCTTGCGTACCAGCTCTCGAATGGACAGGCTGGAATACTGTCGTTTTGGGGCTCAACCATGGCATACGACCCTGAGAGACACGAATACTGGAGATATACTGGGTATGACCTGGATCCCGCAAACTTCAAGATCGCCAAGATCAACGACAAGCAGAAGAGGGAGAAGTTTCAAACAGAAATCCGTACCCTCAAGGCATACTATAACTACATGACTCGAAATCTTTGTCAGAGTGAGAATAGTGCAGTGTTCAGCCCTGAGAAGCCGGTGGTGGTGCGACGACACATGCGACAGGACTCGTATGTTATTTTCGAGCTGTCCAACGGCAGTTTCCAGTTCAACTTCCCGGATCACTGCAAGCTGCTGATCAGCGCGAGTGGCAAGCACCTGACTGTGATTGACCCTGACCGGCGTATCCAGAGCTGGACTATGCACGAGGTGTTTCAAGCCTGCCGATTTGAAGGCACCAACATGGAGATGGCTCGCTTCATGCGCCGAAACAAAGTGTCACAGAAGATTGATTACTGTGAACAGAAACTTAAGAGACTGTGGATGCGGGACTCTGCATCATTGGGCGCAGCCAGCAGCTGAACAAGGCAATGTCATGCCGTTTAGTCATTCTGGCTGGAGAAGCATGTGCTTCATCACCCAGAGAGCTGAGTAGAGCCTGCTGGTACACGGACGGCGGCATTGCAGTCGGTGACTAGCGCATATCCACTTCATTGAGCATCACAGAACCCCTACGATAACATACCAATAATGAAATAGAACTTACCCTCACTCGTATTTACTGCTACTAATATACTTTTTTTTGGTTCCGATTCATCCAAGGATTTGGGTGCCTGCCAATGGAGCCGTCTCCCTGCTCAGCCGTGCCTGGCGTACATTTGGGAACGCCATTATCTCCAGCTCCCGGCTTGGTGTTTTTTCCTCCCACTCCACAGTATCGCCGACCAGACCATTAACAGCGCATCTGCAGGCATCGCAGCTCCTGGACGTATACTGGGTGAAATTGTGAGCGTGTACAGCTGTGAATTAGCGGATATCTATCTACTGGTGCCGTTACTGCGAGAAATTTGAAGCCATGTCGAGCCAGGATTCCGGATGGAAGCCGTCGTCGGACGGTGCAGCCGCTGGGCCTGAAGCCTCGCGTGCGGGCCATCAGGCATTTGCGTAGGTTGACAACATAACATTTGTGGTACTGGATGCCGATTGACATGTCACTTGTACTAACTCTGCGGGCGGGGTGCTTTTTTTTGGCAGCCGGCCGGCCGAATGCTGGGGCGAAGCCACCCTTCCTTGGCCCTTGGATCCCCCTCGTCCACACTGCCAAAAAACCCACCACACCCCTCCACCTTGAACAGACCCCAACCTGGCGGACACCCTGTATTGCCTCCCCCATCGTCGTTGGGATCAGCACCGGTTGCAAGTGAGTACGATACACGGAGAGCAGATGGAGCCCGACTATGGGCTCGTGTTTATTGTGACTTGGGCTAACTCTATTCAGACCAAGCTGGCCAATCATACTACCCACCACTTCCCTCGATCTCGGGAATCGGTTCTGCGTCCGGCGCAGCTAATCCTGCCGGACAGCAGCACTACTCGATTCCACCTATCTCGAGTACGCCGGCTCAGCAGCAGCAGCAGCAGGCGCAGCCGCAAATCCCGGCCACCTCGCCTGGCTCTTCTAGTGGAGCCATCACGGAGGCTACTGTGAGTACTACTTCAAAGGATGCCACAAGGGCAAGCTGTGGACTAACACCAATCCAGCCTGCCCCTGCGTCTGAGGTCCAGCATCCGGCCTCTTCTGCCACTTCTGCTGGTACTAATGCTGCACAGCAGATTGCTTCGGCCGCCTACCGGCCTCTGAATGTCAAGGACGCCCTCTCATACCTGGACCAGGTCAAAATCCAGTTCCAGAGCCAGCCCGATGTTTACAACCACTTTCTGGACATTATGAAAGATTTCAAGGCACAAACGTGAGTATAATTCAACGGCTGCTCGGCTCAGAATGCCGGTCGCTTTCATACATGCTGGGTGGGCACCGATGGACTGCTCGGCTCTCCTCGTCCGCATCCCGTACGGGGGCCGGCATGTTACATACACATCCAATACCGTCAGGCACTTAATCCTTTTATTTGTTGTTCTACATGTGCGTGGTACAATTGTTTGGGCCCTTTGCCGGCCTTTATGGTTGCCTTGCAAGAACCCATTTTTCTATGTCGGTGTTTGCCTTGGCGTGTGTTTTGCGTTGTGTGCTCCCCCATGGCCTTGTTGCGTGATACAGCCGCACAACAGGGTCAATCAGCCGGTTCATTGTGCTCAGCGATGCCGCATTGGGTAACTGATAAGATAATGGCCTACTAACCATTGCAGAATAAACACTCCTGGTGTAATTGACCGCGTTTCGTCACTTTTCAAGGGCCATCCCAATCTGATACAGGGATTCAACACTTTTCTACCTCCTGGCTACCGGATCGAATGCTCCCTGGACCCTTCGGATCCCAACCCTATCCGCGTGACCACTCCCATGGGCACAACCACGGCTGGTGAGATTGCCGCCGCAAACGAACAGGAAGCAGCCCATGCTCGACAGTCTGTATCTGCTGCTGCCAATGTCCCCAATGTTGCCACTGGAGCTACCTATTCTCCTCCGGATGGTCGGTGGGGCAATCAGCAGCAGCAACAGGCTCCCGCTGCTCAGTATGCTGTTTCTGGTCAACAGCCTGTTGCTCAACATGCAGCTCAAGGTGTAGCTGGTCAGGACTATTATCAGCCTAATGCCTCTGCTATTGACGAAAATGTCAGTGGTGGTGGTGGAATGTCTCAGCTACATGCTGCTGCCAATGGCAACAGATTGGCTGCCGGTGAGCAAAGACGACAAGGTGGTCCTGTTGAGTTCAATCATGCTATTAATTATGTGAACAAGATCAAGAACCGATTTTCCTCTCAGCCTGAAATTTACAAGAGTTTTTTGGAAATCCTTCAGACTTACCAGCGGGAGCAGCTCCGAATTGCTGAGGTTTACAGTCAGGTCTCTGTTCTATTCAAGGATGCTCCGGACCTTCTGGATGACTTCAAGCAGTTCTTGCCTGATACTCAGCCTGCACGCCCAGAACTTCTTTCGGGAGTTGCTGGTGGCGCTGCACAGGAGCAAATGAGACTTCCTCCTGTAGGAAACTTTGCCCCTCCTAGCGGTGCTAATCCTGCTGTTCCTGCTGCCAGTGCTCCGGGCCGAGACAAGAAGAAGAAGAGCGTTAATAATGGGTCAGTACCTGCTCCCGGTGGCACCGAGCAGTACGCTCACCATCCAGGCAGTGCCCAATATGCTATGGACAATATTCAGATGTCTAACATGCGCGGTGGCCATGGTCCAATGGGTAATGGTGTTATCGCTGGTGCCGCTGTGAAAAGAAGTAAGAGAGATGCTAGCCCTTCTCTAATCCCCACTGCTCCAGATGCCCTTCCTCCTCCTTCTCGAATCAGCAATAACTATGAAGAAATTACATTCTTTGACAAGGTCAAAAAGTTCCTTGGCAATAAGCAAACCTATAATGAATTCTTGAAGCTTATGAACCTGTTCTCTCAAAGAATCATCGACAAGAACACCTTGGTGGAAAGAACCGAGATGTTTATTGGACAGAACAAGGAACTGATGGATTGGTTTAAGCGATTTGTGAATTATGAAGGAAAGCCGCTGTCTATTGAAAACATCCCATTTAGAAAGCACTTGCTGGAGATGAATCTCTGTCGAAACTATGGCCCATCTTATCGTCTTATTCCTAAGCGAGACAGATGGATGCCTTGTTCGGGCCGTGATGAGATGTGCTGGGAAGTTTTGAACGACGAGTGGATTGTGCATCCTACCTGGGCTTCCGAGGACTCTGGTGTAGTTGCTCACAAGAAGAATCAGTATGAAGAAATCTTGTACCGAATTGAAGAGGAGCGACACGAATATGATTATTATATCGAGTCAAATTTGCGGGCTATCCAGACCCTTGAAACAATTGCAAACCGAATTGCTAATATGACTGCGGAAGAGCGATCTATCTTCAAGCTCCCATCTGGTCTCGGACATACTTCTACTATTTATCAGAAGGTCATTCGCAAGATTTATGACAAGGAAAAGGGCATGGAGGTAATCAATGCTTTGCATGAGAACCCCGCAGTTGCTGTTCCTATTGTTTTGCGAAGAATGAAGCAGAAGGATGAGGAATGGAAGAGAGCCCATCGAGAGTGGAATAAAGTTTGGAGGGAAACTGAGCAGAAAGTATTCTTCAAATCGTTGGATCATATCGGTTTGACCTTCAAGCAAACTGACAAGAAGATGCTGACAACCAGAAGCTTAATCTCTGACATTACTGTCATTAAAGTCGAGCAGAATAGTAAGCGAAAAGCTCCTACTGCACCTCCTCCCAAGGAGCAGCTTGTTTACAAGGTAACTGATAATAGTGTCTTGTTCGATACTATTAGCCTTTTGGGCACTTACCTTGAACATGGTAGTGGATCTTATTCTGTTTCCGATAAAGAAAGAATGCTATCCTTCTACAAGAACTTTGTCTGCTTGGTGTTTTCTATCTCGGATGCCGAGGTTGACAAGAAGTTTTCCAGTTCCACTGCAGATGAGCAGTCTTCTGAAAAGACTGAAGCTAATGGTAACGGTGTCACTGAAGCTGCAGCAGCTTTGAATGCGGTTGTGAATGGCCGAAAGAGACCGCGAGAATCTACCGGCGACCTTTTGCGAGATGTGCTGAAAAAGGCACGTGGACTGAAGAACACCACTGATGAAGATGGTTCTAGAGGCAATGACGATTACTCTTCAGCAGTGGAGCCCAGTGAATTTGTTGAAGACTCTGTCAAGCTCTTTGAAAATGAAGGCGAGTCCCGGTGGCTGAAGCATGCTGGTAGCGAAGATGCTAAGAATGTTTTCGACAAGGAAAGCAGCTCAGACAAGAAGCCTCGACATAAATTCAACCTCTTTGCGAACACCAATATTTATGCTCTGCTACGTTACATTGAAATTCTTTATGAGCGACTTGAAGAGGTGAAAGGCTTTGAAGAGCTCGCTTCTAAGGAGATCACCAGCGCTCGCTCCAGTGAGTTTGCTAAGGATCTTGATTTGTATGATAAAAAGCTGGAAGAAATGGGGTTGTGGTTTAACCCTGAGAACGTCTATGGACAGACTTTGAAGATCTGTGAAAACCTTATTACCGGCGATTTGGAGCACCAGTGGTTTGAAGAAGCCCTGAGACAGGCATTCAGAAACCGAGCCTATCGATTGTATACTGTGGACAAGGTAGTTCAGGCAATTGCCAAACATGTCCATTTGGTTATCTCTGATCAGAAGAGTGCTGATACATTGGTTCTTTATCAAGCCAATCGGGCCAAGCCCACAAATAGCTTGCGAGAGCAGATTTTGTACAGAATCCAGGTTAGATCTGTTATTGGCACTGATGAGAATATGTTCAGAGTTGACTGGGATGAAGAGAAGAAGGAGCTAGGCTTCCAGTTTTTGGGCCTATATGCTCTGACTCTCAAGGACGTTAAGTCTCAAGAAGATCAGTGGAATTATTATTTGACGTCATATATGATGAGCGTTCCCACAGAAGGTGTTCCTCTTGATAAGGTTAAGCCCCCGTTGCTTTTTAGATCGTTGATTTCTCCTGATGAGGAGGAGGGAGAGGCCAAACCCGATTCTTCTCCCTTTGTCATCATTAACCAAGATCTTATGGCAAGAGTGTGCATGAATACCTACAAAATATTCTTTGAGGCAGAAACTTTGGATTTTTTCACTAAGCCGTCTGACTCTTGGACCAAGACTCGAACCGATAAAGCTCTGACTCAAAGAAAGGCTAGGCTCAATGCATTCTGGGATGGACCCGATGGCTGGGCCAGTGACTTGGAAGAGCAGGAGATCACTACTCTCAAGGAGGGCCATGATGTGTGGCTGAAGGATGGTCCAGATGCTTATGCTGCCTGGAAAGCCAAGAGTGAGGAGGTGCCTGCCGAGCCGGAGGAGGAAGAAGCCGAGCCAGTTGCTGAAGAAAAGCCCACTGTTGAGGCAGAGCCCCAGGCAATAGAGGATGAAGAAGAAGAAGAAGAAGAGAAGAAGCCTGTAGTAGAAGAACAGGCACTACCTGCAGAAAAGCCTGAAGGGCCTGCCGCTGATACGGTTGAACCAGTAGTGACCGAGGAAGTTAAGCCTGAAGCTGTTCCGGAACCGGAGACAAAAGATGTTGAGATGAAGGAGTCTTCGCCGCCCCCTGCAGCCCCTGCCGCCGAAGAAGAGCAACCCGTTGCTGTGAAAGAGCAGGAACCTGCTGCGGAGGATAAGGATGTCGATATGGAAAGCGCCAATTAGGAAAACATAATTATTACTACGTATTTTATATGATTGTTTATAACTTGATTTATTGCTATGATTCTGTACATTGCAAAATGCTTTACATTAAATGTCAGTGAGTACTTCACTTCTCCTTGCGATTCAGAAGCGCAAGCGGGGTATTTTCATCTGCTCGCAGCTCTGCCTCGGCAAGCTCTTCAGCAGAGCGACTGTATTTCTCATCAAAAGAAGCTTCATGAACCTCGGAATCTAAGTCGACCCCAAAGTCCGAGATTCTTTCGCCTTCGTAGTTGGCCCATTGGTCCCTTTTGTAGAAATCAGTATCGTAGCCTTTCTCTTTTCTGGCACGCATGTACCCCAGCGTGATGGGCTCAGATGCAGAAGAGGATTTTGGTTTCATCGGAATTCCCTGAGACTTTGGAGGGCCCTGGTCGATGTGATCTGGAGGCCAAACGTCACCTCCATCCAGGGCTTCGTTCTTTTCAAAGTGAAGACCATCTCCTGGGGCTGTACCAAAAGGGAAGAGCCACAAAATAGGCGAGCCCCATGAATTGATGAGATTAGTCAGAAAGTCGATATCGTAAGGAAAGTCTACTTTTTTGACAAGTTTTCTGCGAATCAGGGAGCGGACACGTTCGTCTTCCCAGGACTCGATCTGGGTTTTCCCTTCAAGAATGTTCCATAAAACTCTGATAAGCAAAATCGAGACAGTAAAGAGCACAAAGAAATCCAAGGGAATTAGGATGACGGTGAAAACCACTTCGCGTTTGGAAATAAGATAAGCTGGCAAATGTCGATCATGGAACAACTCTGTGGCCACGGAGCACAGCTTGACAAGAGTCCAGCTAGTACCAACAACCACCCAGATGAGAAAACGAATAAAATGCGGCATGTTTTCGTGTCCAACGCAGTTCATTGTCCAAGGACAGTGATGATCCATTTTCAGAATACATTTTCTGCACTGACGGCAGTGATGAGCCCGTTCGGGCTTGTAGGCATTGCACTTTGTACACCATCGCTTCATTTCCCCAGGAAGGGGCTTAAAAGATGGAGGCGGTGATCCTGGCGACTTGAAAATTGCTATAATATATGAAATCCAAATCATTGCTAGTATTCCCTGATACATAGCGACACTGCCGAGATCTCGCGGAATCTGGATAGCAAAAGTGAAGCCATATCCGACAAATGCAATAATTGCGCAAGGGATCTGATGTTAGCAATGAGCTGACTATACATTCAGAACTGTATACCTACTAATACGCCAAAGACTGGCCACGAGAACTCGACGGCCATCCTGTTCTCGCAACTTTAGGCTCAGCCGATGTTGGGTTGTAGTTGGAATCCAACTTCTATCGCACGGCTGACTTGTAAGCTTTTTTGTCACTCCAGATAAGATCGTGCGTGACTCTTCAGCAACCAGCCTGAACTGAAAACCCATCTTGCACTAAATCAACGTACGAAAATGAGTTCCGATGCACCAGCAGAGTTGAAACTATGGGGTGGCCGATTTACTGGTGCCACTGATCCTCTAATGGAGTTGTATAATGCCTCTTTGCCCTATGATAAGAAGATGTACGCTGTCGACCTCGAAGGTACTAGAGTTTATACTGCTGCTTTGAACAAGGTTGGTTTGCTGACCGACCATGAGCTTTCTGAAATCCATCGAGGACTGGAAGAGATCAAGAAGGAATGGAAAGATGGCAAGTTTGTTGAGAAGCCTGGTGACGAGGACATCCATACTGCCAATGAGCGACGACTCGGCGAAATCATTGGTCGGGACATTGCTGGCAAGGTCCACACTGGCCGATCTCGAAACGATCAGGTTGCTACCGACATGAGACTTTATGTTCGAGAGCAATTAGCCGAACTGCGTGCTCTCTTGGTAAGCTTGATTGGTGTCTTGGTTACTCGAGCAGAGAAGGAGATCGACATTCTTATGCCCGGCTACACACATCTTCAGAGAGCTCAGCCCATCAGATGGTCGCACTGGCTCTCTTCACATGCCACTTATTTGGCCAATGACTTGCAGCGACTGGACCAGGTAATTTCCCGAGTGAACTCGTCCCCTCTTGGCTGTGGAGCTCTAGCTGGCCATCCCTACGGTGTCGACCGAGAATTCATTGCTAAAAACCTTGGATTCGAGTCTATTATTGGCAATTCGCTGACTGCTGTGGCTGACCGAGATTTCGTGGTTGAAAGCATGTTCTGGGGCTCGTTAGTGTCGAATCATCTGGCCAAGTTCTCTGAGGATCTCATTATATACTCGACTGCTGAGTTCGGTTTCATCAAGCTGGCTGATGCTTACTCAACTGGATCCTCCCTGATGCCTCAGAAGAAGAACCCCGACTCTTTGGAATTGCTTCGAGGAAAGAGTGGACGAGCATTTGGCCATCTTGCTGGTTTCATGATGTCACTCAAGGGAACTCCTTCGACCTACAACAAGGATCTCCAGGAAGATAAGGAGCCTCTGTTTGATAACATGCTTACTGTATCGCACTCTCTTGCAATTGCTACCGGTGTTATTTCCACCCTCAAGGTGAACAAGGAGAAGATGGAAGGAGCTTTGACTATGGACATGCTGGCTACTGATCTGGCTGACTACCTGGTTCGACGAGGTGTTCCTTTCCGAGAAACTCACCACATTTCTGGGCAGGCTGTGCAAACCTGTGAGGAGCTAGGTCTTAGTGGTATTGACCAATTGACTCTGGAACAGTATAAGAAGATTGATGCTCGATTCGAGGCCGATGTCACCGAAGTGTTCAACTTCGAGACCTCTGTTGAGCGACGAACTGCCATCGGTGGTACTGCCAAGAGCGCTATTCTGAAGCAGATAACATATTTGAAGGGTCTGCTGGAATAACAAGGTAGTCTACTTCTTAAGAACGCCTGCGATGAGGGACGTTGAGACGTACATCGGCCCCTTCGAGAACCCTACAGAACACATAGTAAATATAAATAGCGACTGTGACTTAGCAAATACAATAATATGGTATGTATTACGATTTAGGATTACCTGGATATCTGCGTTTAGATTGCCGTTTGTGGTTTTCCTTCTGCGAACCCTGTCCGCACCGTCGAGAATCCAGCTGACTCGGCCCCGCAGTACTAAGCCGCCGTTAACCACCGAGACCCAAACCATCGCATCGACTGTTGCCAGCTTCCGCGACCAGGGGGGTCGCTAGCGAAAGGAAAGAGAGAAAATCAAAAACCCAATTGGAATAGCAATTTTGTTACTGACAGGTAGCAATAAATAAATAAGTGCCTCTAGCTGAACCTGCTGCTGCTGCTGATATGCGTCGCTACCGTGACTAACTTTGACTCTGCAAACCAGTGTAGTGGTGGAGATGAGTAAATAATAGTCCTACGGAATTAATAGTCTGACCACCACCACTGTCGGAATAAAAAGTAGCATTTGTGGAGCATTCCTTCTTCTTTGTATTTTTTTGGTTATTTTCTGGTTAGAAGAAGAATTGACCTTGTGAAATTTCCTCTCCTGTTGAGATAAGTTCAAGTAATATAAGTTCAGATGGCGTCTGCTTCCGACTTGGTCTCCTCGCGCTCCGAGGAGCAGCAGCAGTTCCGGCTCGCCGAGCTGTCAGACCTCAGTGAAATTGAACAGACTAACCGAGAAAACTTTGCTCAGTGGGGAGGGGGGCTGAAGATCAGCGACTATCTGGTCAGAGAGCGTGGATGCAAAGCAAAGCTGACTACAGAGTCGACTCGATTTACCAACTGGTGTTTGCAGGTGCGGGACAATACTCAGGGAGATTGGCAGCCGGTCTCAGCATTTGAAAGCCAACGAAGACCTGCATACCTCAAGAGAAAAGGGCACCCTGTGGAAACCACAATAAATCACAGCATTGGAGCAGTGTTTACGCCTGCAAGAAACCGGGGTAAAGGCTATGCGGCGAAGATGCTGGCAGCAGGAACCGAGCGCCTGATGGACTGGCAGCTGCCGGAGAAAATGCCCCAGGAGCTCAAGGACAATGTTCTGGTTACTCTGTGGTCAGATATCAAGGAGTATTATGCGCAGTTTGGATATGTCAATGTTGCGCTGGATAGTCTTGTCATCTCCGCTGCTACCGATAAGGACCGGCAGGCTTGTCCCAAAGTGGAACTAATTGATAATGAGGACCAGCTGGCACGACTGGCCATCCAACAGCAGGATGCGTTCAAAAAGCAGATGGACGAAGCCACCGAGCTCGATGGTATCACACGAGTGGCAATTGTGCCTTCGGTAACTGCTTTTCAGTACGCCAACTGGAGAGCAGTGTTCCACGGACCCTTGATATCCAAGCCTCAAACGGTGCCCACAGTGTTTGGAGCGAAAACGGCAAAGTCATGGATACTGTGGAATCATGATTTCCCGTCCAACAAGCTGTATATTTTGAGCAGCTACTCTGAGCTTGAGGACCAGGACGAGATCTACAAGGATTTTGTGCAGCTGCTGGCAGCTGCGGTAGCAGAAGCAGCATTTTGGCAGCTACCCAAAATCCACTTTTGGAGGCAAGATCTGCCGAGTGGGCTCAACAGCACGCCTGCTGAGAAATGTACAAACAGCGGCATCGACTTGAAGCAGTTTGCTGAGTACTTGCAGAGTCAGGGAATACACGCCGTGGCCGAAAGCACTAGAGACGGCTCCTGGCCCTGCTGGTACGCACGAAACGGCTCTGAATGGAGCTTTGCCGGCAAATACAGCTGGTTTTAGCACTGGCAAAGTGGGTGGCCTCTCCGTACAGTAGTATACACACCATCTGTCTACACATAGTGTACTAATAAAACGATTGCCTGGTCTACCAGTACATTGTACCGATAGCGTACCTGGGTCACATCAACAATCTGGATCGTATTCGTTTAAGAGCATTCATTCCCCCATTGGAATTCATTTGCGTTAGTTTTTTTCGTTGTGGCAGCAGAGGTGTGTGTATGTATTATTTTCATTTTTATTATTATTTTGGTTGGTTCATATTAAACTTTAGTTCAGATAGGAATGATAAAATTACAGCGAGCGGGCACATGATTGATTGATTTGATTGATTGTACAAATCAAGTTGCGCTGCCCCGTTTGGGTGCCAGCTGCATATTGTTGCGTTACTGCTGCACTGGTTTGTAAATGTTTCCGCACAGTGCGGCGTAAAGCCTAAGACCGACAGCAGCGTTTCACGGGGCTGAACCAATAGGACGGCGTATAGATGCTGTCCAATCACCGAACAGCCATTAATCACCATGCGGCTCATCGCTAGACGGAAATGGCGCTTTTCAGCTGCCTGAAGGTGGAATATAGGTCGGTAGACCGGAAAAACCTCTTATACGGGACACGTCAGTGTTACCTACAGGGCAGGCGGGCGGTCCCATCGGAGAAAAAACCTTCATGTAGGACAAGCAACAGTGTATGGAGTGGAATATGCCTACTAGGCTGTGCCTGACTGCGCTGACTGAGCAGAGCAGAGCGCACACACAGCAACCTAATACGAATGACCCTGGACTTTTCCATGACTAATACGCGGCGCCGGTGGGTGCTCTAGGTTCGGCTGTCTTGTCAGGGGACGGGAGTCTTACTGTTTAGGATTGGAGGGGGGTATCAGATATGGCCCGTTTCAAGTAATTATGGAGCTGATGGCCACCCGTCAGTCCCGGCTGAACCGTGTTCCCAGGGCCGGACGAGTCCGCGGCAATAAAAAAAAAAAGAAGCAACCGCTTAGCCTGTGGGAAAAAATATAGTAGAACTGTAGAGTAACGTAACCTTGTAGTCCTTGTTCAGTTCCATCTAGTGTTGCTCTGTACATTTGGGGGAGGGGTACTACTTTGTTGGATCGGATTGCTGGTTCGGTGATCCCCTCGTTTCCATTTAGGCACTGCCAGATCGATTATCCAACCAAATCCGTCAAAATATATCTTTGTCAGTCAACGTCCATCTTTCTAGCACCGTACACAACTGCAACACCAGCAGCCTAACTGAATATAACTTGTTGGTATATTCACCACCTCTTGTGCCGAAACTCTGGGCCCCTTTTTTTTTTTCCCCTTTTCTCCTCTTGTTCATCTTCTGGCTTGGTGAGTCTGCTTTTATTCCAGAGTTCCCCCGCCTTCGACATTCAGCTTTGTGCACCTTTTTGTTTCTCGCTGCAAAGTTTCACGCCGGCCTCCGTTTAGCACGCTATTTTCTGCTGGATTTTGCCCCGGCGCTAGCGTATCCGATCAAACTCGGCCGTCGTCACTGTGTCTGTGTTACACCACCAACACTCACTCACTTCTGCGCCCCCTTCCTCTCCACAGCACAGCGAGAACGTCAGTAGCTGCATCGCGAGATTGCGCTCGCGTCAGATTATTAATCTTTTTTTTCTTTATTGGATTGGACTTTCCGTCTCGGTCTCGTAAAAAAAACCCCGCACGTGGCGTACCTCCTCCTGTCGGTTATTTTAGTTAGACCCACAGGCAGGCTTGGTTGAGTGCTTCTCACTGTTATGGCATGTCGAAACTTGCACTTTTATCGTCAATAGCTTCAGCCCAAGCAATGCCCGCTAGCAAAAAGTATCCTGGGGCGAACGTGCTTGCTCCGGTCGGTACTGCTGCTGCCAAACAAGTGTCGCCTGAAGACATGAAGCAGGAGCAGCAGCAGCAGCAGCAGCAGTCACCCAATCAACAAAGAACTTCCGTCACGACATCGCACTCTTCGGCACACCAAACTGCACCAAGGCATTACCAGCATTCACCATCGTTCTCGTCCTCCGCCACTATTACGTCGGAGAATGGTGGAGTTGCGGGATACTCCCATTCCTTCTCCGTCAAGGATCTGAGAAACTCTGGCCGCTCGGGGTCTGCTGGCTCTTCCTCAGCTCCTGCCACGGGCCAGTCTTCTTCTGCATCTGAGAGCAATATTATAACCGATGAGAAGTCTGCCTCGACTTCCGGCCCTATGCTGCAGGCTCAAGTCTGCTCGAACTGTGGCACCACCAGAACTCCACTGTGGAGGCGAGCCCCCAGTGGCGAAACCATCTGTAATGCATGCGGATTGTATCTCAAGGCCAGAAATACCTCGAGGCCCGTTAATCTCAAAAGCTACAATCCTGCCCTCAAGAGCACCATCTTCATTGACGAAACCCAGGCTAAACAGGACCAAAAGGAGGCCTCTGCACCAGCTCAAGCTCTTTCCCCTAACCAGCATAATGTGGCTTCCAAGACGGAACAGCCTGAAAAATCCGACTCCTCTTGCTCCGGAACTTGCCCAGGTGATGGCCACTGTAATGGTACCGGCGGATCCTCTGCATGTTTTGGATGCCCGGCTTACAATAACCGACTGGCCAGAACCCAGGGCCCTAATCATAGAGGCAAGTCAGTAGCACCCAGCGAAAATGATGGCCATGGTTCCCCTCCAGGCTCTTCATCCTCTGTGGGAGCTACACCTGGAACGGATATGTTTAAGGCGCAGATTGGTGACAACGAATCCATTGTTATTTCCTGCCAGAACTGTGGAACGACCATCACCCCTTTATGGAGAAGAGATGATACAGGCAGCACTATTTGCAACGCTTGTGGCTTGTATTATCGGTTGCATGGTTCGCATAGACCGGTTGGCATGAAAAAGAGCATCATCAAGAGACGAAAGAGAATCATCAATGGCCATTCTCAGGGATTTCCCATTGACTACTCTGCTGATTCCAGCGCTCCCAATTTTCCTGCGGCCTCCCCTACCGCTCAAGCTACTCCTTTGCCTGTGGCGGTATCTGCATCTAGCCCGGATAGCAGTCGTCCTATAGCCCGCTCGCCGTTGGGTATTGTTTCCATGAATAACGAGTCCACCAAATCACCGGAGCTGCTGCCCCAGCCTTCGCTGTCGTCGATTTCATCTTCGCTAAAGTCTAATGCGCCTGTGGTTCTACCTCCACTGCTGTCGTTGCAGCGGTCCGAGCAACCTTCGAACGGCTCGCTACCTTCAATTTTCAATCCCACCTACACTTCATCACGAACTGCAGCCGGCGGCGCCATGTCAACACCACCGGCCCCAGCGAAGCCCATAGAAAACCCTGATGTATTTTCATCCGGATCATCCAAAGCTGCCAACATCTCCGACATTCATGGCTCAACGCACACATCGCCTTCGTCTATTACTGGCATTGTGAACCGCGACTCCTATGTACCTCCGCCCATTGACTTCACTCACGCTTTCAAGAGTAGTAGTGGTAGTAGCGATCAGTCCTCGCCTTCCAGTTCTCCTTATATCAAAATATCGTCTCTTCTTAATCGAGACGAGCAACCGGAACAGGAGGCACGGAATTCTCAGAGCACTGAGGTTGCTGTCGCGAGTACCAGTAGCGCTGAAAAAACACACAAGAGAAAAAGATCGACTAGCACGTCCTCGATTGGTTCGGCACCGAGTATTAACGAGTTGGAGGTCTTTGATATGCTCAAGGACTCAAATGCCCTTGAGTATCTCATTGCCAAGAAGAAGCATTTCCAAGAGAAGATTGAGAAGCACCAGAGAAAGATGTTGCTAGCCGAAAAAAACCTGGAGTTTTGCGAAAAGAAACTCAAATCTCTACAGGAGAAGGATGAATAAGGGGTTCTTGGATGATTTATATCTATATATATATATATATTTGCACGTTTCATAGTTTAGTCACATTTTTTATGAGTATCTATGGTATACATTTTATGCTAAATATTTGCCTGCACTCTTTTAGGTTTGGCACTAATTTTTATCAGATGAAGGATCTGATACGGCCAAAAGCGGCTGCTCGTCTCCCACGATTTGCGGCTCTGATTGGTAGCGGCCATATGAGCATTTAATAGCCGGACAGCGGACCGAAAACTGCTCATCTGTAAATATAAGCAAAGCGGAATAATAGGGTCTGCATCATCTACAACAATAAGTCAAGCGAGGAGTATCAATACATATTCATAGATCTATATTTTTATAGCGTATATTATTCGTCAATGGTTTCAGCATCACTGAGACTGATATCTGCCAAGTCTCGACCAAACAGGCCACGCTTGAGCCAGTCCATAAATAGTAGAGCTCTTGTTCGGAAAGAGACTGTCTGAGCAAAGTAGACACCTCTCCAGAGATACATGGCGATGAGACCACCGAAATAGGTAGTTCCACCAAAGTCAAACACCGCAGCGTTCGAGACGTAAGCCAGAGAGCCCAAATGCCTGTAGGCAAAGGGTCGGAAAAGAGTCTCATCTACATCGTTGTCCACGATATCCTTAATCTGAAGATGGCCAGCATACTTGCCAAGCTTGGTGAATTTTCGTCCCAGATACTTGCCCTGCTGCGATGCTCTTTGAGCTGTAGCAGGCAGGGAGGTAATCTTGTTATTAACGGTATTCATCAAGTCCGTAAGCTCCTGGATAGTCAGTGTATCTTTCTCGTGTGAAAACTGTAAGAAGAGCTCGTGCAGTTCGTTGAGATGTGCCTGAGCAGGAGGGTGCTTTCGCTTGAGTACTTTGGCAAGCTGGGCGAGCTCTTCAAAGGTGATTCTAGTGTTAGCGAGCTCCTCGTCCGAAATTCGGTTGGCACCAGTAAGAGAAACTTGACGCTTGCCGAGAATATGATGCTTCAGGATATTGAGAGTGGTTTGGGCAGTGTCAGTTCGGACAGTTGAACAATCACCAATGGCATAAACCTCGCCTAGAGGAGTGCCCAGGACACGAAGGTGATCATCAGTTTCAACAGCACGCTTATTTCGCTGGAACTCGGGTCCGAGTTTCTTGACAATCTTCTTGGTTAAAGGAGACTGAGCGACACCTGTAGACCAAATACAAACACCGAAGGGCAGTTCACGATAGACAATATTTCCGTTTTCATCTTTGTTGTTGAAGAGAACTCTATCGGGCAGGATCTTGACGACACGGGAATTGACCAGGACATCGATTGAGTCCTTCTTGAATCGCTCCATGGCATAACAAGAGATTTTCTCATCATAGGTGTTTAGGATATTGGATCGAGACTGGAGGATATGAACTGAGACCTGGTTTCGAATTATTTTAGGGTATTGATGGACCAAGTCCTCATTGAGGAGATCAAAAATTTCAGCTGCCAGCTCGACACCGGTGGGGCCACCACCGCAGACAACAAAACTGAGCAATCGCTTTCTCTCTTCGGTAGTGGTGGTTGGCAAACAAGCTTTTTCAAGATTGCCAACGATCTTGTTTCTCAACAGACGAGCGTCCTGAATACTCTTGAGGAAGTTACAGTGCTCCAGGCCCTCGACGCCATGGGTATTGGAGGTGCAACCAATTCCGACTACCAACTTGTCATACGGCACGTAAAAGTGTCTCAGATTACCCTTGACGTCTCTAGCGGTAACCTCGACCAATTTGTTTTCGAAATCGACATCTTCAGCAGTAGCTTCAAGGAAGTGAGCGTTGGTTCGACGACACACCTTTCGGATTGGTTCGGCGAGAGATCGCAGTTCCAAGGTACCAACGGTAGCAGAGGGAAGCATGGGTGTGAATAGGAAGTAATTGACAGGAGAGATGACGGTGACGTTGTACAGAGAAGGGTCGATTTCCTTGAGAAGCGACACGGATCCCCAGCCAGTGCCGAGCACCACGAGTCTAGGCTTGGACCGGCAATCGGCCAATTCAGGAGAGTCGTCGCCATCAAGATAGGAGGTGCAAATAGGCAGGTTTTTAGGGCCTCCAATAGGGGGGTTGAGGGCCAGAAGAGGCACCTCTACGTCCTGGATGGGCCCTGCAGCATAGGTGGTAGAATCATAGATGAATATGCCAGCCAGGATGAGACCAACTGCACAAGCACCCAGACCAACAGTGACGACCGAATAGTACCATAGCCGGTAAGCCATAGAAGAGCGGAAGCCCTCCTTTCTGGGGTGCAGAACGGTTTCGCAGTCTTCGTCTGGCTTTGGCTGGCTAGCCGAACTGGGTGCACCGGGGGGACCAGCCGCAGCCGCAGCAGCAGTTGCAGCACGAAGAGCATCATCGGCGGCGGATTCGCCGGGGGACTTGCTGGAAGCTGCCTGTGCTATTCTGGCATCATGGAAGGCACGGCGAGCAGATTGTTGGAAGACGTGGGACGATGCCATGGTAGCTGCACGGCCGACGATGGCCGTTTGGCCCTGCGCAACGTGCGCAGCCAACAGGCAGGAGCGCACAGCAGCAGAGCCAGGCTTGCAGGAATTGGACCAGGAGCGCGTCAGCAGGCCTCGAGCCAGCAGAGCTCCAGAGCCGCCGGTGAACCGGGTGGGAGCTCGGATCGATACCAGTAGCAACATGGATAAGATTTACCAGACAGGCAGGCAGACTTTATCCGCGCTAGGTACACAGGGTAGGCAACCGCAAACGCAGGATTGAGAAGCTACTGATCAGAGTAAAGCACGAGATGAATCGGGTCAGCAAATCGGCAGATGCACAATTGGCTATGTTATTCTATTCTGTGTCTCCAGGGTGCGTAAACGATGAGAAGCAAACTGCTATTGTTTATCTGGGAGGGATCGTTTTAGACAGGGATGAGGTATAAAGAGTGGTGCGGGCGGCATGTTCGGACCAGCCCAGCGAGCCCACGAGCACAGTGGCCGGAAGCAGACGGCCGGGAAGACCAGCAGCCGTGGGGCCTGAGTGCACTGGGCGGGCAAGTACCGCAATGGTAGAGTATGGCAGAGGACTGTATTTGTAAAGAGCTGGGCAGTAGTGCATGGTTTGGCCCAGTAGGGGCAGTTATAGTAGTACAGTAGATTGAGTTGTGCCCATCTGGTTGCTTGGCCTGCTTCGATGCACTCACCCACCACTATCCGTAGGGCTGTGGTGCGGTGCGGTGTACTGCGGTGCGGTGTGGTTTTTTAGCAGCCAAACCCACACTTTTGCTCTAGGAGCCCCTGTCAGCGCCAGCCGTGCGTGTGTATAGCCGTCAGCCAGCCAGCCAGCCAGCCAGCCCTCAACGGCGAAGCGAGCGAAATATTGCCATATGCCTCGAGCATACGAAAATAGGCCTCCTCCCCCGGGTCTATGGACGAGACATGTCTTAAAAAGTGTGCCGACTGAGATGTACTGGGCAGACCAGAGAGAGCAAAGCAAACCAACCAATTCGGAGCCCTCATGCCTGCGCCTCCCGCCGCTACTAGCAGCCAAGAAGGTCGGTCTTTCCGGAATCCCCGGAGGCTATGGGGTCTCCCGACTGCACCTCCATACAGTGCTGTCTGCCAGCCAGGGGTGACATAACCAGGACGGCCGCAACCAGCAAATCCAACAGGTCCATATTCTACATACGTACCTGGACCCGCACGGCGAACCTGCTGTTCGCATCTGTCCTCCTGGTGCACCCGTCCCGCTGTGTTTTCTGCCTCCGCGGCCCCCTTCGAATCTTGTCCTGTCCTGGCTGGGGGGTTTTTTTGATTGGATTTTTCCGCTCGCTGGTGCACTACTCTGCTTATATTTCACCCTCTTTGTCCAACCACCCACCCACTTCTAACCTCCGGCCGACCCCATCACCAGCCACATATCTAGCCGTCACTATGGGTATCAACAACCCTGTTCCTAGAAGCCTTTCCAAGGAATCAGCGTAAGTGAAAATGAACCTAGAGTATCTCAACAAGCACTGTAGAATGCCTCAAACGCCCGCGCCTCTTAGCACCGGCTGCGTGGTGTGACCCACAGGCATTTTGGCAGGAGTTTGTTGCGTTGCCTCTGGCTGGGCTTGCCAGCGCCATGACCGCCGCTTACTAACTGAACGTCCAATAGGAAAGCTGCCAAAATCCTTGCCTCTTTTATCAAACCCAATCAGATTCTGGGCCAGGACTCTGTGATTCCTCCGCGCATACTGTCGAATGCAAAGGGCCTGGTTGTGCTGACTGTCCTTAAGGCCGGTTTTCTGTTCTCTGGCCGTGCAGGTTCCGGTGTCATTGTTGCCCGGCTGCCTGACGGCGGATGGTCTGCCCCGTCTGCTGTGGTCACCGGTGGCGCAGGTGTCGGTGGACAGATTGGTGCTGAATTGACAGACTTTGTGTTCATTCTCAATACCGATGCTGCAGTTCGGTCGTTTTCTCAGGCAGGCTCCATCACTCTTGGTGGTAACGTCAGTCTGGCAGCCGGCCCGCTGGGTCGAAACGCCGAAGCAGCGGGCTCTGCCAACTTTGGATCGGTTGCTGCCATTTTCTCCTATTCAAAAACCAAGGGTTTGTTCGCCGGTGTCTCGCTGGAAGGCTCGGTGCTGATCGAACGTCGAGAGGCCAATCGAAAGTTTTATGGCAACAACTGCACTGCCAAGATAATTCTGTCAGGACGAGTGGAGCCTCCCCCAGCATGTGACGCTCTGTTTAGAGTGTTGGAATCTCGTGCCTTTCGAGGCGTGGGACCCGACGACTATGACGACTTCTACGACGATATCCCCGACGAGTTTTCTGATGCGGACTCCTACCAGAGCAGAAACCGCTCTGGATCTAAAAGCTCTCGAGGCAACAGGTACGATGACGATTTCGATGACTACGAGGAAGACCGTTACGGCACTTCCCGGCGAACGGGCGGTGGAGGAGGAGGCAGCAGCAGGAAGCCCAGCTCCCGATGGGAGGACGATGTCTACGACCAGCCAGATACATTCAGCTCCAGCAGGCGAGTGCGAGATGAAAACGATAGAGGTGATGGTGGTAGAGCAGGATTCAAGTCCACATACTCGGACCACCCCAACCGTCCTACTGCACCCAAGCCTCGATACAATGGAGGAGGGGCCAGCAGTAGCGCAGGCGACCGAGAGCCCTCAGTGCGACGATTCGACGACGACCGCTACAGAAACGACCGGGCCGGCGAACAAGAGCGAGAGCAGGCCCGCCTGCGTGAGGCTCAGTCCGAGGGACCCAAAGCTGTGGCTCTGTTCAATTTCAATGGCGAGCAGGGCGGCGATTTGTCGTTCAGAAAGGGCGACATTATCACCATTGTCAAGAAAACCGACACTACGGACACCTGGTGGACTGGTAGCTTTGGCGGAAAGAAGGGTATCTTCCCTGCTAATTATGTGGAAATGATGTAGTGAATCTCCCCTCCGTTCAATGGTTTGTATTTTTTTTTTCTATCCAGACACGCTATATATATAGGAGCCATATGAGAAAACAACAGAAAACGTCATCTGAATTCTTTCTTCCCCGTGCCCAAAAAACACCGTATTTTTGGTTCCAATACTGAATGGTACCTGTGCCTGCTCATTGTCTATCTGGGTAGCGAGGCACTATCTGTATTTTGTGTACCTTGCCGTGCAACCACATGGAACCAACCATATTGCAGTGCCTGCACCGAGCACTGCATCCATCCGCCTTGAGAGTTGCGGGGGGGACGAGAATGGGCCCCGAGACAGAAACGAAGGCGGATGGAACTATAAAGCGCAGCGACTAGAACTGCTGTGCATGGTAGAGTCCAAAAAGAGCCAGTCTTGGATCGAATTGTACTGCTCCAGTCACAGCAGACAGACCCAAAAAAACCAAAAAAAACAGCCGATAAGTGGCTATTTATCAATTCTGGCAACGCTAGTCTCTCCACATTCTCTCGGCAGGAGGGTCTGCACAAGGGTTTTTGTCTGGCGATAATTTACCCTCACTTGAGATCTGCTGCACCAACCTCCTCCTCGCATTGAACCATTCTGTTTACTTCAGCAGGCGCACAAAGTCAGAAAATTTTTGCATTTGCGCACCTATTACATCACTGTCGTTTGATCGAATAAGACGGACATATAGCCACAAGTTAGATTCTGGCTCTCCAATTCCTTTTTTGCTCGGCTCTTTTTATTGAATTCCACTTATCCCACCACCCAGTGCTGCTGCCGGTACCCTCCTTACAACGCACCAGCCTCTCTCACCTTGTAATATCTATTCACCCTTCCTTGCTGCTCTTCTAACAGCAACACCCGCACATTTTGTCACGGCGCAAACATATTGTATTTCCCGCTTGCGCTAAACCAACTCATTTTCTTTCCTCCTACCTCACAAACCTTCCCTTTTCTTAAGTCGCTGGTGTCTTGTCTTTCCCCGTTTTTATCATGGCCTCTCAGGAAAGTTCTGCCAAGGGAGCCGTTGTGCCCCCTGCACCCTCTGCTGCCGATATAGCCGCTGCCAACTCGGTGCCTGAGCCACCTTTTGCTGCCAAAAACTTCTTGTCCAAGTTCCGCCTTGACGGTAAGGTTGGAATTGTCACCGGTGGAGCCCGGGGTCTCGGCTTCTCCATGGCCGAGGGTCTTTGCTCAGTTGGCCTTAAGGGCATTGCTATTCTCGACGTCCAGACCGACCTGGGACTTGATGCCATCCAGAAGCTGCACAAGGCCTACGGTGTCCAGGCACAGTTCTACAAGGTTGATGTCCGAGATGAGGTTGCTGTTGGTGAAATCATGGACTCCATTGTCCGAGACTTGGGCTCCATTGACATTGTTGTCAATTCTGCCGGTGTCGCTGATCTGGTACATGCCGAAGACTACCCTCCTGATAAGTTCCGACGAGTGGTCGACATCAACCTGACTGGATCGTTCCTGGTCACCCAGGCTGCTGCCAAGAAGATGATTGAGCAGGGCAATGGCGGCTCTGTGGTGTTCATTGCTTCCATGTCTGGACACATTGTCAATTGGCCCCAGCCCCAGTCGGCTTACAATGCTTCCAAGGCCGCTGTGCGACACTTGATGAAGTCTCTGGCTGCCGAGTGGGCTGTCCACCGAATCCGATGCAACTCCATTTCCCCCGGTTACATGGACACTGCTTTGAACCGATCTTACACCACCTTGTTCAACGAATGGAAGGAGCGAACTCCTCTGGGCCGCCTGGGAGACCCCGACGAACTCACTGGAGCCTGTATTTATCTCGCTTCTGATGCCAGTGCTTTCTGCACCGGATCAGACATTCTCATTGATGGTGGTTACACTATTTTGTAACTTCGCATTATGCTGTATCCCACCCCAGTGTATGTATGTGGCTTGTCGGTGCTGTGTCTGGTAGGTTCGCGTTCTATTCGACTGTCAACACCCGATCAGAGCAAAAGTTATAAGGGCCTTACTATACTGTTTAAGAATTGACTGGCCTTGTGATTCTTGGCAACCCTTCCTCTATGACGTTTTTGTTCTTGGAAGAGCGGACTTTTTTTTTCTCTATATGTAATATGCCAAGGTGCTGCCCAGGCGGATGTTCAAACATATCAGACAGAAACCGGGCTATATCCTCTTTGAAATGTAGAATTAATATTAGATATCGCTGTTTCAGCCTTATATTTGTTATAGTTATAAAAGAGTATTTATTCTCTGATCACTCACTCACTCACGATAGGGCTTTATCTTAGCGCATGGCCGAATGCACCTCAGCGAACATTTTTCCATTGTCCAACGGCCACGGCTGGCCCACATCTCTTTCAGTTTAGCCGTTACCCGAAAAAAATTTTTTTTTCGAGAGTGCGCTACACAGATAGGGATAAGGCTAGCAAACTTTTTTTTTTTATCATGTATTGATTAAGTTAGGTTTTTTTTGGGCCGGCTAAGAAAAAGGGTTGTCCGATGGGCCCGATGGGCCCGGCTGAGACAGAAAGGTATGAGATCATAGTACTGTACCAAGCCAAAGCGATACGTAACGACGAGGCGAAGCAAGCAAGACCAAGACTAAGAACCAGAACAGGTACAGCCAAGGCTGCTAGATGTATGCTAGCGCCATTACAAATGGTCCAAAAGCAGAGGGAGAACCTTCACCCTTAATATAGCTTTCAAGTGGCGTTCTAACTGTGCGTTTTAGGTGAGTCGGTTTGCGATGTAGTTTATTTCTGATGTACACAAGTTTATCGAACGTTTGACCAAATACTATACAATACTAGTAAAAAAAGAAGTATAAAACATATAGGAAAAAAAGCTTAATAACAATAATTATAATAATAATGACAATAATAATAATAATAACAGCGAAAGAAGCGGTAAAATCTCAGTTTTTGTTTTTTGTAGAATAAATGAGAATGAGCTACAAGTAGCAGAATTAGGTATGTGTCTCTCGCTCGCGAACAATTCTGATGACGAGGGGCATTTCTTCTTTTCCAAAGCTCTAAGCGGCATCATTATCTGTGGACTAGTAGGAGCCAAGGTGACCGGTGACCCGATATGATAATGCCGAAAAAGGCCGGGCTTGTGGTTTTCTTCCGGTTGGGGCCCGTGGTGCGCACACGTACTGCCCAAAGGAAGAGGAAAAACAAATCTCAGAACTGCTAGCTAATCGGTGGGCACAACTAAGTGGAACAGGACTAGTGCGCTTTTCGCGCAAGTCTTGCGCCCAAAACTCTTGTCATGTTGAGCTGTTGCTTGCTTTGCCCATCTTTCCACGGACAGACGATTGCGCACGCATGCACGCATGCGGGCATTTCGCTTTCCCTTTCGCTTTTAGTGCTGGCTCAGGATACAGAGGCTAGTGGGGTTGCCCCCACCGGTCCAGCCATGCCGGCAAGTTGGTGCTGTTTTGGTACTGGCGGTAGATCATCCCAACCAGTGCTAGTGTTTAATACCTCAGGATTGCCAAAGTGGTTTGGTCTTAGTACCGGAGCGGTATCCAGAGCTGTTTCGCAGGAAGCCCCTTCGATTCGCAGGTGGTCCGGGTTGAAACAATTGTTATACTGACAAATGGTATATACTCGTTCGTCATCTCTAGGTATCGTACCCCGAGTCCATAGAGCTACTTCCTGGGTGAAGCCCAAGTTGGCAAAGCCCGGGGTAGACACAGCATGTCGGCCGTTTGCATCGGGACTTTGGGCCGGGATCAGACAATCACCGTCCATGGCCACAGCAGGCACTGCATCGAGAGCCTCTGCGGCAAGAATGCGATCAGTCTGGCAAGCCTGCCGGATATTTTCTCGGCAAGGCTCCCATGTATATAGATTCTCACTGTGTTCGTGCTGCATTGGTTTGGCTGCAAAACAGAGCGTATAGCCAACTAGACTGTGCAAGGCGGCTGTGGACTGGTTGTACGAAACGCAGGGAGGGACTAAAAGGCTATGCACCAATGTCTAGGATGTAGGTTCCACAGAGAGGCTCGAGCGTCGGCACACCGATAGAGAGAGAGGGAGAGAGGGGGGGGGGAGGAAAAAAAAAAAAGGAGGCAAAAGAGAACAGAACGATTCTCTTGAGAAGAAAACAGTAGAGAGACGTCTCTAGAAGCAGGAGTTGAGATTTGGTGTACGGCAGTTATTATTTCGGAGTAGAAAAAGTCACTGACGGCACTTGTTTTCGATCGAGCGGACTCAATGTAGCAGATCGGTTATATGTTGTTGTTGTTCGATATGGCAAGGCCTGAATACAAATTACAAATTAGATGTCAACGCGGATCTGTTCCATTATATAGCCAAGGAGAGAACCGCTCGCGAACATGCACTACATTTAACCTTAGTCTATTTTCTGATATTCTTGCTACTCGGACCTGCCCTGTGTGTTCCTTGCTCTTTTGCTAGACTCGACCTTTAAACTAATCCTAAAACTACTAGCAAATCCAAAAAGCCGCACCCCAACCATCCAGCCGTCAGTGCCTGACTTGGCCAAGTCGGTACGGCGGACCACGATTGGGCTAGCGACATTACGGATCCATCCATTCAGCCAGTCAGAGAAAAAGTAAAGGAAATAGATCCTAAGCCAGATCCTTTCCTCTGTAGCATCATCGTCTAGTGGCGATCCACCACTAGACAGTATCAGGGGCGCGAAACACTCCTCCTGGTACCTGCTGCGATTCTATCAAAAGGGAAAGGGGGGGGGGTATACGGGACATATTTCTGCCGCTGGCGCGCAGATTATATGCACACACTGTTATAACACTCTCCATTATCGGCCAGCTGTGTTATCTTATACGGACACAGAATGGCCACTTCCTACCCCGCGTCTTCGCCCTGCTCACGCTATTTGAGTCCAAACCAGGCAAGTCGTGGGAACGCCAGATTTCCCGTCATGCTCGTCAAACCATGCTAGTACACGTTTGGTAGTTTGACTAAGCGCCTGTGGGCATCAGCGCTTGCACTAGCCTCATTTGACACCTGGCGTGACGTGCCTTGGAAAAAATACTTCGGATGGACTCCCGAAGAGCCGCCCAACTTCGGGCAAAATGCCAACATGTACTAGAATGTACAAGATTTCATTTGCCAAGAATTTTGATCGGAAAAATGGTCACCTGACGTGTATCTGGTATTGGTGCTGCGGCGAGACGGGGTTTGGGTACTAAGCGCGGGCCCAACCTGGCCGACAGTGGTCCGGCTCTGACAAACCTACTGAAGGCTATTGGGTAATCATCAGCTGACAAACGGCTGAATCTACTATGAGTTTCCACAGCAACCGGCAGGGACCAGCTGGGAACCCAGCTGGTTCCTACAGCAACAGGCCTGACTGTGCTCCGGATGGGTCTCTTACTCACGAATTATCAAGGCATTACTACAGGCTGTTCCCTGACTATATAAGGAGGACATCAGTCCCCTCCAGAGGAAAAATGTCATCAAAAAACAGAAA
Organism: Zygoascus sp. PK3305; assembly: GCA_023628935.1. Taxonomy (NCBI): domain Eukaryota; kingdom Fungi; phylum Ascomycota; class Dipodascomycetes; order Dipodascales; family Trichomonascaceae; genus Zygoascus; species Zygoascus sp. PK3305. The sequence continues at coordinate 587,916 of JAMAJS010000006.1, forward strand.
CAGCAGCAGCTTCACTAGCTACCTTTCTACTTACGCTTTATCTTTCGTCTCTTTACTAGTACTTATTATCGTGGTGCTTAACAGAGACCTCATTCAATCTACCTTAACAACTTCTTCCTCCTCCACAATTTCTTCAACCACCCAAAACCAAACCATCCCCGCAATGTCTGCAGGAAAGAGCTTCGTTCCCCGAAACATCCTCAAGCACTTCCTCGCTCGAGAACAGAGTGAAGGTGTAGGTGCCAAGGTCCGACGTTCCATCGGTACCATCCAGGCCCGAAACTTTTCTCCTTTCTTGATGCTGGATCACTTCAACACTGGTAAGGATGGTGGATTCCCTGACCACCCCCATAGGGGTCAGGAGACTGTCACCTACATGCTCAAGGGCTTTGTTGACCACGAAGATTTCACTGGCAGTGCTGGTACCATCGGTCCCGGCGATTTGCAGTTTATGACCGCTGGTAGGGGTATTGTTCATGCTGAAATGCCTCGAGTTGGCGACCACGGTGAGTACCCAGAGGGTATGCAATTGTGGGTCGACCTGCCTAAGGAACTTAAGCATTGCGAGCCCCGATACAGAGATCTGACTGCCGCAGAAATTCCTCTGGCTACTCCCAATGACAAGGTCTCGGTCAAGGTCATTTCCGGTAAGGCTTATGGCATTGATTCCGTCAAAGACTTGGCTTATACCCCCTTGTGGTACTTTGATTACACCGTTAAGCCTGGTGGATCCATTCAGCAGGAAATTCCTGCCGACCACAATGCTTTCTTGTACCTGATTGAAGGCAGTGTCAATGTTGGAGGTGAGGCCATCCCCAACCACCACATTGCCTTGTTCCAGCAGGCGGGTGAGGGTGTTGAGCTGTCTGTGCCCGAAACTGCCACTGAGGATGCTCGATTCGTTCTCATCTCAGGACAGATCCAGAATCAGCCCATTGTCCAGCACGGTCCTTTTGTCGAGACCTCCAAAGAGCTGATCTACCAGGCCTTTATGGACTACCAGACTGGCCAGAATGGCTTCGAGAGAGCCCGAAACTGGGAATCGGAGATTGGCAAGCGTGCCGTCCGATAAGCATCTACTTTATATTTCGGTTCAATCCTTAACTCTGTAGCACACTTATTTATTTTTGTAATCAATATCAAAATATTTTTTCTTGAATACTTCCTATTGTTCAAATACTACACAACCTTGTGCAGTCCAACATACTGGATATCAGACCAGCCAGACTGACAGTAGCTTTTTTTGACTCACCACAGCAGCCAACTTCAATACCAGGATCTGTAAAACTGTCTCTCTCGAGATAGACATGGCATCTAAATCACTCGGCCCATTGCAGCGGCCCATTGCAGCGGCCCATGCTCAAGATGTTGGTTGGCCTTTTGTCAGGGTGAGCCGCACTAGGTTTCCAGCTGGGATCGAGGTACCAACCAGATAGAACGGTGGCCAGGGCCAAGGCAAGTCAACCGCTTGCTCTGCGGGTGCAGAGATTCTTTTCCTCACTACGATGTGGATACACTTGAGATCCAAGCAGATCGGTCTAATGTGGGGTTGAGCAAAGCAGATGTACAGTGTGTAGATGTAGTAAGAGTTACATGCAACAGTGCATTACAAGCGAGCATCGCAACTGAATATCACTAGTTTATAACAGATGAAGACATATACATTGCATATAAGCACCCAAACATTGCTCGGTATATTTCAGCTTGTAGCTAATTACTTGCGACTAACCAAGTGCGCTCCGACGCCAATGTATGTACAAATCAGATCATGCAGTCGAGAGAGACTTATACGTCCAATTGACTAATTGACAAGGGATGGCTTCTGGAGCTTTGTCGCATTTTCTGCACGAGAACACGGGATGATTGCCGATCAAACAACACCAGGGAGGCGGAGTATGCCTCGCGCGCTGGTGTGTCAGCGACCAGAAGGTGTTGAAAATAAACCGGGCTGGTCTCATGCTGCCGATCTCAAGTGCCAATCTCCACATGAGACATTCCAGTAATCTGTGCATCCATCGCCGACCACAAAGCCAACCTACGGGACGGGCGGCCACCAGAATGGCGCCAAACGCTACTATATGCCAGAAGCACTTGGCACGAAATACAGGCCGAAACATTGGTTACCAGGCGCTTTCTCTGTTGCATTGCATTTCCCGGTGAGTCTCAGTTGATTTGATTGCGGTCCCAGCTTCCCCTGTCTGCCTTGGATGGGCTCGCTTGCCATGTGTTCATATTTACGTCATGTCAGCCATACCTATCCTGTTTCATTTTCCCTGTCGGCTAGAGATGAAGATCACTGCTCTTTTGCAGGGGGGACGACATTTATCCAGGGGGAATAAAAAAGTGCCCCACCACCGCACAGCAAGGCAAGAAGAGAGCATCACTTCTTTATTTAGAACCACTGCCAGCTCAGCATGTATCTACAAGCGAAGGGCCGAAAAAAAAATAGAGCTCCTAGCTAACATTATTATTATAATTTAGTCTCTCCACCGGCCCCATTGCCATATGGGGACTCTAGAAGGCTGTTGCACTGCCGAACATATACATTTTTTGCATAAGGCTGAAATTTTTTTCTTACACTTTACACCGCACCATATAAGTTTGTGTAGCTCGATGCACAAGCAAAGCTACCTAGTTTAGCAGTGACCCACAAGCCGCATCTGCAGCGCCGGTAACGTATAATTTTTTTTTTTTGGCTGCTGCCCTGTGTATTTTCTTGTCAGGTACAAATACCCGGCAGGCTTCCAGTATCGCGCTCTTTATCCAATCATTTATTCTGTCAGCACTCTTTACTGTTTGTTAGAGAAATGAGCCATTATAGAGGCTCTTTCGACGACGGAGACGAAAAGGGCTTCCACTCTCCGTACGTGAACTCCCCCCCTCCTCGTGCCAACACGCAGACCTCCATCGACAGTCCATATGGCTCCAATGCTGCTGTCACTGAACTGGGGCCCATGCCAACTGGTGCTGGCCGCAGCCAAACGCAAAACGAGATGCTGAACCACCCTGCAGTGCCTCCTCCGGTTATCACCAGTGGACCTCCACAGGCGACGCTGCAGACCCCGACTTCCCAGTGGTTTGAGAGCGGTCCTGGCAACGAAGCGGGGCCACAATCCCCCGACTCAGAGAGAGCTAGTCTGCGGCCCAAGCGATCCATTCTATCTCGAATCTCGCGACGAGACAGCCGAAGACACGAGGAAGACGGTAAAAACCTGCTTGCTGCCGTTCCCGAGGAGGATTCTGAAGAGGAAACCGAATCGGACGACGAGATTATACCCGATTTGCGGCAGGTGGTCAGCAATCTGCAACAAGACAACTACCTGCCTACCGACTCCCAGGGCCACTTGGCTGGATCAGCAGAGACTAAGAGTACAATCTCGCGTTCCCGTGGATATCATGCAAACAGAGCAAGAAGAAAGACTACTTCTCCAAAGAATGGCCGTACTTCCAAGTATGTCAAGAATTTCCAAGGTGTCTACGACCGGTTTCTCAGCAAGACTCTACTCACCCGGTCGTTCGTTTACTGGCTTCCATTGGCTATTGTTTTATTTATTCCCCTGGCCGTAGGTGCCTGGCAAAATCCCAAACTGACTGTGGGTAATGTCTCTGTCATGTGGCTTTTCATCTGGCTTGAGGTCGTCTGGGGCTCTCTGTGGGTGACTCGACTGCTGGCTCACTACCTTCCTACGGTTGTAGCAGCTGTTCTGGGTGTGGTTGCACCTCTGTGGGTGAAGTATACGTCCATTCTAGCAGCTATGGAGATGGCTACTACATATGTTTTGTGGACATTTGTGTCGTTCATCACATTCACCCCTCTTCTGTCGCTTAACCACCAAGCGTGGAATAGTAAGGTGAAATACTCTAATAGCTGGCAGAAAACTGTGAATAATGTCATGGTAGCTTTGTTCATTACATCGCTGGTCTACTTTGCCGAGCGGCTGTTGATTCACTTTCTCTCTGTCTCGTTTCACAGAACCCGATTTGCTCTCCGAATAAAGTCCAATAAAGAGCAAGTTCGATTGCTTGGAACTCTCCTCCAGGCCGCATATAGTGTATTTCCCCAGTTTTCCGAGGAATTCAGCTTGGAAGATGCATCTCTTGCTGGTGGTGGAACGGCTACCTTGAATGCTGCCACCAAGAGAATACCCGCAATGCGTGGAGCTTCGCGACAAAATGTCGAGAAATTCGTTGGCAACATCAATCGAGTGGTTGGTGGAGCTACAAAGGCTATTGGAAATGTTGCCAAGGATATCCGAGGTAACAACAAGAAGCTAGCCTCACAGCAGTTGGTATCGGAAGCTTTGGTTCACAAGTACACTTCTCGAGTTTTGGCTAATCGAATTTGGAAATCTCTAGTCCTGGAAGATTCTGAAGCACTTAGCATTGATGATATTGTCGATGTTCTTGGGGAAGCTCGACGAGAAGATTGTGACCAGATTTTCAAGAAGCTTGACACAGATGGAAATGGCGACCTGACCTTGGAAGAAATGGAGGCGTCTGTGGTAGAGATCAGTAAGGAGCGGAAGGCTATTTATCGTTCTCTTCAAGATGTGGACTCTGCTATCAAATCGTTGCACAGTGTACTGTTATTCGTGGTTGGTTTAATTTCTATTATCATCTTTATTGGTATGCTGGCTCCTAGTGTGGGCACTGTGCTGGCTACGTTGGGTTCCACCTTACTGGCTCTGTCTTTTGTTTTCTCAGCCACGGCTCAGGAGATTCTTGCAGCATGTGTTTTCTTGTTTGTTAAACATCCTCTGGATGTAGGCGATGTTGTTAGGATTCTATTACCACAAGGTGTGACTCAGATGACTGTTCAGGAAATCTCTCTTCTGTATACAAACTTTATTGACTACACCAATGGCAGTATTCATCAGTGTTCCAATGCTATTTTGAACACTCTGTGGGTAGACAACATAAGCCGATCGGGCAACTGGTCCGAGCTTACGCAGCTGACTATTGGTCTACCTGAAACAAGGATGGAGGACATTGACCGGTTCCGTGAGCTCATCGTTGAATTCTGCTTACTGAACCCTAGAGATTATTTCCCCAATCCCTTTGTGTATGTGACTTCCATGCTTGATCTTGATCGAGTGCAGTTGACAATCAGTGTGACGTTTAAGTCTAATATCATTGACTCTGCTGCATATGGTGCTCGTCGAGAGAAGTTGACGCAGTTCCTGGGTCAGGCTATTCACGACATACCCTTGCATGTTCCTAGACGAGAGGACACTTATAATAACCCTTCATTACCAATGTTCACTCAACCTCTTAAAGAGTCAACTGCTGAGAAGGAAGTTGCCAGAGCGACCTCTGGAAACTTCTACGATAGCCAGGTAAAGATGGGCTACAGACACAACCATAAATCTGCAGCAGAAACTGACAAGATTCCTGAGATTGAAATTACTGTTCAGGAAACTCCTTTGCCTGTTCCTACTGACGCCACTAATACTGAAGCTCGTGCCACGGGCTTGCAGCGCGCGGGATCGATAAGCACTACTGTTTCTAGGAACACATCTCAACGGGGTCTCAGACGAAAGCAAAGCTACCAGTAGAAAGTGCGTGATGATATAATGACGTTATATGATTATAAATATATGATAAATTACCTAGTATCTGACAAGAGTAAGAGCCAAACCTAAACATGCTCCCAATCTCTGTCATTGAGAGGAGGGGGAGGAGAGGGCCTAGGGGGATTCAGCAAGAATGTCAAGAAAAACTCGGGAAGGTAGGCAGACAGTGCGTGGTAGGTGTACGCACCTTTGCCAGCATACCATACTCTCTTCGGCTTTGGAGCAGTTAAAGCATCAAATAAAGTGTGGTGCAAGCACCGCAAATTAGAGCCTGATGCAGCATTGACCTGCAGGTACGAAGAGGCTTGGTAAGGTTGAGCGTAGAGGCCCCTAATGTTATCAGACCAAGAGAGTATATCTGCTCTAATGGCATTGGCAACCTGCCGACCGTGAGATCGGCCATGAGAGACATTGAAAGAGCCAAGCTTGAGGTGAATAAAGGGGATCTTTTGTGACTTCAGCTCTCTGTGCATGCAAAGAGCCAATGAGGAAAGTGCATTGGCAGTGATGGCCTCTGCAGAATGGAAGCCAGCATTCAAATCACCCATGATGGACGGAGAAAGTAATATCACGCGCGAACTGTGCTCTCGAGCCAGATCTAACAAGCCGTTGGAAAGCAAAACAATGGGGCCCATTACTTTGGCATAGAAAAGATCAGACCAAGTTTCCACTCTTATGGCTTCCACAGGACCAGCGGGGAAGAAGAGATCAGGAACAACAACAATGCCTGTAAGCCTCAGGTAATGGGGAGTGGCCCCAGGAAATGCAGTGACAGGAGCACTCAGAGATGCACTAAGACGCTTGGCAGTCTGTTCAATCGATCCGATATCAGTAGGCTTGATAGGGAGAGAGCGTATGTCAGAAGACTTCTCCCTCGCTACCAAAGCCTCTTCCTCCGGCGAGCTTGTCGTCCAGTATACAATAAAGCCTCTTCTGTCCAGATCATTTGCAATGATGCGAGTGAGTGGCTCTGCAGGGGAGCCTGCCAGCACTACAACCTCCCTTCTGGCACCGTTTGGAGCGCGGTTGGCTCGTCTCTTCTTCTTGCCCTTGAGGGCACGAGAGGTGTTTTCCAGTCCCCCGTTATACAAAACATAGCCATATGCACCTCCACCCGTCAGCGCGACCGCCAAAACACTCGCAAACAGCTTGTTCTTCGACATCCATGTTGTAGCTCTCTCCAATATGCTAGAAGGTGGCGCGGGCGGCGGCCGCAGGTTGAACCGCACTACTTGGTCTGCATTATCGCCGAATACCAGGACCTGGAGAGAACGGAACGGCTTGGAGTCTACCACGGTGTTTATCGTACTGCCAATCACCTTGGACGCATCCTGTTTAACGTCGTAGAAGGTATCCAGTATTTTGGTTACTGGATCAGTGCTCATTGTTGGTGGGAGAAAAGATAACACAGAACAACAGATAAGTTCGCGATAAACCCTCTTCAAACTACTACTGCCTGCCACAGTACGGACACACCATGATTCAATGGTAGTGCAAGCAAAACCAAGCAAGAGGGCCAAGCGAGGCAGAGTGGATAGACTAGAGGAGAAAAAGTATCCCAGTAGCAGCTATGAATTTATAAAAAATATTACGAGCCTCAAACGTAGACCGCGGACAGAGGAAGCACTGGACATACTGCATCGCATCGCGGCTTTGGTGAAGCCTGTCATGAAGAAGCACGGGTTTAAGGTTGGAACTCTGTGTGAGTTTTATCCCAAAAACAAGAGCCTTTTGGGGCTGAATGTGAATCATGGAATGAAAATCTGTCTGCGACTGAGATATCCCTACGATGAGAACGCATTCCTCCCTATGGAAAGCATTCTGGGCACAATGTTGCATGAACTTACACACAACAGAATCGGACCGCATGATAGTCGTTTCTACGCTTTTCTAAATGATCTGACAAAGGAAATGGAGGAGCTGATGGCCAAAGGCTACACTGGGGACGGCTTCTTTGGGAAGGGCCATACTGTCGGTGGCCAAAACTTACCACCAGCGCTGGCCAGACAAAGAGCCGCAGACAGAAGTGAATGGAGAAGCAAGATGTCTGCTGGAAGTGGTCAGCGACTTGGTGGGTCGTCCACTGCAGGCAGCATACGGGATCTGGTGCGTCAAGCTGCAGAGAGGAGGGCAGCAGACGAGAAAACATGTGCCAGCGATCGGCCAATATCGAAGGAGGATATTGGAGATGATGATGATGAAATCAAAGAAGTGGACCTTGAGCAATGGCTCCAAGGAAGGGCCAAGTCTACAGGGGGAATGACTGGCGCACGAGCTGACCCAGAAGCGGCGGCGACGTCATTAGTTGTGATTGACGACACTCCTCCGAGGAAAAAGAACAAGCTCGAGAATGATAATGCATTTATAGACTTGACAGAGGAGTAGACTGACTGTTCCACGAATGTGCCATGATTGACCATATCATGTGAGATCAATAACAGTTGCCTTATTAGAAGACTATGAGATACGGTTGTACTACCAGGCAGCCAGGTCTGCGACACTACCCAGTAATGAATATATGTATATACAAGTTGATGGACTCAAATGAAGCATCGATACTGACATCTATTCAATCCAGTTGGCTGCCTACAGAATAGTGTTAGGTCCACCCACATTGGCTCTGACTCGATGACTTTACCATGGGACAAATCGGAGGCTTATCGGACAAGGAGTAAACATAGTGGAACACCGATGAGCACCAGCTTGACACACAGCCAGACAGAAACAAATGAATAGTACATAATTCGGTCTATTACCAGTAAACCATTCTTAGTGCAATACCTGTTGGAAACAAGCTCTTAGCTCCTTGTTGCTCTGCACAGGCCTTCGGGACTGCCGCTGTTGGCCTGGCAGGTACCCAGCTATCGGTCACACGGCACTGCACTATCGGACAGCGACCAACCCACTTATCAGCCATCACCATAACCACAGTGAAACCTTCCTTCCTCCCCCCACTAAAGATGCGATTTTCAGAGTTCTTTCTTCTGGCAGCAGTAATTGCAGGCTCCCAGGCTGCGGAACAGATCCAGCTGCCTCTGGGAAACAGCTTGCAGGCCGATCTCCTCACTAATGAGCCCCAGTCCCTGCTGGAGCAGGTGGCTGACTTCTACAAGGAGAGCGTCGAAAGCTTGCCTTTGCAGCTCAAGGAAGTCTGGACCACTTTTGAGAAGGAAGTCCCTGAATCGTACAAGAAGAAGCTGTTTCATGCCTCCAATCCCAAGAAGATTACACCCCGAAATGACTGGCAATTCCATGTGAAGGATGATAAGCTGCCCAACTACGGCCTCAGAATCAAGCAGCCGTTTGACCTGGACATTGACGATGTCCAGCAATATTCGGGCTATTTGGATGTTGAAGAAGAGGACAAACATTTTTTCTTCTGGTTTTTTGAGTCCCGAAACGATCCCGCTAATGATCCTGTCATTCTTTGGGTGAATGGTGGCCCTGGCTGCTCTTCTTCTCTCGGTCTGTTCATGGAGCTTGGTCCTGCAGCGATCAACAAGAAGCTCAAGCCTGTGTATAATCCGCACTCATGGAACTCCAATGCTAGTGTGATTTTCTTGGATCAGCCCGTTAACGTTGGTTTCTCCTACTCCTCTAACAAGGTTACCAACAGCCGGGCTGCTGCAGCTGACGTCTATAGTTTCCTGGAGCTATTTTTCAAGCAATTCCCTGAATATCAAGGCTCGGATTTCCATATTTCAGGCGAGTCTTATGCCGGTCACTACATTCCTTCGTTTGCCACTGAGATTCTGAGCCATGATGACCGAAGCTTCAACCTGACCTCCTTGTTGATTGGCAACGGTATCTTCAACAGCTTGTTGCAAGATCCCAGCTACCAGCCCATGGCTTGCGGTGGCGGTGGATACCCGTCGGTGTTGACTGAAGAAGAGTGCGAAGAAATCAGCTCCAAGATTCCTCGATGCAGTTCTCTGAACCAGCTCTGCTTGGATCAGGACTCTGCGTGGGCCTGTATCCCTGCTGGATACTACTGCAACACTTTGATGGAGCCGTATTCCAAGACCGGCCGAAATGTGTATGATATCCGGGAGCAGTGTGGAGATAGTGCATTGTGCTATGACGAGGAGGCGTGGATTGCAGATTACCTGAACCAGCCCAGTGTCCAGGCTGCAGTGGGCTCCGAAGTTGAGCAGTTCAACTCTTGCGACAATGGAGTCGGTGTTGGATTTTTCTTCACCGGTGATGGAGCAAAGCGATTCGACACCGATGTTGCTGAGGTGCTTGATGCTGGTGTTCCGGTTTTGATCTATGCTGGAGATAAAGACTACATTTGCAACTGGCTCGGCAACCGAGACTGGACCGACGCTCTTGAGTGGAGCGGTGCTGACAAGTACTCCAAGGCGCTCACCAAGAAATGGCGAGTTGACGGCAAGTCTGCAGGTACCGTGAAGAACTCTGAGCATTTCACCTATTTGCGGGTGTTTGATGCTGGCCACATGGTGCCCTACAACCAGCCGGTCAACAGTTTGGAAATGGTGAACCGATGGATTGCTGGAGATTACAGCTTTGAGTAGGGAGGCTGAAAATGGAATTGAGTGCTGACTTGCTCATCAGAGGAAGGAGTGCTATTATTATAGTTGTAGCCTGAATGTATATCTTTTTTATCTCTTTTTTTGTGGACCAGTTTGATGAGAGTCATTTGTCTGGGGGAATGCGTAGACATATTGTAAATTACACCTCTTGAGTGTGCCGATAGAGCGCAAAGCAATAATGGCAGCGAGTAGCAGCCCACAGCACATGCTGTGCACATACAAAGTATACAAACAATCTGCTTAGATTACTCTAAATCTAATTGCATTGTGTCTACATAGTGCCGACCAATTCCTCCCTCCGACGGTCTGCAGTCTGGGCAAGGGGTGAGGGCAACATGTTGGATTCGGGTGCATCTGTTGGAGATAGTTAGCGAGGCTTTGGGATGAATTTCTTTCTTCCTAACACCATCCAAGCCCATCACATCACCTATTGTATCAATGGATTCTGAGGATACCAACCGATTCATTCCCGAACATCGACGAACGAATTTTCGTAACCGGGCGTTTTTCAAGAACGACGAGGTCCGACGACGGCACGAAGAGGCCCAGGTCGAAATCCGAAAGCAGAAGCGGGACGAGAACCTGGCCAAGCGACGTAACTTCAACTTCGCTGCGTCCGCCACCGCTGACAGTGACGATGAGGACCTTTCCAATGGAGTAGACGCAGATGCGCAAGTAAGTACCCTAACATTTTGTTCAATCTAGCCCAGCATGCGCTGCCATGTCGCTGGTTACCGTGGGCTCCTGTGATTTTCCATGTTTGGCATCCAGACGGGTGGGTGGAAGCTTTGGCTCCTTTCACCCCTTCGTTCGGTCCCCAGCAAGGCGCAACGCCAGAACTATTTGCAGAATCGCAACGGAAAACAAGCACAACGTGCTTTAGATGGTTCTATTTTGGGCATTGGCGACTCAGGGAAGACATGGGACATGAGAATTTTAATGTATTATTATGGGCCCCTGAGCCCCTGGTATTGTTGTTGTTGCCCGAAAAATTTTCTGAGTTTTGATTTGGGTGCCTAGGGAACGGGCTCTTGCAGGTGGTTCCTTAATGGTGAGCAACCAGCCAGAGACAATGATCAACCGCACCCACCCCCGAACTCCAAGCCTACCGAACCTAGCAAATGGATGCCATATCACAGGAAACAGTAGCATTTGGCCAGAAAACTTTTTTTTTCAATAATGGGCTTTGAGCAAGCAGGCCGAAGCAGATGCGGCTTTGCACTCGCTTGATGTGAAATGTAATACTAACAGTCTAGGTCAACTCGCAATTGCCGAAGATGATTGCTGACATCAATACCGACGACATTGAGCTGCAGCTTGAGGCCACGACCAAGTTCAGAAAGCTGCTGTCCAAGGAAAAAAATCCTCCTATCCAGAAGGTCATCCAGTGCGGTGTTGTTCCCCGATTTATCGAGTTTCTCAAGTCCCCCCACACTATGCTTCAGTTTGAGGCTTCGTGGGCCCTGACCAACATTGCTTCCGGAACTCCTGAACAGACTGCCGTGGTAATTGAGCATGGTGCCATTCCTCTGTTTGTGCAACTGCTCTACTCTGTCGAAGTCGAGGTTAAGGAGCAGGCCATTTGGGCTTTGGGTAACATTGCCGGTGACTCTACCACATGCCGAGACGCCGTCCTGGCTGAAGGTGCCCTGGTTCCCCTGCTTCAGCTGCTCAACGATGCCCAGAAAATTTCGCTGGTGCGAAATGCCACCTGGACTCTGAGCAACTTCTGCCGAGGCCGAAACCCCCAGCCTGACTGGAACATTGTGTCTCAAGCTCTCCCTACTCTGTCCAAGCTTATCTACTCCCACGACGACGAGGTTCTTATCGACTCATGCTGGGCTATTTCATATCTCTCTGATGGTCAGAATGCCAAGATCCAGGCTGTGGTAGAGGCTGGCATCCCCAAGCGATTGGTGGAGCTCCTGAATCACTCATCTACTGCTGTCCAGACCCCTGCATTGAGATCCATTGGTAACATTGTTACTGGTGACGATGCTCAAACACAGTATGTTATCAATTCAGGCGCTCTTCCTGCCCTTTTGCAGCTACTGTCATCTCAGAAGGAAACCATTCGAAAGGAGGCTTGCTGGACTCTGTCCAATATCACTGCCGGAAACTCCAACCAAATTCAAGAAGTGATTGATAATAACTTAATTCCTCCTCTCGTTAACCTGCTCTCCACTGCCGATTTCAAGACTAAGAAGGAAGCCTGCTGGGCTATTTCTAATGCCACCTCTGGTGCTCAGCAACAGCCTGAGCAGATTCGATATCTGGTGAACCAAGGCTGCATCAAGCCTTTGTGCGATCTGCTGAGTATCAACGACAACAAGATCATCCAGGTCGCTCTAGATGGACTGGATAATATCCTTAGAGTAGGAGAAATGGACCGAACGTCTAATAATGCTCAGTTCAACCAGTATGCTCTCTACATGGAAGAAGCTGGAGGACTAGAGAAGATCCACGCTGCCCAGGAGAATGCGAATGAGGATATTTATGAAAAGGCATATAGCATGATGGAGAAGTACTTCAGCGATAACGAGGCAACTGAGAGTACTGGTTTGGAGCCTTCTGCTGCAGGTGACACTTTTGGCTTTGGTGGAGGCATTCAGCAGCAAGGTGGTTTCAAGTTTTAAAGTAAGAAGAGTAATAATATGGCATATACCAGCTGTTTTATGTTTATGTTTTTACTAATACATGATGTAACGTCAGATCTAAAAGTGTAAAAGAGAGGACCCAAGTAAGTTTTCTACAAGTAGGCGAAGCGAGACTGTTTTTGTGTTTGTGCATGCCGCCTACTGTACTGCCAAGGTGATGATCCTATCGACATGGGCCATCATTGTAAATCCAAAATCCAAAACCCATACATCCCACTGCATCATACAAGAACACTAGGAGGCCAACGATGCCTGCAGCTACCAATGAGCGCCTGCGCGCGGCCCTTGGCAGTGCACAGGAGAATATCGAAACGGCACTGGGTGGGGCGGTTTCTAGATGGAGCTATGTGAATTTACACTATGTTGCACCGATAAGCGAATCCGCCTTAGCATGTTTCTCATGCTGCTGGTCGCCGAGGCGACGGCACAGAGACAATTCTCTTATAATATTCGACATGTACGATGAAAGTGAGCGGGAAGAGCTGGAGCAGCTACTGGATGCCGAAGATGGTGGAGATATTTTTGACTCGGAAGAGGAGTTTGGTGACTTTGTGACTAGTGGAAATAGCACTGGCGGCGGCGGTCGGCCGGCAGGGCCTGCTAGACGAAATTGGTGGAACTCTATCAAATCCTACTTTCATGGAAGTACTACGATATTTGGACGGGCTGGCGAACAATCCATTTTGCGGTATCGACCGTCCAATGCAGGGCTGACAGGCTTGGGGAGCAGGACAAGATCCTCCACTAAGAGCAGCGTCCAGTCGTCAGACACCTACAGGTCACGAAGAGAGTTATTTGGAGACGATGACATTGAAAATGACGCTCAAATGGTGAACGATGATTTTGCAAACGAGCTGCACCTTGCGGAAAGAACTAGCATCAGTACAAAGAGTAGTGCTGATGGCAGCAACCTTCCTGCGAAGGTACGCTCTCCTAATAGGCTGTCATTCCTAAATCATAGCAGGGAGCGATCTTGGTCAGCCCCACCTCAGGTTGAGTCTGCTGCAACAACAGAGGAACAGCTTGTGGCCGTTGCTGAGTCTAAGCGGGCCAAGTCAATATATGAGGAGCCAAGCACAAGCCGTGACTATTCCAGCTAAGCGCTCACTTTTCATCTCTACCTTTGCATCTTTCGGCGTTTCTATCTTGCTTCTATATATCTAACCACATCTCTAATATTCAGCTGTTTTTGGCTAGCGTTCTCTGGTCACCCTAACACTGGCATCGGGTAGCTCACATGGATTGAATGTCGAATGCTTGATTCTGTCTATTTATGTGCTGCTCCATTTCATAGACCACAAATGCTGCTTTGACCAATTCTTCTTTCAAATCGGTGCGTTCTGCTCGAATTCGCTCTAGGAGACAAATTAGTTTTTGGCAGTGGGTTTGCAGCACGGCGACCTTCTGAACAGCCTCAAACTCCTTTTCGCGGCACTCTTGTAGTTCGCTTGTCAGATCACGAATTAATTGATCTCGAAATATGCCTCTTGACTGTTGGTTTTCTCGGCTATAGTGGTATACTGGTTGCTCGGAGTTCATTGGGAAGCCTTCTTTTTCAAAGCATACTATACGCGTGATATTTATATACTGTATATATTTAATTTATGAAAATTTACGACCTCCTGAGCTATAATTGTAAAAGAGTGCAGAAAAACCAACTTCAGCTTTATGGTCATGGTGTATCAGAAACTATGGATGCAAAAAAAATGCGTCAGCCCGGAATCGAACCGGGGGCTCATCGATGGCAACGATGAATTTTACCACTAAACCACTGACGCTTCTTGTTGTAAAAGGTAAATATTGGTACTTTTTCTGAGAAGCAGAAGCGGAAACGTACATCTCAGAAATAATAATAAAGACCATTTTTGTAGAGAAGTGAATATTAGCAGGCGATTGAGCTAAAAATGAGATATTTTAAGCAAGATATGGCGGAGTTGTTTTCGACTTAATTATGGGAGAAGTGCTAAGAAGGGAGTGAATTGAAATTCTTGATTTGTAGTCTACCATCTAATAGAAAATATATCTAACCACGATGAAAATAAATCTTTTTGAGCTGCAGAGTATTTCAAAACAATTTCAAAAGACAAGCAATTCGTTGGATCAATGAATTTTTTATCGTTGAAGTGGTCAATGGTGTCTTTGACAGTAAATAGGCGATTACTGAGTATGACCCATGATCTACCTATCGCGACACACAATATCACAGAATCTATAGGGTTCGCCTACCACACGGTATGAGGTAAGTGAACGTTTAAGTAGGCGTTATTCAGTGTTACCTCGCTTTTGCGGTCTTGACCTGCAAGGTATGCGCCGATCGAGATTTTCAGCAAATCGATCATCCACGGCCGTCCGTGTAAAGGACTGCGGACAAACCTCTGCCAGGCAGTAGAAGTGCTAATGTCAAAATTAAATAAATAAAATTTCTTTGTTTTGTATCGAAAATGTCGCTATAAACATGCCAGCAAATTTATAAGTAGATAGATGCTAATTCAAGGATTCATCGTCTATCAGCATGTCAGTACACGGCTAGAACACGGCTAGAAGAATCACAAGCTGTAAGCTCAGCTGAGAAAGGAGAGCAGGTGCCTTCAATTCTACTAAAACTATTGAGCAAGGAAGCAGCAACATAAATAAATAGAGTCGACAAATAGAGTATCAAGTTGACACAGCCAGTGTTGGTCCGAACGTTGCTCGAAAGGGATAATGGAAGAGACTACAGCTATGAAAGCTCCTCAATAACTATTAAATAGCGTATAGCTAAGCAGAAAGAGAATATTTCGTTTTTTTGAAATAGCTCTAAGAAGATTAAGAACAAAACTAGCTGGAGCCATTGACGGCAGCAGACAGAGGTTTGTCGAGCTCGGGACTGTTAGAGTATGCACCTTCCATAGTCATGTTGCCATCCACAGAAGTCAACGGAGCCAACCCAGAGTCACGGCCACCACCAGAGGAGTGGTGCTTCTTCAGGTCGATATTGGATTTTACTGTTGGCAGAAGATCAGCTTCTTTGCCAGTCTTTGAAGCGATTTCAAAGAACGGATGGAGCAACAGTTGCTCCGCAGTGGGCCTTTTCTCATTCTCCACCTGAAGGCACTGGGTAATAAAATCACGGGCCGTATCGGAAACATCCTGCCAGTATTCCTCGGGCTCGAATGCATAATCGCCAGAAAGAATAGCATCCATTTCTTCGTTGCTTGTGTCGCGATCAAAGGGGGTATATCCACATAGAAGGAAGTAGGTGATGACACCAATGGCCCAGACGTCAACGGGCTTGGCATGACCGGACTTTTTGAAGATTTCGGGGGCCATATACGCTGGTGTGCCGCAGGTTGTTGTGAGCATGCGGAACTTTTCCTCGTCGATGATGCGGGAGAGGCCAAAGTCGGCTATGAGCAGATCAGAGTCCTCTGCGGGGGTCCTGAATAGCAGGTTTTCAGGCTTTAGGTCTCTATGGACAATACCATGCTTGTGGAGATAAGCAACCGCCTCGGTGATAGATTTGATGATTTTAGCAGCATCCCGTTCATAGAAGGAACCCTTGGAATAGATGCGGTCAAACAGTTCGCCGCCAAGAGCCAGATCGGTGACCAGGTATACTGGAGGAGTTAGCGAGAAAAGACACAACGGTTTGTAAAGAAATCCAGGGGCAAGGCCGTCCGAAATGCGTTTCAAGGCAGCATAGCCACTACTGGAGATAGTTCCACCGAGGAGAATACCGTTTTATATACTTACAGTTGTTGGCGGTCTCAAAGTAATCGACCAGAGTTAGAATGTTCTTGTGGCCCTTGGACACTCTGCGAAGCACAACAATCTCGTTCTTGACCATATGCTCGCGACCACTCATGAGTCGCTTGTTGATGACTTTGACAGCGTAGCGCTTGCCGCTGTCTATATGCACAGCCTCCTTGACGACCGAGTAGGTACCGTGGCCGAGGGTTTTGCCAGTGCGGTAACGGCACGGCAGGGGCTGGGGACGCGTGGAGTCGGCCATATCGGTGAGGAGGGTATTCCTATATAAAAGTGCTCAAAGGACCAGAAACAAGTGATAAAACAATAACTTCAAACGGAGCCAAGACTGTAGCAACAGAGATTTGGCCCTTTTTGTTCCCTGTATAATGGCTCGGCCGTATGATGACCTGGCCTAGCTTGTGATGTTGGTGGGTGGAGGTTTGGTGCTTAATAATGCCACCAGTGTCCCAACCCGCCTAGCGTCACTACTCGTCGGTCCACTACTTAACCAGACTTGACTTGACGCAACACTCTTGCTGACAACCGTACCACTTGCATACAGGAACGGAACGGAACTGAACAGAACAAACGTGGCACTGCGCAGGAACAGGAACAGCGTGCCGGTGTAGTTTATTTTGGACTCGCCTTGTATAGTTTTGCCGTTCTGAGCCAGTGTCTTTGAACCGCACCCCTCCGCTGCTTTATCAGCGTTCGTTGCTCCTCTCTGTGTGTTGGATAGGCCTGGTTATTGTTACCGCAAGCACCACCGCACGCAACAACTACACCCCCCCAGGCAAAAGCACCTAGCTGTCTGTGCAATTAACCGTCTCAACTGGACAGATAGAGCTGAGCACGGAGCTCTGTTGTCGTTTCATTTTTTTATTATTATTATTTCTGTGTTGGTCGTGCGGAACTCCCCACCCGTGTGATTGATTGATTATTTAGCCCATATCTCCTCCATGGGCCAGGCTGTTTCTGCGCCCGTGCGCATGGCATACAGCCGATCGGGCGACGGGTCGACTAGCTTCTCTATGGAAGATGACCGTACTGCTCATGATACCAGTGCAGCAGAGTCGCTGTATGAAAATGACAATGACAGCACTCACAGCGCTCTTCCCAGTGACGCTGCTCCCGCTGAGCACCACCTCCGCCGCCGGGGGATTCTGTCGTCGCTGGCCGGGTTCCGATTTCGGTCCAATGTGGCCGAGCAACCATCACTCTCCGAGCATGGTTCATTTGCTAACGATGCTGGCGCGTCTAGCAGTGCTGTTGTCGATGATTTAGCTGCATCGCCCTCCGCTACTGCTGCGGAGCCCAATGGCCGGCGTCGGCGACGCCCCAGCAGCACTGCATCTGACGAAGCCAACCATCGTGGCGCTTCTCGACTCAAGAGACGCCACAGGTCTTCTTTGCAGCGCATCAGGGACACTGTCATGTCACCCTTCTCTTCATCTTCATCTTCTAACGCATCATCTTCTGCATCCCACTCCTCCATTGCACCGCCTCTGGCTCCCAACCCCCCATCACCTACTTCCCTGCTGAGACCCGCAGGAAATAGCTCTTTTTCCAGTCTGCTTGATCAGGAATCTTCAGCCACTGCCGCTGCTTCTAATACCGATGACGCAGACTTGCCGACCAGTACTGCTCCACCAGTCGCGTCTCCGACTTCGTCTGCTGTGGCTGATCTTCGACGAAACCTCATTGCTATGCAGGAGGCCCTTACTCGAAGGCGGAACCAGCTCAACAGAGGTATTCCTGCATCGGAACCTAGGCCTCGCTTGGTACCCTCGCTTTCTGCTAGAAGTGCCTCTGATGGCGGCGGCTTTCCCCTGCCAAGAGAAGGTCGATCCCTCGCATCTCTGGGTTTTGGTGACAATTCTAATCCGGACAGCACGTTCCCCTCATTTCCTATATCTAACCCCCATCCTCCGCCTGGAAATGACATTGAGAGCCAGGCAGTGATGCTTTCTCGGCTCTTAGCTGTAGCCGCAACAGTCACGGCCGACAGCCTTGTCGGCCATGGCAGCCGCCAGGAGAGTGGATTCTCGTTTGGTAGACATCGTGCTGCTGGATCGAATAATGATTCTATTGGCGATGGAGATGACTCTGAAAACAGTTTCAGAGGCTTTCTGAACAGACTGCATAATGGTCTTTTAACCAACGAGCTGTCCAATAGTCTGGACGACCGTGGACGAACCAGAAACTTTTTCCGCATGTTCAGATTTCCACCGTCCTCTGAATCATCTGAGAATGGGGGCGGCGATAATCTGATTCCTGTTTTGATTGTAGGCGTTCGTGCAGTTGATACCCAAGAGAATCCCGACAACGGCCAAGGAGCTGGGGTTGCACCTGGTAACATTGGCGGCCTAGGCGCCAATTTGTTTGATGCCATGTCAGCTCAGCCAATTAGAATGAATCGGCCCAGTAGCGCTCATGTGCCTGAGACGTCCACCATGGGCAACACTGCAGCGGATTCTTCTGAGCAAGCTACATCCGATGACTGGTCCTGGCCAGATGATGCCAACCTGAGCAATAGCCCAGGTAGCTCGCGAGAAAATGACCCAACTGGAGCTTCATCAGGTTCATCTCAAGGAGGTGAATCCCTTCTGGATGGCATTTTCTCAGGCCTGGGTTCCATGAATCCTCCGCGAACTAGAAGTACACTTTCCACATCATCCTCTCTGTCGTCTTTGTCATCCCACGTACGAGATGGAGAACAGCAGAATAGATCCTCTGATGAAAGTGTGCCTAGCGGTGAACAGTCACAACCCCAGCAGTCTCGAAGACGAGAGACCCGACAGTCTTGGATTGTCTATGTGGTGGGTGGAACCTACCCTGATGATCATCCTATCCTCCTTGCACCTTCATTATTTACGGACGACCCTTCTTATGAGGATCTTCTAACATTAGAGAACTTTTTAGGACAGGCTAAGCCTCCTGTAGCAACCAAGGAAGAGGTGGAGCAGTCAGGAGGAATCCTCAAAGTTGGAGAGGATGTCGATAACGCTGACGAAAAGTGTCTTGTTTGTCTTGGCCATTATGAAGACGGCGAAGAGTGTCGAAAGCTGAAGGAGTGTGGTCATCTCTTCCACCGAGAATGCATTGACCAGTGGCTGACGACAGGGCGCAACTCATGTCCTCTATGTCGCTCACCAGGTATCAAGAAGCCCGAAGCCTCGGCACCAGCAGCAGCACCAGCAGCAGCAGCAGAGCCCAGCTCAGCAGAATGAACCAGCTAAGTGAAAAAAAAGTAACCTGGAATTATTTTTGCGCATACTGTATGTGTCATGGATGTGACAAGGTTGTTTCACATGGAGCTTTGCATTTGAAAGCATAGGCATAAATAGTGGTGGAAGCGGAGATCTGCACGGGCGGGCACTTTTCACATTTGCGCATAATTTGCATGTTACGCTGATACGTCTAATAGTATGACAAAAGTACGATAATGCTATAGAATATATAAATAAGGGTTTAGAGAACTGATTTAAATACATGGTTGTATGCCATTCGAACATTCATCGGCTGGGTGTGGTGAGGCTGCACACGTACGCGACAGCAACACGGCAGGCAATTTCGCGCCATCTTCGTATTTGATTTGATTTCTCTGCAAAGTCCATTCGGTTGCACCCCACACCCCGGCACTGGCAGAAGAATGGCAAAATACTCGTTTGGACTGGTTCCCAGCGGGGCCATGCCAACTACAGAAGAGCCCTCAGAAAAGGCAGAGGCTTCGACTTCTGTTTCTAGGCTAGCCAGGAGCTCTGTGCCCGTGGTACACAGCGATAACAGCAGCAAGAAGCATAAATCTTCTTGGAACAATTTGTATCACAAGCTTCTGGGATCAAGTGATGGTAGTCCCATTCGTGGAGCTGGTCGAGCAAGTGGTGGAGAGAGCGAGGAAGACTTTGTACGATGGGATCACAGTAGCTCGCCTGTGCATGGCCGACGAAGAGGACAGACTGGAACATCATCACCTGCTGCAGGGGAAAAATGCTCCAATGATGAATCAGTTCCCACTGGAGACACTAAGATTGAAGCTGATCCTGCGACGGAGTTGCTGAGCAAGTTCAACCCTGGTGATAGCTTGCCGTCGTGCACTTGGCCACTTCCTGACAATCTCAGCCAGGAAGCGGCAGCAAGCCGGCCCCAGAAGGCCAAAAAGAGCGAAAGTGCGTTGGCAACTATAGTTCCTGTGAGAGATAGTAAAGGATCAGTTGGCCATTCTCTGCCATACTTGTATTCTCCAGGGTATCTGAAGAGATCAATATCATTTGACCGAGCTACTGGCAGCAGGAAGAAGAGCAAGAGCCAACGCTTCAACTCTCTGCCTATCAAGGAACACAGTAAAAAGGTATCCAAGTCACATATGTTTGAGCTACTCACACTTGCCGATAACATTACAGATCAGCGAGATGGCGACGAAAGAGGTGCTAAATCTGCTCCGTCTTCTCCTTCTGCTGGTAGTACCAGTGATTCATTAGACAAAAGCTCCCCTCTAGGTTGCATTAACAGCTCACCTCGAAGATTAAAACCACCTAGCTCACCATTGAGGCCGAATGATAGTATCTGCGATCACTTTGCGCCTTCCGATAAGGAAGTCGACTTGGACGAAGACGATGAAGACGACGACTGGGATATGGAGGAGCTCGATAAACTTATTTCACAGAGAGAGAATTCTCTTGCACCATCAGCATTAGCATCAGCATCTTCGGAAAATCCAGAAACGAAGCCTAGCACTACTACGAATGAAAATAGTGCAAAGTCGTCTGCCCCTGTTCCGCTCGAACCGAGCCCCGGCAAAGCTCTTCCAAAGTTGACTAGATCTCCAGCGAAACTTGTTCCTACAAAAATTTCGAATTCCCCTCAGCATCCAAAATCTCTATCAATATCATTGTCAGATTCTGAAGATAGCGATGGTGACATCGACCTTGATGAGCTAGACCGTCAGATGGCCACATCTACTCGACAGACACAATCTATGATTGATATCAAGACAATAACCAAGTCTTTCCGACAGCAAGTTCTAGCAGACCAACCACTGACGACCACAATATCGAAACCGGATTGTTTTCGTCTACTCGTTACTGGCGTACAGGAGACGCCGTCAGAAATCATTCTTACGGTCACTGGTGACGGCATGCCTTTTCGGACAGTAATACTAGAAGGAGTTTGGTCTCATGACTTGATCGTAGAGACTGGCGATATTGTGAATATCGTACTGGGTGGCCCTGAGAGAGATCCCGTTGAAGATGATACGATTGTCGTTAACAACAAGCAGAACCTCATGATTCTGAACCCTGATCTGCTCTTGACAGCGACAGCTGTTTCTGATTCTGTTATTTGCCAGAGACGGACCGTGTTAAAAGAGAGAGTAAGGGGCATTGCTGGAGAGTACTCGAAGTTCATGCTATTTGGATCTATTGTACACGAGATCTTCCAGGATTCGCTCACCACAGGAAATTTCACTTCTGCTTATCTGTACAAGCGGCTTGAAAGTCTTGTGCATGAAGTTTATCTTGAACAGGTAGTGCTTTGTAAGCTGACTGCCAAGGAGGCCATTGAGGAGATTTCTGTCAACTATTTGTCTAAATTCGCAGAATGGAAGCAGAATCATTTCTTTGACGGTCCTCCGAAGACGAATTCGTCCGTTGATGACCATCGAGGTGGAAACTTAAACCCTCTCATATCTATTACGAAAGTAGTAGATATCGAGCAGGAAATTTGGTCACCAGTTTTTGGACTGAAAGGCAAAATTGATGCCACAGTCGAAGCATATCTCAAAGATGACAATATGGAGGGTAGATTCACTGTACCTTTTGAATTAAAGACGTCGAGAACAATGCAAAATATCTCTCACAGAGCTCAAACTGTTCTGTACACTTTGCTGTTGTCAGAACGGTATGAAGTAGAAAATACTCCTTTTGGTATTCTGTGCTACATCGTTATGGGCAAGATGCTTCGTGTGTCCGTCATGTGGGATGAAGTTCGAGCTTTGATATCTGCCAGGAATAGGCTAGCCGCATACTCCAAACATACAATACGACAAGGCTATGAGGGAATGTATGATATTGAAGCACTTCCAGAGCAGATTGGGGATGAATTTTTGTGCAGAAGATGCGACTGGAGAGAAGTGTGTATGGTCACTCAGTATGCCCAATATGGAAATGCTCCAGAGACTTCCAAGGTTCCAGAACTATTTGAAGAAGAAACCATGCATTTGACGACAAAGCATGCAACGTTCTATAGTCACTGGAGCCGTTTACTGGCCATTGAAGGTAGTACCTTGAACTTGTATCGAAAACAAATATGGACGATGAGCAGTGCTGATCGAGAAGCTACAGGTTCATGCTTTGGACGACTCGAGATCTCACAGCTTCTCGCAGAAGTTCAGCTGAGTGCGGACTCTGCTGCTGGAAATAACAAGAGGTTCAAGTATTCTCTATCTTCAAATGACGGTAGACAGCTGAAGTATCTTGAATCTCTCATTCATGCTGGCGATCCCATTGTCGTTTCAGATGAACTTGGCCATGTTTTTCTAGCCAGTGGTTTACTGGTATCAGCTAACAGCCAGTCGATTGTTATTGATGTGACTCGTCAGCTTAAGAGTGATAGGCTCTACCGCATCGACAGAGACGAGCTCTTTGCGGGCATGTCAATCGCGCGAGCCAATCTAGTTCAATTGTTTGTTAAAAGTGGTGACGAGCGAAGAAGAGATCTCATTGTTGACTTGAAAAAGCCAAGATTTTTGTCTACGCCGCCTTTTTACAAGCTTGATAATAAGGATGTTATGAATGAGGATCAGCAAAGGGCTATCGACAAGTGCCTGCGAGCTGAGGATTATACATTAATCCTAGGAATGCCAGGAACAGGCAAGACTACAACTATCACTGCATTGATTGAAATTCTTGTGAAGCAGCAGAAGAAATCAGTCCTTATTGCCTCTCACACTCATTCGGCTGTGGACAACATCCTGCTCAAACTGAAGGGGAAGGGCATGGAGATCCTCCGACTAGGAGCAGCTAGAAAAATTCATCCAGATATCCATGAATTCCTGCCCAAAGACGTGTCCAACGAGGAGGACTTGAAAAAAGTATACCTTGATCCGCCAATTGTTGCTACAACATGCATGGGGATCAACGACTGGATATTTGCTGAGAGGACATTTGATTACTGCATCATCGATGAGGCTTCACAGATAACACTACCCAGTTGCCTTGGGCCATTAAGAATGGCTGATAAATTTATTCTGGTTGGTGATCACTTTCAGCTTCCGCCTTTGGTAAAGCACCCGCAGGCAGCAGAAGGAGGACTGGACATCAGCTTGTTCAAACACCTTTGTACCGCACATACAGCTGCTGTTGCGAGCCTTGAACATCAGTACAGAATGTGTGAAGACATTATGATGTTGTCCAACAGACTGATCTACGATGGTAGGCTCAAGTGTGGTACCAATAAGGTAGCTCGACAGAAACTGGCACTTTCAAATCCTAATGGGTTTAACTCTCAGAAGAGTGCCAGTGTGAATGATAACAACGACTGGCTTGGTTACGTATTAAAGGAGAGTACCCGTGTTGTTTTTCTGAATACAGATGATCTACCGGGCTGGGAGACTGTCACAGGTGACCGGATCCAAAATGACACAGAATGCTCTATTGCCAAGTTGGTAATCGATGCAATGACTAGTTGTGGCGTTCAGCAAAGTAGCATTGGCGTAATTTCGCAATACAAGGCGCAGATTCGGTTGCTCAACGAGAGGCTCAATGCACATAGGCAACGGGGGCTTGAGGTACTCACCGCAGACCGTTCCCAAGGCAGAGATAAGGACTGCGTCATTGTATCCTTAGTCAGATCAAACCAGTCAGGAAATGTAGGAGAACTTCTGCAGGACTGGCGACGGCTGAATGTCAGCTTCACTCGAGCCAAGAGCAAGCTAGTGATCATTGGGTCATTCAAGACACTGGAAAGTGCACAGGCGCTTAACGAGTTTCTCAAGCTTATCAATTCAAAGAAGTGGATGTGCCGAATTCCTCAAGGGGGACTTTCTCTGTATTCAGAGGTGGATGACCGGAATAGTCAGATTTCGCTCCATACTAGCAGCCAGAAGGCCAGACATGGCGAAATTCAATATGGCAAGCTACTCAAAGACAGACCTGTGTTGAAAGATATCATCAACGGAGTCAAGTGACCGAGGGCTTTCGTGTTAGTTTAATTATCATTATTTTTTTAAGCCATAATTTAGCTTAGCACTAAATATCTAATACTGCATTTTTGACGAGGCCGCACAGTGAGCGCCGCACAGTGCCGGATCCACGTGCGGGATTTCATCGCGGAATATCTCATCCGCTGTCCCTTTACTTTTGACGATGGAGTTTCTCAGCGCGCTGACAGGTACCAAGCCTGCACCTGGCGATGAACTTGTTTTGTCGTCCAACAGCAATCATCCTGCCAATCTCATCTGTGAGCTATGTGCTTTGTTCTATGATCAGAACTGGGTTACTGGCACAGGCGGTGGCATGAGCATCAGGCACAATGATCTTGTATACATTGCACCTAGTGGAGTGCAAAAGGAGGTAAGGAATAGATTCGGCGGAAGTAGAAAAAGAAATACGTGCAGAGCTAACCGTTTTAGCGAATGAAGCCTCAGCATTTGTTTGTGATCAGCCTTAAATCCGGCGAGGTTCTGCGGACTCCTGAACTATTCAAGCCTAGTGCTTGTACTCCACTATTTATGGCTGCGTATACCAAACGGGAGGCTGGAGCATGTATTCATACACACTCACAAGCCGCTGTTATGATTAGCTTGCTGTGTGACAAAGAATTCCGCATCTCCAACATTGAGCAGATCAAGGCCATTCCCAAGGTGACTGAGGCAGGAAACCTGGGATTTTTCGACACTCTGGTGATTCCCATTATTGAGAACACGGCCCATGAGGATGAACTGCTCCCTGATATGGAAAAAGCAATGGAGGAGTATCCTGGCTGTAGTGCCGTAATTGTTCGAAGACACGGACTGTATGTCTGGGGACCTACTGTTTGGAAGGCCAAGGTATTCAATGAAGCCATTGACTATCTTCTTGAGCTTGCCATTAAGATGCGCCAAGCTGGAATCGCGCCTGATGGAGAAATAGGCTCGGAGGCTAAGACCAGGAAGTACTAAGAGTTCCGAATTGAGTGATTGTCCAGCTAGCCAAAGTCGGGTGAGCATGCCACCGCTAAACTCTGTATTAACTAGGACAGAGATAACAGTATCAATCAGAGTACATAATTATATTGGTTGCATTTATTCCATAGACATGAATCAATTTCGCTCTTGGTACCTAGAGTTGCTTCACTGGGGGGGGGGGCTGTTTGTTAGCTATGCGAGTGTGCGGCTTGTCCCCTTCAAGGTCTAATTAGGGTCGCGTAGACCTCACGTATATTGTTCGTCACGTCTCCACCTTCAAGCATGGATTTGGACAACGGCTACAGCGTGGATCCTGCGCTGAAAGCCCACATTGTAAATCTGGTATCTGCACTTGGTGGACCAGATATAACACAGGAAGGAAAACCCTACAAACTTGGTGACGATGCTCTGGCGTGCCTACGAGACATTCGAAGATGGCTCCGAATGTATGAGGAGGACGGCGAGCGGTGGGATGTCCAGCGTGCAATTGCCGACACAAGTCTAGTAGCTGTTGATCTAGTAGAGATCCTCACGCGATGGGAAATGGAGAATGAGAAGAAGAAGGATGGCGCTGGTAAGCATTTCGACAGAATTGCTCTGGCCTGCCTTGAGCTGCTAGTTCCGTTGACTTGGCCCATTGAACTCAGCAGAGAAACCTCTACAAAAAACCACTTTATCAACGCGCCTCATCTTTCAAAGGCTCGATTGTCTTACAAGCGGGCCATTCTCATGCACCCTTCTAATCGAGTCCTTAAAGCGGTTCTGCGGCTGGCCCTGCCGTCCCTCCGGGTGCCTCTCTTCAAACGAGGACCTCGCGATGAAGGAATCATCAAGCTGGTGGTGTTTTTCTTTAGAAATCTACTAGCTATCGACTCACTCGCTGCTGCTCGAGCAGGCTACGCCGTATCTCTCATGGACAAAAGCGAGGAAGATGTCTCCAGAAGCACCACCATCAACACTTTCCAGAAACAAAATGTTCTTAAGTTTCTGCTCATGCTAGGCTCCGAAATGGGGCGCTCATTTGTGGAACAAGACTCGTCTCTGTTGGAGAGTTTGTTTCATCTGCTCAAGGGCGTCGTACCTCGTTCCCTCTATGGCAAACCAATGTCTGCACAGGAAATAGGCTTTTCTGCAGAAGCTCTCAACAAGCTAGAAATCAATAGAGGGGAGACCATTACTGAAGTGGCTGAAGGCGAAGATGTCTCCTCTGGACTGGGTGACCTGAAAACACTCCTCCAATTAGACAAACAAATGAAAAATAGCGGCAAGAGACATGGAGCTACTCGACACAGCCGATTCGGTACTCTGGTTTCAATGCAGTTCGACAACGACAAGAGAATGGTAGTATCTGGTGCCGATGGCCTCTCAAAGTTTCAAAACACCATGGAGAAGCTCGATAACTCGAAAAAATGGAATCGTCGCTCCAACACGCGATATAGAGAAAGCGAACGCTGGAATTCTGCCGTTGCACTCAAGGAAGGCTCTGCCAATGTATTAAAAGCATTCACAGAACAGTTTATGGATGCAGCTTTTAATCCATTTTTTGTTCAGCTCAGAAAGTTGATCGAGGACAACCCTAATCGTCTTCTCCAAGCACATAAGATGCATTACCTATATTTAATGAGTTGGTATCTCGATGCATTCAGGTGTAGAGCAGAGAGCGTGTCATCGTCCGGCGAAGATACCGATGTCGACTATGGCCTCATTGGGGCAGCTCTTAACCAAAAGACCTTCTCTGTCTGTGCTCGACTTCTGGATGAGGCTTTCCAGACACCAGTGTCTTTGGATGAGAATGGACAGGCTTCTAATGTGGTTTATACTTCCATGCTATGCTTCAAGGAGATCTTTCTAACAATTCGAGATATGGAAAAATTCGGCACCCAAGACCATATTGATATTGCGGAAAATATCAAGATGCGACTCTTCTATGAGGAGAACATTCTTAATCAGCTAAGCGACCTTCCAAACAAAGCATCATCTCGATCTGTGCCGTACATGAGGGCTTGCATCCAGCTTTCTTATGTGCTTCTTAAGATGTTAGAAAGGTATGCCAACCAGCATACTACCCTCTGGGTGAGATCGAGGAGAAAGAGATCTAGTAAGAAAAAATCAACTGCATCACATTCAGCGGAGGAAGATGCTGCTATTATTGAAGAAGTCGGAGCTTTATCAGATGATGAGTTAGAGTCACCAGAGCAAGAAGCTAGAAGAGTAACTCAGGAGAGGAAATGGAACTTTGCTCGATTCCAGGCTAGGTTCATTTCTGATTCTGCTGTTGAAATGTACAACACTTACTTGGCCACCAATGACAATATCACAGAGGAAGAGTTGTCATGGTGTGTCTCTTATTTTATTCGAGTCTTCGTCAAATGTGAGGCAAGGGCCGTTTTCTACAGACTGGACTTCATGAGAACGCTTAAAAAGCTACTTACTCGTCTATCGGGAGTCCCTAGGACAAACCGGATCCGGCGAGATGTAGAAAAGTTTACAGCTCACTTCATGCGACAACTCACCGAAGCTCTTGAGCGAACGCCGTCGCTATTCGTTGAGCTGCTATTCCCTATACAGCGAGGTGAAATATATTACTATAATCATGGACACGAAAAGGCTAGTAGCAAGCCAACTCGTGAATATGAATGGGCATTCAGAGAAGACTTGCTGCCCTATGAGAGACAGGTTGCTACTGCTGTTGCTACTCTTATTGATGTACAGGACGGTTCCATGGTTGAGTGGCTCTATGAACAAATTGCCAGGGTTCTTAGTGCTGAAAGGGAAAGATATGATGGTGACACTACTGTCAATAAGACGCCCTTCGAAGATATCAGATTGGGTGAATTGCAATGGTTAGACTATCCTGAAGGGACAGAGTCTTTGGGAAAGAATGCCTATTTCCGGTTGCTGGCCAGACTATGTTTCTTGGGTGTCTCAGTGGAAGATGACCACAAGGTATTCATTCCTTCAGATGTTCAAATTAAAGACCTCGAAACTGCTGCCAAGTTTTTGAAACGCTACATGTTCGAGCCAGTGGAATTTGAGGGAGGTCAGAGTGCTGCTAATCAACTAATAAAGCGCTATAACCAGGTGAAGTCTATCCTAGAATCTGATGATGAGGCTCCACTGAGCGAAGATGACGGCTTTATTGACGACCGTGAAGCTGACGATGATATTGATGAATCAGCCGGTCTGAATGATTCGCGTTTCGCTGCTTTGCCGGAAGACGAACGGTTGGCCAGAATAATGTTCTTACAAGGTGAAAAAGCACGAGACAAGCCGCCAAAGAAAACATCGAAGAGAAAGAAGAAGGCGTTGGAAGGCTCGGATGTAGCTGCCAAGAGGCGGAAGTTAGCAACAGCTAAGGTGGAAGAAGAGAGGAAGAAGCAGATGAAGAGTGCTGCATTTGTCAACGACAGCGATGATGAGACTGACGATGAGCGAGATATGAAGTTCTTTGAGAGAGAAAAGAGACTGCGAGAAGAATCTCGAAAGAAAGAAGCACTTGGTTTCTCTCAAGTTTCTCAGACTCAGCCTAGTCAAACCAATAGCCTGGCAAGTATTCTGTCTGTTCCGACTCCAGCTCCTTCGTCCGACGCAGCTAACCAGACTGGAGACGACAACTCTGTGGAGTTATCAGACAGCGAGAATGAGGACATTGAAATTCCTACTGCCAAGCTAGTCCAGCCCATGATAGTCACAGGGGTATACAGCGATGACGAGGAAGATGGCCCTGTTAGAAAGAAGTTTGCAACTTCGAGGAGAGTAGTGATCGACGATGATGACGAAGAATAACTCAACAGAGCAGTGCTCGAATAAATATTAATATTAATGTTGCTATAATACAAGTCATGAGTAAACACAAATGCCGTGTGCTGGATTGCGGTAGTGAGTTCCAGTTCAGAACCGGTGCTTGGTTGTGATAAGTTTTGATCCACGAACTTTGGTCCAATCAATTGACTGGTTAATTTCATCATCAACGAGTCCACAGATGGCCACAGTCTCTCCTCGTACAATATATAAGCCGAGGTCTATGATTTCGGTCTCTTCGTCTGGTACTATTATTCGTTCTTGCGTGTCTGACAGAATGATATTCGTCATATTGTCATAGCCCTGAAGCGTACCAGCAAAACACCTCCCATCTGTAGTGATGATGACAACATTTTCTACTAATTAATATGTCTGTGCTTTAGATATAGAATGGGTTCCAGATACTTACTCTCTAAAAATGGATTCAAGCCTGACATGATTGTGACTCGAAGTGTTTGTCAAGAGTGTGGTGATGTTTGGCGAGCGCGGCGGAAGGAAGATGCGTTTTTCAGACACTCTCCACCTGCTTGTGCAGCATACATGGCAACAGATGACCACGATTTTGAGGCCCGATTGATGGCTAACGAGTTCGATGCTGCCCCATTTCGAGATTTAACTAGTCAGACGCGGTTTGACACGTCTGAGGCTCTTAATAGTGAGAACATCGAAGAAAGCTCCGACAAATACAGAAGCCACTATATCAAAAAGCTGCGACAGCCGACATTTGTTCACAACAAGGTACTGAACAATGACCCAAGCCAGTGGACGACAGAGGAGAGAGTTGGAATCGAGCAACTAGCGAGGCTCGGGAACATTTCTGCAGAGGCGACGAACTCCCTGTGTCGATCAGTACTTCCATACTACACACCACAGAGCATCATGGAAGCTGTAGACCGGTACAGGGCTCAACACATGGAGATCAAAGTTGAAAAAAAGTATCTTAAATAGAATTATCTACAGAGTCATTCAATTGTACATGTTTACTCTGATGCTGATCAAAAGTCGCAATGCTGTTCCTCTGAATCAGAAGCCAGCTTGATAATTGTTTGAACAGTGGACAGACCCATCACTACCGTACCAAACACAATGCAGGCATAATACTGCAGCTTTTTGATCAGATCTTTCTGAGAAAGTTTTAAGTAGCACATTGGAGGCAAGATATATGCCATGGTGCAGGCTGAGGAAGCTCCGACTAGCTCTAAAATGGCACCTAGATTACAGGTTATCAGTGCCACACTCATGGCTGATACAACCAAAGCCGTCGTAGTAATGAAATGAATCTTGGTGCTATGTTCCTGGTCGGGGTAAAAGTAGTTGAGAATTACTTCTCGACACACAAAAATCTCCAAAGGAAGAGTGGTGAGCATGTTAAATCCAAAACAGAATCGAGCAACGTTTGCCATGACATCGTCCCCAGGGAAGTTGTTGAGAATATTGCCCTTTGTTTGGTTCTGAAACACCAAAAATCCGCCAATTCCGAGTACCATACAAGCCACCATAGACACGCCTGTGCTCCAATGGGTCACGAAAGCAAACCGGTCCATGGTGGGGCGCTTCAGCGACTGGTAGATGAGTAGAGAGTTATGATGACAGACAAATGCAAAAGATATAACACTGATGCCTTGGAAAATGCCAGAATTGACAGTGATGAGCGGAGCACTAAGATGAGCATTGTCAGGTCGAACGGCAGGCCCTCTAATAACCACCGTTAGAACAATGATCAGCATGCTAATGAGAGCCAGCCCACTAGCCTTAGCCAGTTTGGTGATACTTCTATTCAACGCCAAGGGGAACGAAATAAACATTGTCATAATAATAATAATGGACCTTCTGGTAGTGAACAGAACGCCTGCCACTGGTACCGTATGCAGATTGGGGAAAATGGCATTGATAACATGGGGAATAGTGTCGCCAATAATGACACAAAATGCCATACTGCCACCAAATGCAAAGGCTCCCTGAGCCAAGGAAATCACTATTAGACCAGGTTTTCCAAAGCAGTGGCCCACTGTTGCCTGGAACGAATCAGTGCCGCTCATTTTTGCATTGGTAACCATGAGCCGAATGGTCCAGTCGATCACAACTGTAAGACCGATGAGCAGAACCA
Source organism: Zygoascus sp. PK3305 (assembly GCA_023628935.1). NCBI lineage: Eukaryota > Fungi > Ascomycota > Dipodascomycetes > Dipodascales > Trichomonascaceae > Zygoascus > Zygoascus sp. PK3305. The sequence continues at coordinate 619,499 of JAMAJS010000006.1, forward strand.
CGCCGGCAATAAGTCCACATTGGCGGATAGCGTATGCCTGGCCAATGATACCTGCACCGATAATGCTATTTGCCATATTCATGAATGCCATTTTCAGATTACTCTTGTCGGATTCGTCCACCATGTGCTGGAGTGCCTCGTTCTCTCCAAAATTGCTCACTCCTGCGATCAGGGCTACATTTTCAAAGTCCTCCAGGTCGTCTATGCTATCACGTCGTGCCAGTGATATACCAGCTGGAGGCGGTGCATCCAAGGAGTTTTCACGACTAGGTGGTTCAGAGGTGCTTTTGAGCGAGAAGCTTTCGGCATTTGCGTCGTCAGTGTGCTGGCCGATTTCCGCATACCCCGTTCCGCGGTTGTTGCGAGTGAGGATGCTCATAGGTACTTTTTTTAATTTCTTCAGCTAATAATATCAAAGCGCAGATACAGTATACATAGCAGAGTGAAGCTTCAGTCCAAGTTTTGCAAGGGTGCCGCTGGTGGTAGTAAGGTTTTTGGAACTTATTGCCTGGAAAGGTGATGCGAGTTCTAAAGATGCACACACCATCTAGTTGTGAACTGGCAGCCGCGAGTACAGATCATGTAGGGTGAGGAAAACCATTCCAAGCGAGCAAGAACAATAAGCATCAAAAAAAACATCTATTAAACTGCGATGGAGATATTTCTTTCCCATATTATGGCCGATAGCCTATTATCAAGTAAAAAGTATAAATATTAAATCTGGTCGACTGCCATAAAGGATCGCTAAAGGTAGAGCTGTATATATGCCGATGCAGATCTCTAAGAGCTCAGAGGGCCCGCTACCTAGGCATACGACGAGTGGGCCTCGTCCCATGAATACTCATCGAGATCCTCACTGACCTGGCTGAGTTTTTCACGTACCTGGCTAATGGCGTCTACACCTGCTGACATGAAGCTTGGAGGATCTTTGATACCCGCTATGCTCATTATGCCATGGATGGCCTGTTCGTAGGGCTCCGTGGGGAACGAGTTGAAACCTTTGAGCAGCGCTGTAGACCGTTCCACCATATTATTGGCCTTTGTAGTGCGTTTTATTTCAGGACTAGCGGGGAACTTAACAGGCAAGTTTGCCATTGTCACTTCAAGCGATGTTCTGATAATTGTTGCTTTGATATCACGAGCAGCCAGAGACAGCCCGAGAGACTCAATATAGCCCTCAATGGCTCGAACGGCAGCTGTCCACGCTGATAATGATGGCATACCGATCTCCCCACTGACATCGGTGATGTTTATAATATGCCCGAAGCCTTGGCTGTAGAATATCGGTAATGCTGCGTGGATCATGTTGATTGTACTCAAGAAGCTCTCGTGCAGCTGCTCGCGCAAAAGCGCTTCTGAGACTTCCAGCAGCGGAGCCACCACCACGCACGATGAATTAATCACTAAAATGTCTATTCGACCAAACCTTTTGACTGCCTCTGCAACTGCACTTGTACTTAGGGAACGGTTCTTCGCACTGAGAGGTACGGCAGCACATGTATCTGGCCACTGTTTCGCAAGATCCTCCGACTCAGGGTCTATGCTCAACACCACCATATCACCGTTTTTCAAAGCACGTTCGGCGAGAGATTTGCCCAACTTATTGTTGACACAAGAGATCAGCCATACTTTTATGGGTACCTGGTTAACATTGGCAACCTCCTCAGCCTCGTCGTCCATTTGCTGCTGCTGTTGCCTGCCGGGCTATCTGGAACTCTCAATCGTGGGGTAAAATTGTAGTTCCAACCATCCGTAACACCGTGCTTTCGCCGATGTTGTTCCTTACACCCCCACCAAACTCTGCGCTAGCGGGGAATCTCTTCATTACAGAAACCACAGCCCCCCAAGTAAAAAAATAACCGTTGTCCGCCTCGCACCGTACGCTATGAGCCAAATTAGACGCGTATTGGATCAGATAGTCATTCCTAGCTCGGCTGTTACCGAGGAGCCCGCACCGTACTCGCTGTGCACCCCGGCCTACCATGAGACAGGCGACGTCACACAGCTCTATAATGCTTTGAGTAACAAGGAAATTATTGTAGAAATAGATAGATTAAGTGAATTTGTAGGTACTAGCATTGAGGGTCTTCGGGGAGACGTTCAGAAGCTTGAGAAGGAATTACACCTGAGCAACAAGCGCAAGTCTGCCCCTACAGCGGCCCTGCAAAACGCTCTCAAAAAGTTTGCGCAGGAGAACTCAGAGATGCGAGATACATGTAAGAGAGCCTTGGAAGGTGCACTAGATATTTCCAAAACTATGGAGATCAAGCTACGGAAAATTGAAGCAGCAGTTGAACTCCTGACAAACCCCATGTTGGCACACGAGGACCCACTACCCAAGCCGATCAACAAACAGAGGCCTAAATCTGTAGCGGACAAGCCACCTTACTCCAAGAAGTACCCTACTTCTACTAAACCTGTGCAGACAGTTAAATCTCTGTCTATGTCCAGATCTCTAGTGCCCGACGCCGCAAGGCCATCAAACGCATCATGGCCCCGATCCTCCGGTAGCAGCACCGATTCAAGTCTCGACAGTGATCTGGAAGACACCTTAATTGAAGAGCTAGCATTCCAACACTCTCAGAAGCCATTTTCACTCGGATAGTGGCAGTGTCTACCATTTTGTGCTGGGCATGCACTCACAGCTCTGTAACCCCAGCTAACTCCCTATTCTCATTTAATTTGACATGTAGCCCCGGTCGAGTTTTCAACTGATTATTATATAGTTCATATGCAGGCATGTATCCATCAACAAAATGCTTCACTTGTTCGTCAGTCATACCTCGCCCTTTGATGGAGATCATATGGTGCTCCTGCTGCAGTCTCCACTTGTAAATGTAGTTGATATCAAGAGCGTCAAGATGAACAAACGCATCAAACTGGTTCCAAACGTTTTTTTCGTAGAATTGTAAGCTATCATTGACAAGTCTTAACTGGTCCAAAGTATAATGGCCGGCAATTCCATGCGCAGCCCTGGATGCATTCCAAGTCTGTGCCAGACGCTCTTCGCTCAACGGCGAGAAGCCCACCATCCAACCTTCGAAGAGAACAATATCGTAAGGCGGTTGGACTGTAATTGTATTTGGCGCACGATCTCCCTCTCCAGAAAACGCAGATTTATCATATATTGGAAGAGCAGTAGCCTTTTGAGCCCCGAGAGAGGCAAATATGTCCAAGCATAGCTTTGTATCATGCGTACCAGGAAGACCTCTTTTAGCCACCAAGGGATTTCCGGAATTATCACGCAGTTTCAATTGTTCTTCGTGTGTCAAGTAGACATCGTCGAGTGAGAACTCCACAACGTTGAACCCATCGGCCCTGAGAAGCTCCCCCACACAATTGACCACAGTGGACTTTCCTGCTCCTTGCGGGCCACTGAGTCCCACAATGAGAGGTGCTTTCTTGACTTGTGATTTTTGGCTCAGAACATACTGCTTAATTGTCTGTGCGCTGGCGGGGATCATTCTTTCTTTCCGGTTGAGAGACTGTGCTTGTGGAATTGTAACACATTAGTTGGAGGGCCGGTTTCGGTCCAGCCCGCTAAACACCTACCAATGCATAACACCAGGCAGCAACAAGGCAGTTAATCGATCGGGTTGAGCTCGGTAGATGAACAACAACAATTTCACAAGGGTCGATAATACAAAGTTAAGCATCTCTTGATTTTTCATCTTATTCACTAGATGATTCTATGTAACAAATATTTGCATCTCGGTAAGGAGCCCCACGATGCTTTTTAGATGGCTCCAGCTGCCTTGAGTCGCTCAATGAGCTCATCGGTGCTGCCAACAGTCTGGCCAGCCTGTCGAGCAGGAGGATCGGCAACCTTGAGAGTCTCAGTTCGGGGAGAAATATCAACATCGAGATCTTCGGGCTTGACAGTAGTCAAAGGCTTCTTCTTAGCCTTCATGATATTGGGCAAAGAAGCGTAACGAGGCTCATTGAGCCGAAGGTCAGTGGTGATCACCAATGGCAGCTTGGCAGCAACAGTCTCGACACCACCGTCAACTTCTCTAGTAACAGTCACCTTATCACCATCGACCTCGACCTTAGAGGCATTGGTAGCCTGGGGCCAGTTCAGCAGACCAGCCAGCAGCTGGCCAGTTTGGTTGGAGTCATTGTCAATGGCCTGCTTACCGAGGATGACCAGGTTAGAGTTCTCCTTAGACACAATCTTGCTCAGCAGCTTGGCAATGGACAGAGGCTCGACATTCTTGTCGCCAATGTCAATCAGGGTGGAGTTATCGGCACCTTTGGCCAACGCAGTACGCAAAGTCTCCTGCGACTTGGGGCCACCAGCGCTGACAGCGTGGATGGTCTCAACAAGACCCTTGTTCTTTTCTCGCAGCAGCAGAGCCTCCTCCAGAGCAATGTCGCAGAAAGGGTTGATACTGAACTTGACACCCTGAGTTTCGACACCGGTTTGGGCCTTGTTCACTCGGGGCCGAACAGCAGAATCAATGACCCGCTTGACGGGAACGAGAATTCTCAGCTTGGAGCTCATTTGTAAATTTCAGTCAAAAGTAGTATGATCAGAATATATGGGAAACGCAAACTGTGTGAATGCGTCTGCTTGCTTGGATGCAGTTGGTGTTCCGCTTGGTGGTTTATGTGATGCCAGTAAAGATGAGAACCGGCAAAGTGTCTATGATGAAGTTCAAAGTTGAAATGCGGAGAACTACACCTTCGCGCGGTGCGACTTCGGGGCCTGCCGGCTCATCCCGACCGACCACAGCTTGCCGACCTCAACAGAAAACTCAACTACAAGAGACCTATTAGGAGGGGAAAGCGGCAAAAAGATGCCATACAGAGCCTAGTCTTCATCGTGGTCAAATTAGTTATATATATAATTCATTAATCCTTTCATATACTCGTACCATTACGTGGGTAGATCCCCTATTCGTGCTTCTTCATAAGCTCGATTCTACTCCTCAGATCCGCCGCATACTTTGCTGCCAGTTTCCAGTTTTCTGGTCGCGATCTGGTAACAGGAATACTGGATGCTGCAATTCCACTCATTCGGTTGGCAGAAGCTTCGCTTATTGGCGCTGCTCGGCGTTCTTCTTCCATCTCGATGTCTCGGTTATCCAGCTTACCGAGGCCTGATCCACTGCCTGCACTACTGCTATTATCACCACTATTCTCCTTATCAGGGAAATCTAGAGATCCAGCATACATAGAATTGGGGCGTGAGCTCGCTGGCCTCTCTGAATATTCGGATCGGGGCTGTACTGAGCGTCGGCCTCCTGATAGTAGCAATGCATCAAAATCACTTCTGTTCATGTTCGTCTTCGGCGAATGAGGAGACGTCACAATAGCAGAGTTCCGCTCACCAGAACGACTCAGGGTGAGCTTCCTCAATCCCTGTGTAGTACCTCCCGTATTGTCCAATTCTGCAGAAGAGCCACCATTGAGGGATGTAGCACTACTGTACCGAGCATTCAGTCGCTCAACTTCGATCTCCAATCGAGAAATTCGGGTTCGGGCAGTCTCCATATCGCTCTGACTGCGTATTAACTGTGTTTCCTTGCTCTTTAGAGCAAGCATATCTTGAGTGTTCTGCTCTCGCAGCTCAGCGTTGGCAACTTCTAGCTCATTAATTATCTTCTGCAAAGCCAACTTCTCAGTTTCAAGTTCTTGAACACCACTGAGAATGCCTTGCTTCTCTGATTGCCACTGGTCCTTCTCTTGTCTAAGCTGCTCAAGCTCCGCCAGCATACGGCTGTCGACGACTCGAGACTGTACAGCTCCTCCAACAGCAGAGGGGGCAGTGGCTCCAGGGCCACCTCGTCGCAATGCGCGGCTTGCTAAACCACCTCCAGCAGCTGGCTGTAGTCGCGACGATGCAGCTGTAGCAAGACTGTGAGCGGGATCTCGCGACAGAGCCAGTGCAGGGGTTGTCGATCCACCTGATGGAGTTGCAGCTCCAGTAGGTTTGGCCGGGCTAATCATTCGTCGTTTCAGCCCCCCACCGGCAGCATTTCTAATAGGCGTCCGGGCTGGTATAGTTCTAACAGGGGCTCTGGAAGCTGGAGTCCGTCCAGGAGTTTGGGGTGCCCCCCTGACTGGAGCGTTAGTTGCAGCTGCAGGAGGGGCAGGAGGAGCTGCTGCTGTTTCCGGCTTGGCAATAACTACTGCCGAGGCAAAAAACTCCTTCACCTTATTCTTCTTGATATCTTCAAGTTTATCAATATATGGGTTGAGAGGCCTTTCACCTATAATCTTCATCAGAACACCCAAGACTTCGCTACCAGCGGATCTTCCTGCCTCCTGTGAGTCACTTGTCAGCTTCAGAGCAGTCTCAGCAATTGACTTTACTTCAGGAGCCTTTGGAGCAATTTTAGTAGTCTTCAGGCACCTAACCAAGAATTTTGCTGACTCGATTCTGACTTGAGGAGTTTTATGTTCAAACATCTCAAGAGTTCCTGGGAGTACATCTGATAGAGTACTGGTTTTGAACGTGGCATCTAAAGCAGCATGAAGTGCTTCCAAAACGGTCGCTTTTCTCTCCTTCGTCCTTTCTAGCATGGGAACAAGAACAGTGTCTGTATATCTGTGAAAGTCTGATCGCAATCCGGACGCCAACGAAGTTACGCAGTTGGCGGCCAAAGTCACTACCATGATGTTGGCATCCTTCATACATTTGGCAAGAGCACGAATAAGCTCACCAAAATCAGTATTCACTATCTTTGGAACATTTAGGACAGGAGCCAGCTCCTCCAAAATAGCCTTACGCTCTTTCCAGAGCTTTGAATTGAGTTGATCGTACAGCCCACTAGGGATCTTACCAGAGACATCCACAGCTTCCACAAAATCCATCTCCTCATCTTCAGGTGCATCAATTGATCCAGCAACATCGACAGCGGCGCCACCTCCGTTCATGGATCCAGCAGACTGTTCTCGTTCGAGGGCTTCTTTCTGAGAACGAAGTAGTCGCAGCTGCTCAGGAGGGTTGCCTTTGACAGCTTGAAATAATGCTTCTAGCTCCTTCTGCTGAACAGGCTTCAGTTCCGGAAACAAAACGCCAGTGAAGCTGTCACCCAGCCATCTATAGAGTTCGACAGCGAGCTTGGTGGCCTCAGCACGGACGTTTTTATCTGTGTGTCCAAACAACTTTGGCAGTGCCTGTACAGCAACCTTTGGAGACACCAGCTTTGCACCAAAATTCGCAAAAACAGCAGTTATAGCGGTGGTAGATGCGACAATCATCTTCGGCATCTTGTGCGACAGAAACGGATAGATCTCCTCTACGACAGGCTCAGGCGTGTCAAGCTCTATATACCACAGCAAAGCGTCAATAGACGCCTGTTTGGTGCCGGCACGAGAAGACCCCAGACCTTTTTCTACCAGAGATTTGACTACTAGAGACCGAGTTCTCAAGGAGCAGGTGGGGCCGCCGTACTGCAGGAAATCGCAGACTGCTTTGACACCGGCTTCTTGGGCTACCATATTGGAGTCGACCACCATACCGCGGACAAGATTGGGATCGGAGGTAAAAGCCAGAAAGCATTCATCGTGTTCGGAACCGGATCTTTGAAAGAGTTGCGAGTATTCCTGATAAGCAGATTGACGAGCTTTCCAGACCTGGGGGAGTGAGGAATGTTAGCAACCAGAGAACGACACACACACATCCGCACACCACTATCTACGCGTATCAAATCATGAAATAAAAAAAACCTACCTTATGAGTCAGGCGCTGATCAAGCGGGAGCAAGGTGTAATCCTGCTCCTTCTCTTCCGACATGTTCGTTGAGATCAAGCGTTATGAGTTGTTGTGTGGTTCTTAAAGGGGAAAAAACAACAACACATATGGTATGGGGAATCCCACTCGACAGCCATGATAGAGCACAAGAATAATGAGGAAATGGCTCCAGATAACCGCAAACAGCAATAAGAATAGAGCGAGCTGGAACCAGAAATACATGAATACCTACGTGTAGGCTAACTAAAATAAACAACAATAAAATGGGGACTAAAATCGTTGCGTCTGGAAAATTAGTTGAGCCTGGCTCTTTCACTCCTTTGGGTTGGGCTGTACTCACCATCATCAGGCCAGTAGCCTGGTATCCGCACTTCTCGTAAAAAGGCCGTACTTCCTCGGTACAGTTCAAAATCGACTTGTAGGCACCCTTATCTTTAGCAATCTTATCAAGAACCTCGATCAATTTCACGCCCAGCCTCTTGCCTTGGTCCTCCTTGCTAACACTGATATCCTCCACATGGCCAACAATGCCGCACTGGTGGATGAGCTTTGGCTCCACCACCAGCGATCCGACAGCAGCAATGCGCTGAGACGTGGTGTTGACAATCACCAGTGTAATTCTAATGTCACTGTGTGAATCCAGAACCCGGACATACTGTTCAAACTGCGCCTTGCTGATATCTCCGACTACTGTCAGTTCCGCCAGTACCTGCAGCACCCCTCGGTCATAGTCATCGGCCACCAGGGGCCGGATAGTGTAGCCCTCAGGAAGCAGCTCTTGAGCAAACGCCAAATTCAATGTCATTTGTCTCAAAGAGTTGTCTGCAATCTCTTGTATATTTCTTGTATTCTGCCCGCCAGTGTGGAGCTACAACAAGGGATGCAGCTGGCTGGTGTTGAGGGTATAACCAAAGGTACAAACCTACATGACGAGGGAGTCTGTGCATAACCATAATCTTACAACAGCTCCCCCAGTACCCGGTCGCTTTGCTGCATTGGTTAAAATGCTACACACTGACCTGGAATATATTGGTCAAATAAAATGTCTCATATAATTTCAATCCACCTCTGGTATACATATAGTTGGTTTTTGTTAGTTTATGCTCAGTGCGTGCGCTCGGCACACCATGATACCTACACTGCATCCTTGATCCAAGCTGCTGGGTACAACAAAATATGCGGATCAAGTACGTCAATGCAACTGTCCTATTCAGGAATAAAAGTGCTGCACCAATTCTCCTTGGGGGAACCCCCCCTGCACATTACAAGGATATCTATGTGTATTAATGGCGAGAAGCGTGGATGGGATGGGCTACAGGCTCTCAATTTAACCAGCCAGGATCTATCGTTACCAAACTTGCTGTCTGCAGTTAGCTGGGCAACCAAAATATGCTCCTTCACTGCATGCTATCAGGTGGCCCGGCTGCAGCAATTTGCGAACCACTCTATTGAGATTGGCGCCCAGCTTCCAGGCACTTGGATCGGAGCTGTGTACCAGTGCCCGGGAGAGCAGCAGAAACAGAGCCGGCAATGTACCAACCCGATTCCACTGCTTCCACTAGTCAAGGACCATTACCACAAATCTTGGATGGAAGTCTCAGAAGCGCAAAGAATAATCTATACCGTTCCGGTGGCTATGGCAGTCATTGGCAGCATGCACGCTATACCATCCAATTGGTCCTCTTTTGTGATGCCAGATGAGAACTACGCAGAAAACGACTGAGCTGGCATTGCTAGTCGACAATGAGGTTGGATTCCCCTTAGCCTTGTCTTTTCTCTGGGTGGCTTTTGGCTTTTTCATAATTTATATTCATTATTTTGTCGGGTAAAGATGTTTAGAGAGTAGCAGCGTCCAGGACAGCCCTGCTACGCAGCAAAGCTAGCACCGAGCAATCTAAAACTTCACTTCCTCAATTGAAGGAAGAGAAAATCCCCAGTCTTCTTCACCAGGTCGAGTTTCCAAGTACTTTTTGGGGTTGACACCGTGGAATTCGTGATGCACAAAGTTGAACCAAGGGAACAATGCAAATGCGACGCTGGAGTTGGTAGAGGTCTTAGCAGCAATTCGTCGCAACCAGGGCTCCAAAGTAGACTTCTCTTCGACGCCGTATAAGCTGAGGCCCTTGGAGAGTCTCTGCTTCATCTCGTATCGGTCCTTCTTAACCTCTCGAGCGTTCTCGGTTACACCGAGGAATCGATTAACAGAAGAAGTATATGCGAACAAGAAGCCACCAAGCAAACCAGCAAAAGATGACATTCTCCAGGATCGAGCGGGAATGTAGAAGGATCGTCTGCCTGATCGGAAGTAGGCGCTGCCTACAAACAGAGCAGGTCCAGCCAGAGAGAAAGCAGCAACATTGAGCAAATCACTACCTCTGAAATACTTCACAACTCGGTAGAAATGAGGATCAGTGTCAATAGTTTCATATTTGGTAGAAAACAGCACCGTGTTGCCATTTGCAGGCTCCTGTCGAGTAGCCATTGTTGTCGTAGGGGTCTATAGGTAGGTGGAAGAGAGAAAAAATGCTGAAGATGTTATTGGTGGACGTGGTTCTTAGGTCAGCGAGAGTACTTGTGATGACTAAGCAGACATGAGCCTGGGGAGACTAGCAGCATGTGAGCCGAAAAACAGCCCAGCTTAGTTGAAGAGGTTAAGCATTTAGAAACTATAATGTGACCAGTAGAGTAAATGCTACAGATATTTTCGATATGTTTTGGATGGAGCGTACAGCATGATTTCCGGGCATCTTCTACTAGGTCTTGTGTGGATCATCTCATCTGCGTTTCGCTACAGAATCTCAGTCTCAGTCTCCACAGCTGTGCTACTATACTCACTCATCGCAAATGTAATTCTAGTCACTCTTTCAGCACGCTCTTGTGCAATTATACGCATACGCAAAGGAAGCCAAGCTCAGCCACAGTTATCCAAAGAGGAAACCATTTAGGATGTCATACACTCAGTGCGATCATTCATTGCTATCTTTTTATATGATTAGAGTAGACATTTCATCATCTTTTTTATATATGATTAGACTAGTTGCTTATCGAGAAGTAGCCTGGACCTTTCCAGCAAAGCCCTTGGACTGCTGCTTGGAAACGATCTTCTGCTGGCCCTTGGGGTTCTTAGCTCGGTCAGCCTTCTTCTTGGTCTCGGCTTCCTTCTTGGCCTCCTTAGCCTTAAGGATGGCCTGGGATCGGGCAGCCTGTCGGGCCTCGGGTCGGATAGCACGTCGCTCCTTGATGACATCAAGAGAAGCACCGACGATAGCTCGCTGGTGCTTGATGGCCTTTCGGGCCTTCTTCTTGTGAACTTCCTCAGCAACACCCTTTCTGTGCTGTCGTCGGTACAGAACAGTCCAGGAGATTCGTCTGGGGTTCTTTCGCTGCTTGAAAAGTCGCTCGCTCTTGGAGGTGCCGAATCGGAAGACCTTAGAGTCACCTCGGACGAAGAGTCGTCCTCGGCCAGGATAGATCTTGCCGCCTGAAAAAGAATCGATTTCAATCTTCATTGTGGTTGGGTGTCGATGGTGGGAAGAGAGGAAAGGAAAAACTTGAGTGGTTTGCCATGAGTGTGTGGGAGGAACAGCAGTCACGCTGCGGGTACATTTGGGAACGCCATGCTCCAACAAACCAGTACAAGTGAAATTTACATAACATTTTTCTTCTTTTCTTCACCCAAGTTAAAAAAAAAAATTTAACCGGAGTGCAACAATAAAGCGCAGAGATGGTAAGTTATAGACTTAAATATATGATGGATATTTGTCTTTAATTGTCTCTTTTCATCTTTTTTCTCCATTATTTAATTTGATATGTGTTATTAACACTGTACTTTTAGGCCCCTAAAGTTAAGAAGAATCAAGAATCTATCAACTCCCGTCTTGCCCTCACTATCAAGAGTGGTAAGTACACCTTGGGATACAAGAGCACTCTGAAGGCTCTCCGACAGGGCAAGGCCAAGTTGGTTATCATTGCTGGTAACACTCCTCCCTTGCGAAAGTCTGAGCTTGAGTACTACGCTATGCTTGCCAAGACCAATGTCCACCACTTCCAGGGTGGTAACAATGAGCTTGGTACTGCTTGCGGTAAGCTCTTCCGAGTTGGTGTTCTTTCTATTTTGGACGCCGGTGACTCTGACATTCTTACTGCTTTGAACTAAGTGGTTTGCTTAATGTTATGATGTAGCCTCTTCAAAATTATGACGACCAAAATATTTTTTGTTTTTCAATCGTGTAGACATGGAAATGTATTATATGTGATTTTCACTACCCTCGGTCCACCGCCGTCAGCCGTAGGAACAAGCGTGCTGCGCTGATCCACCCACACCGCGCGCGGCCCTATCTGGCCAAATGTATGGGAGAGTACGCAAGTAGGTGCGTGGCACTTAGCTGTGATGCCAGCACCACCACAGATGGGGTTGAGCAAATATGGATTTGCATGCGAGATATCTTTATTTTTTTTTATTTCATTTTACTTCATTTGCCGGCTAGTCCAAAACACAAGTGGGACTTGAAATCTACGTATCCTTAACTCTAAACCTCTAATGCCAAACTAGTAACGCGCCCAACTGTATGTCATTACCCATATCCACATATCTAGACTGCATGAACATCCAGGAACCGTAAGAAAGCTTTTCACCGCTACTATTCTGGATACTGTGCTGGCCCAATTGAACACCGGTATACATTTTAACGCGCCAATCATTTCCTTATAGTGCCACAACGCTGGCATTTTTGTGAGGATCAGTCCAATATGAGGCCCTGTGTTTCAAGTTGAGGAGACACCCACCCACCACACTTATATTATAAAGGCCCGCACCACACTGAAGTCTGCCTACTGACCTGCCAGCTAGCTCAAGGCAAAAGGAAGATCAACCCTTTTTTTTTCTTCCGTTTTATTGTGAATCTTGCTTACTTCCTGCATTTTTTGCAACTCTCTCTATCTCATTGGGTCTCCTTGTCCTGTTCCTGATATTCCTACTCTTGTCTCTTTGGCGGTGTCCACAAAAAAGGTCCGCTTCTCACTGTTGTATTTCACACGTTCCACCTCTGCACAAATCTCGACTTTGACCACCTCGCGAGAAGTTTCACCAAAGGCCAACACACATAGAAACTGCGTCCAGGCCCACTCCAACTCTGGTATCCCAAACTGACTGGTGTTTACCTTAAGCCTGTCGACGTTCGGCTTACAGATTGTTAAATTAGTATTTTTTGGTCTTTACTGTGCCGCTCCTTGAAGTGCCTCCCCCTTCCCCTTTGCTAGGATCCAGCAAGACTCGACTGCTCAGAACAACACAGCTTTGCTCCAAAGGACACATCTTTATCAAGTTCTCCCACAAGTCATGTCTCGCCACACTGAACCTCGACGAATCTCGTTCAACGTCTCTGAGCATTATCAGATTCAGGACGTGGTAGGAGAAGGTGCTTACGGTATCGTTTGTTCTGCGGTACACACTCCTTCGGGCCAAAAGGTCGCCATAAAAAAGATCACTCCGTTTGATAGATCAATGTTTTGCTTGAGAACTTTGCGAGAAATCAAGCTTTTGCGATACTTCAACCATGAAAATATCATCTCCATTCTCGATATTCAGAGGCCACTGTCATTGGAGTCGTTCCATGAGGTGTATTTGATCCAGGAGCTGATGGAGACAGACTTGCATCGAGTGATTCGAACTCAAACACTGTCAGATGATCACTGTCAGTATTTTATTTATCAGACACTGCGTGCACTGAAAGCTATGCATTCGGCAAATGTGCTGCATCGGGACTTGAAGCCGTCAAATTTGCTGTTGAATGCTAACTGTGATCTCAAAGTCTGTGATTTTGGTTTGGCTCGATCAGCCGCTTCAACCGACGATAACTTTGGCTTCATGACTGAATATGTGGCCACCAGATGGTATCGAGCTCCTGAAATTATGCTCACATTTCAAGAATATACAAAAGCTATTGATGTCTGGAGTGTAGGCTGTATTCTCGCCGAAATGCTGTCGGGCAGGCCTCTCTTTCCTGGTAAGGATTATCATGACCAGCTCACTCTGATTTTGGACGTGCTGGGAACCCCGACCATGGAAGACTACTATGCCATAAAATCTCGAAGGGCTCGAGAGTACATTAGGGCGCTGCCGTTTAAGAAGAGGACTCTGTTCCGATCTCTGTTCCCCAATGCCAACCTACTGGCTATTGACCTTCTCGACAAGATGCTCACCTTTAATCCTGCCAAGAGAATCACAGTCGAAGAGGCTCTAAAGCACCCGTATCTAGAGCCTTACCATGATCCTGACGACGAGCCCACTGCTCCTCCTATTCCAGAGGAGTTTTTCGACTTTGATAGACGGAAGGAGGAACTCAGTGTGGAAGAGCTCAAGAAGCTTATTTACAATGAGATTATGAAGCCACCTGTTCAGAGCGATCACCGAGATTAGAAGCGTACTATGCCCAACCCCTCATATTATGCATGAATAGAAACTAACACAAGTTGAGGAATGGTACATAAGTGAATAGAGAGGCATGCAAGGACAATACATTTTTTTACTGTAGAAGATTGCATCTGAAGGGCATAAAACAAGGAAGGAGAAGTGTCCGTTGGTTCTCTTATAATGTTACAGGCCACTGCCACCTTTCTCTTGTGGGGATAAAAGGGTGTAGAGCTATGTAAAAGGGCTGCAAGCTAGGTTTTCTTCACAAGGGCTAAGACGGCAAAGGTGGCCAAGTATTTGAGACCGTGTTCCAAAAATCAATCAACTACTTCAAATAAAAATACTAACAATACATAAAATAAAATAAAAATAAGAGTAAAAAACTCAGGTCTATTTATTCAAAAAAATTCCCAGCCCGCCGGCAGTGCCTGGAAGAGACGCTGATTGCGCCATGGTGTTGACGGGAGCAGTGACGGGAGTCAGGAGGGGTGCCAAAGGATAGGGTCCAGGAGCTGTTTGCGGATGATTGTTCGAGATAGGCGGAATGCTATTATTACTGGAAGCAGCATAATAATAGTAAGGCTGCTGCGGGTGAAGATTGTACATTTGCGATGCAGGATGATAGTCGTTTTGATCGGCCGCTAGTGGTTGTTGAGGGGGGATACCCTTAGCAGCATTGTTGTTCGGCAGCATGTAGGTTGCCGGAGCAGGCATATATTTATAAACATCATTTGCCGAGTAAGGATAGGCCGAATATGAGTTCTCTATTGGCGTAGATAGGTCTGTAGCCGGAAAAGAATTTGGAGGGGTTGCAGGTTGAAATGTCCTTGGTCCAAACTGACCTTGCTGTGGCTGCTGCTGCTTCTGCTGCTGCTGCTGTTGCGATTCTACTCCAGCGACAGGGTTGCAAAGCTTCTCAAAAACATGCTTTTTAACCGGACAAGTCGACATATGTCGCTTGCAAATATCTGGTCTGGTAAATCTCTTTTTGCACCACTCACAACCATACGGAGTAATGCCGCTGTGCATGATGGCATGGCGTTTGAGATGCTTGAGCTGCGCATACAAACGTCCACAGGTCCGGCACTGGTACTTACCATCTTCAGTCTTTAAGGGAGGATCCACTGCATTTACCGGAATGAAAGTGCTTGAGGCCGGCGTTGAACCAGCCGACAGAGAAGCTCCGACAGGGACCCCTCCGACGTTAAACCCACTGGAGCTCTCTGGAGACTGGCTACTTGCACCTGAGCCCTGAACTGGAGTAGAAAAGTGAGAGTAGAAAGACGGGTGCTGCTGGAAGTGGCGCGAGGGAGAGTATGACTGAGACTGCTGAGCAGCGAGTCTCTGGGGACTGTCATACTGTGAAGGTGCAACAGGGGAGCGCCCAGGAACAGCAGTAGAAGCAGTAAGAGGATAAATAGAAGGCAAGGGCAACTTGACAGGGCTGTTCGAGGATGCAGAGACATAAGAGCCATAAGCGACTGGTTCATTTGGACTGGTGTTGCTGCCGAGCAGCGAGCCTGAGTTGGCGGGTCTGTGCGGAGATGGAGCTATTTGAGGTAGAGGAAACAGCCGACCTGAGTTGTGCCCTGAAGGAGCATTATTATTAGGAAGCATGCAGAAAGAGCCAGCTTTATGGCAGCTTCTATTCTTTTGATTTTTCTAATGACGACGTAGGTCGGTTTGGTTTGTTGTTGTTTGTTGTGGTGGTTGCTGATATATTTTGGTGGATTCACAATAGGAGCTTGGTACTTAGTTGAGTTTCAGAGATTGGTACCATGCTAGGTTCGTGCGGAGCAGCCAGGTAGAGACGAGAAAAAGTAAAACTTTAATTATTTGAGTTGACTTTCCTGAGAACAAATGCGTTCATTATATGTAGACCCTCCGAAGAAATCGGCAATGTGCACAGGAGGTAAGGTATATGTGCGAGAGCTTTGGGTAGTATCTGCGAGGAAGAAACGCTATAGCACAAGCAACGCTAACAGCAGATGCAGGACAATAATGAGATTTTAAACAAGCTTAAGCTCCAGATTTTAGTGTAACCAAATGTGAATGACGAAGAAAAGGAATTACGTCTCCAATTCCGATTGATATATGTATAAAACAGGGTGTATGAGGTCTTGCGCCGAAGTGAAAGAAGAAAAAAAAAAGAAACAGGTGTCTGTGCTCCAGAACTACACTGTGTTTGTACTTTCATCTACTGTTGGTGCGTTTAAGGACTGTTTTTGGGCCAAATAAAGTAAACGAAAAAAAGGTTTGGTGTAAAAAGCAACTTGTATAGAACCCGTCGATCTCTCTCCGCAAAAGCAAATTTAGTCTCCGCCTGCACCTCCCCCCTTTGAACCATCTTCCTCCGTATGGCTCAGCTCTGCAGCAAGGAAGAAAACGAGAGAAGGTAAGCTTCTTTTTTGGGTCAAACATCTGTACAATCAGGGTTTTTACCAGCCGTATATGGACGATTTTTTTTGGGCAAAATAATTATATTGGACACCATCTTGATGTAGAGTCTTGCTCTACCTCGAAACTTTCTCCCTGCATTTTGTGCTCAGTTGTGGCCCAATTGAGTAGATCGAGCAAAAAGTTGTAAATTCTTACGGAAGTCTTCGTGACCAGTTCACTTCTCGTATAACCTATTCAAAAAGTTCTCTGCAGCAAAAAGCGGAGCGAATTTTTGGTTGGAAAAGAGATGGAACAAGAAAATATATACGAACTTATCGAGCTGCTGAGACTCATAGCTAGTTGCCATTTGTTTTTGGGCTCTTTGCATTGCATGCTCTTTGTTTTTTAGTTCTGTGCAATACCTTTTTTTCTAGAAGCCATCCCTTTAGCGTCGACCTGCCAAATTACGCTTCGATAATCACAAGGAGGGAACGACGCACGCTTTGGTAATATATTTGATGGGCCTGGGGCCCAGGAAACCTACCGCTACCTTTCGGCACAGCTAAGCGAGGAACTCTACTGGAATCAAGCTGTCAGTGATAGGCACAGGCCATTAAACAAGGTCTCACAGAGATGGCCAAAGAGAAACAACGTGCAGGGCCATAAGCGTCAGAAAAATGGCGCCGTTAAGGCAGGGGTAGAGCTAAATCCATAAGCAGCTATGTATAACACTACCATTCAGTTCCCATGCCAGTTGTGCGTGTGAGTGTGTGTGTGTTTGTGTTGTTTAGACAATGTTTCACTAACGCTAATGCCGACGATCGAACGGGAGCTTAGGGCGAGGTAACATTGTGACGGAACCAGCCAGCCAGCTAGCCAGGGAACACCAGGCCCTCAATACTGCAAAAAGTGAGAAAAATATTTTAATTGTCGCGTTCAAACACCTAGGCATGCACACCGGTTACTGCCCCTCTTCGCATCTTTTTTTTATTTTATTATTTCTTTTTCAAATTTTTCTTGGTTGTCTTGGTTGTATTACCAGTAAGCTGTGCAAAAAGCGGCCCGCCGATGCTTTGCACCCTTCCAGGGTGGGGGGGGGGGGGGAAATGAACAGCGGGACGGCCGCGCGCCTCGCTGATAACAGCCCTCCCTTTCTCTCACCAGGTGACCCAGGGAAAATTTAAAGTTAGAACTTGTAGTTTGCTGTCTCCGGGTAGAAAAATAATAAGTGGCGTGATGTTTTCTCGCTTACAATGGGGGGGGAAAATGAGATGGCAACAATGGCGTAAGGGGTCCTGCATTCGTGCGACGCCATGTGCTGTGGATTTCTTTGTGTATGCACTGCTAGTCAAAACGCCTTGTGCCTTTTTCCTCGTATAGTCGGGATGCGTATCAGCGCATGGCTCATCTTATGTCTATCCCTGAAGTTTTAGTGCGTTCATGTGGCTTCGTATCCAGGCTTACCGACTTTTTTGTGGAGGGGCGGGCTTGCATCAAGAGGATTTGCCTTTGCGGCTAAGGGCCAGCGACAACCTAGAGGGCAACCCTGAGGGTGAGTGGGATGCATTAAAATTGATATGTGCGGTTTGATGTAGGAACATGACTTTTGTGTCCGATCCGATAACATTATTATAATTTCAGGGGGTGGGATTTGAAGTTTAATTCTAAATTGAGCAGGGCATGAGCTGCCTGAGGACGGGACCAAACTCAAGGTGGATCAAATGCAGGCTCATTAAGGATACGCCGTCAACTAATGTCGTAGCTGATTATAATACAAAGCAAGGCACGACAGTTCTGCATTGTTCTTTATGTGGACCCGCGTGCGTTCACCATGCCATGCCATGCCATGCAACGACGGGACCGTCAATTGAAGCAAGAAACACCCTCCCACCTCTCCATCCCGAGTTGCCATTTGTGTGCTTTTCGAGGTCTTGTGAAAACAGGTACACGTCAATATGCTAAGCAGCTCCTCTGCTTGCTCGGGTGGCCCTAGTTTCTCACTTACTTACTGGCAGGCAAGGGGCAGATCCTAGATCGTACGCACTCTTCTGCTTGCTCGGACTTACAATCCCAGTCATACCTATCTCCTCCATAGGCATCGGTTTGCCAGATCCTGCTGAGACTCTCATTACCCCTGAACGAGTCGAAACAGATTGGTTGCTGGGAATGCCCTTTGTTTCGATACCACCTTGGACGAACCTTCTCCCTCGCCCTCGGCTCGGCCAAGACTGGCTTGGCTTGGGCTCCCAGTTTCTGGTCTTGTTGATGTTTCCTATTCTGTGATGTCCCGCACGGCTGGGCGGAACAATGCGCACTTCTTCCTCTGCATATCCATGCTGTGCCAAATTGCAATAAACGCACACCTCGAACAAGCTGCCCCTGTCGCTTAATCCCATTATTCTCCCGAGATTGCCCAAAACCCATTTGTTTTCCCCTTGGTAACACATTTTGCCCCTGAAACCTGCTCCCCTGAGAGCCTGCATTACATTGTCGCTGTTCCCGGTGACGCAACCACTATGCACGGTATGCGCACTCCTTTCGCGAAACAGAGTGGGTGCATTAATCTATCTGCGCCGGGCAACTGCGCCGAGCGTGACTTTGTTGACCTTCTCTAATGCGATGGATCTGCCTTTTCAAAACCACTGTTGCTGTGTGTGGTCTCCATTTTTTCTGCACGAGTAAGATATATAGAACCACTTACATGGCGTCACTGTTTCTGATGAATTGGAGCTTATTTTTGCTGTGTTTAGAACCCATAAATTCAGCCGGACAATTTTTTGCACCTCCCTCATCTTTCCCCGGGTGCCTTACAATCGAGGCTTAGCCGCTGGATGTTCCCTTTTCCAGCCGAGCTGTGGTGGGCGCCCCGAATCTGATCTTGATTCGTCCCTATTGAGAAATATGTTCGCTTCGCCCTGCTTACGAAACCTATTTTTGTCCCACTATCAACAATTGGAATCCTGCCACAAAACTGCTCAGCCTTGTATTGTGACAAAATTTTGGCACTACCAACTTTCCCTTGTCCAAATTTTTCTCTAAATTTGTCGGAAATTATTCAATAATGAGATCTGTTTTATTCTCTTTGGCTGCTGCTGGCTTGGTACAGTTGAGTTGTGCTCAGCAACAGGGCAATGGGCAGAGCCCGTCTGCTTCCGCTTCCGCATCCTCCGCGTCCTCAACATCCGAGGCTAATACTTGGTCTTCGGAATATGATGTGATCACTTTTGAGAATCTCGGTTTCAAAGGCTATTATCATTTGGTTGACTCTATCACCAACGTTGATACTGATCAATGCACCTGCGCTTTGTCGTCCAAGAAGAGTAACTTCAAGGGAAAGAATGCTCCGCTCAACGAGGAACTCTCTGTTCACTTTCGTGGCCCTCTTCAGCTTCTTGAGTTTGGCTACTACGTAGCTGACAACTTTCTGCTGGCTGGTCAATCCTCTACAAGCAACTGGACCAGAAAAGCCTACTATGAGTCCAGTTCGCAGACTGCTACCAATGTCACTTTCACCAATCTCCAGGGCACTAATGCTACTTGTTTAGGTAAGGGACTGACCTATGCTAGTTCAAACGGACTTAATTCATCCGATTCCTCCACAGTGTTGGCCGACAATGTCACAATCCCCTCCAATTCTGAGTATGCCATTTTCTCCTCGGAACAATGTGGAGCATCCGGTAAGGACTGTGGTGTCTACCGTGAGGGAATTCCCGCTTATCATGGATTTTATGGAACAACTAAAATGTTCCTTTTCCGATTCAGGGCCCCCAATGACTTTGAAACCTCAAAGGAGGATGTAGCTCAGAATAATGTGGCCTACCCGAACATGCCTGCTATTTGGCTTTTGAATTCCCACATTCCTCGAACCTCTCAGTACCCTCCCAATGCTAATTGCTCCTGCTGGGAATCTGGCTGCGGTGAATTCGATGTGTTTGAGGTCATGAACTCGACAGACCAGTACCGATTTTACTCCACTCTGCACACCTACCAGCAAACTGACTATTTGGCGACTGGTACTATGGCTGAGGCTTATATTGGCCGAACTCCAGACTCCGAAATGATTGGTGGTGTGGTTTTTGATTCGAACGGAACTGTCAGTGTCTTCATGAGTAACGATACTTCTCTCGACAGTACCATCTCTGCTTCTACTCTCTACTCGTGGATTCCTAACTCCACCGAAAGTGATCATGAAGAGACCCTTCAGGCTCAGAATGTTGGTGCTTTCTACAAGCCATCTGCTTGGTCTGTTGTTGCTGCTTCTGTCACTTTGGTGTTCTTCCTCTTCGCATAGAGCATCGCACCTATTCTAGAACAACGGGAGCTATTATAAAATATTATATACGTATAGAGCATTTATTTGGTTTGATTGGTTACAGATGTGAAACATAGCAGTATTTTGTAAGCGAATTTTGTCCAAAAAAAAGATCCATACGTTCAAATTTTGGTAAAAAATTTTGCCAACTAGCGGAATCGAACCGCTGACCTTCTCGTTACGAGCGAGACGCTCTACCCCTAAGCTAAGCTGGCAATTTTTTCGGAATTTTCGAATTTTTCCATACAGATATTGCACTACCGAGTATGGTTCAGTCATTCTGATAATTACTCGTTCCGATATTTACACTAGTGTCTCTACACCTCTAATTACAGGGCACCAGCTGAAAGATTCAAAGAGTCAAATATTGACCCCTTGGGACGAATCCCAAGGGGTTCACTTAATATTAGATACATAGACTATGAATTAACATTCTCAGTCTGATACTCACATCGTGGGTGGATGTTTTCATCACGATCCGGAGTCCTTAAGCTGGAGAGCAGGAGACAACTCGTCTTAGATAATCCAAGGTGTGTTGAGGTCAATTGCTCAATTCTTCTATCTTATTAATCCGAAAGTAACTAGTTACGAATACTTAGAACTATATAGACATTAAGCCGAGAATATCGGTCAGTCGTTAGTCAGATGTCTGACGCGAACTGCAAACCCGCACAATATTAGCTTGAGAGGCTGTGATAGCAGCTATGTTATCTCTTTCAGACCATAGCCCTGGCGGACTCGATAAAAATTACTTGATTCGGCCAACTAGAAGAATTCGGGAAGAGGGCATGATTAGAATGTTATCTTTTGTCAACCTCATTCAATTGTTTTTTGGTGAGCAGCGAACAACCATTTTGAATCAAGAAAGCATCTATATTAGCAGGCAATCCATTCAAAGCGGTGCGCAAAGAGTTCTCTTTTGTAGTAAAACGCACACTGTAGTCACCTATTAGCCATGAAATATTGTAGACATTTACATGCTTCAACGGCCCAGCTTCGGTTAAAGTTCTGTCCACAATGAAGTGGCACAGCCGCATCTTACATTTTAGAAGGTTAGGATCTGCAGTGTTCATCATGGAAGTTTTACATGTGCTCCATAAAACAGCCGCATGCATTTGATATTTTCGACGAATTTTCAAAGAGAGTCAACTAATTTCAGTGTTAGTGCATCTAATATATATCTCTATTTCGTATGCATATCAGCAAAATGACTCGTCAAAGGTTCTCTCCTATTCTCATATTTTGGACAGCCAGCTCCATCATGGCAATATGTGAGTATGAAACGCTGTACTCCCAGCCGAGTCCATTGGCTCCACTCAAAGTAGTGACTTCCAATTCGATGACCTCGCTAAATATTCAAGGGTACAACCAAAACTTGGTCACCTACAATACAACTTCTTGGAGCATAAAACGTAGCTGATGATAAAAAAAAAGGGGCCCAACCGGGAATTGAACCCGGGACCTCTCGCAAACAACTTAAGGTGTAGCCCTAAGCGAGAATTATACCACTAAACCATCGGGCCAAGTATATGAAATTTTCTGTTATCGCACGGACTGCTCGATGCCTGCAACAAAACGCATACGGATTTCGCAGATTCATGAATATGACCTTTATTGAGGACAGTGTCCTGAATTATGCCAATCCGATATAGCATACAACGCGAATGGTAACTAGTTTCCTATACGCTACTACTCCTACATAGAGAATACAAGCCAAAAAGACAATCAGAGGGGCTATCTGTGCTAGTTTTTCCTTTGGACCACTCGACCCTAGTGGGGCTGCGCTGCCTCAGTGAAATTTTGGATCTATGTATACCACCAAGTAGACTTTTGGGAGGCTGAGTCGCACAACTAAAATTCATGATTCATAGTGTATGTACCTAATACTAAGTAGACTTTTGAGAAGGATCCCAGGTGGTCTGTATTTGACTCTTTCAGTCTTTAGGCTTGAGTCCGCTATATGGTAGTAGTGCAGTAGCACTAGTAACCAGTAGCCTTATGTACCATACTTGGTTCAACATAATTCAGGGCAATGTCCTAGGGAAATTTCATATTCTCAATCGAATATACTATAAACCTTTTAAAGTGCGAACTGCGGTCGAAGAGATACCCTCCCCAAGAAATACTGATCAAGAAATACTGATCAGGAGTCTCTCGGCGCAGAAATTGGCACGCGCGGTTCCAGAATGTATTGGTTTGAAAAAAAAATTGAGAAGGGTTAGAAAGCCAATCATTCTTTCAAGCCCTACTGGAGTGTCCAGTATGGCTCGGACTCTGGCATTCTTGTGACGCTGGGTAGGTCATGCCGCAGCTCGTCGTACTTGTGACAATACAGGGCGCGGTGCAGAGTTTCATCTTCTGCTCTGCACTCACACTTGTCTAGTTCGGGGTGCGCTGGTGAAACATTGCTTTAATGTATACGGGTTCTTTCTCCATAGAGTTCAGATGCTTGAATAGAACTGATCGGAAGGGAAATATTATGGCGAGGTCTCTGCAGCCATGTAGGCTGACTGGAAATGTTTCTTTGCTTTTTCGCAGTCCATGTATCTAAGTCCTAATTAACACTAATTCAAATTCAGTGGTTCTATAGTGTAGTCGGTCATCACTCCAGATTCTGATTCTGGCGACCCCGGTTCGAATCCGGGTAGGACCTATTTTTTGGGTAATCAGCCGTATCCTCATTGTAATATGAGCTTTTGCTTTATTTTTTTTTTCTATGGCCTGTGACGGATAAACCTTGGCTTAATACGATGGCTTCTTCTTTTAAAAAAATTAATGCATTTAAGAACGGTGTGTATGTGTTAGAGAGGAACGACAGTTTAATGAGCTGCTACACCAGCCCACTCCAGAACTTCCAAGCTGGATACAACGATAAAAATAGTAGAAGGAAGTGTGAGAATAACATAGCCCCAAAAGAGGACTCCAGCCATTTCCTTCTCAAAAAACTCATTCAGCTGACAGATTTGAGAGAGCTGGATTGCTGGGGGAGAGACAGTAAGAATAAAAGCCACCACCAAAAAGATGGGATCATCCAAGATCGAAATCTTCAGATACTTCACCGAGAAGGCAATAATGGGAAGCAGGAAAAAAGCTGGAAGAACCATTCTGCAGAGCAGAGATGCAAAGACGATGCTCTTGTATCTGGGAGATGCCGGTGCACACTGTTCGTTGGGGGCCAAGTTTGAGCCAAGCACCAAAAGAATCATTGGGATAGCCATACCACCAATCTGCTGGATAGCCTTGGTAAAGGTGTTCTGGACAAAGCCATGGCTTTCGAAAATCTCATGCTTCAAGGGAGGGATGGAGGCCACAGCAATAGCAATGACCATTGACCACAGAGGGGGATTCATAAAGTCCATAAACGATCGGAACCATCGTCGCGCAGCAGACCATATTTTTATGTGAAGGGGTGTCTCCATGGGGAGGACTGTAGAAACTGAAGAGGTGTCCGACTGAGCAACTCTAGCCTGGGGAGACCGTGATCTCAAGAGCTTGACCTGGTCGTCGTCGTCTTCGGCAGCAGCATCTTGAGAATCGGGCTCCTGGCCAATAATAAACTGCTCAGCAGGATCCTCCTGCAATTCCTGTAGAGATGGTCTAGACTCGTCGTCATAGTTTGAGACGGTCGTCTTAGCCGTGCTTGGCTTGGCCAGCAGGGTATTATAGCCCCAGGACCATCGAACAATCTGGCCCAGCTGCTGGAAAATAAGCAGATAGAGAATGCCTCGCGAAGCCACGTCGTCCTGATTGTCATTCTCAATGTCAGGCCACATTAGATTGGGGAGCGTATAAGCCAGGCTCACCGTGAGGGACACCGGCAGCGAGTTGGAGTTGCCAAACACGGCCATAGCCGACACGAAGTTAGATTCAGCCTGGTCGAACCGCAGCAAGCGGGATATGACTCGCGCACAGGACAAAGAGATGCCAGTAGTGATAACAAACAACACCGGGATAACGGCAATGTCGATCAGAGCTGACAGGGACAATGAGGATGCAAGTTTTGTGAAAATCAGCGCCGGGGTCAGGAGCTGCACATTTAGGGTCGAGATGTGTTTCTGTACATTAGGCGTCAAGATTTTGACTCGAGCCACGATAAAGCCGGCGAAGCAAATAATAATAGTCTGAGTAACAGCCTGCAGAGTGAGAAATGACAAATGGCCATACGACAGCTCGCCTCCATCTCCAGTGCCACCGTTGAGCGTGCCATTGTTGGTGACGTTGGCAGTGCTGCCAGCCGCCATGCCGGAAGCAGCCAAAAGACCGCTTTTGAACCCACTAAGATCCATGCTTCCGACCTGCTCGTCAATAAAGAATGTGTCGGTACGTATATTCATGCTGGAGAGTGCGAGATGCGCTTATATATATATGCCTCAGCCGCTAACCTTGCCTTGTGCGGGAAAAAAAAAAAAAGAGAAGAGAAGAAACGCGGATACCAGCAAAGTGGAAAGTTTATAAGTTTGTGGTTTCGTTGAGGCAGTACTGATACTTGCCGCCACACTCCAGATTTGGCCGCACGTGGTTTTTTGCTATCGGAGAAGCCAAGAAGATGTACAGCCTGATAAGACAGTGGGGCGGAGAAAATTTTGCACACTTGGCTTGGCCTTTGACAAGCCAAGATCCGGTCCAGCCAGCTTTGAGAGAAGCAAAGTTCAATTGCGGCCGGTTTTTCTCATCGCTCGCTGGGGCCCCAACAGTAGTAGCTCGGTGGTGGTGTGCTGGACGGTCCCTGGCTGGAATAAGTGAGTGAGATGCACGCAGGTCGATACAGGCGGGTGAACTTTATTGTTGTCACTCACACACTGCACCGGCCGCCATGTATTACACCCACAGCCAGGTGTTTGTGTCGAGCCGTTTCAGCTGTATCAAGTGCATCGCGTGCCTGTACGCCCAAAAAAAATGAAAACAGGGCTCCCCAAACTGGGGTCTGCTACACTAGTGCATACTCACCGCAGACTGCAAAAAATACTGACAGACAAGTACGGTCTCAGGCAAGTCGAACTGGCAAATAATATTCAAGAAAAATAGTAAAAACCAAAGCTAAATTACGCTGCCGGTAATTGGTTCTTTTCTACTAAAGAATCGTCAATTGGCTAGCTAGCTGGCTGGCTGGCCGGCAGACCAGACCGTTTGACCAAACCCCGCACCTCTAACCAATCGACCGGATGAAATCTGTAGTTCATGTTTGTTTTGTACGTTCATACTAGTTACACATTAGCAACAGGTTCAACAGTAGACCTTGTCTTGGCTCCCTTTTTTGTAGAAAGAGGCACCAATACCTTAAGTCCCGTTCTTCTGTCGGCCCCCGTTGGGATCCTCCAACCCTTGTCTTACTTCTTCTTGGCTTTGGTAGAAGTGCTGTTCTTGGGCAGCTCCTTGACATAAGGAAGCAGCTCAGGCTCGCCGGGAATGTACTTTCGCAGCACCTCAGGCACTCGTAGACCCTCTTCGGTCTGGTAGTTTTCCAGAATGCAGCACAGAGCTCGCTCAGTGGCACACAGAGTGGAGTTGAGGCAGTGAACATACTTCTTCTCTCGGTCATTCTGCTGCTTGACGCCGCATCGAATTTCCAGGTTTCGCGACTGGTAGTCAGTGCAGTTGGAGCACGACACCAGCTCCTTATACTCGCCCTGATAGGGGAACCAGGCCTCCAAATCATACTTCTTGGCAGCAGCATTGTTCAACTCGCCAGAAACAATGGCAACAAGTCTGTAAGGGATCTTCAGGGACTGGTAAAACTCCTCAGCAGCACCGGCCATTCGCTCAAACTCATCCCAAGACTTCTCAGGCTCGGTGATGCAAAACTGCTCAATCTTCTCAAACTGGTGCACTCGGAAAATACCCCACGCATCCTTACCGTGAGATCCAGCCTCACGTCGGAAGCAGGAAGAGAAACCGGCGTATCGCTTGGGAAGCTGTTCCTGGGGCTGCTCAAACCATTCACCAGAATGGTAGGCAGAAATAGGCTGCTCAGAAGTAGCAATCAAGTACTTCTCGTCTTGACCGTCAATGACTTTGTAGAGTTCTTCGTCAAACTGAGAAAGCTGTGCGGTCTTGGCCATGACATCCTTGTTCATCATAACAGGGGCCTGGAGAGGAACATAGTCTCGCTTTGCCAAAAAGTCCAGGCCGTAGTTGATCAGGGCCTGGTTCAGGAAAACACCATAGTTTCGCAGAAAGTAGCCCCGGTGGCCAGCAATCTTGGCACCTCGCTCAGGATCGAAACCATCCACTCGGGTTAGAATCTCGTGGTGAGACAAAGCAGCTCGCTTGGCTTCGTCGACAACAACACCCTCAGGAGCCCACTTTCGAATAAGCTCGTTATTGTCCTCATTGTCGGAAACTGGAACAGATTCGTGCACCAGGTTGCCAACATTGTTGACCTTGCTTCGCATCTGCTTCTCGGCTTCCTCTTCTCTGAGAATCGTCTCTTCTTTGGATTTGGCAATGGCCTCCTTCTCCTTCAGCAACTCAGATGCATCCTCCTTGGCCTTGAACTTCAGGCCAATGGCCTTTTGGACCTTATTCTGCTGTTTGTTGAGCTCATCAAGTTCGAAACGGACTATAAGTTAGGAATCACTGTCCTTCTTCTCTTGCACTGTTGGCCTTCTCCAGCAAATACCTACTCTTCGTCCAGGCCTTGTACTCGGCAATAATTTCGTCGACGATTTCAACAGGATCACCTCGGGCCTTCTGTGACTTGCGAATGGCTTCGGGGTTGCCGCCCTTCTCCTCGATGAACTGAATGATATCAAGCATTTGATTTCTGTGGTGGTGGTGATGCTGGAAAAAAAATCAAACCGATGTGTGTGTGTGTTCTTTTCACTCCAAGTCGGGTAAAAGCCAACAGAGCTGCAGTTTCGGTCATCCCCTAAAATACCAGATCACCTTCTTATCAGTCAGAGTCATTCACATACCCACCTTTCCAGAGAAAAAAATGAGTCAGCCAGAACGGCCCTCAGAAACCATGCCACACTGGAGAGACTCGGCGCTACCTTTTTTCGTCATTGTCAAAGACAGCTCAGATTTCAGCGGCTCATCCACACCGACCTCTGAGCCCCAGTCCGAATCCCGCCCTTCTACCCCGGATTCCACTACTGCTAGAGTAGACCCTTCCTATAGAGCATTGTATCCCGAAATACGCTACGTATTTGATGACGATGATTTTGCACCTACAGTGGATTTGCTGGATCAGCAGGACCCTGACGAAATGAGCATTGTCGTGGACTTTGACCGCTCTGGAGAACACATTATTGGATCAAAGTCGTTTACGCCAAACTGGCAAATCACAAAAGTAACAACATCTGATCGCTCTACGGAACTTGACTGGTCATCTCGTCAAAACCGAGACCTGAACACAGCGGTGCTGACCATCGAGGGCTCAAGTAGCAACATCCAGCTACCCCGCCAACCGTCTCCTGCTGATCTCATTAACATTCTTCAGGCCAGGAACAACCAGTTGAGGGAGATTTATCTGCAGCTAAAAGAAGACGAAGAGCAGGATCACAATCAAACTGGTTGATTTCCACTTTTGCCCATGGACTTTACGCACTGTGCCCCGGACAGCCTTTGCCCAAGCATGTCCAACAACTTCACAGCCAATCATATACCATTGCATAAACGGTGCTGCCTATAGAATACCGTATTCATAGCACATATTTATTACATCAAGCATTATTCTAGTTCCATCATGTGGCGTATGATTCCTACTTCTCAACTCTCACAGAAATCCTCTGTTGCGAGCTACAAGTGTCTTCTCTGGGCCTGGGGCAGAGTGGACCCCGAGCCTGGTCGTTTTCTTGGTATTATCTGAGGAATATTTCTCATAATCGGCTTCTTGTCGAGATCTATTCCTTTCATGGGGCTGACTCGGTTGGCCAGGTCCTCTAATGGCTGACGATCAGAATCTTTCGAAGGGCTCTTTCCCAAGCTCAGTTGAATATTCTCACTGGTATGGGGGAGCATACCCGAAAATTCGTATGTTTGTCGCTCTGGAATGCCTTCCGCCTCCAAGTCCTCGGCTCCTTTTATGATGTCATGAGAATAAGTTTCGATCCATTCACGTACTTGTCCCAGGGTCTGCTTCAGTCCTGCTGATTCTTCTTGCCATTTTCCGCAAACTCCGGTAAACAAATCCTGCATATCTTCGCTACCACCTGCATTTTGCAACATTTCAAGGTGTTTAGTAAGGAAGCGGAACGAGTTCTGGATTTTGGAGCTCAGCTGGCGGGCATTATCAGAAAGCTGCTGATGGGCTGTCTGATTATGTCCTCTAGCTGCCTGGATGAACCCTTCCAGTTGCCCAGCATTATTCTTGGCAGATACGATATTTTCCTCGATACAGGCACCAATATTTCCGAGTTCCTTTGCAGCTGTTCTGATCTCACTAAGATCAGTTAAGCGTCCATTAGCAGGATTTAGCAACAATTCAAGCTGGTCAGCGGCTTCGCTCATGCTCTGCAAGAATCTCTTGGTGTCCATTGAAGATTTCGCAAGAGACTTGGTGAATTGTTCTGATCGGGTAGATGGCTCTTCATCTGCTCTTAGAATTTCTCCAACCCGTTTCATAGCTGTACTGCCACTGTCTTGATCGGATCTGGCATACTCTTCAGCAGCCTTGTTGATAGAAGCAACAAACGCTTGTCGGCGAGCATTGGCAGCTGTGGCTTCCTTGGCAATAATGTCACCGACATGATTTACCTTAGCAGTGTATCTCTCATTCATGGTTTTCACAAGTAGGCTAAGTTCTCGCCCTTGCTCCTCACTATTAGCCAATTGCGACTCCACCTGCACTCGGTATCTTGCCTGCAAACTCTCAAACTTGGTCATAGCTTCAGATAGTCGCACATCCAGTCTTCCTTCAGTCTCAGTTATTCGACTCTCAAGGCGATCGATCATCTCCTTTGATGTCTTGCGAATAGGCTGCAATCCTTCACTTAGCATCTGAACCAGTAACGCCCGTATTTTACTGGTCTCAGAGTTGAGAAACTCATCATAGCCATTTTGAGATGCTTGAAGGCTTCCAAGAAGATTATCTACGAGCACTTCGACATTTTTCAGGTTATCTTCGAGCAGATTTGAAGCATCTTCTAATCGATTCCTCTCTCTTCCCATTAGGCTGTCTAGTTTTTCTCTCAAGGCATCTCCAACTTCATGCTTAACATACTCATCAAAATTTGAAATGTGCTTCTGAATGTCCTGAGTTCTATTAGTAACGATATGCAATGCATCGTTGGTCGTTACTGCAACTCTCGAATTATACTCTGCGAAATGATGGAGCTTTTCATGCAGAACTCCCACATCAACAGTAGCTCGTTCCAAAGATTTTATGAGCGCTCCACCAATAGAATGCAGCTCTCCCTCGGTGCCAGCATGAGCCCGTCGTAATGCAGACTCTTTCTTCAGAGATTCTTTCGTTCTATCAAGAGACTGCTGGGTTTCCTGAAGCGCTGATTGTGTGTCAGTCAACGAACATTTAGCTTCTTTAAGTTGTTTGGTGGCTTCGAGAAGCTGTTGTCGAAGCGTTTCTTGCTGATCGCGTGAACCCTTCAGCTGAGCTTCAACAGCGTCTAGTTTTCTCTTCTGGTCCTTGACAAGAATCTGCTGACTTTTATTTTCAGCCATGAGCTCCTTGTAGTTGTTTTCATCTAGATAAATACCATTCTTCTTGCGTGTAGCAATTAGATCATTTTGCAACCGCTCCATCTCCTGGGCACACTCTTTCAGCGTTGCCTTCATAGACCAAAAGGGGTTGATTTGGGGCTTATTCTTGATACTCTTGGCACGGCTGGCATATTCGAGGGTACTAAGAGTCTCCTCGATGTTAACCAGTGCGGGGCTGATCGTAGCTATTATACATGTCTTGGTTCGGCCACCCAGAGAATCTTGCAGCAAGCGGGTTAACTTTGATTCACGGTAAGGAATATGTGGTGATTTATCCACCAATGAATTGATGACACGGCCAAGAGTTAATAGGCTCTGGTTGATCATTCCTGCTTCTCTTGCTCGCTTGTTCTCTGCTCCACTCTTACCGATATTCTCGGACCCTGCCAAATCTACCAAGTTAATTTTGGACTTAAGAGCATATTCACTATTGTGGTTTGTTGTGATCGTAATGGTAAAGATGCTGTGAGATCTACTTGAAAGATCATTCATCTTCGTAGCAGCAACCTGTCTCTTCCGTAGACCGTCCTGTAAACTTTCAAGGCCAGCAACTGCTGAGCCGATGCAAACCTCATTAAGACCGCTGATAGTTACAGATTTCTTTGCCTGGTCATCGAAAATACGAACTTTCTTGGAATTGTCGTCGCTGAACAGGTCCCGAAGCTCTTCATTGTAGAGCTCCACAAAGGTACTAGTAACCATATAGTCTTGGCCCCTGAGGTCAAGAGAATTAAATATCTGGAATAAAACTCTGGGTATTATTCCCGCTTCATGTGAATGGCTATTGTAATGGATCGAATCATCTCCAGACATTGTATAAGTCTTTCCGGTGCCAGTTTGTCCGTAGGCAAAGACAGTACAGTTCATGCCAGACAGACAATCCTCGACAATTGGGGAGACAACTTCATCGAATATCATGCTCTGATCCGCCTCCGGTCCATAAATACGATCCAAGGAGAAGATCTTGCTCGTGTTTTGATCCTCGCTGGTCCGCACACTGATTTCTGTTGCTGAAAGCGAAGTATCTACTACGACAGCAGATTTTGCTTTGATCTCCCGATCATTTCTTCCTCTGCATCGTGCAATCACTTGAATATTGGATCCAGGCGTATTGTTGTTGAAGTTGTCGTCGTTATCTGGCGTCTCCCCGTGAATACTGAGCACGGATCCTGAACGGGAAATAGGAGCACGACCAACAGAGGCAGCAGAAGGACGAGAGACCGAGCCTCTTAGTGACCTCGATGCTCCCGAAGTTATACCTGCTCGTACCATGTGGATTGGTTTGTGTTCGGAGCCAGAGGGATGGTAGAAGGGTGAGAATGTTTGTTTATGTTGGTAGCCATGACAACAACCGCTGTTCAGCCGTGCATGTCTTTCTTAGATTATGCACACAGCTAGGTTCATGGCAATAAGGAGATAAATATATTTGGAACAAAAAACGCATATACAAGTACAATGTACCAACTTTTCTAGATGGAGAATAAATCATTAAATACGATGTGCACAGTCAATCAATATGTGCTTTTTTTCATGGTCGCTTCCATATCGCTGCTCCACTGATCTACAGCATTTCGTTGATGTTGACGGGCATCTCATCAATCTGTGTGCTATAATACTGTTCAATGTCATGTAGGGCTTGGACCTCATCATTCGTGACAAAGTTGATAGCGGCTCCCTTCCTGCCAAAACGGCCAGATCTACCAATACGATGAATGTAGTTCTCTCGGTCAGTGGGGATGTCGTAGTTGATAACCAAAGACACCTGCTGAACGTCGATACCTCTAGCCCAGACATCGGTTGAAATGAG
The DNA here is from genome assembly GCA_023628935.1 of Zygoascus sp. PK3305. Lineage (NCBI taxonomy): Eukaryota > Fungi > Ascomycota > Dipodascomycetes > Dipodascales > Trichomonascaceae > Zygoascus > Zygoascus sp. PK3305. Next base: position 651,771 of record JAMAJS010000006.1, read on the forward strand.
TACTCGAGAATTTCCTTGTCGGAATTCCTTCATAATAGAGTTTCGTTCCTGTTGACTCATATCAGCATGCATGCTGACAACAGTAAAATTCTGCTTTTTCATTTCTGCAGCCAGCCAGTCGACTTTTCGCTTGGTGTTGCAAAAAATGACGGCCTGAGTGATTGTCAGTGTATCATAGAGATCACAGAGAGTATCAAATTTCCATTCCTCCTGCTCGACTTTTATGAAAAACTGTTTCAGCCCGTCAAGGGTCAGTTCGTCTCGCTTGACGAGGATTCGCACCGGGTCTGTCATGAACTTGCTGGTCATGGACAGCACGTCTCGAGGCAGAGTAGCCGAAACCACTACGACCTGTGCATCTGTAGGCAAGAATCGGTAAATTTCGTATATCTGATCCTGGAAACCTGTTTCCAGTAGAGTATCGGCTTCATCCATAATCAGCATCTTGATGTTTCGCATTTGAAGATGTCGTCGTTTGATCATGTCCAGCACCCGACCAGGCGTTCCGGATACTATATGCTGCCCCTGACTGAGCTTTTTAATGTCATCCGACAGTTTGGTGCCGCCAATGCAGGCGTGGCATTGTATGTTCAAGTAGTCCCCGAGAGCCATGACGACCTGCTGGATCTGCACAGCCAATTCTCGGGTGGGACTCAGCACGATAGCCTGTGGTTCACGTCTGTTGGCATTTATTGCCTGAAGCATTCCAATGGAGAAGGTGCCGGTTTTTCCTGTACCACTTTGAGCCTGAGCAATGGTGTCTCGCCCGCTGATGATCTGGGTAATAGCCCGAGACTGGATCGCGGAAGGAGCTTCAAATCCATAAGCATAGATGCCACGCAGAAGATTCTCCTTCAATTTCATGCTTTCGAAAGTAGGGTATATTTCGACCTGGTCGGAGGAGGTGAACTCAAGCTCATCATCGGCCTCTCTATCAAAGTCTGCCATGGTGGGTAGTCGTTTATGGAAGAAAAAAAATTAACGTGAGGCTGGGATATTTGTTCTTGGACAGCGGGGGGGGGACGCTGGCAGGCTCCCCTCAACCAACAACATCATGCCAGCCGGACACAGCTGGATTCTGTTGGTTGGCGGCGGCCATGCGAGCGGGAAAAAGACTCTGTCTGAAAATATCAAGATCAATCTGGGAACACTGGGCTCGGGATCTCTCGACTGCCCGATCTCAGTCAGCGTTGTGTGTCTCGACGATTTTCGGGCTGCGCCGGCCAGCCCAGATCATGCATACGAGCCCAAGGGATATGACTTTGATAATATGCGACAACACCTGGAAACGATTGGGAAGTCTCATAGTGTTCCACAGGTGGTGATTGCGTACGGTAAATACGCTCTGTACGACGAGAAATTGCGACAGATGGCAGACATGAAGGTATTTGTTGACGGTGATTCAGACGTACGCCTTTCCCGTTGGATTCTCAGAGACACAGGAGGAGACTCTACAAAGCTGGAGCCTATTTTGACCAATTATCTGATCAATGCCCGGCCGGAAATGGAGAAGTACGTGCTACCCACCAGGCAGTTTGCTGACGTCATTCTACCAGATGCCGCTAGAGATCACAGGGATCCTAGTGTCAATCTACTTGCAAACGGAATATATGATCTGATCAGAGATAGTGTACTCCAGGACCAAAAGTCCAGGACAAATGTGAGTCTGCTGGAGACTCCTGTGAGCACGCCGACCCTGGGCCCAAAGGTGCCTAATTTGAGAGTGGAAAAGCTTGACTCGGAAATCCAGCGATATTATGAGCTATCTTAAGCATTTTATGCTTTATTTACTATGTCGGTGTTGTGTTTGTTGCACATTTGAGTTGTTCCGTATGATAGGAAATGCATCTTTATATGTTATCTAAATTGATCGCCCACCACAATGCAAGGGAGGTTCCTAACAGAGAAGGCTATTATCTCACAATATATTACAGCAAAAAACTAGCACAAGCGCCTGAGAAGATACCAGCCTCTTGGGAATCCTTTCGCCTCACTGGATATCTGTTGATTTCAGTTGCTGCTACTTACGCGTGCATTTTGATTGGGTTGCATGACCGGCCATCATTCATTCATCTAGACCATGCAACAAACACACTGTTAAGCGAGTATATATCGAAGCCATGCGCATATTGAAGCCATGCGCATATTGAAGCCATGCGCATATTGAAGCCATGCGCATATTGAAGCCATGTGCATATTATTCTAAACGTATCATAATATAATGATTAACTAAAAATAACCAGTGTGTAGATTATATGCCATGTTTCCGGTGTCTCCGCATGTCCGCAAGACGTTTTTTGGGCTCAACTCCATCTTTCTGCGTAGCACGTACCCACCATGGTTTCAGCACTGAAATTCAAAGGTGATCCGAAACGCCCTAAGCACAAACCATCACAAAAACATAAGGGGAAGGAAAAGCTGATAGCCAGAACTGAAAGTGTCGAGAAGCAGGATGGCTGGGTCTCAGCTACCAGGAAAGAAGACCTGAAGGGTCCTGTAGTCGTCGCTGTCCAGACTGGCGAGTCCGTTTCTTGCATTTGTGCGGACTTGGAAGGCAAAGCATTTTTGTCTACAGATTTGGACATATTGGCAGAAAAAGAATCCCCAATAGATACTGTGGAACCAAACGCAGTTCAGCAGGTGTTTGTGCTGTCTCCTCTTTCGTTCGGCCAAGGCAGCTCGGATCAGTTTGCTTTTAAATCATCATCAGGAAGTTATCTGAGCGCGAATGGCTCAGTGGATGTGAAGGCATCAGCAATAGGTTCATCTGAGATTTTCAAATTGCATTTCAGCGACGGAAAGTGGCTGATAAAGTCGAATAATGGCTCTTATTTATCTATCAAGCCGAGCGAAGATACAACATCAGGTTTCACAATTCGTTCGGATATATCAGATACGGAAGCTATTTCACAGTTCACTCTGAGAATACAGGCCCAGAACAAATATATTCCGAAAACAGCTACTATGAATACTGGCAGAGTTTCTACGCGCGATTTGGAGGACAGAGTTGGACGACGCCTGACAGACGAGGAAGTTCGACACCTGAAGCGAGCTTATAAGGATGGCAAACTAAATGAAGCACTGCTAGACATACGTCTTAAGAGCAAGACAGACACCAGATGTTGACCGTTTGGTTAGGGGTTCCAGTCCAAAGAGCTAATAATAATAGTTATTGTAATGCGATGGCTTAATAAATAAAAATAATACATAATGCCTTGCTATGCGTTCACCACAGTCCAGTCCCCTCTGAGTTTGAGAAGATCTTCTACTTCCTCCTTTGGCCGTCGCAATTCCGTACAGAGACAATCCAGATGCTTGGGGCTCTTGATGATGTCCTGGATGTACTTGTCCATGGCGGCTTCGCTATCACTACCCTGGAAGTAGGACCTGGCTACTGCTGCAATTCCGGTAGTACTAGAGGCACGGGGTCGATGATGATGGTTATGATGATGAGGTCCTCTTCTTCCTCTTGACAGGTCCAGAATTGGATATGAGTGCACTCGGTATATGATGCCCTTGATAACGCCAAATGAGATAAATCGTCGAATATCAATACACGTCAGTTGTTTCTTGTTCTCCTTAACCCATTCACGAACAGTCTGGCCCTGATTCAAAGACTTGTAAAGGTTAAACAGGTTTGCATGAGTGGGAAGTAAGCTGTTGAGCCGTTTGGCTGATTTCATGGTTGACAACGAGGAGGCAGAGGAGGACAGCATAGAAGAGCTGCTCTTGTGGGAGCTGGCAATTGTAATTGGGGCGGAAGGGCCAGCTTCAATATTTGAAGGACCGGAAACACCGTGTGAAGACGACGATCGTCGAGGGGGTAATGATGAAGTACCCAACGAGCTGTGGCTGGTAGAGCTGGGGAATGCAGCCAGGCTAGTTCCGGTAAGATGCGAAAGAGTTCTACTCCATTTTGGCGGTGGTGAGAACACATAAGCCTGGCATTCCAAAAACATGTTGATATCTGTGAGAAGCAAAGATATATCAGAGGTCGGTGCGTAAATGTTGGAGAACTGGAAGAGGTCGACCATGACTATACATCGATAGTGGATAAGGTGCCGTATACATTGGAGAGTGAGATTATAGTCAGCGTCAGCTAGATCGGCAATTCGCCTGATCGAATTGACTCCGTCAATAAACGGAATGATCTTCTCCATCGTAGGGTCCCAGTTCTCGTCAATAAGATTCTGCAGATTGACAGCCGACACAGGCACTTCGTATGATTCCGGAGTCGGCGGAGGCGGAAACATGGGAAACAGCTTTATATTCACAGAGTTGCTCTCATCGAGAGCAATTTGGCACTCTGAATAATTGTTCAGATCCTGATAGATTTGTGCAATGATATTGTCGATGAAAGCCACCGGGCGATGCTGTGATAGAAACTTGGACTGCTCCTCCAGCGCCATGAACATGCGAGCCAATCGGCGCACCGACATTTCGTACAAGCCAATGTCCGATTCCATGTCAAACACAAACACAAAGTTGAAGACAAAAAAGTTACGCAGATATTCATCGCCCTTGATATGGACGGGATAGCCACACAGTCGGCGGCTGCCAACCTTGAGACTCACCAGCTTATTGCACAGAGGTGGCTTGGGAATAATATAGTTTTTGACCGTATTGAAATCAAACAAGAACTCAGGCAGAGCCGAGGAGTCACGGCTGGAGAATGCCGGCACAATGGAACCGGAAGGCACCTGGTTGTAGACCTTGGAGCCTTCTGTCGGATGGAACGCGGCATAGAAAATCCCCTGGATGGTGGGAAACCCATTGAGCGAGCTGTCCATGATCTTTCTTTGTGCGCGTCCGGATCAGCGCAGATCAGATCAAATCAGGGCCCAGTGTGGGGGGGGGGTGTTGTGCTTACGAGTTTGGTTTGATGCGGCCCTCCCAAGAGCTGTTTGGTGATGGAGGTTGGGAGTTGACCCTCCCGCGCATGTTCCGCCCCACCAACCTTCTAGTTATTTCTACGGCAATTTTTCATCCTTCTCTACTCCCACCCCGCAAGTTTATATAACTTCTAGGAACTCCACGTCCGCGGATTCGAGACTTGATTGATTGCTGCCCTGCACACGATTGATTGAAGAAAAGACCAGTTTTATTTACAATGCAAAGACTCACTGCTAGTTCTGTTAGATCGGGCTCTGCCGTTGCATCCCGAGGCTCCAGAGTTTCTGTGCGAAACTTTGGCCACAAGGAGCTCAAGTTCGGTGTTGAGGGCCGAGCTGCTCTGCTCAAGGGTGTCGAGACTCTGGCCAAGGCTGTTTCCGTCACTTTGGGTCCCAAGGGCCGAAACGTGCTCATTGAGCAGTCGTTTGGTTCCCCCAAGATCACCAAGGACGGTGTGACTGTTGCTCGAAGCATCACTCTCGAGGACAAGTTTGAGAATCTCGGTGCCAAGCTGCTGCAGGAGGTTGCTTCCAAGACCAACGAGACTGCTGGTGATGGTACCACCTCTGCCACTGTTTTGGGCCGAGCCATTTTCACCGAGTCTGTCAAGAACGTTGCCGCTGGTTGCAACCCTATGGATTTGCGAAAGGGTTCCCAGGCTGCCGTGGATGCCGTTGTCAAGTTCCTCCAGGCCCACAAGCAGGAGATCACTACCTCCGAGGAAATCGCTCAGGTCGCCACCATTTCTGCCAACGGCGACTCTCACATTGGTAAGCTTATTGCCAATGCCATGGAGAAGGTCGGCAAGGAGGGCGTCATCACCGTCAAGGAGGGCAAGACCATCGAGGATGAGCTGGAAGTCACTGAGGGTATGCGATTTGACCGAGGATACATTTCTCCTTACTTTGTCACTGATGCTAAGGCTGGCAAGGTTGAGTTTGAGCGACCTCTGATTCTGCTGTCTGAGAAGAAGGTTTCTTCCATCCAGGATGTTCTCCCCTCTCTGGAAATTTCCAACAAGCTCCGACGACCTTTGATCATCATTGCTGAAGATATTGATGGTGAGGCTCTTGCTGCCTGCATTCTCAACAAGCTGCGAGGACAGGTTCAGGTTGCTGCCGTCAAGGCCCCTGGTTTCGGTGACAACCGAAAGTCTATTCTCGGAGATATTGCCATCCTGACCGGTGGTACTGTTTTCACTGAGGAGCTTGACATCAAGCCTGAGAATGCCACTCCTGAGTTGTTTGGTTCTTCTGGTTCCATCACTATCACCAAGGAGGATACTATTATCCTGAACGGCGAGGGCGAGAAGGAGAACATTGCTCAGCGATGCGAACAGATCCGAGGATACATCAACGACTCTACTACTTCTGAGTACGAGAAGGAGAAGTTGCAGGAGCGACTTGCTAAGCTCTCTGGTGGTGTTGCCGTCATCAAGGTCGGTGGCTCCTCCGAGGTTGAGGTTGGCGAAAAGAAGGATCGATTCGTCGATGCTTTGAATGCTACCCGAGCTGCCGTCGAGGAGGGTATCTTGCCCGGTGGTGGTACTGCTTTGCTTAAGGCTTCTCGAACTCTGGACTCTGTCAAGACTGAGAACTTCGATCAGAAGTTGGGTGTTCAGATCATTCAGACTGCCATTACCAAGCCTGCTCGAACCATTGTTGAGAACGCTGGCCAGGAGGGCTCAGTCGTTGTCGGTAAGCTCGTTGATGAGTTTGGTGAGGACTTCCAGAAGGGTTACAATGCTGCCACTGGTGAGTACACTGATATGCTTGCTGCCGGTATCATTGATCCTTTCAAGGTTGTTCGAACTGGTCTGGTTGACGCTTCTGGTGTTGCTTCTCTGCTTGCCACCACCGAATGTGCCATTGTCGATGCTCCTCAGGAGCCTGCTCCCGCTGGAGGTGCTCCTCCCATGGGAGGCATGGGCGGCATGGGCGGCATGGGCTTCTAAGCGGAGTCTGAATATCAGCAGTGTGTTTGCAAAGCCAAGCCAAATGAGTTCAACTTTAGTCGGTTGAATATGTAAATAGGGCCTCTTTTTGTAAATATTCGCCTTTAAAATAAAAATATGGTCGTTAGTATGATTTTTCTTTTCCTCTTTCTGCTGGTACCTTGTACTGTTGTTGTTTGTCAATTATCCGCATCCCCAGGTCTTAATTTGATCAATTAATTCTGTCTGCCGCGCAGACGGTGGTTGTTGCAAAAAAGCTAAGAGTGCGAATATCCATATGGCGCTGCCCCGGGTAACTCTTCCAGAATGTGCTCTGGCCAGCCCTCTCCACATTATATTACCCCGAAGTGGGCTGCCGTTTTGTTTTCTTCCCAACCACATTTTTTTGCACCGCATTTTTGTTGGAGATTTTTGTTGTTGTTTTTGCAGACAATACGCGTGATTGACACAAAAACATCGCGAAAGCATCAGGATTGTCGTTTTTGAGCGGACCAGTATTTGTGTATTGTGTTCACCGTAACAGAGACCTAACTACGAAATATGTCTGGAGGCAAGGGTAAAGGAGGCAAGGGAAAGAGTGCGGACGGAGCATTGAGAGGTCAGATCTCTCATTCTGCTCGTGCAGGTTTACAGGTGAGTAGTTTTGCGCAGTGATTGGCTTGTGTGCATTTTTTTTTGATTTTGGTCCAAGCAGAGACACTAGGATACTAGGTGGGTGTGGAGAGCATGGCACATTGCATTGGTCAACCACAAAAAAGGCGCTGCCGGTCCTTCAGAAAAGGTACAGATTAAGATACTAACTGTTTGTTTTAGTTCCCTGTAGGCAGAATCAAGCGATTCTTGAAGCGATCCGTGCAGAACAAGGTGCGAGTCGGAGCCAAATCGGCTATTTACATCGCTGCTGTACTGGAGTACTTGACAGCCGAAGTACTGGAGTTGGCCGGTAATGCCGCCAAGGACTTGAAGGTTAAGAGAATCACTCCCCGGCATTTGCAGCTGGCTATCAGAGGTGACGAAGAGTTGGACACTCTGATCAAGGCCACCATTGCGTTTGGTGGTGTTCTTCCTCACATTAACAAGGCCCTGCTGCTCAAGGTGGAGCAGAAGAAGCGAAAGAACTAAGGTCGCTCGCGGGTCGTTGGCGTGAGCCTAGCCACTTCGAGCTCTGACGCGTCCGTCCTCGACAGGCTCTTTTCTATATTATTAGTTAATGTTTTGTAGTTTAGGATTAATTCATGGAGTTTAAAGCTTCGTGCCTCCCAGTTGTTTTGTTTACATTGGACTGGACCGGTGGTTGTGTTTTGTTTCTTCCTCCGTATAGGGCCTGAAAGTTGCAAACTCCCAACTGGGCCCCCGTCTGCGCCGCTTTGCTTCGCTTACGCCTTGGGGTCGGTCGGGAGCACTGAGTAAAACAGAGGCAGGAGGGCTCTGTACTGAGTTGGTACTCGGGTCCGCTAGATGAGAAAACCGACTGTCGACCCGGGGCCCGAGGCTGCTCTCTTCAACTAGCACATGCTGCAACAATTCCAACTTACCGTCCTACATACAGCAATGCTCAGAAACCTGCGTTTGAAGACTGCTGCTGCAAAGAGGTTCTACTCCTCAGAGAGCCTTGCCAAGACGGCGCTCTACGATTTTCATGTTCATCACGGTGGTAAAATGGTCCCTTATGCTGGCTTCGAGATGCCTGTGCTGTACAAGGACCAGACCCACATTGAGTCTCATAACTGGGTTCGAAACAAAGCTGGACTGTTCGACGTCTCACATATGCTGCAGCATAAGTTTTCTGGTCCTGGTGCTACCAAGTTGTTGGAATCTGTGACTCCTTCGGATCTCAAGGGCCTCCAGCCGTTCACCTCGACGCTCTCAGTCCTTCTCAACGAGAATGGCGGTGTCGTTGACGATACCATCATCTCCAAGCATGGAGAGGATGAGTTTTATGTGGTCACCAATGCTGGTTGCAGAGAGAAGGATCTGGCCTTCTTCAAAGCTGCCATTGACCAGCTGGGATCAGGATCTATCCAGCATGAAATCATTGGTGGAGGCCTGCTAGCTCTTCAGGGCCCTGAAGCTGCTGCAGTTCTGCAGAAGCTGACCACTGATGATCTTTCTCAGATCAAGTTTGGCCAGAGTGCTTTTGTGAAGCTTGCTGGAGGCTCCTATCATGTTGCACGAGGTGGCTATACTGGTGAAGACGGTTTTGAAATTTCCATTCCTTCTGACAAGGTGGCTTCGGACTTTGCATACACTCTTTTGGATGCTGATGGCGGCGAAACTGTCAAGCCAATTGGCCTTGCTGCCCGAGACTCTCTTCGACTTGAGGCAGGCATGTGTCTCTATGGTCATGAGCTTTCTGAAGATATTTCACCCATTGAAGCAGCTTTGACTTGGGTCGTTGCTAAGCCCCGTAGAGCCACTGCAGATTTCAATGGTGCCGAGCGAATTCTCAAGGAGATAGCTGAGAAGAAGGGAAATCTGCGTGTTGGCCTGGTGTCTTCTGGCCCTGCAGCCCGAGATGGCACCAAAGTATATCTTCCGGATAATCATGATGAACCCATTGGTGTTATCACCTCTGGAAGCTTATCTCCAACCCTGAAGCAGAATATTTCCATGGCATATGTTCCGCGTGCATATAGCAAGTCTGGTACCAAGCTGCAAGTTGAAATCCGGGGTAAGTTCCGAGATGCGGAGGTCAAGAAGATGCCGTTCGTCAAGCCAAACTACTACCGATAAGATAAACTTCGTATAGTACATATTTACAGGTGTATATTCTAAGGTACATATTTTACATAGTTCATTGCTTAGCTGGTGTACCGGCGCTGAGTTTGGGTGTTGGTGTCAGTGGTGATGCTGGTGCCGGAGGTGCCGGCGTAGGACTAGGCGATGGCGACTCTTCAGGGCTGATCTTCAATACAGAAGGCTTCATTGTTGGAGGAACGCGGTATTCGTCAATCTTGATCTTGTTCTCCTTGAGATTTTTCTTGAGCAGCTCGATTTCCTCTTGCAAGGTCTTGATATCGTCCGCCACATTCTCTTGCCTCAACTGCTCCTTTTTCCTTGACTTGTAGCTTTCATAGAAAATGAGGCCTCCAGCAACAGAACTGACAAGTTAGTATGGAGGCAATTGAACCGGTTCAACTGTTTGAAAACACCTACAAGATGAAAGCTTCTGAAAGGAAGTTTGCCCCTCTGTCGATCGCCTTTGCGTCGTTCAAGGGCCGCACATTGCGCTGTGTTTCGCCCAACAACTTCATTCTCAGATGAATGTCAGTCTTATGGACGCCCTGAGCAAACTTAATGCATGCATTTCTGAACGTCGGGTGTTGTTTGGCTTGTGATTTGATGGCGTTCTAGGTCGCACGAATTAGCTGGGGCGCCTGCCGAGTGTGTCTGTCGTCAAACATTAGGAGAATACCTACCGCAATGGGCTTCGACAGTGTCTTGGCAAGCAGAGAGGTGAATTTTAATGCAATGCTCATTTTTCTCTCCTACAAGAAACCCATATATACATATATCTATATACCCCCTTGCTGTTTGTTCTTTTTCTTGGAGCGTGCAATCGCAGGTGCGTGCTGATCGGATCAAGACAGGGCTGATGCGTGGGAGATGCATGCTGCTGGCGGGCAACTTACCCTCTAGCTGGCACCAAGCACCCAAATTTTTCAGCGGGAGTTTCCTTTTAACCACCATACAGGTATTCGGTCCAATCATCAATATGTTCGCACTTCGACCTTCCTACTCGGCATTGCGAGCGTCAACTCGGTATGTATTGGCAGGGGAAATATCATGAATTTTCGGGAACCGGCGGCGGAATGTGTTTGCAGGTGGTGTGGAGTGAATTGCGCGGAAAGGATGGGGGCCGGGTCGGAGCGCTGCTGCTGGCCTGGCACTGGTTGGGCCCCCTTTTGACCAATCATTGGGCAGAATTCGCTCGGTTGGAACCAGCACAGCGAGTTAGCATGCGAGACAGCACCACCAGCATCATCGACTCACATTTTCTGTTACATTTGCTGAAGAAGGAGAAGAGAAGAAAAAACTTGGTATTTCTCATATTTTTGTTTAAAACCGCGAGCCTGATGCTAACAATTTTTTTTGTAACAGATCCTATGCCACTCTTCGAGAAATTGAGACTCGTCTCAAGTCTATCACCAACATCGAGAAGATCACCAACACCATGAAGATCGTCGCCTCTACCAAGCTCGGAAAGGCCCAGCGGGCCATGGAGGTCTCCAAGGTGTACGGTGCTGCCGGCCAGGAGGTTTTCGAGAAGTCTGAGACTGCCGCTCCCGAGACTGCTTCCAAGAAGCTGTACATTGTCATGTCTTCTGACAAGGGTCTGTGCGGTTCTATTCACTCACAGCTGGCTCGATTTGCTCGAAAGCGACTTGCCGAGTTCCCCGAAGCTGATGTTGTTGCCATTGGTGATAAGCAGAAGGTCCAGCTTTCTCGAACCCATGCCAAGAACCTGATTATGAGTGTTTCCAGCATTGGCAAGGAGGCTCCCACCTTCAACGAGGGTGCTCTCATTGCTTCTCAGATTCTCAGTCTCGGCAAGGAGTACGACGATATTGAGATTCTGTTCAACAAATTTGTCTCTTCTGTCTCTTTTGAACCCACTTCTTTGAAGGTTTTCACCACTCAGGCCATTGAGGAGTCCCCCAAGTTTGCCAACTACGAGCTTGAGGACGAGGTTGTCGGCGACCTTTCCCAGTTCGCTCTGGCCAACTCCATCTTTACTGGTCTTGCTGAGGGCCATGCTGCTGAGATTTCTTCTCGACGAAATGCCATGGACAATGCCTCCAAGAATGCTGGCGAAATGATCAGCAAGTACTCCATTCTGTACAACCGAACCCGACAGGCCGTTATCACCAACGAGTTGGTCGATATTATTACCGGTGCCTCTTCTCTGGAATAGATGTAGTAGCTATAAAATTGCACTAGTTTTAACTTTTCTATCCTTTTTTTTGTGGCTGCTGGTGCAGCTGCCAAGCAGTGGGCCAAATGTCATGTACCCACCACCACCCCACGTTAAACCTCCCTTTCCGTCTTTAAACATTAACACAACCCGCCATGAGCCAGTCGGTCAAACCGTCTCCGCTCAGTGAAAATTCCCAGGAGGATTCGAGCAATAAAGCTCCTGCTGCTCCCGATTTGTCTAAACCCATGCCTCCTACGCCTACAGAATTCTCGGATGAGGACGAGAATGACAATGCGGATGAGAAGACAGGGCTGGCTAGTTCTTCACAAGACGACAGTCTCCCCCCTCCAGTGCCGCCGAAAGACACCGATACTGCTAGTGTGAATTCAGGGATCTCTCAGCTGAGCAATTCCAACCTCTCGACATCCACTGTCAAGCTCAAGGGCCAGAAGTTTGTGCTTTCTGGCTCGGAAACTCAGGTCTACGTCACCCACAGCCCTACCAAAAAGTACCCTAAGCTGGTGGTTCTGCTGACCAATTCGCTAGGATTAGAGTCTGTCAACAACCTGAAACTGGCTGATATTTATTCGGAGCGTCTGAACTGCCCAGTAATTGTCCCTGACTTGTTTGATGGGGACCCCATTCGTACTTCTGCTGTAGAAGTGGAGGCTGCTTTGGAGGACACAGAAGAGCCACTATCTCCAGAAGATATAGAGGCACAAACAACCTCTACAAATTGGTGGGCCAAGCTTCTCACAGTTTCTGGACTTAAATCCCTGGCCGTCAATGTTGGCAAGGGCTTCGTTGACGAGATGTGGCTAGCTCGACACACATATGAGAAGACACATCCTCATATTACTGCTGTAATATCCGAAATAATTCAGGTATACAGTCCAAAATCTTTGGGGGTCATTGGATATTCGTTTGGTGGTAAATACGTGCTTGGATTTTTGGAGGACGCCCGAAATAACGAGTGGAGTAGTGACGAAGATCTTATTACTGTGGGAGCTGCAATTCATCCCACTCTTATTGAAGCTAAGGACTTTGATAAGGTGGGCAAACCGTTCATGCTGGTATATGGAAAGGAGGACGACTTGTTGAAAGAAGATGTTGTTCGAGCTGGAGTGGCTTCTCTCAGAAATCGCAACGTGGAGTTCAGCTCGAATTCTTATGAAGTGTCTACCCAGGACGGCCCTGGCAGAGGTGAACAGCTGCCTCATGGCTTTGCAGTCCCAGGAGATTATCCCGAGGAGGTTGTTGGAGACAAGCCATTTCAAGTTGTTAATGTGGTGACCAGCTGGATCTTGGAGCATATGTAGAATGGAATGAGACGGCGGCATGGGCTCGAGTAACGCAGTGTACTATTCTGAATCGGACATGAAACATAGTATTGGCACTTATGCATGCTATGGGCTAATAATTAAATTGATCATCTTATCCCTAATCTGAAAAAAATTGGACTTGGAAGACACGCATTTTTCAGAGTTCTAGCAGACGAGAAATAATAATTCCAGGAAAGAGTCATGTGCATTACATTCAGAAGGGTTTGAGCGAGCACAATAAGGCACTAAATCAATTTGTGAGAACACGAGTTGAAACACCTGCAACGGCAGTCAATCCAATAATGGCTGGCCAGGACAGTAGCACTGGAGGAATGAAGCCAGCAGTATGTGTTCTAAGAAGATTGAGGATGATTATGGCCGAGAGCAGGAATGAAACAATCTGGAAGATCTCAGTGAGGGATTCTAGACGTTGAGGAGCAACCAGAGGCTTGAAGAAAGAGACCGACTCTAATCCAGACTCATCTATCTTCTTGAGAATCTCGTCTTTTTCAAACCACACAGTCTCAAGCCATTTATCGAACTCTGCTTCATCATGATAAGGTATATCAGAGATTTTGTACCTCCTCCAGTAGATGGATACATCTTTAGGGTATACACCAAGCAGATAGACTCGTCGTAACGTATAATAGTCCTCACCGAACTGACCTTCAGGAATACCGGAGTAATGGATGGTAGCGTCGTAAAGATATTCCATTGATCCAGCCAACTGCTCAATGGAAAACCGGATTCCCCGGGAGCGGGGCAGCAACAAGCGCTCCGGCAGACGAGACGCACCAGACTTCTCGGCAAATTGCAGCATCTTCCTCTTGCCATTGGCACTTAGGGTGGTTCCTTCGGGGAACAGGACAAGCCAAGCGGGATAATTCTTAAAGGTAGTAGTCAACGGCTTGAGGCCATTCACCAAGATTTCCTGATCGGTGGCCCACTTACGAGACAGAAAGATAAACTCATACAGCTGCATTCCCCAGCCTAGAATGGGAATCTTCTTGAGAGAGTCTTTGAGAATGATGAAAATGCCGCCATGGGCTCTGGAAGAGTAGGCCGACCACCACAGGTGCATCCAGTCATTGTACAGCTGGTGATTACCAATGACTATTGCACGGTCGCCGAATTTAGATATAATAGCGTTCTTGTTGGTGACATCTTGTGCAAACAGCGCGCAAACCGACTTGTCTCCGCCAATGTGCATGGTTGGCTGGGCGCCCCACTCATTGATAGCCACGATGAGAATGCCAAAGCTCTGGCGGGTCAGATCGACCCATGTCCGGTAGATGGACGGACTGACGAGCTTGAGAGGATAGCCCAAGAATTGCGTTAAGTTGATGCTGTTGGAGTTAGCCAACGGACGGACGGACAGAGTGCGCGCCAGAATTCGGTGCGCTTCTATTCGGCGGGACTAAAGTCAACGTCTGTCCAGCAAGAACGGGTAGAACCTACCAGATACTAGCGGCTAGGAAGAACAGAATAATCCCCACCACCCGCAGGTAGTTTGTTATCGACGCGGCAGGCGCTTTTGCCTGGGAGGCTGTTTCCGCAGCCATTGTGTGTTTGGAGGCAAAATTGTTCCAAACCAGCCGAAGTTGAAGTGGCTTTGGCCATCGGGGGGTCGCCGCACACATCCAAGCATTGGGATGCGCTGAGCGACGTCATGCCGCACGCTGACCGGCTTTGAGCCGCCTGGGCCAGCGTTGAGTGGAGAAACTAGCACCTGCGGGCAGGCAGACTGAATCTAACCAAATCAAATGAAACCTAACCAAACCAATCAAGCCGATCCCCGGCGAATAGTTAAATGGTGCAGTAATGATGTTGCGAGTTATCGTGGATGTCTGCTGTTTGCTTGTTTGCTTTCCTTACTGTCTGCCTACCTGCATGGTACTTTGTTCTCCCCCCAGTCCAAAATAAAATAAGCGGGATTATCAAATGATGCCAGAAATTTGTCTAGAGCAGAGGCGCATTGTCAAAAACAAAATGCCCATATTCCAATAGTTGGAGATTAGACCTATCTCTCGTCGTACACTCTACTCCCTTGTAAGGCTCCTTCCTTAGCTAACTTGGCTCTGTCGCAGAAACCTCCCCGCCTATCCCGCAGGGCTGACTAGCCGTTATGCATTCTTCCAACGGGCAAATACGCCGCAACTGTCAGCTGTCGCTGAACAAGGCTGCCCCTCCTGAGATATTGGCCCTCCCGTCCAGCCGGCCAGCACCAGAACTGAGAGCTCCGCATATGCCGAGCATCGCAGTTCTCGCACACCAAGCAATTTTGTGGTGCAAAAGAGCCCCCCAAGGCAGTCCTCTGCCTGCACGAACAAGTGGCTAATACAATCTAGGAACAGAGGGAAATCTCGAGATGCCTTTTTATTTATTTATGCCATGCCTACAGGGTGCGCTGCTGCAACAAGAGAGAAGGTTCCCTCTGTCGTACGTGCTATCAACTTGGTCTCGTCGGAGATGTGCTTACTTATCCAGCTCGGCGAGCGGGGGTGGTGCTGTCTAGTCGCACATTTTTGACCGACATCGCACCCCGATGAAATTTCTGACTATATCGCACCTCCTTGGGGCAGCAACTTGAACTTATAAAAGAAAGACATCCACCGATGAGCAGCTGCTCGAACTGCTCTACATCAATCTTATTTTGTCCTATTTTCGCTATAAATAGTTTTTTTGAGGACGCTTCCTGCTGCGCTGGCTCTCTCTGACCACCATGGCAGAAGATCTCCATAGCTCGACGAGCGAGCACTCCGACAATGTGCAGAGCCTGTACGCTGACATGCTGGCCGCACAAGGACAGCAGCAGCAAGAGGGAAAACATGAACTCCCTGCCAGCTCCAAAAATAATGATCCAGAGGAACCTGCTCCGGAAGCAACTGCAGAAGAGCTGGAAAAGTCGACCGCTATCGTTGTGCCGCGTGCCCAACGGCGGGGGCTCCTGTCGACGTTGTGCATTATGAGGGAGGTCAACGACGCAAGACTTCACAGCCCCGGAGAGAAAAAGATAATAGTAATTTTAATTGCATTTGCTGCGTTGATTGCGCCAATGGGTACTTCTATTTTTTTGCCGGCAATGGACGATGTCGCCAAAGCCATGAATACCACCGAGGATATTATTAATGTTACTTACGGTGTCTACGTCTTATCTCTGGGTATCTTTCCCCTGTGGTGGTCCGGATTCTCCGAAGTTAATGGGCGACGCTCTGTCTATGTTTCTTCCTTTATTCTTTTCATTTGTTTCACAGTCGGCACTGCTGTCTGTCAGAACGTTACCTCTTTGGCTATTCTCAGAGTGCTGTCTGGAGGTTCGGCTGCCTCAGTTCAGGCTGTGGGCGCGGGTACCATTGCCGACATCTTTATTCCCCAGGAACGAGGCCGAGCGATGGGATATTTCTACTTGGGACCCTTGTGTGGCCCTCTGCTTTCTCCAATCATTGGTGGTGCCATCACCGCAAAATGGGGCTGGCGATCAACCATGTGGTTCATGGTAATCATAGGTGCCATGGCGCTTCTGTCAATAGTGTTCCTTCTCCCCGAGACCCTCAGAGTCGAGTCACCGAAGGAAAGGATTGAGGCATTAGATGACCCTTCGCAAACTGCTGATCTGATGGCTCCCGTCGCAACTCGAACCCGCAGCTATGTATCTGAAGAGCACGAATTCAACCCCGATGAGAGGAAGAAATTCCTGGCAAAATTCTATGCTATTTTCCAGAAGCAGAGCTCAAGGGAGAACACTAATAGAAGACTAGACACTTGGGGGCATACCCTGAAGGTGGTTCTCTACGATCCGCTTTTGGGCCTCAAGCTGTTCAGATACCCCCCGGTGCCATTAACTATTATTTATTCTGCATTTTCATTTATGATTTTGTACTTTTTGAATATCGGTGTACAGAGCTTGTACTCTAAGGAACCTTATAATTGGTCGTCTATTCTGGTTGGTTTGTGTTATATTCCAAACTCTGTGGGTTACATCATATCATCCGTCGGAAATGGCTATTTCAGCGATCATCTGATCAAAAAGTCCATCAAGAAAAATGGTCGTCTGATCCCAGAAGATAGATTAGGTCTCAATCTTTACTTTGCAGCCATACTACTTCCCTGCTCTATTATTGTGTTTGGTTGGACGGCAGAAAACCAGACATTCTGGCTATATCCTCTTATTGGAACATTCTTATTTGGTATCGCTTCTATGCTTACTTTTGGCAATGTGGCAACATATTTAGTGGATGCATTGCCTGGAAAAGGATCAACTGGCATTGCATTGAACAATTTGGTGCGAATGGTTCTCGCAGCTGTGGCATCGTTTGTGGCCAATCCCCTGGAGAATGCAATGGGCTATGGGTGGCTGTATACTATGCTCGCAATTGCTTCTGTGATATCCTTTGGAGCAATTATCGCATTGAAGGTCAAAGGTGCTCACTACAGAGAGACATATGATGTTACTAGGCTGTACTAGGCCTCACCAGGCTGAAACAATCATGAGGTTATGAACTTGTTAACTATTAGAATATAAATAGCCTAAAGCACTCCCGTTTTATTTAATTTTAGTAGAATATCTTCTTGCTAAAAAATCAAACATTTTTATTACTATTGTCACTATGCTCTTTGTCGGGTTTGGCGTGAAGAAGCTGATGAACGCTAGAATGCTGATTGTGGTTCTACACTTCATCACACTTATCGTATTGTGCAAGTATTAAGAGGCTCTATATGTTCAATGAGGGTGCTTATGCTAATATACAGGCTTTCTCCTTTTATCTTGCAGTAGCACATCTTCTACATTTTCCAAAGCGTATCTGGTACAGTTTGAGTATCGCATAGGGTCCGCATTTAAACACAACACAACCAACACTGTAGAAATTTCGGCTGGATATTTCTACATTTGCGGAAAATCTGCGAATACCGCCTTACACTGTGTTGCCAATGGAAATGTTTCCTCTCTTCGGATGCTTGAGTATCAGGTTGGCAACACCACACTTGTGAGAGCTCCACTAGAAATGGCTCAAACGTTTTCTCGACATATTGCCAAGCCATATTTTCTGTGTCTCACGCTATGTTTTACTTTGTTGTCTCTTGTATCTACGCTTTGGCAGCTATTTAAGTTCATGCCTCGGCAGCCCGATGCTCATAAGGTGGCGGTTCTCTGCTCTATTCTGGCCCTGGGGTTCTGGTGTATCGGTGCAGTGTGGCTTCAAGTAGCAGTCAATGCTGTTACTCGAGTGGTGAATGACGGAAATTTGTCAGAGATAGCATCGAGCAGAGGCCATAGAGCAGCCAGCAT
The DNA here is from genome assembly GCA_023628935.1 of Zygoascus sp. PK3305. NCBI lineage: Eukaryota > Fungi > Ascomycota > Dipodascomycetes > Dipodascales > Trichomonascaceae > Zygoascus > Zygoascus sp. PK3305. Next base: position 670,145 of record JAMAJS010000006.1, read on the forward strand.
GAACTGGAGCTCGTTCGCCTTGCTGATAATTAGCACCGCACTATCGGGAATGCTTTACAGACGAGATGTTGACATTCTCAACAAAGAGAAACAGGAAATAAGTGTTTAATGAAAAACATCCATAAAGCAGCGAAAGATAAATCATATAAATTCCAAGTTGTGTGGGCTGGAGAGCCGAAGCCATTTTCTGGATCACGGGACTCTGCGCAGTTGTGACCTTCAAGTCACTCCGCCGCTTACGCATACATTTACTTACACACTTACACACATCAGGGGAACAGACATGGTACATCTGGTACAATGAAAGTAGTTACATATATCTTAGTGAGTACATATCAAAGGGAAATGAGTGAAGAGATGATAAAAGTTCTAACCAACAGTGTTCGTTATTGTTTGCTGGTCTGATGACCACTGTGGCATTTGTGGAGAGGCCCAACTTCTACTCCGCTGCTGTTGCAATTGGCCGATCTGGCGTGACAATGCTTGCACTTGGGAATGTGCTGCTGATTGCTAGTTTCTTGCTTGGCAAGGTGTTTTTGCATTTGTTTTTTGGGGAATTACGTCTGCTGGAGCAAGAACACCTGTATGAGCGGACATGGTTCACAGTCACTGAGTCGCTTCTTGCCCTGGGTGTATTCCGGGACGATTTCACTTTCAAGCTTGGCATATTTTTTATTATACTCATGTTTCTGAGAGTTTTTCACTGGATCTCGGCAGATAGGGTTGACCTCATGTTCCAGTCAATACAGCCGCCTAGCATGTTTCTCCGAGGACGAATGCTGGCTACTTTGGCAATTCTGGCCCTGGTCGATATTCGACTAGTTAGCTTCTGCTACCAAGAAGCCTTCAGTGAAGCGCCTGGCATAATGATTATGTTCACTCTACATTTCTGCCTCTTGTTCATCACTGTGGTGAACTGTGTAGGCAAATTTGCACTCAACATCCAGGAATCACTATACTTACAAAATCACGAAGATGAAGACACCTGGGAGCTGAAGAGTGTGGGAATATTTGTGATTTCTGTCTCGACAGATGTTTTGAGGTTGACCCTTTTTGTACTCATGTCCCTGTTCATGATCAAGCCGTTTGGAGTCCCTCTACACATTATAGGTGATGTCTACATGACTGTCAGAGATCTTGTTACGCGAACCAGAGACTTCTTAAAGTTTCTCAGAGCAAGAAGCCAGATGGATAGAGATATGGCTGATGCCACCGAAGAAGATTTGACCAGAGATAACATTTGCATTATTTGTCGTGAGGATATGGCTATTATCCCCAATCAAGCACAGCGATACATCCCCAAAAAGCTTTCTTGTGGCCATGTTATTCACCATGGATGCTTGAAGAGCTGGTTAGAAAGATCTCAGAGATGTCCAACTTGCAGACGTCCTGTGATGGAAAATAACCCTACTGTGAATCTTCGTGGCTCCGACGCAGCAAATGAAAATGCTGGAAATGTCCCTGCACCGGGTGCAGATGGTCGGGCCGGAGCTGATAATAATGCTGTTGCAGGCAATAGAGGTGCAGATAATCCGCCAGAGCATGGTGGCGGAGACAATCAATATTTTACCTCTCTCAGAGAAACACAAGGCAGCTCTTCATCAGCTAGACCAGGTACGGATAGCACAGGGCAGAGCTCTGGTATAACAGTTGATCCAGAGAGCATCGCGCTGCCTACAGGTTGGAAGGTTCTGCCCGCACGCGAGCTAGCCAACGGAGAGCTGGAGCTGAAAGTGAACGCCAACCGAACTGTAAAAATGCATAGATAGGAAAATGGAGATCATGGTGTATTTTTTACTGTACAAGCATCATATAGATTATAGCTGCCCGGTAGTGAACTGGCAGGTTGCTTCATCCTTTGTTAGTTGGAGGAACAGGTTGGATATTTATTACCGCATAAAGTAACTCCGCGCTGTTTCAACCACAAAAATTGTGGTCATGATTGTAGCCACCAACCACACCATCATGGCGAAGCAATCGGCCGAAGAGCCATGGCCGATCAGCATCATTGTTGGATCAGTGATTATTGGATATGGAATCATGCTGTTTTATCCTCTCAATGATAATTTGCATATCTTGGTAGGCTTAGCTCTGATATCCAGTATATACAGTCGACTGTATCCACCATTTGCTGATAATCGCCAGGCCGGATCCAGATCAGAGCACGACAATGCTGAGAAGTATGAAGGAGCAGGCTCGGCAGACCCTTTATCTCCCTCACCATACTTTTGGAAGGGCCTCCTTGTGTTTTGTGAAGTCGCACTTTCATATGTACTTTACCGAGACACATTCTTACTCTTGATCGAATCTGGTAAAATTTCAGGTGAGATCTATGTACAAACCTTTGTTGCCACTGTTACCCAATTAATCACATTGGCCTACTTTGGAGCTTCTATCAAAAACTTTATACTTGGAAGCAAGTAAGTAAATATGTAGCTTTTGCTATTTCATTATGTCGTGAACTAGATGGAGTGTCTGGAATCAAGAAGAATCTAGCTCCATGTCCTCATCAGATAAATTATTCATGTCCTCCTCTGGCAGATGCTTTTCTGGTATCTCCATCATAGCGGTGAGCTCAAAGTTGAGTAACTCCGTAGGATAGACACCACCATATTTGATACATTCTTTGAAGTAGTACTCGGCTTTTTTAGCATGGACTTCCAACATCTTGTGGTTGGGGAGCGCTTTGGACTTCTCAACACAAGCCAACTGAATAGTGGCAATTCCTGCGAGAATATAGTAAATCGGACGCTCGTTATAAGGGGGTTCGAGCATGAGTTCCTCTAATCTGTCGAGAGTGCCTTTCGGGTCCGAGTGTCGGAGTTTAGACAACAGCAAGTATGCGTTATAAATATCAGCTCGCACCTTCCCTTTAACTTCATGCGACCTAGGGGAATAAGGGTAGTTGACGATCAGCCATTGAAGGAAGTCTTCATCTTCGGTCTTCAAGCCTTTTTCATATTTTGATGTGTGCAGGTTATAATTGTCAGTAGGCAGAAGATCGCTGTTTTTTGGCGAAGACAGGCCATGTTCTCTTCGTTCTCGCCTCCACACAAGCAGTTCCAACCCTATCGTCCATACCAGTCTAATGTTCACGTTTGGCACTCGGATAAGTAAAGCAAAACTACGAGAAGCTAAGGGATAATCGCTTCTCATGATGGCTAAATGCACGATTGTGTTTATCATGTCGATGTGACGAATTCTCAAACTTGTAGCTCGACTATCTGCTGTAGAAATGCCAGAATTATCTTCCAGACGTAGAGAACCACCATATTCTCGAATGCTATTCCTCCCAACTACCTGAATCGCCTTTTTCGAAAGCCCCGAGCGCTCATTCAAAAGTGCCCTTGTTGCAGGACTGTCTCGCACAAGTTTAACGGGAGAGGCCGCCCTTGGAAGCTCCTCTAAGCCATGAGAATAAATATCATATGATCTTCGTGTAGGAGCTGAGCTGGTATGCTTAGGCTTTACAATTCCATTTTGCTGTTCATCTTCCGAATTGTAAGAATCATCTGATTCGCCCGAGTCGGATTCTGGCTGGCCGTTTTGTACAACCTCACCTTCTTCCCCAGCACCTGTAACACTCTTCGTATATATCTCATGAGTCCACAAGCCAACGTATTCCTTTATTTCAGGTCCATTTCCCTTTTTATTGACATGGATCGTCTTTTTTCTACGCGGAACCAGATATTTCGGGGAGCTCAATTTGTCCGGATCACGTAGCTCATCACGTTCCATTTTGCCAAATCTCTTCTTGAGCTGCATCTGGGATGACATCACCGCAGTGATGTTATCATTTTTGCCTATTTCAATCGGAAATGAAAACATGACATTGAGAGAAGCAGCTGCAGCTGTTTGTTCGGCGGGGGGTCCCGATGGTACAGATGTTGGAAAATTAAGCCGCTCCAAATTACGGAAATGGGAACTCTGGAGACCGAGCAAATTTCCAAAACATGACCTTAAACGTGAAAAAAAATAGAAGAAGAATGATAATAAGGGCTTTATAGGGAGTTTAAAATGCGATATATTTTGTAATAGCTATGAGTGGGGTTGATAAAGAACCACATAGCTATCATTTCGGTAGGTCCGCGGAGCTCATCTTATCAAGCTAGTCAACAACCTTTATCTTACACGGGTCACAGCAAAGTCAACCTCTTCCCCCTCAACCGTTACATCTTCTCGACATAACTGCTTTCAACAGTCTTCTAAGCTTCTTTCAACATAGATAGCAAAATGAGAGGCTCTTCCAAGCAGCCACAGACTGTTTCCTGCGCCAGTGGGACCGCATTCACTCCTCTAGCCATGAATACTCAGTACCCTATTGCTGCGGGCTATAAAATTCTCACCTTTGAGGAATTCAAACGTTTCCAAAATGCACTAGGACTTGCGCAGAGGGCTAACTTTGTCTATCCAACTCTGGAGGAATTGGGACTTAGTTCTCTAGCTCATAAATTTTATTTGATTGATCAATCTGACATGACCAGGATTTATTGCCCAGATAAGGAACCCAAGTTTGAGATAGTTCATACAGAGAACAGTATCAGCTGGCAGGTCAGTTAAATTCTCTCATTCATGGTTACTGACAAAGTATACTGTCTTATACGAATTACGAAGTTTCTGCTTACATTTGTTAAATAACAATAGCTTTTTATTTTTGGAATACAATAAGTATATCGATTTTATATTCAACGATGAGTTCATACGTTTCCCACCACCTGACAAGATGTAGTCGAAAGCACCAAAAAATGAGGGGAAATGTTCATATAAGACCAAAATAGATTACTAAATGACAATTTCAACTTTGCGGTATATCAAAATATCGGTTTAACTTTTCTAGCTTAACTTTTGACTGAATAGTGCTGCTCCAGCTAGTAGTGCGGAGAAATGGGTGATGCAACCTACATGATTTGCGGGGGATCTGCCTAGCACCATGAACACCCGCAACAAAGCAAAACTCAGCACAATATAAACCACTCTTTTCAAGGGAGATTGATGAAATTAATTGTTCAATATCGTAGACCTAGTGTCTATGAATTTAATGCTGATCGGACCGTCTGCTTTGTTGAAAGTTGAATTTTCGAGTCTAACAAATTGACCACTCTTCATGTTTTGATTGATATTCTTGATTAAACTTCTATGAACTAATAGGCCACTAGTATACAACTTTATTACGTAGCCACTAACATGGTACGGTTAGTGTTTTACGACAATTGCTCGAATAGGTACGATTTATACCCAATAAACCATTTAAAAAGCTACCCGTGATGATTGGGCGGTGTTGCTAACAGCTAACCTAATGAAGATCTCGATTTAAGGTCTCTGAATATAATTATGTGTACAGTCTAGATCTATGGTCCGAGTCTCAGCACTTTCTACATTTCGGACAATTTTGTCCGGAATTCAGATACACTTCGGAATTGACAACTTTACAGGGGATAGACTTCGTTCCTCGTAGCGTAATTGGTTAACGTGTTTGACTACGATGGAGTATTCATCAAGAGATTCCAGGTTCGAGTCCTGGCGGGGAAGTCTTTCAGTTTTTTTTTTGGTGGATCTGCCGCACTTTTGGGCATACGGCTGTATCCACGCATAAATGCCGTCAGAAGTTGTACTGTTGACGATTATCTTTACAACATTTGACATACTACTTACCAACGAGAAAATGTCTACCGAAGAATACGCCAAGAGGGCCCAGGATTATATTAAGACAGAAAAGCTCTTTTTCGTGTCTAAGAGCTGGTGTCCCGATTGTGTTTATGCTCGAAAAGTATTTGCCGAGTTGAAAGCTGAGCCGTTTGTCTTAGAAGTCGACAAACTCGAAGATGGAGAGAAGTTGCACAGGGCCTTCATTGATCTTACCAACCAAAAGACAGTCCCGAATCTTTTCATTGCTGGTGAGCATATTGGAACTGAACATGACATTGCTAGGCTGTTGGCCAATGGTGAATTGAAGCAGAAGCTGGAAAAAAATGGCTTGATTAAAGCTGCTTAACTTCAGATGAATGTGAAGGTCACTTTCACCGATGTGCTACATAAAGAGTTGTACTACAATTTATAATCTTGGAAAGTTCAGAGGTTTCCTCGCCTGGCCTGGTCTCTTTCAATTGCTTCAAAAAGGGATTTGAAATTGCCCGCACCGAAGCCGGAGAAGTTGTGCCGCTGGATAATCTCAACAAACACAGTTGGCCTGTCCATCAGAGGCTTGGAGAACAGCTGCAAAAGATAGCCGTTGTCGTCGAAGTCGATAAGGACATTTAGCTGCTTTATAATTTCAAATTCTTCAGTCACATTCACGGGGCTCTTATTGAGTCTCTTTTTAATAGTGGCGTAGTACGTATCAGGCACAGAAATGAATTCCACACCTCGGCTCTTCATTTGACGAACAGTAGTCAGAATATCATCAGTTCTCAATGCAATATGTTGGACACCAGGACCATTATAGAAATCAACGAATTCTTCAATCTGTGATTTCTTCAATCCAACAGCAGGCTCGTTGATAGGCATCTTGATCTTCTCGTTTGGAGATGCTACGACAGTTGATCTAAGAGCAGAGAACTCTGTACAGATATCCTTGTCGTCAACTGACCAATATCTGTGAAATCCCAACTTTGATTCATAGAATGAGACGGTCTCATCCATATCATGCCAGTTCAGGTTGCCGACAACATGGTCAATTACATCTAACGTGATTGGACTGTTTAACAATACGTTGAGGTTGTCTTCTATTCCAGTGGCAGCAAACCCAGGTAAAAATGGCCCTTCATACGAGCACCTTTGAACGAGAGTATGAGTGGTATCACCGTAAGTTTTGATCCGGGCTATAACAGCTTTACCATGCTCATCGGCGATAAGATGGGGAGGGGCATCCTCTTCTACCCCCGCTTCCATTAAAATGCTGTACAGCGATGATACATTATCTACCTGAAATGCGACATCTTTGACAGCATCCCCATGTTTCTGTTGTATTAGATATTGTGGCTCTGTGCACATGTTGGGTTTACTTACCACCAAATGATCGTGAATGCCATTGAGAATACACTGCTCGTTTGGGTCTTCAGAAGTATACCTGAGAGCAGAAATAAATACAAAAGTTATATGCCCATTTTGTACTACATGGGCGGAGAGGATTCGTGAGCCAGTCTCTAGACCCTTATAAGCTATGTGCCTAAAACCCATCTTGGAGACAAAGTAATGAGCGGCTTGCTTAGCATTTCCTACATACCAAGTTATGTGGTCATAACCCTGGTAAGAAGTAGAATCGATGAAAGGAATGATGTTAGATCTCTTTGTTGTACTCATATTAACTAACTGAGTCACAGTAGTGGTTGAAGTGTGAGAGCTTTTGGCGCTTACCGACGTTCAAAGAGTATTCACCGCAGAAAAGTAAACACTAAGTGAAAGTGGCCTCCTCACCAAGATGCAATATATTACTGGACTAGAGATGATATAGTTGGATAATCAAAGACTGTATATGATACTGAGGCTTGTTAGAGAGTCTGAAATCTCCGTGAAGGCACGAAGATATATATAGTCTATATGAATTTTATTTAGATTCTTGAGCACATGAAAGCAAGGATTTGCACTATCGAATACAAGAATACTCAGCAATTAGAGAACTTCTCACCATATTTCCGCAGAGTTTTGCATACGGATTTTTGTATACCGAGAGCTTCTGTGCTAAGTTATTTCCATATAAAGCGGCTTGTTGCAAGTGCTGAAACGCCTTCATTTCAAGATCCCATAGTTTGTCTTTAGAAAAAACAGAAGCAATGCCATCCAAGTAAGAATGCTCATCTGGATTTTCATCTGCTATAGCTTCCGTACGTTCCCTTCTGGCTAAGTCCAAATATACTAACGAAAGCTGTGTGTGACAGTTCCTGAGAAGATTATACTGCGAATGCGCTATACTTATAGTCTTACTGTCGTAATCTATCTGAGTAGGATTGCACAGAGATATGCATGTATCTAGATAGTCGATTATTCCGTCGTAGACCCTATCTAGTTGGTCTTCAGGAATGATATCCTGTTGGACCATAAGCCGATAGACCTGGGCCAAGTTGCAGTACGCAGAGGCATGGCTTGGATGACGACTAATTATATCATCCAATATATCAATGGCTTATCCATAGTTATGACTATTCTCGATAACATCCACTGCTGTCTTTTCCTGCTCGATGAGATCCTTCGTAGCAGGAAACGCCAGAAAATCATCGCTGTCGGAGAAAGAAAACTTCCAGGAACAGGTTTGACGTAAGCTTCCGGGATTACTGAAGAACAAGTCGTCATCGAAATTAGCTTTATTATCTTGAGAGGCTTCAAGAAGTATTTTCATGACAGTTTCATCTTGAGAAGAGAGAGCTTCTATTTTGAGCTTCTCCATGGCAGTTTGGAATGGGATGGATGGGATATTCGCTAAATGCGGGGCGCCGACTTGTGTGAGGCTCTGTTAAGCTGTGCGGCTTGAATAATGGACACGGCGCCGTCTGCCCATCATAAATTTTTTTTTTGGTGGAGATGATCTGCTCAGAATATCTTTACAAACAAGTATTCGTACTCAAATACGGACACGGAGACTCGAGAAAGAAGGTGGGCACATCGGTAGGAGAACAAACAAACCACAGGCGCAGTATCGAATCTCCGGATCCGTTTTCAAGTACATGGGAACCGTTACTTTGTCAAGGGCGTATCGGAACTAGTTTGTTCAAGGGCAGCAATCCACGCCAACAAGAAAAAAAATGTTCCCGGTGGCTGCTACTCAATTGAGGAGATGAGCATGCAGAACTACATATTTGTTCGGCCATTGCAGAAAGAGGAGGTAAGACTAAAAATTTTTCTATCTAAGCCTGCCGTTTGTGGAATATCGATTCAGTCGAAATGCACATGAGGGATTGTAGCAGACGGCTGTCAACGGAAAAATAATTTCTTGACTCACATAGGGGTCCCGCTTGCGGGATCGGAGAAAAATTTGACTTACTATACTTTGCAGTCAACCCTTCCCCTCGCCAAAAATAAAATGGCACAGCCATATTTTAGGGCTGGCCAAAGACGTATGTTGGCGTGCAATTCTTTTGGCAAAGGCTTGGCCGTTGCGTTTTAGGCGGGCTGGATCAAGGGATAGTCGATACATTTTCGGGTAGGAGAACTGGGCTCTTTTTTTTTTTCAGCTAACCACTTATGGGTGGGTGTATTGCACCCTGCGCAGCCGTGCTCACCGATGCTTGCCAAAGCTACCACCCCAGAATCGCCGCACGGGTTAAACCGAAAGGAGACCAAAAAATTTTGCAGCTATCCCGGCGTGTTGCATGCTCTACGGTCTCAATTCATCCGGTGAAGGACCGTGTTGCTACAGGGTGCCGATGTGACATTAAGTTTGACGTAGGTGTAGGAGATCACTCCTCGTACCCTAACCATCAAAAAAATTCAACCCGTCGAGCATTTTGCACCACACAGGCTAGTACGCCCAACACGTGAAGTGCCAAGTCCACCAGGAGCAAAAAGTACACTCGAGCTGTTTCTACAGCAGCCAACAAATATATGAGAGGTGTATAAACTGGGAGTCCAGTGGGCCTAGTATTCTCTATGAGTCTCTTGGCAGACAGGCACCAGGCCAATAACAATCTTTCTCGCACAATGAATGCATGTTTACACAAATAATCTTTTAGTTAAGCAAATGCCTTCTCACAACTCCAAAAAAAAAAAAACGATCCCTGAACATGTGCAGGCAGATCAGATGGTGGGCGGGCGGGGTTGGCAGATCCAAAACAAAAGTGCCAGAAGAGGGCAGGGCCCCGCCTGTAGCCGATGTAGTAAGGTTGAAAGAGACGAGCCTATTGCAGAGAATCCTGTGGTACTTGACTCTTTTTGTCTTTCCAGGGCGCGGTATTGCTGTGATGTCGTGTGCCGACTCATTAGGTGGAGAGAGTTCATTTCTTTTTTTTTTTTTTTTAGCTATGATAAAAAATGTTTTTCCTATCTCTCCAGCTCCGGGTGCAAGAGTATATAACCAAAGTGAGTCCCAGCTGAAACATTGCCCACCCCAAACAGCGCTAGTTATTTTGCCTTTCGGTCTAGGTAATAACTGATTAAGTTGCAGAAAGTGTCCGATTTAGTACAGATCAATTGTCAGGCCAGGTTGTTTTACAGCTAGGAGCCTCTTCTTTCGCTAGTTGGTAGCTAAATTCTTTTTGGTAGTGGTGTAGCGGAACAGTGGTGCACCACCCCATAGAGCCTATACTCGACTCATTTCGCAATTTCAACGTCTGACCTGACCTTTTCACCTTTGTTCACACAGCTAGTCCGACAATGAGTAGCAGCTCGGTGACTATTTTCGTGAGTATACAAGACTGAGCAACCTAGAAGGTACTCAAAGGCTAACAATCTCAGAGTACACGCCTGTCGCTTATCTCCATTCCGCTGGATGCCTACCCATATCTGTTCAGTGGGGTGTCCAAGCTGGTTCTCCAGACTTGGAAACAAGAGCTGATTGACCGGGAGCTGCGAAGCTCGCCACACCTGAGTGGGCTCGCGAATAAGCGGTCGTCCAGGAACGAAGATAACTGGAAAGTATCTACGCCCAGCTCGGAGGAGCACTCTCCTATGCTTTTCGCCGAGCGATTCAGCATGCTGGAGGAGTTCATTAATATTTCGTTAACCCCGGTCGAGTGCTCCATCATTTGTCCTACCGAGATAGTGGATATTTTGTTTGGCAAAGAACTCGCACTGATTTCAAAGGAGTATTCCGTCACGGTTTCTAAGGAGGAGTACCTGGCCATGCAGGTTGACGGCGACGGCCAGCAGGACGTGGGCTCCAGAGTGCTCAACCTCTCCGCTCCGCTCTCTATGGCTGCCATCCCCATTTTCTTCATCGCCACCTATTTCTCGGATTATGTGCTCATTCCTGCTTCCAGCAAGCAAAAGGCAATCACCACTTTGGAAAAGCAGAATTTTGTCTTTTCAGACGTTACCAACTCGTACGTTGCCCTGGACGACCCGACCTCGCCCACGCTCGATCCTGCATCTGCTTTCAAGTCTCCGCTGCTCGGACCTCACTCCCCTTCTTTGAATCAAAAAGCATTCTTCATGTTTGAACAAAACTCGGTTAAGCCGCAGATTGATGACCAGATTAAGCTGCTGCTGACCGGTGCTCGGGGAACTGTTCTAGACGGTCCCGAATCAGACACTTTTAGTGTGGCTATCTTGAAAATCCTTCTCCACCCGCCAAAGTATTTTTCCCTGACTATTCAATTTGGATCAGAAGTATCTTTCTTAATCGATGCTGAAACCAGTAAGGCATTCCCCCCTAACACCCTTCTGGGGTCCCCCACAGACTACGTCATTCCCATCTCATTTGACTTGAGAAAGCTGCCAGAAGATGCTACTGGAATTGTCTCAGGTGTGGCTAGCAGGCTTTTGGACAATGATGAACAACAGGAAATACACATGAGTTACCTGTCTACTGCCAAGTCCTCTGTCGTGCTTGTTAGTGAAGACGATCTGGCTATTGCTAGCCGGGCCCTTTCTAAGAGTGGCAAAATCTAAAACGCTCAGCAGCGGCTAATGCACTGAAGAGCCTGATGAATTTCTTTTAAAAACATTTACGTGGTACAAAATATTTGGTGCCGTTATGAACTGCATGGATATCAGAACTGAACAGCTGGTATCCCTATTTACTTAGGATGTATATAAACTTATATGCGATGAATGAAACGGTATATTATCTTAAACATATTTAAAAGGGGGACTATCTTGTGTATAGATATACAGAATCAATGTGTTTTCATTAGCTAGGGAAAAGGCTTGCCAACTGCTGGTGTCTGCCTTGGACTACTGCGGTCATAAATACTAGTCAAACGCTAGAAATGGATTCTAATTCCACTTATCTCTACTGGCTTGGGCAGCTTCTAAATGCCGCTTAGTAGCTTGTCGCCCATCTTTGATAAGCTCATTCCACTGATCATTAGTCTTGGTGCTCGCTACGCCTTTGACTAGCTGATAAATAAGACCGTAAAAGTTGTCTCGTCGCAAAGCATTTTCTCTCTGCCATGCTAGGCGCTTCTCTTCTTCGCGAGCCAGACCTTGTGCATCTCCTACTTCTTTGAGAAATTCTCTTCTGTCGCCAGTTAATGCAATGGCATCGAATCTGATCTCACCGTCTGGGCCCCGCTGAACTCGTCTTTGCAGTACTTCGGCCAGCTTCTTAGGGAATTCTTCTTCAGTACAAGAACCATGACTGATAGGATATGGCAACAGGCCGTCTAATTCCCAGAGGATGTCATTCTGTACAACGTAGCCTATGAAGTGGTATAGACCGTCTTCGTTCTCGTCTTGATCTCGATTATCGTCATGATCATCAACAAATGGAGTGGGCCGAGAGAATGAATTATGCGCGATTCGGATTTCTTCAGAGCTACCAATAAAGTCACCTTTCAGTTCCGGGTCCCAGTCGGCAGAAAACTCCTTGAATGAGCGCAGATGTTCTCCAATATCCAGATCAGCTCTATTCAGCACAATGGAGAGCACAGCCTGAGTAGCGCAAGCGTTTTGAATATTCTGGTGAGCAAAATACACTAGTCCATCCTTTTCGTACTTGCCATCCAAGGGTTCTTGTCGCTCACGGGCAGCTTTGTACTCGCTGCTTCTGTATTTGAAGAGAAAGACCAGGCCGTACAATGGCTTGATAGCAGCCAGGGTCTCCTCATCTATTGACAAAACATTTTCAAATTCTGCACCTTTAACACCAATCTTCTCAATCAGCTCCGTAAATACTCCGGCATCGCTCTCAATGGTGTTCCACCCGGACATGGTTGATGTTGAATGACAGTTGTTGATGATATGTTGATGGATTTCTAATTGCGATGGCCAAATAACAACCTTATTATCAACCCGCGGCTCATCGGCAAATACCTGGAAACCACTACTAGCATATTGGCCATCTTCGAACGAGTGAAATAATAAATCACGCTATAAATTAAAGTACAAATACTACAAAGAGCAAGGTTATTCGTTGGCCTCACCATCAACATTACTGTAGGTGTAATCCACAGGATCATATGTGCTTCTCTCGTTGTCTCGGACAATGCTTTCGTCAGCAGTCATTTCTCTATAGTTCAGCTTGATCAGATCCACTGTTTTTTCCTCCACTAAATCAACATTCTGCTTAGCGACACGTCGACGTTTGAGGTTGGCTCGACCCCATATAGGCACATATACTGCTTTTGTACTGTTTTCGTCGATGCTAATAGCTACCTCTTCAAAGGTCGACGGGTGCAGAGTAAAGTCAACGTCATTGTCAAGAACACGCTTGAAAGTATAAACATCATCTTCTTCCATGCCTTCAGGAAGAGTATCACTAGGAGAATCTTGCTTAGCCTTCACCGCCTCAGCCGTTTTCTGGTCTTCAGCAACGTAAAAGCTCATCCACTCATCAGTGCCTACCACATTTCGGGCAAACACTGCAGTTTCCAGTTCTTCTGATGAAAACTTTCTCTTAGAGTTTCTCAGAGATGCAGATCCGATCATCTTCACAGACACATACTGTAAATCAAGCATTTTGAAATCAGGCAGCACAGGAAATGCCTCGACAGCTTTGAGCTCCTTATTCTTAGGATGCACCAAACTGGACAGATCTGAAACGGCAGCATCGAAGGTGGCCTCAATAGCCTTCAGCCGGGCCTCGGGGTCAAGCTCTTTCTGTTCTTTGGTCTTGAGCTTCAGCAGGTCCGCCTTTGTCGCAGCCTGGGATTGCTTCAGGGCCTCTGATGAAATGTACTCAGTTCGTCGCAGGAATGCCACACCAGGCTGAGATTTGGAAACTCCTGAAGGGCCCACAGGGTCTCTCAGAAGCACCTTATCCTTGGGATCTAGTTGCGTGGTATAAGGGTAAACACCGGATTCGTCTCCACGGTCAAAGATACCTTGAATGGCAGTCATATCCAGCGGCATACCCAAGTCCCTGTCTACTTCGACATTAATAGGCTGCTTTCGAACCAAGCCGGACAGCAGCGATGCCGATGCAATTTTCTTGGTGTCGATGCCAATGTTGAGGAGCTTGGGTGGACATGGCGGTGGGGGCAGCTCGTTTTGGTACCGAATTCTAGCAATGTAATCCTGTCGACGAGACATTATTCTTGCAGTAACACACTATTTTGATGTCAATGAGTCTATTGGAATGCTACCCAGTGGAGGAGTTATCGGCGATGAAACTGGCAAAAGAGAATATGTGTGGACCTGGATCTGAGGGATGTAAGAAGGTGAAGTGAAATTTGGGTTCGAGGTGGGACATTCTTCCAACGCAATGGACCTAGATGAGTTGATCCAAAGCTTCAAGGAGGTTGACAGCGAGATTCGTAAGGAGTCCCGTAGCGTGAAAAACCGAATCCAGAGTATTTTGGCTGATTCACAATTTGTAGAGAGAACAGCTCTTTTCTACGGTTTACCAGTACTCTGTAACGAGCGGGCTGGCCGCTGGTACGTTCCCCCAGCCATTCGATCTGGGTCTGTCTATTTCAAGAGCACAGATGGACACACCTCCCAATGGAAATTCAGTACCCGGCGGTTGAATATCAGTCTACTGGATATTTTACAGGAGAATGGGGGTGCCGTTATAGTTGATTCCACTCGACGGGGCAAGAGATATCCTGATGCGTTGTCTAGGACGGTGCCAATTTGGTGTGCCGTCATGAATATGGCTCTGTTTAACATAAAAGATTCACTTTTCACCCCATTTTCAGCTGTCTCCAGATCAGAGCATGCACAGATGGAGACACTCCTGGCTGATTTTTTTGATGATTTCTCTAACTGTGGGGTAGATCTAGCAGCCCTCCGAGCCAAGATAGACCGCCCCATTCGACCTTTATTTATTGATCCAACTTCGGAGTTTTCTGATGATGGATATTCTAACCCATATGGCGATAAATTTTACCCGCTGATTCTCTGCAGTGCTTCTCGTGCTGTGCAAGACGGTACGGAGCACAGGCAAGGCTATACTTATGTCCAAGGTGCTGCCGATGATCACGAATTATGGGCTTCTAAGTTGAGCTCTGATATACTTTGGGAAAATGTGAACTCACTGGCTAACCCAAATTTTTCAAACAAGGAGCTGAATGCTCATATTGAAGAGCTTGCTGAGCAAAAAACGAAAAATGCCAATGTGGAAGATTCGGGCTATACGCTGTTGACTCCCTCACGAATCTCCATATCAAAGGGAAAACCAAGGTCTTTCGACGGATTTATTATCGATCTTTGCGATGGCAAGGCTAGTACGGATTCTGAATTTTCAGGGAGATTCCCTTTAGCAGCGGGCAAGAAAGGAGCAAGGGATCTTCGCAGACAGCTCTCGCAAATTACGAAACTCTTTGAAGACAAGAAGCTGTTTGGTGCCAATGTCTTAGTGTGCTGCGACACGGGATGTGATTTCTCAGTAGGAGTGGCACTAACTCTGCTGTGCCTGTACTACTCACCGTCTTTTGAACCCCTCGACAAGAAAACGGCTTCATACTTGAGTAAAGCAGAAATCAGGAAGAGGCTTGTGCATATTATTACGGCTGCTGCAGTTAACCCGAGCAGAGCAACGTTAAACAGCGTCAACTCTTTTCTCATGGGATGATAGCTTGCATATGAAAGCTATGAGCGAGAAATGTTATTGTTATGGTAACTATGCATTATTTAATAAATAAACCATCACTGGACTCTTCTTCGAAGTGTACCCCTGTTTCCAACATTGGGCGCTTCTTTTTCATGAGACACGACATCTATAGCCGGTGTCATTTCTTCTTCATCTGGTAGAGGTTCTTCAGAGTCAGTAGCTTCACCTAATGCCTCCAATAGCTTATTCCTCTCATAATGAGTTTCAGTATCGATATAGCTCACCTGACTAGATTGAAATTTCTGAGCCCTGGAAACCCCGGTGCTAGTGGATGTGCTAGATTTTCTTGAATCTCCACTGACATTAGATGTAGTTGCTCTCCCCACCAATCGCTTCTTACTCGTGTGTTCTGTAGGGGGAGAATATCTCTCTACGCTCTCCAAGTCTCCGTGGTTAAAGAGCCGAGAACGCTTATTCCGAGTACTATCGACCTCAGATATAGAGAATGAGTCAGTATCGGAGATCTTATTCTCGTTCTTTGATCCTTCATTTCCAGACCACTCGTATATCGAATCATTGATTGATGGGAACCGAGCAGAAATGCTTACCTCCTTAGGCTTAACGACGCGGCCCTCGGCTTGTTTCCCATCCAAGACATACTCATCTGAGTCTAAAGGAAGAACCCTTCCTTGAATTGCGCACTGCCATAGCCATTTTTCATTCACTATTGGTATATCCCAAGCGATAGCATAGGTAAATTTCTTAGATTTTGGGGTAGAGATGAGAATATCTCTAGACTGTACAAAAACTGGCTGATAGTGACCACCTATTACTGCAATGAGCCGCTCAAGATGTAGCAGCTCAATACCAGAGAAGCCCGAGATGCTTATGTTGATATCTCTGAATTCAGGAATATTTCTATGCAAGATGTAGGAAGACCAGTAGTCATGGGTGAACACCTTTTTGTGCAACGAACGTTCTACCAACCACTCTGTAACGAGATTATCGGTCATTTTAGGGGCCATTGAAGGCTCCAATTTGGAGTTGACAACCAGATAGTCGGCATCATCAGCATTCACACTGATTCGCCCTTTGTGTGAAGTTATAACATTGCAGAGAGTTTTCTTCCTGTCACTGTCAAAGCCCACTACATGAAAGGTGTAGCCCTGAAATATCCCCAGATGTTCATCCTTCTCTAGTTTATCCACTATTGCGACACTGTCATCTGGAAATTGACGACTTTCACGCAAAGTGTGTTGCCATGCTTGTTCATTGTCTTGTGAAAGAGATCTCGCTGCGGGTTTGTCTTTGTCTATCAGAATGCTGTTCCAGACTGTATCGATGTTCCTTCTTGACTTGTGAACAATCTTAAGACCGATTCCATCGTCATCGTCTGATGGATTTTGAACGATATGCTCCTTGTGCTCTACTGCAGACCAATCTGCAACAGCACCGTCACCAGCTTTTTCCACAGGAATATCGAGAGAAAAGTACTCCTCACTTAACGCTGCTCCTCGTTGAATGCTCATGGTAACCCACTCTGGTCGCACCAGCGTGATGCCCCACTTCTTAGCATACTGGATCTTTTTCCCCGTGTCCAATGGTGTAACAATATGCGTCATGGTCTGTTTGAGATCGGCTTGAGCTGTTCCTCCATTCACGTTTATCAGGTCTATGAGGTCCTGTCTTTCTTGCTGGGATGGAATATTCGTGACGCAAATAAGGAAGTCCTCAAAAATGCCTAGTTTGCCTTTCCTTAGTTCGCTTTCGAAGTTCATGTCTGATCCACTGGACCACTTTTGATACAGATCAAGCACTGCAGATGGCCTAAGAAATACCACGTCGGGTCGCTTCTTGACTGCAAACTGGTATTTAGGAGTATATCTGTTACCAACAATCAAATGCGTCACATCACTCATGAGATCTATTTTATGGACTCCACCCATTGCTGTAACGCCTGCCGCGATCTGGCCCTATATCAGGCTGTTAGTATCAGATCCCACCTGGTGTACCGTTTCCTTCGCCGAGAGCGATTTTTTACCTACTCGCAGTTCCGTATCAATGGCCGTGCAGCAAAACACCATTCCACGTAGTGGTGCAGCCATGCTTTTGCCCCGCGCCATGGCGTGGTCTCTTTAATATGGTAATTATTGATCTGGAGCGCACGCGACAAGTGAGCTATGGATGAGGGTGGAGGGTAAACATGCGGCTCATGCTCGGTTGGGTGGGCCTGAAAAATGTCATGAACTGAAAAACTACTGCATCACCAAACACTTGCGCCAAGGCCATGCTGGAAAAAACCCCTAGAAGAGCGCTTTTAAGCTCAGGATGCAGGAGCATAAGGAGCTATTCAGTTAAAGGTATACCTCCGACTGCAGGCCGGGAGACGGTAGAGCCGATCAAAAAGGCTGGCTTTCACCAGCCTCCGAACGTCCAGCGGCTGACTGCCGGGCTGCCGGAAGACTTCTCCGTTTGTCCAGGTGCCAATTCACGGTCGATGCTATCGTCAAACGACTTTTATTCATATCATTTCAAAAATGAGCATCTTTTCACCAGGTTTCGTGGCTCCGATCCAAGGGTCGCCCGCCTGTCGCATCACATTGAAAGGAAAAACATGGGTTCAGCTTGGGCTCTATACCACGAACTGGTACAGACTGATCGAGAAGTGCTCAAATATCTCCCTAGAGGTATGCTGACAAAGTTTATGGCCGGGTTTGAGATCAGTGCTGTACATGCTGTTAGCTCGCTGTTGCAGCTAGACCAGTTGGCAACTTCTATCAAAGATGCTGGCCATGAACTGCAGGCCGACGACTACACCATCTTAATTTCATGTGCATACAAAGCTCACAACTATAATGAGGTCGAAAGATACTGGTTAGAGGCAGAAGCCTCAGGAATTGCCAAGACAACCGACCTTTGGAATGCATTCATGATGGCCGCATGCAACGCATTTCCTAAATTCTGGCCCGTCTGGAAGTTCAGCCGCGATGCCCCTAAAAACCGAAAACTACCCGTTTTGCGGGAGATGAATGCACCGGTTCCTTATGCTAGAATGGATGCTACAACAGTGCTCAAGCAGATGTACCGGGAGCAGGTGCCTGCCAATGCCCGAACGTACGAACTGGCTATGCTTTATTTTGCTCAAGTGGGTGAAATGGCTAACGTTCGTGCTATTATCAAAGAAATTTGGAAACTGGAGCCTCACAGAGCTGATAACACTGTCATCTCGGCTGAAGCCCGGCCCCTTAGCGGAGATTTGCTCTATCCACGAATCTCGACCATGAGATCCATAATAGCTGCATTTGCTTTTAATGATGAGGTAGCAGAGGGTATCTATTTTGCCACAATGATGCAGAGAAACTACAACATAGCTGTCAATAACCCAAGTGGATGGGAGCATTTTACGGAGATGCTACGTTGGATCCACCATACTACCGAGCCTAACAATGGCAGCACACCGAAGGACACATTTGACAAGGTGTGGTGGCATATTATTAGGAGGCATCAGATTGAACCTACTCTAGAGATGTATCAATGGAGAGGCAAACGACAGCAGGCTTTGAATTCATACGGCAGTATGGCCGCAGATATTCCCAAGATCCTACGCCTGAATACCCCGCATGAGGCCAAGAAGCTTCAGCTGATCGCTACAAACTTGTCACGAGCTTCTCGAGGCTTTGCATTAGATGGTAAGATCAAAAAAGCTCAGAAGCTGTTGGCTAAGTTCGAACACCTTTCCCCAGAATGTGCTCAAATCAAGATCAATGTTGAAGAGTTTATGGAGAACAACCGGTTGGTAGCGAGATATGTGCTTGCTGAGAGCCACACACAACACGCTACTGAGCCTGAAAAGATGGCCCACCAGGTCGAAGAGGAACCATCGCATAATCATGATATTGGACATGATACCAAAATAAGTGCAGTTTAGTATACAGTACCGAATAAAACGAACCCTCCACCCATAACACTATACGCAGACAAGAAAGCTCACAATTGTTCATTAAATATGTTCATTACACTTTTTGCAAGACATTGACAACCATATACCGGCTGAAGACCACCCATCCTCGGCGAAACCAGGCCATTTGGGATTGGTAGCCTCGAACCATGGCTCGCTTGATCACCTTGTAACCGGGCTTGCGCACCAGGATAAATGCACTAGCATCACGATCTATAATGTTTGAGATCATTGCGTCCAAGGAGGAAATAAATTTTCGCCATATTGGTACTGATTTCAGGACGTACACCTGCCTGTTGAGTATTGATCTGCTCTGCCACTCCAATGCACCATGATATAGCGAAATATGATTGGGATGACCAGAAACTCCGTAATCGTCGAAGGTGAGAATTTTCTCGGTATCGGGAAGATTTTCTTCAATGGCATCTGCAATATCATTGGCATTCCAGACAATCTGCATGGAATCAGGAAAACGGGTCTCGTCATCAAGAATGGTTAGAGCAGACTGATTGAGCGGGAAGTACTCGGTCAGCGTGTCGAAGAACTCCTGCCGCCTGACATGACCAATTCCATCAGCATTACCGCTGGACAGGCAAAGCACGCTGAGAGTGTTATTAGTGCGGGGATGTGCAAACAAGAACAGCGACGGACCAAAGAACATGACCTCGTCGTCGGGGTGGGCAGTTAGCAGGGTCAGCTTCGTGTCCATGAGCTCAGGCTCAACGTGCAACGGCAGTTTCTCTGTCAATTTTATCATCGTGAATGGTGCCCATGCCAGGAACAGCAGCGACAGCGGGATGATCATCTTGAAGCTTGGCTGGCTATCTTGAAATATTGTTTTTGCCCGAATGGGAGATAAGGGACGGGGGACAGAGGAACTTTAGCGGGCCGAGTAACTCCAGAAGCGTGCGTGTGGGATAGCTGCGCACCGGCCGCCTGATCGGGGTGGGTAACAACGGGCCTGTCGGGGTCAACCCGATGAACACCCAGACAAGGCTCCAGCAGGGATTGCAGCACGGGTAGTAGTCACGGGGGGGGGAAAACTCCGTGGCTGGGGTCGCTCTCCCACCCGTTATACACAAACTCAGACTTTCTTGCGAGACTGTTCCGTTTTAGGTGCAGCTACCGTCTTGTTTTGTGGATGTTGCTGTCTTGTCTGGCGATCTTCACCAATATAGTGACCAGCCACAACGGGCAGGAGGGGACGTGCATACATATTTTGAACGGTCCAGAGGCGAGAGTGATGAGCATCTTCAAACAGGCGAGAAAACAAGTTCACTGTGGCCCATCATTTATTGCAAGGATAAGTAGAGAATATGCCAGAAAAAAGTCGTCTTTGGACACCATATCTGAGCATTGCAGGCCCTTATGGCAACCCAGCTTGATAATGGTCGTTTGCATGATGTAATCTCGATCTCTGTAGGCTCTCCCGCCTCCAATACCCTGCGGCACATATCCACACTTAACTGTTTCCACCTCACCACACCCACCTGGAGAAAGTTGTATTTGACCGTGTCATTCAGCTTCAACCGCGGTCTTCGGCTAAGCTCGTACGTTCTATCTCTACCTGCTTCGCAGCCATTGCCACGCCTGGTAGCCGCTTCAAGTATTTAAAAGCCACGCTTTCCACCTATTCCCGTAACTAGTACTTGGGGTGAATACCTTTCGTTGTCTGTAAACCCTCCCGCCTTAGCTTTGCCGCCAGCCTACCCGCCCTTTCTACCTGCCTAAGTTCAGCTGGTATACCTTGTTATCGACAAGAACAGGGAAGCAAAACGATCTGCACCGTTCGTAGAGACCCTAGCCTGTAACTTCTCGGACAGGCTGTTTCTGTGTATCTGTGCAATTCCCTTCGCTACCTTCGTGTGATAGTTTGTACGGCCCCCGTTGCTCTGTCGACCGAGCACCCCAAAGTCAACACTTTGTGTTGGACAACACCGACGCTTTTTGTTGCTCTTAGTGGCCCTTTCACCAGCCAACCATCATGGCGGAATTCATCAGGTAAGGTTCTTCTCTTCTGCTGGTTAGCGGATTGCAGCGCCCTGTCGCCCTTATTTTTTTTGCTGGTTTTGTTTAACCCACATTGCTGGCTTGTTGAAGGAAGTCTCCCTCCCTTTTGTTCAACCAACTAACCTCTCCGCTTCTAGAACTCAGATATTTGGCACATGCTTCGAAATCACCTCTCGTTATGTTGAGCTCAACCCCGTTGGAATGGGCGCATTCGGACTCGTCTGCTCTGCAAAGGACCAGCTCACTGGTCAGAATGTCGCTGTTAAGAAGATCATGAAGCCCTTTTCCACCCCGGTCCTCGCCAAGCGTACCTATCGGGAGCTGAAGCTCCTAAAACATTTACGACATGAAAATCTAATCTCACTCTCAGACATTTTCATATCTCCACTGGAAGATATCTATTTTGTCACCGAGCTCCTGGGTACCGACCTTCACAGGCTGCTGACATCTCGTCCACTGGAAAAGCAGTTTATTCAGTACTTTTTGTACCAGATCCTCCGGGGTCTCAAGTATGTTCACTCTGCAGGTGTCGTTCATAGGGATTTGAAGCCCTCTAATATTCTCATTAATGAGAACTGCGATCTGAAGATTTGCGATTTTGGTCTCGCTAGAATCCAAGACCAACAGATGACTGGTTATGTCTCTACTAGATACTACAGAGCACCAGAAATTATGCTCACCTGGCAAAAGTACGACACAGAAGTTGATATCTGGTCTGCAGGATGCATTTTTGCAGAAATGCTGGAGGGAAAGCCCCTTTTCCCTGGTCAAGATCACGTTCACCAGTTTTCAATCATTACCGAGCTGCTTGGAACTCCGCCAGACGATGTTATTGATACGATTGGCTCTGAGAACACGCTCAGATTCGTCAAATCTCTTCCCAAGCGAGAAAGAATTCCTCTTGCTACGCGGTTTAAAAATGCAGACCCTGATGCAATTGATCTCATGGAGAAGATGCTCGTTTTTGATCCTCGAAAGAGAATTACTGCTGCTGATGCGTTGGCTCACCCCTATCTCGCTCCTTATCACGACCCTACCGACGAACCCGTAGCCAGCGAGAAATTTGACTGGTCGTTCAATGATGCAGACTTACCCGTGGA
Organism: Zygoascus sp. PK3305; assembly: GCA_023628935.1. Lineage (NCBI taxonomy): Eukaryota > Fungi > Ascomycota > Dipodascomycetes > Dipodascales > Trichomonascaceae > Zygoascus > Zygoascus sp. PK3305. The sequence goes on from JAMAJS010000006.1 coordinate 692,796, forward strand.
TTCTTGGAAAGTGATGATGTATTCTGAGATTCTTGACTTTCATAATGTGGATTCCTCTACCTTGCAGCAGGAAGAACAAGCTGTCGGTACTCAACAACAGCCTCAAGTTGCTCAGGAAGCATCCAATGCGCTATAGATAACGCTATCGTCAACCTCAACTGCTCATTCAGCATCTGATGATAGATATGTTATATAATGATAATATATTTACTAATTTTTACACGCGTGCATTTTTAGATACATGGTTATCGAGATTTTTTCAGGGAGTGGCTATTACTCGTCAGTTACTCCACCCTGTCGAGCCAATGAATAGAACAAAGAGTTCTTGTCAGCCAAAAGAGCTGCAGGAGTATCAAACTCTGCAATCTTTCCTTCAGACAAGACCACAATTCGGTCGCTATCCATAATAGTGTTCAGTCGGTGAGCAATAGTCAGGATGGTTCGATCCTTGAACTCAGATCGAATAGTCTCCTGCAATACTTTATCAGTTTCAACATCCACAGCAGCAGTAGCCTCATCCAGTACCAAGATCTTAGAAGGCGTCAACAAAGCTCTAGCTAGACACATAAGCTGTCTCTGACCAACGGACAGATTGCTACCACCCTCATTAACCTTGGCTTCCAAACCGCCGTCCATACTTTCAACATGAGACTTCAATTTAGACAGCTCCAGAACCCTCCAAAGTTCAGTATCATCATGGACTCCTTCAGGGTCAAGGTTGTCTCTAATGTTACCTTCGAATGCCTGAGAGTCTTGAGGAATAATGGATAGTCTCTGTCTCAGATCATGCAAACCAATGGTAGAGGTATCAAGACCGTTCACATCAATGTGACCATTTGCAGCCTCAATAATTCGGAAGAGTGCCAGAGTAAGAGATGACTTTCCAGCACCTGTTCTACCCAAAATACCAATCTTCTCCTGGGGCTTGATATCGAGATTGATGTTCTTCAAAACCAAAGGCAAACCAGGTCGATAACGAGTGGAATAATCCTCAAACTTCACGTCTCCCAGAGAGGGCCAGGCAGCAGGAGGGCGGTGGTCAGCAATAATGGCCGGAGCTTCACTCTTCAGCTCAGAATATTCGAGTATTCTTTCGACCGAGACGATATTAGTCTCAACTTCGACAGTCATTCGAACAATCCAATTTAGAGACTGGGTAACAGATAATGCATAAGACAAAGCCAAACCAACAATACCGGCAGAAATTCGACCAGTAGGCAGAGAAATTACACTGAGAGATGCAGAGGCGAAGATGATCACAGCACCAATAAACTCTAGTCTAACAGCCAACCATCTATTAGCACCGATACTAGGGTAATAGGCCTTGAGATTTAAATCCACCTGAGACTCATTGATGAAATTGAATCGCTCTTGCTGCTTATAAGCTCGGATTGTACTCAAGCCTCCAAGTGCTTCTTGGAAGTGTGCATAAACAGGAGACTTGGAGACAGAGTCCAATCTTTTTAACTCTCGAGAAGTGAGCAAGTAGTATCGCTGGTAAGACAGATACACGAATGCCAGGGGAATTGCCAAGATGATAAATTCAGGAGTGGAAAAGCAGATAATCAGAATAGTGAAAAACACCTTGGCTACATTGTTGAAAAACTGGGCAAAAGTTCTAGCCAAAATTTGGTCGACTTTGTAGATATCGTTGGAGAAACGGTTAATAATTCGGCCAAGAGGGGTGGTTTCAAAGAAGGACATAGGGGCGCGGATAACAGACTGAAGCATTCGCTCGTGCAGAATCTTAGCGGATCGGATAGCACAGTAAATCATTAAAATAATACTCTGAATAACAATCATGAGGGATGAAGTAATTCCCAGAGCAAGATAAACACCAAGATAGAGCCCAATATGAGGATTAGAACCAGCACCAGTGTTCACCTCTGACCATTTCTTCAGCCAGACGTTTCCAGCAACTGAAATACCCATAGAAGTGACAGCCAAAACAAGGTAAACAGCAACACCAAGCATATTGGAAGCCTTTGCGTATTCTTTGTAGACGCTCCACTTAACTTGACCCTGCTCCAGATGCTCTTTTCGACTGTCCTTATCGGGAGTATCGTGATCGAGATTGTTCGGAGCCTCGAAGCTGGCTATACTAGCTTGAGAAATAGAAGAATCAGATCCACGTCGAGCTGTAGTCTTGCTAGACAGAGTATCTGACTCAGCTTCAGCCCTGGCCGCTTCAAATTTAGCCGCAAGGGAAACGGTAGAAGCAGAGGCGGATGAAACAGCGGAGCTAGGTCCGCTACCACTGGTCTTTTTCCTGCCAAACTCACTCATAAGCTGGTAGATAGCACCCTTTGCTTCTAAAATTTCAGCACTAGTCTGACTTTCAATGATTCTACCCTCCCTAAGCATGGTGACACGGTGAGCATGTCCAAGAACCAGAATAGAATTGGTAGCGAGAATGATAGTCTTAGTGGCCAACAAGCCCTGTTCGCTGAGAACATTGTTGATGATATGTCTGCCGACATGCTCATCAACAGCAGAGAGAGGATCATCAAGAAGATAGACGTCTGCTCGCGCATAGACAGCACGAGCCAAAGACAAACGTGCCTTTTGTCCACCAGAGAGAGATATACCTTTCTCACCTACCTGGGTGGCATCTCCATCAGGCAAAATCTTGAAATCGACAGCCAAAGCGCATGCCTCAATGGTCTTCTGGTAAAACTCAGGATCATACTTGCAACCAAAGAGAATGTTCTCCTTCACAGTAGCATTCATGATCCAAGGTACCTGTGCAACATAAGCGATACTACCCTTTACGGATACAGTTCCCTGACTCTTGTACAAATCGCCTAGAATGGACTGCAAGAAAGAAGACTTTCCAGCACCCACCTTACCAACAACACAGCTTAGTTCACCCTTGTGTGCGGCGAAATTAACATCAGCAAGAGCAACCTTATATTCGGGTTTTCGCTCCCAGAGAAAGGTACCGTCCTTGACGACGACCGTCTCTTCACCCTTTTTAGTAGACTTCGGAAGATGCTTAACAGCGTCTGTTTGCAAATCTTCGGAGACTAGGAACTTGGTTAGACGTCCAAGAGCAACGGATGCCTCAACCATGGAAGAAATAACCATAGGGATCATGGCCAAGGGGAAAGACAGCATATTGAATAAAGCCAGAGCAGGGAAAACAATGTCAGTAGTCAGAGGCTTGTCCTGAGTCAGCACAAAGACAGCAAAGGTGGAGCAAGACACGAAGAACGGAGCAGTATTCCAGATGAAGGAAACAGCAGCAGAGAAGAGACCAATATCCTTCAAGGTCTTCAGCTCTTTGTCGTTTCGCACATGATTCAATCTATCAACAAAAGGAATCTCCCATCCATACAATTTCAGAGACTTAATGTTGGTGAGGATTTCGGAGGTAAGTCGGGTTCTCTCATCCTTGTTGACCATCTGTTTCTTCTGGAGCTTCTTCTGAAGGGTAGCAAGGTAGGAGTTCACAGGAATCATAAGAAGCATAACTGCAACACCAGCCCACATAGAATTACCAAGGAGTCCATGTAGAGAGACCAAGCATATGGTGATCTGGAAAGGTCCAGACCAACCGATTTGTCCATATTGACATAAATCCTGCAGACGCTGAGTATCAACAGACATCAGATTAACAATATCACCGGTAGTCTTGTGTCCACGTTCTTCGTTAGAAAGAGTAAGTGATTTTCGGAAGATGGCAGAAGTCAGGGATGACTTCAGGTGCATACCGGTCTCAATGGCCAACTGGAAGTACTGGTGCAGTGCAGCAGTCTGCAGCACAGCAACAACAAACATGGCCACTGCAATGCCAATACCCTGGTAGAGAGAAACTTCGACCTCATCACCGAGATAGTCGTTGATGAATCTGATAAGAAGTCTCAGAAGCTGTGGTTGCACGAAAGCCAAACAATCCTGAATAGCTTTAAATATACCAGCCAAAACAAAAGGGCCACCAAAGGCCTTAGCCAGTGAAATAGTCAACGAAGGATTGCTCGACGAGTCGATCTGTCTCTGCCACTGCTCCTCGAACTTTTCGGTCGTGTAATTGGTTCTAGAATCTTTCGGTACATCGGGGAGATCATCTTCGGTCAAGAATTTTTCAGTACCCAATTTCATCAAAGGCGACATCCAAGAAAATGTGATCTTAGAAAAAATATTAGCAGTATCGAATGGGTTCCTCGTTTTGGTAGGCGCCAAAGCTCTATAAGCAGCAAAGCTAGGGGCTTCAAGTTGCTCGACAATCAGGACTAACAAGGAATTAACAAGCAAAACGCAGTATAATGTGCATTTCACCTTCTGATCACCGACAGAGAAATTTCCCGATGCGTAATTAGTGGAAACAGCCAGAAGCAAGAAAATAACGTTAGTCAGCCAGTAAAATAGCAGAGATCCATTAGGGACGGCTGATCTGAAAGATTCCATGTAGTGGAAATAAAGAGCGAAGAGCGCCACGACGCCCGAAAAAACGGGGGTCCAGAACCAAATTGAATTGGTGTAGTCCAATGGAGACAAATGGGCTGCATTAATAGTCAGCGTGATGTAGAGAAGGATCTGGATGAGGAGGAGAATGACCTTGGCCCCCAACCGCCAGTCCACTTTGATAAGACCTGATTTCTGCTTGGCCAAGTTTCTTATCTGATAAGATCCGAAAAGGAGTAGAATAAGATTTGGAATGTTCAACAAAATGCCTTCAACGAAACAGGGGGTCAGTAGGAACTTGTCGTCGAGGGGCCCCCATCCCCTGCTATCGGGGCAGAGACAGGCGGGTGCAGACCGGTTGGCTGCAACGGCCCATGAAGAAATGGAATTGCCGCCGAGGACATGCTGGTTCCATGCATGCATGAAGCCCGAGGCATCTTCGGCATGTGTATCGTAGGAGTTCATTGGAGTGGCGATACAGCGAGTGTCCCACAGCGAATTTATGTTTGACAGAGCCAGACAGATGCAGTTGGGATGACCAACCAACCACACAGGGAAATAAGGAATGAATAGAGCCGGAGTTAAGTTAAAAACCTTAGGCCTCGAAAACTAGAATGGACAGTAAATCTTGAGATAGATATACGTAGCAAACTCTGCGCAGGCTTTCTGTGGGTTTCGCCGATTCCTACTTGGCACACTTAAAAGAAGGCTAAAAAACGTAAACCTACTTTTTCACAGTAGTAGTGCATGAAGCTGTCGGAGTTCCGAAATTCCACATCCGAGCGATGCCAAGTAAACGCCCGCCCAGTGAGAAAATTTCTAGTGTGCAGGTATAATCACCACATATGTGTCAATAGTTGGTAATACGTTGATCTATTTGTTCTTGGGCCTCAAGAGTGCTTAATTACCAGTTATCGTGGCGCTGTTCGTTTGGTAATTCCGCTGGATCCTGGTGGTTAAACTCGCCTTTCTGATGGATGGATCGGCTTTGTCAGCTTTTGCCGAAGGCGGAAGTAGCCATCCGGAATGTTACTATAGCGATTTGGATGCCAGGTATCCGTGGGAGCCGCGCCTATAGGACTGCATAGCATTACAGTAGGATAGTGAAGGTATAAGACTAATCTTTAGTAATTGAGCGGGATCATATGAAGTAAATCACAATGTTCTGGAACAGAACCAAACCTGCGAATGCTGAGCCGGTACTATCATTGCTGACAACTTGACAATTTCGATTGGTCCCGGGGGCCCCGACTCGGACTACCTGAGCCGCAGTGACTTCATGGCCACAGTAGCTCACCCGTTTAATAGTAGAGGTGGGAAGGCTGAGGGACCTGTGGACTCACCGATTGATTGTGGTGCTCGGGGAAACCCAGATCTTCCGTCCCTCGTATTATCAATCGCAAAGCTGGGCGATCCAGCAAGCTTTGAGCCGCAGCAACACCAGAGGCCCAACCCGAACCCCACGAATCTGGACAGTTGACAGAGCAGAGCCATTATTCAGCAATCTCCGCATATCGAGCGCAAGGCTAAGCCATACTTAGCGTATCAGTGGGCAGTGCCCTGGAGAAATGAAGACACGAGTGGGATACTGCCAGTCCGCCGCGTGACAAAGGCAATTGATAGTATGGTGCTGGCTTGGTGGTTTTTACTCTGCGGAAGTTCCAAAAATGCGGAGATACCGCAGAACCGAAGATGCATGCAGCCAGCAAGCAAATCCCCCGACTTTTTCAGAGCTGCACATCCGCCAATTTCTCACAAACTAGCTGAGATATTCTTTTCAATCAGTCCACTATTCTTCTCTCGCCATTATGCGCTATTATTCCGGGGCCCCGTGGACTCTTTCAGCCCTGCTGCATACGTACGGCGGGGCTAGACCTGCTGCTGGACGACCTAGTGCTCGGATTACCACTCCCCGTTTGTTCTCACGTAATCACCGCAACCACGCACAAGTATATAAAGGCCCTCTTTCATCCGTTTTTCTTCAGCAATCACTCAATTGAAACACAGTCGACTCACTTTCGCCTCGTGTCAATTGGATTTCTACAGATTTTAGGTCTACATTTATTCTACTACTCAACTCACAACAATGTCTCTTTCAGCTGGTGGTAAGTACGCTCAATGCCGTCCCATTCCTTGCTTGCTTGGAGACCTTCCTCGATGGCAAACCTAGTACTAACCAATTAGACGAATTCCCTAAGGGTGTGAAGTTCACTTACATTCCTTGGCACGAGGAGCAGAAGGACGTCGTTGCCTGCGGCATTCCTATTGCTTACGATGTTGACAAGAAGCTCGCTGGCAAGAAGTTTGTTATTGTATCTGTTCCTGGTGCTTTCACTCCTACTTGCACTGCCAATCACATTCCTCCTTTCAAGGAGCATGTTGCTGACTTCAAGGCTAAGGGCGTTGACCAGGTCATTGTTATCTCTGCCAATGATCCGTTTGTCTTGTCCGCTTGGGGAAAGGCCCTTGGCTTCAAGGATGAGATCATCTTTGCTTCAGATGGAGGAAGTGCCTTCTCCTCCAGCGTTGGTCTTTCTCTCGACCTGACCGATAAGGGTATGGGCATTCGAACCCAGAGATATGCTATTATTGTCGACAATGGCAAGGTTACCTATGTTAAGACTGAGCCTGGTCCCGGTGTTACCGTCTCCGGTGCCGAGGCCATCCTTGCTGCCCTCTAATTATTGGGAAATTTTTAGTGCTACTACGCTCAAGTAACCAGAAGTAAATATATTATTATTATCTTTTTTTTGTTTTGATGTATTAGCTTTCATTGGTAGTGTAGAGCATATATTTGCTGTACTCTTTGAGGGCGGTCATGTACTGCATGATCGTCGGTCTCTTCTCTCGTCTATCAAAATGCTGGTTAGAGCTGTATAGAAGAGCATCTGTTAGGCAGAATAAAGGATAGCCTTCTAAGAAATCTTGTGAGCCATAGAAAATGAGTAATTGAGGTGGAAGAGTAACGCCTAAGGTTACTTTTAGGAGTTTTCGAAACAAATCATTATCATCAGCAGGAGGCTCTAATGATATGCCCTGACACAGTAACCTTGTAAACTGCACTAATCTAGAGGCATTCAAGGATTCAGATACCTGGAACTGATCAACGATATCTGTCCCGTTTACATTGTTCTTTTCCAAGAAATCAAAGTACTTCTCCACTGGTGTGCTGTACTTGTCGCCGATTTTCAGGATTATTGCTGTCAGACCATCAAATTCTTCTTGCTCGCCAGTATTGTGGGTTGCCCATGTATTATCAGACATACTCCATTGACCAGGAGTAACAACAATGCACATTTCAGTAGCTGGAAAGTACAGTCGTATTCTCTCATCGCGGTCCTTTAGCAGCTCTGAAAGCAACTTGGCAACTTCAATGTGATGCAGAACAAGCTTTCCTAGTGCCTCATGAACTGTAACAAATTTTATCCCCAGTTTCAGTGACCACCAAATAAAGTTAGCAGAATCGCTGAGAATCCGGGCGAATTCTCGGGAATCATATTCCACCTTGGCGTCATCTTCTCGCTTTTTTGCCCGTTCATAAGCTTTCAATGTATCAGCAGCAGGATAAACAACAGAACCATCAGCAAGCTTAAGTTCAGCCGGGCGAACGGGAACAGCCAGAGACACTCTGGATTTGTAGCTGATGATGGTGGAGATATGAGAAGGAAGTATCAACGCGCCGTATTTTTGACGCATGACCGCGACATTTTCAATAGCCTCAGACAGTTTTAACCCTTCATCAAGAAGGTTTCGCTCGCGGCTAGCAGAAAGGTAAGTAGAGGTGAGGGCATCTACACACTTCCAGCTTAAGCTCAATGGGCGCTTGAAATGTGCTTCTTCAAAATACCTTGCTACTACATCTTTCCACAGAACAGGAACACGTGCATAGTACACATCCATAGCACTGATAACGGATGTCATTATTCCTCGGTAAAACTCGAACTTCATAGCATTCCAAGCTCCGCCTGTAGATCCCATCACCATTTCCATGGCATAATCGAGGTTCGATCCTGGCGGCATCAGCCGGGAAAAGCTTATACTTCCGATATTGATCTTGCTTGTACCGGGTGAAAGACGAGGCGCAAATCGTGTTTGGTAATAATCATATTCATACGACTGCATGATGTGGACGGAGTTGAGGAGAACAAACAAAAGATTCTGAGTGTGATGATGCTAAGCGCCGGACAGGGATAATAAAAACAACCATCATGATGCAGCTGCTTTTTTTACCCTTTCCCTAACAGATCTGATGATGGCGTTGTTTGTACGCGCTTCCAGAATTTGTAGACTTGGCTCTAGATCACGCTTCAGATCCCAGTTGGCCCGCTTTGGCTGGAGAGTATCAAGATTCAATGCACTTTCCGCAGTAGTTTTTGCAACCAAAGAACTAAGAGCCTCTTTTTGTAGCTCATCAGCCACCAATTCAACAGTTTCTGTCTCGGAAATCTGAATCGGGTTGTTTTCGTAGCCTAGCACCGGAGCTCGTGCCTGGGGATCAAAGTTCCTGCTTCTGATTTTAGACTCAGACTCATTTTCTTTCGTCTCCACTGGGGTTTCACCAGTTCTTTTCCTTTTCAAGTTTCGTAGTTCCGCCAGCCTGGCCTTTCTATCGGCAGTCTGCTTTTCCAGAGAGGTAGACATATGGGTGTAGAAGATGAAAATGAATTTTCCCACCCACCCACTTAAATCAACATGGATCTTCCAGGGCTCGGATCGGTAAGCAACTCCCCTCTTCAGACATAGAAGATATAAGAAATGAATGTTAACATAATTTAGAACTCAGATAGAGCTGATGTCAGTGAGACTGTCGAATTGACTCCTGGCAGCGAGTGGAGGTTTGAGGTCCCCTTTGATAGCCAGCTTGTGGTCAGGCTGTTGAGCGGCACTGCAGAGATTTTCGGCACAGAAATGGCAGTTGGAGCTGAATCGACATTTGTTGGTCAGAATGGTGCAATTTACACATGGAATGGGTGTAAGTTTCAGTGGAAGGGTAAAAATGTTAGCGAGTACGTTAGTGATGAGACTCCAATGACGACATATGCCAATGTTCACTTTGCGCTGGAAACCCTCAGAAGAAAGCATCAACAAGCATCGAGCTCCACAAAATCACCTTCGGTTCTTATTTTGGGACCTGAGGACTCGGGGAAAACATCTCTATGCAAGATTCTTACTAGTTATGCCAACAAGGCTGATCGCTTTCCTATTTACGTCAATCTTGATCCTCGCGAGGGTGTCTATTCCACACCCGGTGGTCTTTCAGCGACACCTATATCTGATATTCTTGATGTGGAAGATGGATGGGGTCTTACTCAGACCAATGGCCCCACAATTCTTCATCCGAAGAGTCCTCTAGTCTACTTCTATGGCCTTGAAAGCCCCACTACGAACTTCAAATACTACAAGCATGCGTCTTCCAGGCTGGGCCTAGGAGTAATTGAGCGAATGAACGATGATTTAATAGTTAAGAATTCTGGTGTCGTCATCGACACTCCTGGTGCCTTACTGATTGATAAGGATCAAGGGTACTCGATCATTGAGAGTATCGTGGCGGATTTCGAGGTCAACATTATTATTATTATTGCACAAGAGCGACTATACTCTGAAATGCTCAAAAAGTTTAAGGATAAAGTCAAGGATGAATCTCTTCAGATTGTAAAGGTGCCAAAGTCTGGCGGCTGCGTTGAACGAGATCCTGCCTTTATTAGAGCTTCTCAGAGCAGGTCCATTCGTGAATATTTTTACGGCACACTGAAGCAGCCTCTTTCGCCCATGACCATCACAGTGGATTATTCTCTGGTAACAGTGTACCGAATTGCTGAAGGTAAGAGTTATGGTGGCCTACTTCCTGGCCTTGAACCTGACAACAGCGAATTGAAGCGTGATGCTGAAATCGCCCGCAATAGCGCGCCTAGTGGTGATGAACTGTTGGTCAAGCTCGAGACTTCTGCCATTCTGCAGAACTGCGTTCTAGCAATGCTCAATGCGAATATCGATGATCCCCCTGATACTCTTGTTGATTCTGAAGTGCTTGGGTACGTTCATGTGGTAGATGCTGATGATGTGAAGAATAAGCTCAAGATTCTCATGGCTGTGCCAGGCAGACTTCCTGCTCGTCCTTTCTTGATGGGTGAGTTCAGATATCACGAGTAATTTATTTACATTCGACTCACAATCGTCGACATAAAATAGACATGAAATAGTGAACTATATTGTACATTAAATAATTATAGCCTTTTCGAGATGATATCTCATGAAGTGAACTACTATGATCGGAGATTTTGGATAAACGTATCCAGACTATACTCCTCTTCATACTGTTTATCATCCCACAATTCACCCAGGTCTGCGATCGGATTAGGCTTACCGCCTTTACTGACATTACCTGTTTCATCCAAGACATCGTCAACACCAGCTTGCGCCGTGCCACCGGGAGTTTCTTCAATCTCAGACACATTGAAGAGATCTAACAACTGACCAGTATCCATTGAACCCAGGCCAGAGTTCTGCTGATTAATAATTGTCGAAGCAATATTCAGCTTAAACTTTTGCAACCCCATGATCTTCTCTTCCAAGGTACCTCGAGTGATGAGACGATAGACGTTCACCACCTTTTTCTGGCCGATACGATGTGCCCGGTCCATGGCCTGAAGATCATTCATAGGGTTCCAGTCATGCTCAACGAAGATGACAGTATCTGCACCAGTCAAATTCAATCCAAGACCACCAACATGCGTAGTCAACAGCAGAACATCAATGGAAGGATCGCCATTGAACTGCTGAACAATGCCCTGTCTGTTTCTTGCATCAGTTGTACCATCTAAGCGCATATATGATACACTGGGCATGAGCTTCTTAAGTAAATCATTCTCAACCATGTCCAACATATCCTTAAGCTGACAGAATATCAAAGCTCGGTGCTGGCTAATTACCCCTGCACCAGCACTAGTAGCAGGCTGAGGGGCACCAATACCACAATCAAGAAGCAGCTCCTGTAGCGCTAACAGTTTTGGAGCAAACTTTATGTTTCGAATATTGTCGTGTTTCGCCTGCAGTTGCTTTGTCACCTTGTCATATTGAGGATGCTGCGCATTAAGTACCAGCGCAGGATGGTTACATAGCTTTCTCATGTATTGCAAGGCCTGGAAAATATGCTGTTTCTTACCTTTCTCCTCACTTGACACATCAGTTTCAACTTCAGACTTCTGATTTTTAACAAAATCTTCATAAAGACTCTTCTGAAGGTCACTGAGTTCACAGTAATAGTCCTGAATAATCTTAGGAGGCAGATCAGCCAGTACATCTTCTTTGAGTCTTCTCAGCAGGAATGGAAGGACCTGTTTATGCAGGGCTTCCAACGCCAATGCACCAGCTTCTTGCTCTTTGGAGCTAGATTTGGCGTTTCTACTGGAGGCGATTGGCTTAGCAAAGCGCTCATTGAACACTTTCTCAGTTCCCAAAAAGCCAGGCATTAGAAAATCAAACAACGACCACAACTCCAGCACGTTATTTTGAATAGGAGTGCCGGACAAGATCAAACGATGATTCGCACGCAGCATCTTAACAGATTTTGAGAGCTTCGAGTTTGCATTCTTGATGATATGGCCTTCATCAAGCACGCAGTAATTCCAATTTTGGGCTGACAAAGAATTCACATCGTTCCTAGCAATATCATAGCTTGTAACAACGATATCATGATCGTTGTACAGACCAGAAAGGGCTGATCGAGCAACAGGATTTCCTACATAGTGCAAAGTCTTCAAAAACGGGGCATAAACGCTGATTTCGTGACACCAGTGACCAGTCAAACTTGGTGGACAAACAACTATGGTTGGGAGCCTTCTGCTCTCTGGAGATCCTGTCTTTTTGTGCTCCTCATTTCGAAGATAGTGATCACTAGCGACAATACAAATTGTCTGTAACGTCTTACCCAGACCCATATCATCACATAGAATCCCGTGCAGATGATACTTGTTGAGGAACGCCAGCCAATTGACACCTTCTTGCTGATACTTCCTCAAGTCAGCTCTGATGTCTACTGGAAGATCAAACTGTTCAATCTTGCTAGGATCCATCATTTGAGAAATGAATTCTCGCTCCCTCTCACGCCCTTCTAAAAGCTTAGCAGGCATTCCTGGGGGGTCAGGAATACCAGACTCAAGAGGTACCAGCTTGATGATGGAAGCAAAGGTCGTTGTGGCAAGCAGCCGGATGTCCTTGTCAGCGTCACTCATTCTACCAAGTACAGGCACAATTAGGAAAACGACATACGGAAGAATATCGACTCCCATCGTAGCCGACAAGTGATAGATGCACTCGATAGCACCCTGACGCTCCTGCAGATCAAGACCATTTGAAACCATGGGTAAGACATCTTCAACAAGAGTTGTAATTCCTGCCACGGAAATAACACTGCAGATAGTAGCAAAACATTTGGCGGCCGCATAGCGTAACACGGAAAACTTGGATGCAAGAATATTCTGGATCAATTTAAAGTATCCAATAAAGTGTTCATGTAGACTGGGATCCACAACTGGCAGCAAAGCCCTAATTACGGACAATGCATCAATGATATCTTGCCCAGTATGATTCTCTGGATGGCAAATGACCTCTTCTTTGAGTTCATCGGGGTTTTCTAGGTGCGACAAAGCACCAAACATGCACTCCTTCAGCTTGGGGACCGAGTGAAATAGTTTGGAACCAAATTTGCCGGCTAAATCGCCAAGAGCTTGCTTGGCTCCGCTTCTCTTAATTCTTGCAGCTTTAACTCCTTTTTGGTGGGCAATCAAATCTGCCCCTTCAACCTTCGCCTCTTCTTTCTTCAAAGACAGTAAAATATCTTTGAACTTTTCATTATGGTGGAATTCAGGTGTTTCTGAAGTATCAACACACAGAAACGTGCAAAGATTCTTCACGATCTTGTCTGCTGCCCCTGTCTTGCCAACTTCTAGGAACTTTATGATCAGCTCTGCAACAGACTCAGCAGCACGTACTTGTAACTCGACCAGTTCTTCCTCTTTAATGCTATCCATCAGCGAACGGATGATAGGGTTCAGCTTAGGAGGGAATCCAACTAGCAAAACGTATGCATTAGCAGCAGCTGCCATCAAGCCAATCTCGCGATTCCTCTTAGCTTCCTTAGCTTCATCAATAGCCTGCATCAGGGTCTTATGTGCATCACTAAGTGCCTGAGACGCAGAAATACGTGCTCCAGTTGACAGCCCACGCTTGAACTTGTCAAAAGTTGGGCCAGATAGCTCTTCTGCATTTGAGAGGGTGAAAGCACCAGGACCAGCTTCAGGTTCACCTTGAACAACAACTGCAATATGGGGAAGTTTGCCCTTTGAAATCTTGGCAGTATCAACAAACACATTGTATAGAGAAACGCACTGTGTACGAACAGCTCGGAGGTATGGTGTAAGATCTCTATACATGACACTGTCAGATCCGGGGTGAGGTGAAATGATGCCAAACAGAAGATCGGCAAAAAATTTGGCCAGCTCTGGGTTGCTTCCGACCGTTCTGTTCTTACCATATTCTTCTAGAAGAAGGGCCACCACTAATCTCTGCGTGGAAAACGACGAGTTCATGTATTCCTTCATAGTATCCTTCAAAGCCTCAACAGCGGAAGGTTCAGACATCGCCAAAGCTTTACCTAGCATTCGGCAAGCAGCTAGCTTAGTTCTCAGAAACACAGAGAAGCCCACCAAAGTTACATCACCCAGCAACATAGGATTGTCAATGTTGACCTGGAAATCGAGAGGAATACTGCTAACGTTTGCTGGGTTTTTGGCATTGTTCGTTCCGTTGGTCTCTTTCTTTCCACTCTTCTTTCGTCCTTTTCCAGCGGACAGGGTGTCTTCCCCAGAATTGTTAGATGCCTGACGCAGAGTATAAATAGCCCCCGACGGTTTAATAAATAGTGATACATCCATCTTATAGGAGTGACGAGCAGCTCCGATAGGGGTCATAAGCAGAGTTAATAGAGGCACAACATTTGGCCCGAACAACTCTGTAAACCTAGCTGTAGGGTTCTCCGCACCTTTACAGCAAGAATCGAAGAGCTTCGAGCAGAGCCCAACGGAGAGCTCCAGAACTTCAGGGTTTTGCTCGACAAGCAAGGCCTGGAACACCAGCCGCATAATTTTACCATCAATCCAAGATTGCCCTTCAATGTCAATAAAGGTACTGAGGGCCTTCAGCACAGATCTTCGTACGTTTGTGATAGAATGCCTCAAGAATGGATACAAACGAGGTACCAATTCAGCAAAAGAGTTCTCATCTCCAGTATCCTCAGAAGTATACTCCTCTTTAATAATGTCCAAAACCTGAGGAAATGCGCAAAGCTTGGCCAGAAGGTCCATGACGTTTCCAATACTTGCGCTCAGATCGTCCTTAAGATCTCCAAGAGAGTCCCAGATCACCTTTAGTAGCTTGCTGATTTCTGCAGGTCTTTCCTCTACAAACTCTTTTGCAATAGGAAGAAGTGTAGCAGCCGCCATTGCCTGTACATCGTCATCAGTTTCCTTCAGGCCATGAAGAACACACTCAATAATGCCATCAAAGTACTTATCATTACCAATCAATACGTCGGTTCTGACAGAGACAAGATATCGCAAACCTAGCATGCCACCGTGGCACACCTCCCAAATAGGGAAAGACAGTTCAAAATCCTTCTGCAGCACAAGCTGGCGAAGAATGGTAAATGTCGAATAAATTACACTTTCTTGAAGATGCAGCAATAATGCACCAAGAGTCTGAGATGCAGATTCACGAACTGGTGCAACAACCTGATCTGATACATAATCGCCAAAACGATCGAGAGCAAAGATACAGCATAGTCTGCACGCGAGATCTTCTAACCAGCTCTTATTTCGTGCATCATTTTCCTTCTTTGATTTGCCCATAATCCTGCCTGCACCAGCGCCATGGACCCTGATGACCTCTCGCAGACCCAGAGCAGCACCGTGTCGAACTTCCCAGGATTCGTCAAATAAGTCTACCATGAGAAGCTCGCACAGACCCTCAAAGGGCCACACTTTACCAGCACTCCCACCTTGCATAGAAACGAGTGCAGAAACCGGGGGTGCCTTGTGTTCTACGACTACCTTACCATTATGAGCCTGGGATGTGATATTGTAATCAGGTTCAGTTTTGATATTGGTTTGTGTAGCAGCCGGGTCTTCCTGTTCCAGACGTCGGGCCTGGGCTGAGGATAACAGATCAACCACTCGAACCTTGGACGAAGCAGCACGGGCATCAGTTCTTGCGCGCCGCTTAGCCATGGCTCGTAATCGGGCGTTTGCCGCAGCTTCCTTTGTAGTCTGTGCAGGCTCGGCGGAAGGTTCTGGGGTGACAGGTGCAGGTGAAGCCGACTTTTTCACCTCTGTTTTCAAGGCTACCGGGGTGGAGCTCTTCAGATCATTTTTTATATCGGCATCATTCAAGATATCATCGGCCATGTACTCTCCTGCCATACCAAGCTTCTGTTTCAAGTTGATTTTTTGCCTTTTGAGTCGTTCAATGGGGTCAAGGTCTGCAAAAGGATCATCGTACTCTTTTCCCGCAGAACCCAGCAGCTTGCCACCATACTTTATAACAGATACAATATCTAGGTTGGCAAAAGAGAGTAATTCATCCTCTTCAGACTCCTGTTTTATTTCCCGGTCAACGGCTTCTGCATCTTCTTCGGTTTTGATGGTGGGCTCGGGTTCTTCAGGGTCCCAGCGATCCGCATTGGCTACTATGCCACCAATGGCACGAGCAGATGAAACGCGCGTGTCCCATTTTTTCGACCGTAGATAGGGGAAGACTCTGCCCAGTAGTGTCAGAAGATCCTCGGGGTGGGATTTCTGGACATCAGCCAGCTGATCGGCTGCAGTGTTGCGCACGAACGCAGAAGAGCCCGTGTCAAGCAGTCTGTAGAGAGTCAGAACACATCTTTAATAGAAGCAGTAAGGTTGCCCTTCTGTCTCACAGGACACCAAGGTGGGGACAGGATGGGAATCATTATGGAGAGCCAGTAGTTTTCCATCTGCACAAGCCACTGAGTGACAGGTTTGCAAATTACTTACAATACTAATCGATCAAGTCTGCGGTAAAAAAAAAAAAGACAAGTTAGCCAGGAGCTCCGAGGATTGCAATTTCTACAGCATACACATCGGCTAGCCGACGCCGACTCCGCGCTGGCACAGTTGCTCAATTGGGCATCTGTCGCGCAACCAGGGTCGGCGATGGCAGCTTCTTCACACATACCTTGACATGGCGGTCTAACGCGTCCGCAGAGAAAGTACTTTGGAGTAGCAACAGTAGGGCGTGGAGCGGCGGACGATCGATCAATTCAACGTAGACAAGGCAGTAAACAAGCAATCAGACTAGCACTGGAACAGACGACTTCCGGAAATAGTTTTTGCGTGTCCCCGACGTGCGTGCTGTGGTGTCCACAGTCTGTGTGTCGTATGTTCTCAGGCTGATCCCGCTGCGGTTTTGCCAGCCATGGGTCTCGCCGGGGCTCGGTTATATATATACTTTTTCTCAGATTTGGTTTTGTCCCAACCGTGCTGGATACTGCACGCCGCACGCGTAAATCCCAGCCTCCCCCGGTTTTTTGTCACAGTTTTTTTTTTTCCCAGTCGAGAGTCAAGAATTAGTCAAACTCTCGGTTCGAGATCGTTTTGTGAAAAAATATATAAGTGCTGCGATCCCCCCCACGAGCAAATATCCATTCTAAAACACCACAAACAAACCATGTCTGAACAGCCCGATAGCACGAATGGTATGTGTAACACACCAAAAGATAAAGCCCTGATTATAGTAGAACTGGGGCCCTGACAGCTTCCTCCTGCTCGCCATGTGCGCTCTGCCATGTTTGAGTTCCGCTGAAGCGGGAATGGTTGCTCACCTTGTGCTATAACCAGGGTACCCCTTCTTCCCCGGATCTGTTATTGAGTCAGAGGTAGAAGGCAAATGGCTCATTAAAATCAATAACATGCAAGAGACTCCTATACTAACTATCTTCTAAATAGGCGCCAACCAGCGTCTCAACCCTTATGGACCTCACCCCGGTGACTATTTGTCCAATGTCCGAAACTTCCAGCTGATTGAGTCAACTCTTCGAGAGGGTGAACAATTTGCTAACGCTTTCTTTGACACCGAGAAGAAGATCGAGATTGCCAAGGCACTCGACGACTTTGGTGTCGACTACATTGAGCTCACCTCTCCTGCTGCTTCCGAGCAGTCTCGAGCTGACTGTGAAGCCATCTGCAAGCTCGGACTCAAGGCTAAGATCTTGACTCATATCCGATGCCACATGGATGATGCCAAGCTGGCTGTTGCTACTGGTGTTGACGGTGTTGACGTTGTTATTGGTACCTCCCAGTTTCTGCGACAGTACTCTCACGGCAAGGACATGAACTACATTGCCAAGAGTGCTGTCGAGGTCATTGAGTTCGTTAAGTCGCATGGCATTGAGATTCGATTCTCTTCCGAGGACTCTTTCCGATCGGACCTGGTTGACCTGCTCAACATCTACAAGACCGTTGATGCCATTGGTGTCAACCGAGTTGGTATTGCTGATACCGTTGGTTGTGCCAACCCCCGCCAGGTTTACGAGCTGGTCCGAACTCTCAAGGGTATCGTGTCCTGTGACATTGAATGCCATTTCCACAACGATACTGGTTGTGCCATTGCCAATGCCTACACTGCCTTGGAAGCTGGTGCTCGTCTGATTGACGTCTCTGTCTTGGGTATCGGTGAGCGAAACGGTATCACTCCCCTGGGAGGCTTGATGGCTCGAATGATTGCTGCCGATCGAGACTACGTCTTGTCTAAGTACAAGCTGCACAAACTCCGAGATTTGGAGAACCTTGTTGCTGAAGCCGTGCAGGTTAATGTTCCTTTTAACAACCCCATCACTGGATTCTGCGCATTCACCCACAAGGCTGGCATCCATGCCAAGGCCATTCTGGCTAACCCCTCCACATATGAAATTCTTAACCCCTCTGATTTTGGTCTCACTCGATACATCCACTTTGCTAACCGTCTGACTGGCTGGAACGCCATCAAGAGCCGAGTTGACCAGCTCAACTTGAACCTGACTGACGAGCAGTGCAAGGAGGTCACCGCCAAGATCAAGAAGCTTGGTGATGTCCGACAGCTGAATATTGACGATGTTGACAGTATTATTCGTGAGTACCATGCTGAGGTGAACACCCCTGCTTTTGGTGCTGTTGACGACTCTCTGCTGCCCCCCGTCAAGAAGGCCAAGGTCGATGAGAACGGCTCCGCCTAAACACTTCAGGTTCCTCAATAAAAGACAACTACATTATAATGTGGCGTCATTATGTATTTACTCGGTTGGTAGTATCATATTGATTTATATATTTAAATTGAATTTAGAGGGCAGGTGGGCAGAATTAAGCTAGAAATTGGTTGGCGAGCTTGCTTGCTAACTGGTGTACCGAACTTTCCTATTTAATTCCGAGCCCATGACGCTACGGAGCAAACTGACCTACATATCTCTTGTCGATCTATTTCCTCTTGTCTCTTTTTTATTCGCAAGTATGCCGTTTACTATATAGCCAATCGTGCTAGTTCCATTGAGTTTGGACCACACTGCGTTGCCATATGGCGTCTCGAGACGGAGGGGTGTGTAGTTTTTGGCTGTGTCGAGAGATTCGGCTATGACGATCCAAACAGAAAAATGGCTCAGCAGCCATCACCCTCAGCCGACGCCCTAATCAATAGATCAAGAATATCAATTTGGCCTGACAATGTAGCTCATAAAACTAAAAAACTTACATCTTGTCATTCACAACATTTTTTTTTTCATTTTTCCATTTATCAGCCTTCCCACTGGATCCACTGCTCTTCCATACATGTTCCCGCCTCATGTTGGCTGCTCCCAACGTGATTAGCTTGTGGCTGCATCGCTCTCCTTTCTCTCTTACCATCACTAACATGGCGGAAAAGGACGAGGCCATTTTCCGTAGGTACTCAACAGAAATGAACTCATAGACTCCGGCTAACTTTACAGGCTCTGCGGACATGTCCCTCGTGCAGCTTTATGTCGCTACCGAAATCGGCAGAGACATTGTTTCGGCCTTGGGCCAACTTGGTAACCTGGAACTCCGAGACCTGAACTCCAAGGTTAGCTCGTTTCAGCGATCGTTTGTGAAGGAAATCCGTAAGCTAGATAATGCTCAGCGTCAGCTCCGATATATCTCAGCTCAGATTGAGGATGCTGGAATTACTGAGACCCCGATGACCGAGGATCTTCCTTTGCCTGCCAATGCAAGTGAAATCGACGACTTGCTCAGCAAACTGGATACTTTGGAGGAGAGAATCAGTCAGCTCAAGGAGTCTGAAGAGACATTAATCAAGCGTCAGACGCAATTGACCGAATTGCGTTATGTATTGATTGCCTCTGGCAAGGTGTTTGCTCAGGCCCAGACAAATCTCGACCTGATTTCTGGAGGAGAAGGTTCTGAGGATGCCCCCTTGTTAGCTGCTAGTGATGCTGAAGAGCGAGCTGTTGGCCAGGATGATGGTGCTGCTGCAGACTCTGCTGTTCCATTGGCCATGGCCAATGTGGAGTTTGTTTCTGGTGTCATTGACCGCACCAAAGTCTCCCCTTTGGCAAGAATCCTTTGGAGAACCCTGCGAGGTAATTTGTTTTTCAGTCAATCTGAGATTTCTGAGCCAATTTACTCTGCTAAGGCCAAGGCGCCTGTTTACAAGAACTTTTTCATTGTGTTTTCTCACGGTTCTCAGTTGGTGACTAGAATTCGGCGTATTGCTGAGGCCCTGGATGCTGACATCTATCCCGTAGATGAAGACCAGGCACTTCGTTCTGAGCACATTCAAGATGTGAACAAGCAGCTTGAAGATATTCGAGCTGTTGTGTCGAATACTCGAACGACTCTGCAAACTGAGCTCTCGCTCATTGCTGCAAAAATCCAGAACTGGACTGGCATCATTGCCAAGGAAAAGGGTGTATACGAGGCCCTGAATCTGTTTTTGTATGACCAGAACCGAAAATGTCTTATTGCAGAGGGTTGGTTACCTACTGACGAGATTAACGATGTTCAGTCGACTCTCAAGCAGATCACTGAGGCTGCTAGTGTTGAGATTCCCAGTGTGCTGAATGTTCTCAAAACCAATCGAACTCCTCCCACCTATCACCGAAACAACAAGTTCACTCTTGCTTTCCAGAATATTGTTGATGTGTATGCCGTGGCTACTTATAAGGAAGTTAATCCTGCATTGCCCACTGCCATTACTTTCCCGTTCATGTTCGCAATTATGTTCGGTGATTTGGGCCATGGTTTCATCTTGTTTTTGGCAGCTCTTACGCTTGTTTTGAATGAGAAGAAACTTGGAAAAATGAAGAGGGATGAGATCTTTGACATGGCTTATACTGGTCGCTACATTTTGCTGCTTATGGGCATTTTTGCTATGTATACCGGCTTTTTGTATAATGATCTTTTCTCCAAGTCTATGACTTTGTTCAAGTCTGGCTGGGAGTGGCCCGAATCTTGGGAAGAAAAGGAGACGATCACCGCTACTCAGACCGGCACCTATGCGTTTGGACTGGATCCTGCGTGGCATGGGACTGAGAATAACCTGTTATTTACCAACTCCTATAAGATGAAGCTGTCTCTGTTGATGGGCTACGTTCACATGACCTACAGTTACATGTTCTCTCTCGTTAATTACTTGTTTTTCAAGAGCCCTATTGATATTTGGGGTAACTTTGTTCCCGGATTGTTATTCATGCAGGGTATTTTCGGCTACCTGTCTGTTACCATTGTGTACAAGTGGAGTGTTAACTGGGCAGCTATTGGAAAGAGTCCCCCCGGCTTGCTGAATATGCTTATTAACATGTTTTTGGCTCCCGGCACAGTCGAAGAAGAACTTTTCCCTGGTCAGGCAAAGGTGCAAGTGACCTTGCTTCTCATCGCACTTGTGTGCGTTCCTTGGCTGCTGCTGGCTAAGCCTCTGTATTTGCGAAAGAAGATGCAGCAGCATGCATATGAGTCTTTGGATAATGGCAATGGTCATGCTAATGGCGATGCACTTGAGTCTGCCGAGGCCGCTGACGATGATGAGGAGGAAGGCGGACATGGCGAGAACTTTGGCGACATTGTGATTCACCAAGTGATCCACACCATTGAGTTTTGCCTCAATTGCATTTCACACACAGCCTCGTATCTGCGTCTTTGGGCTCTGTCATTGGCCCATGCTCAGCTGAGTAGTGTGCTGTGGAGCATGACTATCCAGGGAGCTTTCGGAGTGACTGGCATTGTGGGAGTGATTATGACGGTGATTCTGTTTGGCATGTGGTTCACCTTGACGGTAGTAATTTTGGTGATGATGGAAGGTACAAGTGCCATGCTGCACTCTTTGCGTCTGCACTGGGTTGAAGCTATGAGCAAGTACTTTGAGGGAGAAGGCAAACCCTACACCCCATTCAGCTTTGCTAGTATTCTCAAAGCCATTGAGTAGAACACAAGCTTCATAGTATCAGACAGACACAAAGAAGGCCTCAGACTTGTTAAATAGTACTAATAGAATATTGAAGAAGAGCAGTGACGGGGATGTGATTGATGCGCTGCGGTGCTGTTGCGGTGCGGTTGATGTATGGCTGGGACTCACCACCAAGTGTCGCTGAAAATTCAAAAACTGAGTTTCACCTTCTTTCGTCACCAACAATAGCGCTACCATCCATCCCGTCCTCATGGATTTGCTGGCACCGCTTTCTAGCGAGGCACCAGCAGTAGTGGAGCCAACCATCAAAACAGAAGAGCGCGAAAATGACAGCAACACGGATGCATTGCGCACTCTTGAGCAGCTTGATCTCCTTCCCATGGTGCTGGAGCTAATGGAGGGCGTCAGCCAGGGCAAAGTATCACCCAAAGACATCCACAACGCAGTAAGTAAACTTGTGAAGCTGCGGAAAGATATCGTAGAATGCTAACCTAACATTAGGCCGGGCCAATTCGAGCGAAAATTGCTGGAGCACGCAAGGTCCTGGAGCAATGCGAGCACTTGGACCAGAGCGTGGACGACCGTAAAAAGGAGCTGCAGCTGATGCAGGAGAAGATCCAGCGCAAGAGGTAAGAAGTCCAACAGCACACCATACGGACCAATATAATTGAGTACTAATGTTCAGAAAACTGCTTGCTCGCTTCCAGAATGTCATGAACATTGACGACGCAGATATTGCTGACCGCCGTCTGAGCCTAGCCAAGCTGGAAGACGTAAAGCCAGAGCAGCCGGAAGGCATCGACATAGACGAGCCAATGCCAGATATGGAGACCATGGACATTGACACAGAAATGCTGAATGGCCTTGGAGAAGTTTCTCAATAGTGCACCTAGCGTGGTGCTCGGGCTGGGCCAAGCCTGGTCGGTGGTGCTTCTTCGCTCTTTGGACCGATTTGGGCCGACCCACCCCAGTTGGGCCAAGGGGACGTGCAACCTTCCTCTACTCATCTTAGCAGCACCGTGCAATTTGCCAAGTTCAACGTCACCCGCCACCAGCACCGAAGGTCTTTTGAATCCGTCATGTCTTTCTCGGGAGTTTCTTCCTCCAATACGGCTACCACTGATACGTCGCTGTCGGTAGGCAATGAGGAGGATACCCTGTCGCCAGCGTCGGCTCTTGGAGCGATGCTCAGCCAGCACCGACAGCTATCGTCGACCCGTGCGTCAGTCGACTCGGACAGCGATTACCAGAGTACCGGGCCGTCTACAGGATTGAACCCGTCGGCATCAGTGTCCCGCTCGTCCTCGTTCAGCATGCTTAGTACCACTGCTCAGAAGGACGGTGTCCAGGGCCGCCGCCGGCGGTTTTACGACCCCTCTGCGTACTCATCTTGGGTTGAGCGCGCAGGGACCACCGAGCAGGATGTGGAACACGACGATACCACTCCGGAAGTCGAGATTCCAGAAGACGTTGAGGGCAGTTCAGGCAATGAGCAGGATGTAATGACCCCCGAGCGGGCCATTACCCCAGATTTGCGCGACACCCCAGAGCCGGCCGACGCTGCGAGCGAGTATAGCTGGCCCATCGATTCTCCGAACCGCCTGCCTAACATACCCTCTGCACCTCCTGTTACTTTGAACGAGAAAATCCGTCTTTTGCGTACTGGTTCCGTGTCGGGAGCTAACAAGCTGCCGGATATCTATGCGATGAGCGACCCGTACGCCCACAGCGAAGCCAACAGCGTCGTCTCTGAGAATGACGGCAGCGAAGCCAAGGCAGTGGCTTAGAGCGACTGGGCCCCCTACGTTTTATTTTGCTCTGATCTGCCTTGCCGCCTGTGCTCTTTGTTTTCTGCTCTTTTTTCCACTGAAATTGCAGTGCTGCTTATGCATTGCTCGCTTCTGCTATTTATTGCTCGCTGCTATCCAGCCTCTATCTAACTAAACCTGGCTAATGAAACCTCTCTTATGTCTCGTGTGGGGTTGTTGCTTACAAGGCACCCCACCTTCTACCGGTCCGTCCATCTTATATAGGTCATACAAATAATTTTATGGGATATACAAGTGTATACAGCTAGCCAGCTACAAGCCAGACAGACGTAGACGAAGCGGCCAAGTGCTTAGTTCAGCTGGGCGTGCTCGCATGTTGCGGTGCTCAATGGCTCGCAACCCGACCCAACCCCCAAACCACAGTGCAAACGGGGCAATCTTAGCTAGATTGATTAGCCGATAGCTGACCGAGAATAGATCAATGCAAACAGAATGACCAGGCACCAATGAACCCCCACAGTCACGCCTATGACAATATTCCTCTCTAGATGGGCTTTATTCATCTTCTGCCGATACTTTTAGTAATATTCCATGCGCGCTGCTGTCATTGCTGGGGCCGGCTCTTCCGCGTATATCCCATCCCACCTGTTCCCAATGCCGGCCCCGCTGAAAAATTTCAGTTTGCCATCTCCAAACACAGTAAGCACCCGATTCGCTCAGGCCCTGAAGCTGCGCTCTGTACATATTCACCATGGCATCTCCTATATCTGTGCCGTCTCTGACTGACTTCGCCAAGGCGGCGACCCCCCAGACCCCTTCTGTGTGGACCACCAACCCCATTTTGTCATATGTCAATGACATTTACACCTCTGTCGCTGCTCGACGGGAAGCCATGGGCCTCAGAAACCCCGGAACCATGGAGAACCTGACTGCTGAAGTTTCCCGAGACGTGTTCCTGACCAATTACTTCTTCACCGGTTTGCGAGCTGATCTGTCCAAGTCCTTTTCCATGAATCCTGCATTCCAGGTCTCTCATTCCTTCTCGGTCGGTTCCCCCATGATGCCTTCCTACCGATTTGGTGCCTTTTATGCTACGGACAACATTTTCTTCCAGGGCTTCTTGGATAACGATTACTCTCTGTCAGGTCGATTCCACTACGGCTGGAACAAGGGCCAGACCACCAAGGCCAATCTGCAGATCTCTGCTGACCAGCCTTCCATGTTGCAGATTGAGCACGACATTCAGGCTGCCGACACCTCCATCAACATCAAGGCCCTCAATCCATCCTTGCTCGACGGCCCTTTTACCGGTGTCTGCGTCGCTTCTGTTCTGCAGTCCGTCACCCCCAAGCTTGCCATTGGTCTTGAGACTGTTTACTCTCGACAGGCTGCCATCTACCCTTCTGATGCTGCCGTCTCTTATGTTGGTCGATATGTTTCTGGCGACTGGGTCGCTACTGCTCAGCTGCAGGCCCAGGGTGCTGTTAATGCTTCTTTCTGGCGAAAGGTTACCGACAAGGTCGAGGCTGGTGTCGAAACCTCTCTTTCTGTTGGCGGAAACCAGCAGGCTATGATGTTGGGTGCTCCCCCCACCATCGAGGCTAACACTACCATTGGTGCTAAGTATGAGTTCCGACAGTCCATTTTCAGAGGCCAGGTTGATTCTGCCGGTAAGGTTGCTTTCCTTCTCGAGCGACGAGTTCTTCCTGTTGTGTCTGTTCTCTGCGCAGGTGAAATAGACCACTTCAAGTCTACTGCCAAGGTCGGTTTGGGTCTTCAGTTCGAAGCCGGTGGAGAGGAAGCCTTTGCTCAGGCCCAAGAAGCTGCTGCTTACGAGCAGGAGGAGGGTTTCCAGGCTCATCCCCCCATGTAGAGCTTGCCAAACATCGTCGCCTCCCCCCAAAAGCAACATGAACAAGCCCACTGATGATGTTAGTTGACGCATGTAGAATAAATATATTAATGTATATAGCACTGTTACTGCAGATGCGTGTTTCGGTCTGCTAGATTCACGTCTTCCACCACTGTCCTACCTTGGACAGAAAGCCCCCCAAGTAGCCAGCCCCATTCTCGGCATGTCGCAGTGAAGCAGTACGATATGCTAGATCACTTTCTCTGCTATCAACAGAGTTTCCAGGCGAATGATTGAATTGGCCATCGCCTCCCTCATGCTGCACAGTCATGCTGTTATAAATAGGCCACAGAGAGTCGATGGCTTGAGACTGCTGTAGCTGCTGGTGCGGAGTAAAAATAGATGGAGCTCGCAGTTTTTCAGTCAAATAGCTGGATGACGATGAAAACAAATCTCCAGTAATCTGCGAAGCTAGTGTTAAGTACGATGACCGCCAGGCGGAGCCAGAATATGCTCTCTTTGGAACGTAGCTGCTGCTCTGAGGAGAACCATGATATGCAACGTCTAGCCAGTCATCGTCCATTGGCCTAAAGCGCAGAGGGTATGTCGAGGATAGAATATTATTCCTCTGTGCTAGTGGAATTAGAGGATGGCACAGATATGGCGTCGACGGGCTTGCTGGCGACTGGACATTATGGTAAACAAAGCTGCTATTGTCTGTGTCATCCAGAGCATTTTCCGACGTGTTGCTCGTCAGCTCTGTATCCTTTGTAGCATCTGTATCTCGTGTGTATATCGATATGTTGGACGGGTCCAAAAATTCATTGGACTGATGATGTCGGACTGCACTCATGGAGTTATCTAGGTCTGCTGGGCTATCAAGCAGTCCTTCACTCAGATGATCAGTGAACAGATCACCACTAATGTGATTGTTACGCGGAGAGTTCCATGGAGACCCCTCATCAGCAACAAATGTGTCTAAAATAGCATCCAAGGTAGATGTTGCAGACGATGGATGCGAAGTGTTGGGCTTAGGCGAAGGAGTAGTTGCAACAGCCATAGTTGTAGCGGTCGTAGCATTCGCAATCTGTGGACTCACTGGAGGAGCAGCCAGCTCAATTGGTGCAGTAAACGATCTGTGTGGAGAGCTATCTCGGCTCGGTGGGGCCGCAGGCTGTTCGAGCTCAGCAGCTGGTTCTGTCTGGTTGAGACATCCGTCTGACCTAGGCAGCTGCTTTTGAGCAGGACGATGCAGAGGAGTTCTCTCGCCTGGAGTTGGAGTCGTAGCACGCGATGGTGTAGGACTAATATGCAAATCTTCGTCCTCCAAATCGGGCAGCGGCTTATACTCATTGCGGTACAGGCAGGTGGTGCGAAATGCAGTTTCCAGGTGATCCAGTGCTTTGCAGACGCCTTCCTTATCGGTCTCAGGCTCTACCAACTCGATTCTCCAAAATTTGCCTGGAATAGGTTGTGGTAGAATGAACTCGTACACGTTTGTCCTCCACAACCGAGTTCGGGCTAGAATCGGATGCACAAATTTGTTCCCACACTGCAGGAACGCGGCCTTTTTCTCCAAGATCTTGTAAACCTTTATAATACCTTGTGAAACGACGGATTCAGGTGTCCGTGAACTGTTGTCTGGAGGGGGGACATCAAAGTCTCTTGAAGCATTGTAATTGAACACGGTGAACTGCGTGACGCGAGCCTCCTGACCCGCGAACAGCACCACCAGATCATCCAGATCGCCACGGCTACCTCTAGAGCTGGCCATGGCACCGTTGTGACCAGGGCTGGGTAGCTTGTCAAACGACGTGCCCCAGGAAACGCTTCTTTGCTGGCGATGAGTGGCTGGTCTGCCGGACATATTTGTATGAAGCGTTTCAGAATCCTATGGGACGGGATATCCGGCTGTCAGATAATATGAACAAAAGTTCAGAAATAGGATGTCAGAATTATGTCGGCCTCTTCTCTGCTGCTCGCTGCTCTTCCCTGTTTTGCAATGTCCTGTGGTCTAACAGCGTGGTACAGATGTGTTGTGTTCAGCCCCTAAGTTTGAATGATGCACAGGTAAATCAATTAGTTGCCTATCTGGTGAGTTCATCTCTATTGGGGATTCCAGTGGCCATCCCAAATCTGCCACGGAACACACCAAAAATGCCAAACACGAGGCAGCTCGGTACCTGCAGACGTGAGGCTCACTTTAGTGCTAAACTCCTGCTTAATAGCCCTATTTAGTTATATACGCTATATAACTATACAGCCCCTGTGTAATCTGACTGTAACGTCGCCCCTCTCCGCTGCACTTCCTCAGCATGTTCGATGCTCCACGTCCCCTCACCTTTAGCCGGGTGGATCTCCTTGCTTACCAAGACTGGTGTGGACGGCTGACCAAGCAAACTGAATAATCACAACTTGACTGCTCTTACGAAAAATTCACTCTATACTAATAAGAACCGAGAATGCTTAGAGTCAACGCCGGCGTTCGATCATTGCTTTTGCGAGGAAGAAAACAGCAATTTGCTTTAACCAAGCGGTTCAATAGCACTGAACAGCAGGAAACCGTGTCGCTCGCTGACCTACAGGCCGGCCACAAGGAATTTTTCGACTACACCTGGGGTAGATGGGTCCAAAATGACCAGCATGAGCGGGACATCAGAAAGACCAAGTTTTCCATTGAGGGCCTCATTGATGTGTTGAAGGAAAAAGTCGACTATTTACAGAAGTCTCCTTCCAATGCTGAGCTGCAGATCAGATCTATTGGACCCATTCACGAGGGAAAGCATCACAAGGTGTACCGTGTGGATCTGGCTGACGGCAGATCCTATGCTCTGCGAGTGCCATATGCCATTGGTCTTTCAGAGTACCGAAAGCGAAGGATGCAATCAGAGGTTGCAACCATGGACTTTTTATCAAAAAAGCACCAGTTGCCCATGCCAAATGTTTCTTCCTGGTCGCCCACTCAGGATAACCGACTCGGCACTGAGTACATGCTGCTGGACTTTGTTGCTGGCGACACCCTGATGCATGGTTGGAACCCTGCTGTTTTGGACATCAAGGTTAAATCCACTACCATCAAGCCAGTCGTTGACACTTTGGAGCCTATTTTGGCTACTACATTCAACAAATTTGGTTCCTTGTACTTCACCGAAGATGTGTCTGCCGAACTACAGAAGGATCTGCCTTACGATGGCGAGACCGATGGCGAGCTCGCCGACAGATGGAGAATTGGTGAGACCACCGAATCTAGATTTTGGAAGGGCCGACATGAGAACATCGGTGCTCCTTTCCGGGGACCCTTCAACTCTGCCAAAGATTACTTGCAGGCAACTGCTGATGTGCAGCTGGCTTACATAGAAGACGATATGGGTACTAGACTCATGGACCCTGCTTTGAAGCAGCAGCTCACTGATGCAAAGCAGGTTTTTGAATGGTACTCCAAGCTTGTTCCTGTGTTGTTCAATGACCCTTCTATCCCTAACGAGTTGTTCTCCCCTCGAATTCATCACCCCGACCTCAACCCTATCAACCTCATCCATCGAACCGAGCCTGAGAAGACCTATGTGTTAGACTTTGAAAATACGGCCATCCGACCACTTTTGCTACATGGATGTCCTTCTTTTGTGCGAAACAGAGGACCCAAGATTTTCAGAAAGGAGGATATTCCCAATTACGATGAACTCCCCGAACCTGAGAAGAAGACAATCGACCACTTCATGGCTCAGACTCAGAACCAGTTTGCTTTTGAATTTCTACTAAAGTCCAACCAAAAGCTGGGTGAGACATTTTTCCCTGCTTTTTCTCCTAATCTCAAGCGAAGACAGGAGATCGTTGAGACTGCTTTGCGTGTGGATGCTACAACTAAGTCCCACATGGATCTGGAATATGATATTCTCAAGCTTTCTCAGGAATGGCAGTTCCTTGGCTTAGAAGATCAGTCATTTCCTATCGAACTTTCAGATGAGCAGTTTCTAGCCGAGGCTCAGAAAATGGACGGATGGAACAACTACGTCGTTGAAAACCCTTTTACAGAGACCAAGGGCTGGATCCCAATTGCCATTTTTGAAGAGCTTCTAGGTAGAGGCGTTCTGGTTAAGCAGGACAACGGCAACTACAAGCTTACCTCACCTCTTGGCTCGGCATTGTAAATGTTCTAAGCTTTGTAAATATTCAGTACATATTCGTATATAGAAAGTATTGCGATCAATCGCCTATAAATCGTCGGTAGAAACTCTAGGTCGTCCAGTTAGCATATCACTGGCCTGGATGAGACTATTCCAGAATACTCTGTTTGGTCGTCGGGTCTCAATTTCTGTTTCCAGATCCCACAGCGGTTGAATCGGGGTAAACAACAAATGAGAAGCTCGGATACCTGCAACAGTATACATCTCAGACTGGTACATATGCTTCTTCTCACGGATATGCTGTGACTGCTCCAAAAACTGGACGGATCGAATAGCGAGTCGAACGGCACGGGTTCGATCCATAGGGGAGGGTGCACCACCCTGCTGAACGTGACCTGGAATAGCTTCTCTAGCTTCAAAACGGCCGTCAGCTTCATTTTGAATAATTCTAGTAAGATCGTTAGTTCCGAAGGTCTTTGATGCTTTTTCATTTCGAATAATTATTCTACCAGCACGGTCTCGACCCTGATCAGCAGCGAAGCACTTCTTCAAGTACTTGATATCAGAGCCCAGCTGAGCAAACGAGATACCTTCTTCAGGGGTGTAGACAGCATAGGCACCGGTAACCAAAGCAGTATATGCAGCAATATAACCGGAGTTTCCACCCTGAACCTCGACAACAAATACTCTTCGACGAGTAGAAGAAGCAGACTGCCTGATTACATCACAGTAAGTAACCAGAGCGTTCAAACAAGTGTCAGTACCTAAAGAGTATTCGGTTCCCGGGACGTTATTGGAAATGGTAGCAGGCAAGACGACCATGGGGATTCGGAATGCAGGATAGGCAGCTCGGGCCTGCTCAAGCTGGTGAAGAGAAATATAAGCCTCAAAGCCACCAATAATAAGAAGGCCATCAAACTTGTACTTCTGGAAATAATAGGCAATCATACCAATGTCGCACTCAGGGAGGGCCCGATTGGTACCGATTTCACAACCACCCTTATTTGCCCATTCTTCAACCTCAAGCCACTGCAGCTCTCTGACAGCTTCGTGTCGAGTCAAACCAGTCCAACCATTGTTAATAGAATACATCTTATGACCACGAGAGAAGCAGTAGCAAGCAGCAGCTCTCAACGCAGCGTTCATTCCACCTGCCGGAGCACCAACAGAGATAACAGCAAAGTTCAACTTCTTCTCAGCAGGGTACTTGGCATCGTCTCGATCAGCATTATTGATTGTCAAGAAGTTTTGGAGGTGTTCAGAGAATTCCTGGTCTCGTAAAGCCATAGCACCCTTGAAGTCCTTCTGATTGATGCACTTAGCAACCTTCTGAGTCAAAGCCACAGCGTCCATCAGGTTTCGTCGAACAATCTTGTTCTCCTCAATACCGATCATGGGAGAAGGAGTTTCGGGAGTGGCGGAGAGAATAGCATCAACAGCATCAATACCCTGGATAGTAGCAAGAAATCTATCAAAGGCAACAGCAGTGCCACCACGCTGAACGTGACCTAAAGTAGTGACTCTAGTATCAAGGCCGATCTTAACAAGAGCATCCTTGACGTCATTGGCACTAATAGGATTCAGATCCGTATCAATAGCACCTTCAGCAACAATAACAATTGTCTTTCGCATACCCTTGGCACGATGTCGCAGAACGATTTCATTCATTGTGTCGACCCATTCGTCCTTCTTGGGAGGCTTCTCTGGAATGAAAATGAAATCAGCACCACAGGCCAGGCCAGCCATGAGAGCCAGCCAGCCACAATGTCGGCCCATTACCTCAATCACGAAAGCTCGAGAGTGCGATTGAGCAGTGGCATCAATATAGTCAACGGCTTGGCAAATTCGGTCCAGAGAGGAGAATGCTCCAATAGTTACGTCAGTAGAGCTCATATCGTTATCAATTGAGCCAACAAGACCGCAAATATACAAGTGCTCGTGGCCCTTGACCTCTTCTGGAGTGACAACGCCAGTATCCAACAGCTCTTTCAGCAAACCAGGCCAGTCAGCTCGGAACAAATCGGCACCAGTGAGGGAGCCATCACCACCGCAGACAATCAGAGCATCAATGCCATTTCTGATCATGTTTGCAGCAGCCTCCAATCTACCAGCACGTTCTCTGAACCTAGCACATCTAGCAGTACCAATTGAGGTACCGCCAATGCAAAGATAGCCTCGGACATCATCCCAGGACATTTGTTTAATGAGCGATCCACCCTGGACCAGACCCTCGTAACCTTCGAAAATTGCAAAGGCATCACATCCTCGTGAAATTGCGGCTCGTACAACTGATCGGACACAGGAGTTCATACCAGGAGCGTCACCACCAGATGTCATGACAGCAATTCGCTTCTTAGGAGCATCTTTGGCGGCCTCGTCGACTGCCTTTCCAGCATTGTTGAACTTCTCCGACTCGTAGAGAACGTCTTCACTAGCAACAGTGGGTCGAGCCTCGGCTACACTATATGGGGTGCGTCTAGTGGTGAACCCAATGAGGTTGCCAAGAGGATCATAGCCGTAGGTCTCAAAAGAAGCCGACTCGGAAGGTCGGTACTGAACAGCATGCTTACCATTATGGGAAAGAACCTTTCCGGCCTCAGCAATATCACGGACATAGAAGACGAAAGAGGGTGAGAGTCCTCTCCAATCCGTTTTCTTGAACTGATCCTGGAGATGATTCTTTCGGGTCTGTGCCTCATCGATGCTGAGACCCGAATCGATGAGCCGTACCTTGATGGTTGCTCCAAAAGAAGAAACGGCAATGTCGCTTCTGATGGAACCGGGGCCAGCCTTCTCTCCCGGGCTGTGGGTGGGGAAGATGCTGGTCATCCACTGCTCGTCGATAGCATTCTGAGCATGTGAAGCATTACCCTCGTGAGAGCCCTCCACATTGTATTCCTCAACAGTGATGAAGCCAAGCTTGCTGTAAAACTCGATAGTCTCATTGTACAACGCTCTGTCCTTAGTGACCAGAGACAGGAAACTGACACCGCAAGAAATCGTGGGATCCATCTTTTGAGGTGGGCGTCCGGTTAGTAGGAGGTTGGCTTTTTTTGGGTGCGGAGAACGGGAAAGCTTGGGCTGCTGCACTTCCACACCCCACCAGGCAGCCCATGCAGGCAACGGGCAGCGGAACAACAGGTCGTTTGACTTCTGCTTTTCAGGATTTACTCACCTTGACAGCAATTAATTCTCTCAGCTAGCAGACAATGGGGATCTTCTTCTACAAAGAACGAGAAACTGATCAGCTACAAAGAAAACCAGTCGGAAGATCGGATGGATACTTTTCTACCGGCGGCTTGTTGGTGTTAGTACAAAGGCAAAGAAGGGCAGCCTTGACTCGCGCACCACCCAAGTTTGCTCGGCACCAAGCTTGGCCGACATTTGACAGATTCCGAATGAATTCACTCACCTGACGGATCAATTCAAAAGAAGCAATGGATAGAAACAAAACGGTCCCGGCTTTGCGAATCAGGGGCGGTTTTTTGGTTCGAAAAGAGCTCTGCTCAACAATTTGGGCAAATCGCAAAAATATAGAGATGTAGAAACAAGGGCTGATCGCCGCCAGAGTAACGAGACCTAAGGGCAAATCAGACAAACAAGCTTGCACGCGAAACAGCTGCCACAGAAAACGGCAGTTGAATTATATAAGTCCGGAAAAACTAGTAGACGAAGTTAGCAGGTACAGAGAATGCGAACAATTCCTGTCAAATGTTCTGTAATTGTGCAAAAAAAAGCTGCGTAGTGCTTGTATTTCAGTGTGATGCTCTCTTCGCACCAGGCTGCTCTATATACTTTTGGACTTATCCGCTCGGATCATTTTTCATCACCTGTTCGTCGGGGCCCGCCAATTGGTGCCTGGAATCACCAACGTGCCCGCTATGGACTTCTCAGCTTATTTATATCGCCGCTACGACCAGCACGCGCTCTTGTCAGTCCACTACTTGTCTCCATTTACAGGCCCCCTTTCTCCACGTATTGCATCTCCCCTCCAGCACTGCTTGTACTCCTCAAGCTCCGCTGCTGCCAGGGCCGCCGTGCCCGATCTACGTCATGAGCCGCCCGCCCTCCGACAACGCCAAAAAAAATCCAACAATCCCATATGTTGGCCGCACCAGCCGCTGATGCCCTTTTGAATCAAATCAAAAAACCGAGTCACATGACGGCTTCCGGGTAACCCAACCTCCCCAGGCCAGCATCAACGATCGGTTGGCGGGCTGAGCCTTCTTGCAATATCCACAGAACCAACTGCACCGCATTGAACGGCAATCGACGATGCCTGGCCCACCACCACCACCCCCGCCGCCCCCACCAATGGCGTTCGGGTCTTTATCGTCTTCACAGACAAATGCACCTGCAAGACCGGCTGCTACCGGCGCTGCTCCCAGCACTGATGCGCTTTTTGGCGATATTAGAAAGGGAATGAAGCTGAAAAAGGCCGTCACCAACGACCGATCTGCTCCACAGACCGGCGGAAGAATCCTTGATGCTTCCGAGAGCTCATCTTCTGGCTCTCGTGGTGGTGCTCCTGCTGTTCCCGGTGGAGGAGCCCCCAGAGTGCCTTCTGCGCCTCCTCCCGTCCGTGAAGAAGAAGAACCCGCTGCTCCCCAGCCATTGGCCGGCCTCTTTGCCGGTGGAATGCCTAAATTGCGTCACAGAGGCGGAGGAGTTAGCACAGGTGCCGATGAGTCGTCGTTCTCGGCGAAACAGAGCTCGTCGTTTGGCGGAGGATCTGCTCCAGCTCCACCAAAGATGGGCGGAGCGCCTGCAATTCCCTCAAAAGGTCCCCCAGCAATCCCTGGCAAAGCTCCTCCAACAATCCCTTCAAAAGCTACACCGGTACATGCTGGAAAGCCACCGGCAATTCCTGGCTCCAGACCCGGTCGCGTGCCCAGTGCACCCTCTGCCAGGCCCGCCGTGCCCTCTTCTTCAGCTCCTCCTCCACCACCTACTGCTCCACCTGCAGCACCTAAAGCACAAAAAGCTTTTGGTTTCAATTCAATACCCAGTGCGCCGCCTCCTCCTGTGCCTGGTGCTCCGGCCATTCCTGGATCAACAAAAGTGCATGTTCCTTCTGTACCTCCAGCAGGACCACCTCAAATCTCTTCACTGCACGCTCCGAAAAAGCATCCTTCACTTCCTACAGGAAGACCTGCTGTGCCTCCATCTGCGCCTGCTCCTCCCCCTCCTGCTCCGGTAGTACCTTCAGCTCTGGTCTCCAAGCCTCCGCCAGCTCCGGCCCTTCCCTCTTCATTTAGTACCAAAGCTCCTCCTGCCCCTTCATTGCCATCATCCTTTGGATCAAAGATCCCTTCTGCACCACCTCTTCCTGGATCTGCGCCTCCTATCCCTGGAGCAGCCGTCAATTCTAAAACTTCATCGGCATCCACGCCAGCTGCACCTCCTCCCGCACCTCCTGTGCCATCATTCCACGCGAACAGCACTCCTCCCCCTCCTGCTCCACCACTACCAGCTACATCCACACCAGTTGTGCCTCCCCCTCCTCCCCCTCCTCCTCCTGCACTTTTACCAGCTATGAGCACGGGACCGAAGCCTCCATCGGCCCCTCCAGCAGCACCTCCCCTTCCTTCTATCATCACTGCTCCCAAATCCCCAGCCTTCCCCCCGGCAGCTCCTCCACCCAAGGCACCATCTGCCCCTCCTCCTACATTATCGGTGCCTTCTCGAAGCACTGCTCACTCTGCATCTTCATCTGTCTCATCGATTAACACGACACATTCGACTGCACCTTCTGCGCCTCCTCCCCCTCCCCCGCCTGCAGCGCCCTCATCGCCAGCTCCGGCACCTCCTTCACCTTCTTCCTCAACTTCATCCCGATCGACTAGCGGTTTCATATCTCGAAGAGCTGCATCTGGCCATCACAGACAGCCACCTGCCCCTCCTGTTTTGGGGGATATTCGAAAGATCGGCGCATCTGCGTACACCATCACTGCTCCTAACGGACACAGCAACAGTGGATCGAACAACAGTGACAAGAAGCTGGTCATTGATGATGCCAAATACAAGTTCAAGAATAAGAGTGCACTTCCAGTTCCTCGAAAATTTCAGGGCAAGCAAAAGCTGTATCCGAGTGGTCGAGGCAGCAGTGTGCCTTTGAACTTTGC
Source organism: Zygoascus sp. PK3305 (assembly GCA_023628935.1). Lineage (NCBI taxonomy): Eukaryota > Fungi > Ascomycota > Dipodascomycetes > Dipodascales > Trichomonascaceae > Zygoascus > Zygoascus sp. PK3305. Next base: position 728,554 of record JAMAJS010000006.1, read on the forward strand.
TACGCTCGGCTAGCGACAATGAAAATGCCCTTAAAATAAAGTACTGAGAGAAGATCGGCGCTTGAGCACCATAAATTATTATTATATATACATCAACTGTAAAATTGATCTGAAATCAATCACATCTTCCATCTGGCCAGCCGTTTTTCCATCGGTACTTCCACTCCGAGCATTTGAAAGTCTTCTTTCCAAGTTTCGTGTTCACAGCATTATGTGCGTCACAGAGCCAGAGGCTCAATTCTTCTCGGGAAGCAACCTTTGGTTGATTTTCTTCCTCGGCGATCCAGCCTCGAAAGTCTTTGGCGCACCACCAGCAGGGATACACCTTGGAGAACGTGTTGAGGAACGACATCATTTCAACCTGCTCGGAGAAGCTAGGTTTTTCTGGATAATTGGCAGCCATAGAATGCAGAAATGTCCAAGTACTTCTACCAAGTTCCTGCGAATCAGGCGGACAGTCGCTGGGATACGTGTCGGCGGGTTCTTTGGTTGAGCTCGTAGTAACAGCTCCAGCGACCAACCCAGCAGCTGCACCAGCTGCACCAGCTGCACCAGCCGCAGCACTACTAGAGCTCAACCTAGGAACAGGCTCCTGCTTGGAAGGACCTTTTTGAAAGCTGTTGGCCATCTTAAAGTCTAACAGGCTATTACATTGTCGACACCTGCGGGTTAGCTGAAGCTATTTATCGGATCAGCAGTGTCGGCCAAGGCAAGCCTCGCCCCCCACCAAATCAGATGATTGCGGTTTTTGTGGGGTTACTTACGGTTTGCCGTCTGCATCTAAAACTACCTTGCGGCCGTTTATATTTACGATCTTGCCTCCGGGGGGGACGGCGGTCATTGTTCTATGCTGATTACCGGTATTAGTAAGATGGGGGAACTGATCTGAACGATGAGCCATGCCGACATGGGGTGAACAAAAATCTACACGGCAACAGGAGACAACGGCGTCAGCCACCTGTTGCCAAGGGGCGTCATTACAACGACAAATTTTCCTAAATATTTCTATATGATACGTTAGTCCGTTATATATACACTTCACCTCATTTGCATGGCGTGGACTGACACAAGGAAAACGAGCACTGTTAGCTGGTGTATCTCATTATGTGGGTTTGTCCCTCAGTGGGAGCACTGCAGTTGGCCGACCTAGAAGCACTAGCTTATTTCACGAACCACCGAACCAGTTTCTTCAGATGCGTTTCGGGAAAAGAAATCCTCGGTACGGATGGGTCGCACCACAATGTCAGTTTCATCGTTGACCCGCTTACCATCCACAAAGTTCTGGCGAATGTACTCCCTCATGGGCACCATAGCTGCATTGCGGCATACTTCTCGAATATCTGATCCACTCATACCAGACGTCTGTTCCACGACAAACTCTATATCAAAGCTATCCTCAAGCTTGGCGCCCTTTAGCATGAGATCCAAAATCTTGCGTCGCTCGGGTGCCAGTGGCAAGGAGACAGCAAATCGCTTGGGCATTCTTCGCAGAATAGCCGAGTCGATATCATTGGGGCGGTTGGTTGCGCCGAGGACCACAATTCTACCTTCAGATGTAAGACCATCCCAAAGGGTCATAAACTCGGCCTTGAGCATCGATGTTAGCTCGTGGTCGGACGAAGATCTCTCCCGCAAAAACGAGTCGATCTCATCAATGAAGATAATACAAGGCTGCAGTTTTTGGGCCAGGGAGAAAATGGCTGCAACAAGCTTGTTGCTTTCACCAAACCACTTGTCCATGATCGTAGACATTTTGACATTGATGAAGTTGGCCGACGACTCTGCTGCCAGAGCCTTTGCCAGCATGGTCTTGCCACAACCGGGGGGGCCGTACAGCAAGACACCCTTCGGAGCCTGCAATAGGGAAGATTGATGCGTATACAACCCAGGTCTATGAATTCGTTAGCCAAATTTTGCGACCACGGTGTTAAAATGGCCCCTTCAGCCAGCAGGACGAGGGGACAAGACAAAGATATCAGATGAATATAACTAGAACGCCACAACATAGACAGTGAAGCGACAAGCATTCTAGAAACATTCCAGAAACCCAATATCTATGGTCGGTCCATATCCTAAGTCTCGTTTCAACCGCCCTCCTGCACCTTGCGCAATACTTACACTGTCAATGGGTACAAGACCGATTCTCGCAGCTCATCAATAATGCCCTCCAGGCCACCCACATCCTGGAACCCGACTTTGATTTCGCTAGGAGTTATGACACTCTGCACGATAATCTGCTCATACTCGTCCAACTCCAAGTCGAGCTCGGGGTACCGAGCCTGGAGCCGAGCCAGACTGGCATTTGCCTTTTTGCGGGCCCCGCTGGACTTTGGCCCATCGCCTACTTGCTGTAGCAGATGACTAAAAAGATAATAAATACTAGTGCTGGCACCTATGAAGAGTGCCACATCTACCAAAATGCGAGGATCAAACCGTAGCTTTGACATTTTTTCCAGAATTCGACTGTGGGGTGGTGTATGAGGCAGGAATTGGATTCCACCGCCAGTTCCAGTGGTGAGGCGAGCGACCTAAAATGGCACGGCTGTAAAACTATCGCTCTTCCCATCAATCAGCAAAGTGAGCAACGATGGATCTCCAGGCACTCAAGCTGCGTGTGGAACACCGGAAGAACAGACTGAAAGAGGAGGAAGTGGTACTTGAAACACTCAAAAGAGATTGTATGTGTTGCCAATGTGGTGAAGTGAAATGTGATGGTGTTACGAAGTGGACCCCAAGAAGCTAAACTAACTAACCTAAATGTCAGATCAGCTGGCCCTTTCCGAGTACATTACAGCGCTGGAACTCAGTTCGTCGCGAGAGGCAGATAAATTTGACACTGAAACACGACTATGTAACGAGAGCTCATCTCCTTTCAAGTCTTTGAATGTGCAAGAAGGGCAAACCTCGCCTATCAAGATACACAATACGCTGGCGCGCTCTACGCGTACTCCCATGGCCGACATCTCCAACAGCACACAAAATGGCCAACAAAAGGGTTCTGTCCTAGAGAATATCATCAAGAGCCCTAATAGGGTTATTCCTTCTAGCCAATTGTCAGAAGCAACCAACGATGAGCTGTCTTCATCTCCGTTGCGTGTTACTTATATCAAAGGTGATCCTGACAGGCTCCAAAAGGTGTCTTTTGAGACTCAGCAGGGCTTATTTCCTGAGAGTATTGATCTGGCTGATGATGGAATTCCACTTATGAAGGAAGATCAACCTATCGATCCGGCAGAAGAGGCGGAGACCCAAATCCTGGCACCTAATTCACCCACTCCAACAAGGAAGAAGGCTCGATTCACTCTCAATTCTGGCGATTTCAACCAGGAAATCGATTATGATCTTAAGACAGGCCGAAGGGAGGCCACATTCTCAAGACCGCCGCAGTTCCAGCTGCCAACTCCCCAGACTAGTGGTCCTGCTGATCCTGGTATTGTCAAAGGTAACCATACGATAGACTCATGGCTAAAGAAAGCTGCTGGCCAACGTGATCAAACTTCCGATACGCCTACTAGGGCACGAAAAGCTTCTGCTGCACCCCCCAGAGCCTCAACTTCGGTGGCTGCACACCCCGCAATTTCCAAAGGTGAAGTCCTGCCGAAATTTGAGAGTTATGAAGCGTTCTACAATTTTGCAACTAGTTTGACATGGAAAAAGAGCGATTTCATTGTAAACCCTGAGGCTAATGATAATGTGGCTTTTGCATTTAAAGAAACTCTGAGAGGAAAAGCACGACACTGTCTGCACGGTGCTTCTTGCAAGAGCTGTGACAAATTCTATGAGCTTGCTGGGCCCGTACCTTTAAATTCGAACTCAAAAGCTACTAGTAGCACTCCTCAGCAGAAGGCTTCGAGGCATCGGGATCGGTGGGCGAGGGAAGACTCACCCCCCGGTTTCTGGAGAGCTGGATTCCCGGACACCCAGGAAGAGCAGGAGGACGCGTTAGCTTTAATGAAACAAAAGGAGAAACAGACTCATGACCGTCTCTTGGAGTCACTGACTCCTATGGGGCTCTTTATGTTCAAGGATCTCAGGTATCGACAAGAAATGATAAGGGTTATTGGCAAATAAATCTCGCGTACCCGACATTTCAATATTTAAAACAATAGTATTACATGCATCTCATTAAGTATTACAAAATAAATAATAGGCTAGGTATGAGCCACTATTCGGTGGTTGGATCTCCGGTATCCTCTAGAGCACTTGCTGCACTAGTCTCCTGAGGCACAAAATCATCCATCCAGTACATGCGAAGGTCGCCCTGTCTATCAAAAGCGCGTGCATAACTACTAGGATCAAATCTCTCCTTAAACAAAACCTGTAGCATAGCGCCGAACCCGTCTTTCGTAAACTCCTTTTGAGCTCTGGGGCCCAGACATAGAAACTCCTTAGGCTCCTCGCCAGTTCTCTCTATCACCTTACGAGAAAGAATGTATCTTGTATCTCTCATACTTGTGAGAAGAGAATCTACATTCTCGATTCCTTCCGAAAGTATGTCTGTTACACCCATTTTCGGGAGCAAATCTGTGACGAGCTTATTCCGCTTGATTACTCCTCCGTTGAGAATAATCAAGGCGACCACAACAAACACAGCGCCCATATGGACGTTCTCATAAGAAGCCTTTGGAGGAGGTACAGCCTTCCTGTAAACTTCTGGAAGTGTAGACGCCAGCATCAACACGTCTGCTTTGATTGGATCAATCAGCTTTGTAGCACCATCGCCATCCGTTTTCGATTGAGTGGCAGCTTTTGAACCAGCAGCAGGCTTCATACGATGAGGAACATAGGACTCTGGAACGCCAACAAGCTGCATGCCAAATTTTTCTTTTAGAAAGGTTTGCACTTCAGGGAACACCGATTTGTAGACCTCTTGGTTCCTCAACCCGACAGCTCTTTTGCCAATAATGTCGCTGTAAATAGTGCTTTTCCTCAACAAGGTACGAGAAGTTTCACATGCCAGCGCCAGCTTTACAATATCACCCACAATAACCTGCCGTGTATGTTCATCTGCAGTTCTAACTCTCTCTCTGCCGTTAATCGCATCCTCAGGATCCTCATTTTCCTCATTGCGCGTCGACGGGCCAGCATTCGCAGACTCTTCTCCTGAGAAATCTGCCTGGCCTTCATAATCATCAGGCGCTCTCCCTGGACCGGATCTTTTCTTTCTCTGTCCAGCTTTAGCTGGCATGATTGATGGTTGATAGCGCGGTGTGAACGTTCGCTAGGGGTCCCGTAGTGTTGCAGCTATAGTGTATATCTTGGCATGCTTCCCGTGCCTAACAGATCGCACGAGAGAGAACCCCTGATTAAAAGTCTATACTTCAATTGCGAATTAGTGAGGCTCTACGTAAGGAAACATAAGTGATGCTGGACATAGTAGCAGTGCCTTCAAGTTGGAGAGAAGTGGGTTGTTTTTGCTGTCCACTGATAGTAGTGAACTGTGGGTGCTCTCACCGTTGAAACTAGCTTACCTGGGCAGCTGTTACATACATAAGGTATTAGGGAAAATTCATCGAACGGTCAGGTTGGGTCCGAGAACAAGCGTATGCTACGGCTTAAATAGTCTCTAGGAGAATATAATTGTTGTGTTTTATACTGCGTGTGGAGAATTGTCAGGCAAATTAATAGGGAATGTACTATTTGTTTACCATCAGAGCAACGGAACACTGCGTATTACCAAGAAGCCATGAGAAATGCAAAAGCCAAGTTGTCAAAATACTCGAAAAGACTGTGATGATTATTTTCAGCCCTTATTTTTGGCAATAATCTTGAGCGCTCTCTGGCCAAAATTGACATGATATGGGCAGGATGAGCATGAGTTAACAGTGAACCGAAAGAGCCTTAATTTTTGTCAGCCAATTTATTTGTTTATTAAATTAGAAATTTCCGTAGCTATTTCTATAGGAAGCCGCATATTCTACTGCAGCTTTCTGATTTCATGAGCACTAGACCCTTTCAACGGTGTTCAACGGTACTGTAGAGATAAGCCCGTTTCGCCGCACGAGGGCTTCAAGCCGCTCAGCAACTTCTTGGTGCCGAGAAGCGTTTCTCTCAAGCACAATTCTCTGCTTTGTTGCCAATCTTTCTTTTTTTTCATTTGTGAGAGAGATCACCGATCAAGAGATTCAAGGCGCAATTGATAATTAGGCACATTTCGCTTAGAAAGCAGTTACTGTCGAGGCTCTGAGATTCTGCCTTGGGCTCCTAATACTCTCCAATATGATGTGAACCCTAGCCTATCCCTCATTTTTCATATCTCATCACAGAACATCAGCGTTGAGTCTTTGCTGGCAAAGAACTTTCTATATCCGTGTAGTATGGCCTAGTGTTTTGATACAACCGATTTGGAAGAGGTTATTGGAGGCAATGAATGTATTCGAACAATCTTGTCTGGCAGCTTTATCCGAGCGGGGGGCATGAGCTAGGGTTAACGTTATCGGGAAAGGACTTTTCGGTCTCGGTTGTTACTCAGTTTAATCGAGCATGGATATTAGAGAAGATCGTTCATCTTTCTTGTATTTACAGTTATATACGGAATATTTAGTTCTATTTCTACAAGCTTTAGACGTTCTGTTTACCAAGTTCCACTCAAAACACCTCTAATCGTGGTGCCAGACATCCGCTATGTGTTCAGCCTTGCGATGCCACAAGATCGGCTGGCACATAAAAATATAGGATGGCTTGGTCTCTACTCGAGCCGCCGAGCAGCTTCCACTTCCAGAAAGAGGGCCTGAGTTACTACTAATCTAAATTCTATTACGACTAGAATAGAACCTAATTCTCGGGAAAAAGGCGAGTTTGTGCGACCATCGGCCTTCAACGGAGCTGTTTAATAATCACTCTGAAGCCGCACGGAACCGGCAAGATCGCTAATCCAACAGTCGGGAAAGATATTTGTGAGAGGAGCAAGGCGACTACTGGTAAAATGCCGCCGCTCAGTGGGAATCTCTATGCCGGTGCTAAAATTATCTATTTCTGTTTAGCTGCATAGTTGTGGCATGTGCGAGGTGGTTCGCCGATATCGTATGATACCTGGTGGAGTCTTCTTGTCCGTGCAGTAGAGTCTGAGGAGGACCTTACCAGCAGCCTGACAGTACAGTACAAATAAAGCCGTGCCATTCATATTAAGCAACCTAGGTATACGAAAAGACAAACAACGGTAAAGGGGCATAGCCTTTGCACATTTGTAATAGGTTTTTATGACCGCCGCGCAGTTGAGCGGCATTTGATGCAGCCCACTGGCATATTCCTGTATATTTCTTTGTAGTTACATCATCACCACATGCGGCTTCGGTATAGGACGATCCGAGTCTCAACCTCGAGCTGGAATATAAAAGGAGCTAATTTCTCCACCAATGTATATTATCCAGGAAGCTAGAGTTTTCTCTATTATCACTTATACATTTTTATTTACCAATGTCTACTGAAAATTTGTTCAAGCCTATTAAGCTGGGTAGCAGCGAACTCCAGCATCGACTGGTATTGGCCCCATTGACCCGACGAAGAGCCGACGACGATCACACTCCTAATGAGCTAATGGCTGAGATGTACGGTCAGCGATCCGAGCAGAGTCCCGGAGGTCTACTGATCTCTGAGGCTACCTTCATCTCTAAGCGTGCCGGTTTGTATGAGAACACCCCTGGTGTCTGGAACGACAAGCACATTGCAGGCTGGAAGAAGGTGACTGATCGTGTCCACAAGAACGGTAGCAAGTTCTACATCCAATTGTGGCATCTGGGTCGAAACTCCTCGGTTGCTTACAATGCTCGAGAAGGTGTTCCTAACGTGTCCCCTTCTGCAGTTCCTCTGCGTGCCCCCAATGCTACTTCTGGTGAAATTGCCCCTGTGCGCGAAATGACCAAGGCTGAAATTCAAGGTGCTATTGATGACTGGGTTCAGGCTGCCAAAAACGCAATTGCTGCAGGTGCCGACGGCGTAGAAATCCACGGTGCTCACGGTTATCTGCTGGCTACCTTCCTAGACCCGTTTGCCAACCAGCGAACTGATGAGTATGGCGGTTCCATTGAGAACCGAGCTCGTCTTGTACTGGAGGTTGTGGATGCGGTTTCGGCCGCAATTGGACCTGAACGGGTTGGTCTCCGTCTGTCTCCATGGCTGAACAATGCGCTGGATGAGTACGATGTCAGCCCCATCCCACAGTTTTCCTATGTTATCACCGAGCTTCAGCGAAGGGCTGCTGCTGGTAAAGAGCTTTCCTACATTCATGTTGTCGAGCCCCGTGTAGCTGGCCATCTGGATTTGGAGGAGATTGTTGGTGACAATGAATGGGTCCGAACCATCTGGTCCGGTACCCTCATCCGTGCTGGTGGAATGAACAGAGAGCGTGCCCTCGCGTTCACTAGCAAGGACAATAAAACTCTTACTGCTTTTGGTCGATACTTCATTGCCAACCCTGACTTGTTGCAGAAGCTGAAGTCCGACGAGCCTGTGTGGAAGTACGACAGAAATACTTTCTACACCCACGATGCTATTGGATACACCGAACTGGAAAGTGTTCACAAGATCAAGGTGGAGATCTAAGTTACTTTATTTATTTTATGCGGAAGTCTATCTCTTACTTAAGAGTGGCAACAATAAGTGCAAAGGCTGTCTGTTTGTTATTCCGAGTTTTCTTCTGGTGTGCCAGGACGTATTTATTAGATTTAGTTCTAGAGTCTGGTTATGTAATTAAAATTGCGCATACTTTTACTGATATATGATAGGCTATTTGCTCCTCTGTATAATGATTTTAGTATTTTGGATATTAAGTCGGCTAGGATCGCCTATATGCATGTAGTTGCGCCTCGTGCTTCTCGAGTCTAGATCACACCCAGAGAACACCACTGGCTCCAACGAAGTCTGGATACGACTGATCTGGAACGGCATCATCATCCGAAAGGGATGAATGACTCAAGGACTGGCTTTGAAATATTCTGAGGAAGATGATCAGATGCTTACCGCTTGGGGACGGTGCTGCAGCAGTGATATTGACTTGCCTATGAAATTAAAGGAAGAGCCTTTCAAGAAATATCATCGAGAATACTTCTACATACCTGGAGATCTAGGATGTAACTATATCACGGGCTTATATGCTAAGCTGTACAAATAGCGTATTATAGAATTGAATTTTAGTTATACTTAATACTAAACTTTGTTGCTGTTGTTATATTCTCTCTGTGTGTTAGCCGAGCGTCGGTTCTGGGCAGAGAAAGTACGGTACCTGATTAGCCATTCTACAAAGATTCAGCCGAACTCTCTTGGCCGCTCACAGAACAGGAAGAAAAAGAACATCTTTAATAAAGCAATGGTGAATGAGTATTTATTTGAATACGTAAAGCATTGAGGCATCCACAAGCTATTAAAAATTCATCAGAAAGCCTCGTCGGCATATTAAGCGTAGTAATTTGGCGAACAAGGGTTACTATTACTCTAAGATGTACCCATAGTAAGACTAAACTCATTAAATAATACATACATCATAATGATCACGAAGCCGTGCTAATGATATGATCAGTTGAGCTTTTTAGGCCCACTTTCCAAGCAGAGCCATAAGACCAGCACCCCATAGGACGCACATAAGCTGAAAAAAGAGCTTCTTCAAAGACTTGGTTCGATTCTCATTGAATAGGAAATCTCTAGCAAGCAGCTCAACCAGACCAGTGTAGATAAGGATACCAGCAGAGATAGAGTCAAGAACACCTTGAATGACATTAGCAGTGTATGAACCAGAGTTATAAGTCGTCCTGACGCCAAGTCCAATTGCCACACAGATAGGGGTTGTCAGACCGTAAAGAGCACACAGAGCCCAGGGCCACCATTTCTTGTCCTTCGGGAAAGGGATGGCTGAAAGTCGTGAGCCAATACCTAGACCCTCAAAAGACTGATGGAAGACTAGCACAGGATACAAGGTCTTGAATTCATCTCCAACAGCACCCAGGTTCAAACCAATCATGACCGAGTGGAAAATGACTCCAAACTCCAGAATAAGAAATGCAGCGATCTGTGATTCAAAAGACTGTTCAACAGCAATAGAGTCAGCGTCACTGGAGTCGTAGTCAAAATTATCCTTTTCGCTAGTGGCAGCATGGTGATGATGGTGCTCAATAGAGGCTTCGCCATCGCCATGAACATGAGCTGTACTTGGCTCGTCACCAGCAGGAGCAATGATGTTGCTCAAGTCACCATCGTGATTGTGCGCAATGCCATACTTTCGCTCGACATAGACAGCGGAGAACAAGTCGAGGGCAAAAATGAAAAAAGTAGTAAACAAGATGATGGCAGGAACCCAAGAGTAGTCAGCCCAATGCCCGGTCATGCCAACACAGGTGTTGGGCCCAATTTCGCCATATGCAGGATCTAACAGATGAACAAAGGCAGTTGCGACGATAACACCGGTGCCGAAGTTTCGAGCAAACAAGTAGGCATATTCCGGGATTCTGAGAGACTTGAAACGCTTAGCGAGAAGAGGGAAAACAGTGAAGCCGGTGGAGACGACAAGAATGACAAAGATGGCGGAAATTCTTGCGCCGAGATAACCATTGTACTCATTTCCTCCAAAGTAGACACCTTCGATAACACAGACCTTCCAGTTATCGGGAACGTCTTCGTCACCGATAGTAACGGAATCAGGATCCCACTGCTTGTACCAAGGTTCAGCCATAATGATTGAATATTGTGTTTTTTGTCCAGCTGCGTAAAGCTGTTAATGCGATTGGCTGAGAAGAAAATTATCCACCTCGAACTGTCGTGATGGTATGGTGTAAATCCGTCAGTCTGCCCGTATCAAATTATATAAATAAGATCGGATCTACAAGATCTCTGATTATTTTTCTTTGCTTCTGAAACGACGGACTAAAAGTGGGCCTGATGGTACTTCTATATAGTTAAAAATTTGGGCATAACCCTCAAGGTATGTGGTTGTGTAACCTGCAAGGTGTAGCAGATCTTTCCAGCCGCATCTCCGACGGCTCTCTCCAAGCGAAAGCCCGCGCAATTTGAAAGTGACTCAAGATAAGAGGTATAGACAGCGTAATAAGCCCCCTATATAATAATGTTAGTACACGATACATAATGTGATAGAGAAGTATAGAATTAACACCATCTTTTTACGCCGGATATCGGATTATTGCATTGTTGATTTTTTGGTTGAGGCTGGCTTCTTCGGCATGCCTTGCCGCACGGCGCCTGAGGAAGAGCGCATTCCTTACTGGCTGACAGACCAAGATCATAGTGATTGCAGTTTCTTTTGATTCTATGAAATCAGTTGCCCCTAATATTACTTACGTATTGGATCTCTTACTGCAGAAGAGTAATAAACTCCATCGCCAATTACGGGCATAGCATTACTCTGCGCGGCAATATCTGCAGCAGGCGATGACCGTCTCAGTACAAAATGCGACACTTGAGGGAATTACTAGCAAAGGTTATCACATTATTGGGGATGGTTTAACATGTTGAACTTCGTAAAAGGGTTTGACAGGTTACCTCTATCACGACCGGACACTCCTAACCTACAGACAAAGTTAGCAGCAGCTAGATCCAGCATGCGGTTCTCATTGATGGCTATGGGGAAATTAAATTAAGTCTCTCACTGCTTCAAGTCCCTACAGTGTGGTCCTGATCTGTTGAATTATCTGGTGGTGTGCCAACGGCACCTAGGTCCTCCAAGGTGTTATAGAATGCAGTCTCTGCTTAACAACGTTGATCCTATGTAACATCTCTCAATTATGAGAGAGGAAAAAAAATTTCACTAAAGCCAAACTAACCGAAAAAATCTGGTGACTAACATTACAGGTTATAGCGCATCTGAACTTGGTAATTATTTCATTGTTCTCGGCAGAGGACAGCTAATAGGGACTTCCAAAGTGAGCAGCTATTCCAGAGAAAGGGTACCAGCTAGAAAGAAAAAAAGCACTCTTCATTCGAAGCAACAACTTTTTTTTGGATTTATAAAATGTTTTGCTAAGAGCTGTCTAAGATGCTGAAGTAGATTTCCTGTGCTCTGTTCCTGGGTCTGTTTAGGGTTGGTAAGAATGATGCAGCTCAACTACTACGCTTTCCAAATAAAAAAAATTTATATCTGCTGGATAAATTCATGATTTAGAGACTTCGGCAGATACTTAGTTGTTTTTTTGCTGATAAATATGAGGATATTACGGGTCGTACTCCGTTAGAGCCTGTTTGCAGCCCTGTTGGTGATTCAGCCGTGCAGCCACGAAGTTCCATTATCGATTAAAAACAACATTGGCTCAGCATTTAAACCACAACGCACGCACACATGTCGCTGGCTGACTACCTAGCAAAGAACTATCTCACATCAGATAGTGGAGAAAAGAAGAGGAAGAAAGGTGACGACGGCAAGAAAAGGAAGAGGAAGTTAACAGAATCAAAAGAAGCTACGGCTATTTTGACGGATGATCTGACAGGGTGGGATCAGTCAGAAACGAATGAAAGACAAACTGTTGAAGAAGAGGAAATCAAAAATGAATCAGCTGCAGAGCCTACTCATAAACAAGGCAGATGGAGAAGACTGGGATCTGATGATGTGAAACAGGAGCTTACAGAGGATGCGCCTCGTATGGCTTCAGGTGCTCGGGCGGGCCTTCAGTCTGCGGAGCAGATTCAAAGAGACATCGAAAAGAAGCGGGTAGCTGAATTAACAGAAATGGAGAAAATGAAGCATGAAACTCAGTCAGAAACTGTATACAGAGATGCATCTGGCAGGAGACTGGATATTAAGCAACAGCAGCTCGACGCTGAGCGCCACGAGAAGGAGGAGAAAGCTGAACGAGAACGATTTCAGAAAGAAGTGAACACTGGATGGGCCCAAAAATCATGGCTGCGAGAAGAAAAAGAACAGCTTGAGTCTGTCAAAGCGTTGGGGATGAATAGATATGCTGATGACGAAGAGCTCAACAATGCTCAGCGGGAACAGAGTCGGTTCAATGATCCTGGGGCCATGTTCCTAAAAGACCGCAGTTCCAAGAAACAATCTTTATCATCTTCGCAAGGCCTCCCGATATACTCTGGACCTTACGAGCCTAATAGATTCGATATTCCACCTGGGGCAAAGTGGGATGGAGTGGACCGCTCAAACGGGTTTGAAGCCAAATGGTTTCTCAGACAGAATGAAATTAGGAGCAGGAAGCAAATGGAGTATACAATGTCTGTTGACGTTTAATCAGGTTTAATTTCTCGTGCATTTCTAGGGTAGGTTCATTTATACATATACAGTCATAAATTGCATTATATTTATAAAAACATAAATTCCATAACTACCTAGTTCTCAGACTTGTCTTGGTCAATGCCCTCCACGTCTTCGATGACCGCCCCGTCCACGAGTATTCTTACCCTTAGGTCCGCTGGGAACTTCTTTGGACCCATCCTGGATATTGAGCTGTGCCATGAGATCAACACTAGCATTTTCATCGAACGCCATGGGATATGCTCCAGGAGGAGGGGGAGGAGGAACCATACCGAACGGAGGAGGAACACCGAATGGAGGGGGAGGTATACCAAATACCCCTGGAGGTAGAGGGGGAGCAGCAGCCTTAGGCTGGGGAACGCCACTGTATGCATTCATCAGAGTGCCCATCAGTGCCTTATGAGACTGCTTTACGTCTTTACCGCCTTTGAAGGTATTAAGAACTTCATTGTTATCCTTAGGCGGCTGTGCCGCCTTAGTTTCCGCTCCTGATTTAAGCATTGCCATAAGGTCATTGCTAGCCTTCTCATCAACCGTTTCATTCCTCTTAGACGAAGCCATCTCGGCAGCAGGGGCGGAGGCGGGAGTGGAATGGTGAGGCTTTTGGAGGACCTTCACAGTTGGAGTCGGCTTTTTAGGCTTCGCTTGAGGTTTTTCACCATGGGCTTTAACTGCAGATGCTGGCTTCACGGCTGGCTTAGACTTGCTCCAGACAGAAGAAGCAGCCTGGGCCGGTCTCAAGCCCTTTGCAGGAGCAGCAGACTTAGGAGCATACGAATTATTCTTCTTCGGCGCGCCGTAAACCAGTTGCTTGTTTGTCAGATTCACAACGGACCCAGCATCTACAGTGATACCACGTTTTGTCTTGCACAGACCGCCAAGTGTGCTGCCCTGATCGAATTCCTTATCAAATAGGATTGTCAGAGATACCTTAGATATATTGGACTCAATACCAATAACTGTACCTCTGTTAAAAAGTTTGACCTTACCGAAGTTCAATGCAGAAACAACCCTGTCACCCAAATCAAATCTCTGCGTTCGCAGTTCGTGGTAAGCATTTGAGGGAAGCAGGAGGGCATCTCTGGGAATATTCTTATACTCAATTTCCTTGACAGGCTCAGGTTTACTAAAATGCTCCACAATGAAATCTTCGATCTTGCCCACACTAATGTGGCTAAGAGCTTCAGTCTCAAAATCGACACTCTCCAAAGTTGCCACATTCGCTTTCAACCATTCTCGAGCTTTATCAACAAGCACTTTAGACTTTTCAGAGTCATCGCCCAGTTCAAGGCGCGGCATACCAGAGTCTTTCGTGGAACTGGCTACAAGAGCTTTGAATACCTCTGGATTTTCACTTCGATACCGCTTAATCAAGTCAATAGCTTTAGAAGTATACTCCCAAGACCGGAGAGACTTTCTTGTATACCCGAGCACCTTCTGTCTCTTGTTCTCGCTCCTCAAATTCAAGCCCAAATCTGTTCTTCGACTACCAACTTCGACAAGCATTCTGGATGTCAATCTGCTTAGAAACAATGGTTGCAGATTGACAATCTTGGCCACCTCAAAAGATGGGAAGTATCGGATAACCTGATTTTCAAATTGAGCACTCCTGGTACCAATATTCGGTTCAGGGCGTTCCAATTTTAATAGAGAAATGTTGAGCTTATTGTCATCATGCCCCTTGATTGTAACGGGGTTACCATACCCACCTTGACCCAAGAATGCCACTTGTGTGTCAACAGGAAACTCAACCTCAACAGGAAGCGGATCTCGCTCCTGATATCGCTCATCTTCACTAATAACATTTTCAACAATAGTCTGGCTGGCAAAGGTAAGTTCGGGATCTGTATCACCACCAAATTCCTTCACATAAGCTCCGTCAGAAGTTCTTGTCAATCCCTTCAAAAACTTGACATGCACAACCTTGTTGACCTTTCCAATATTTACACCGCTTTTCGTATAGTATGTTTTAGCCAGTGTACTAGCATTCTTGTACCATGAATCTAGCAGCTTATCAGGGTGAGGCTCCTGTGAAACAGCTGAGCTAGGGTTCCTTCTATCCAAGCTATACCGAAACATCTCATCACTAACAGCAACAACCTTAGCTTCTTTCAGAAAGGGCCACCCGACATAGATAGAGGAATCGAGGAGTTTTTCGGCTATTTCCGCAGCAGAATCCTCAGCATACAGATCTTTCAGAGTGATCACATACGATTCATTTCGGCTGGGATGCTGGAATACTTCAACGTTCGCGTTTGCCAACTTCGCCGTAAATGGAATTGTTTTCAAACTCGGAAATCCCGCTAGGGACTCCTTACCAAGTTTAACGTTTTCTTGAAGACCAAATTTGAATTCAACATTGTCAGGATAAGGGCTCATAATCAGTTCGACGCAGTGGGAGTGAGGAATATCCAGGAAGTGGCCCGGCAAGGGAGAAGGAAATAGTACATCAACCTGCGGGTTGTAAACAAACTTGAGACTGGTACCAAAACTATTTCTCTGCTTTTCCTCAGGAGACAACTGGCCCTGTCGTGACTCAAGAGCTTTCAACAACCGACTCTCTTCAACAAACGGAATCTTCACCACAGCTTCCCAATCATTCTTCTTACCATTCATATCCAGATCAAAGTTATGAGGGTAAAAGTCAATAATAGGAGATAGCTCGTCTGTCATTAAGGTATGATAGGCTGAAGGAACAAGAGCTTTGCTTCTAGCAGGTAGTACTGCCATGAGCTGATCAAATGGCCTGAATGGCTTGCCTAAATCAAACTTGAAGCCTTCCTTCTTGATTCCAAGCTTTATATCAGTGATACGAGGGGCGTAGTGATACCGAAAGAACCATCCCCAAGATGGGCAGCCTCGGTAATAATAGAGAAGAACCCACTGCAAACCTTCCAAGTAATTTTCAACAACATCAGTGATATTATGATTTACCTCGTCAGCTTTGAAATTAAATTTCTTTCGGTAATATTCATTTCTCCACTTGGTAAACTTTTCACTGTAGATCTCCTTTTTCTGCTCTTCTGACTCTTGCTTTATAACAGCAGCATTTTCGTACTTTTTCAATGCTCTATTAACATTAAGAAGTCTTTCATCATGATCATCGTCTTCTTCATCCTCAGGAATGCCATCTATATCAAGAATGATAGAGTGCTTTTGATCATTTTCTGGATCTTGTACGACACGCATAAAGGTTTTTGAAGCCAGGGCTCTAACAAATTCGAGATCGTGCTCGGTTAATTCAGGCAATTCAGTCTGAGGAAGAGAAGACAAAGGTGCATCTACGCTGGGCTTGTCGGCACTGTTTGCCTCAACGATAAAATGCTTCAAATTTCGAAGAAGTTCCTTCTGCTTGGCAGTAATAGTGAGCTTCTCACCAGACTTCTTTTCGGAACTCTTCACAGAAATAGATCCCAGTTCAGCATTAAACCAATCCACGTCCAAGGATTTTTCTTCGAATTTTTCATACTCAAACTTTGAGATCTCGTCAAGCCAAATAGCCAAGTTAGGGAAATCAATAATTCCACCGTCGCTAAGATATCCTGTGCACTTCTGAAGATATCTTTTGTAGGATGCTAGAATCGTAGGGAGAGCACCATCATTGATCAACAAGGAAGGCAGCTCAGGTAAGAAATCATTACCAATAAAGAAATTAATAAGGATAAAATCATCTAGAACACGTTCAAAATCAAACGGAATAGCAGAGATATCTTTTACATCAGCAAACTCTAGCTCAAGGTATTCTCGAACCAAGGAGAGATGCAAAAGATAAAATCGCTGATCGCTGAGCTGCTTGCTCTTCTTGCTCTGCCTGCCAAATACGACCTCCTCTCGCAAGACGGCAAAATGAGGATCATGACTGGAGAGACCCAGCATAATCAGATCTGCATCCAGGCCATACAGACAATGCCTCACATTGGGGTTATAGTCGGGCTCAGCACGTGCATGTCTAATTTGCTCCATAATTTTGTGTTCACCTTCACCAGGAACTTCGTGTCCGGATAAAACAACATCCAGGCCTTGCCAGCTGGCATCTTCTGATACCTTCTTATGAATGAAATATCTCAATTGTTTGGTAAGGTTGGCCATGAAGACAGTACCGGGAGTAATACAATTAGAGTCAAAAGAATCGTCTGTGGGGAGTAGAGTTCCTTCCTCAATGGCCTTCTTCCTTGCATTCTCAGCGTCCAAAGCAGTTCTGAATCGCCGAGAACGTTGTTGATTCATTTTGGCTCGCGGTGCCACGCCGTCTATGGCCATGTAAAAGAGCTTTTTAGGCTTGATCAGGGTGAACAGATGCTCAATGTAATTGAAGATCGCCAGAAACATCTCGTCTTCAGAAAGCTGATGGGTTACATCGGAGTCCTTATGAGTACATGTATCTGTGGAAAAGTTAGACTTTAGACTAGAATATGCGACGATGCTTGTAGTGTAGCGGAAACATACGTAGAATGGAGTTCATGTCTAGATAGAGATTGTCAAATTCAGCAATCTCGGAATCATTGACCAGCTGAGAAATCAGCGGCCATCTCTCCGAGACGTATCGGAAAAATTTGGGAATACCTAAAAGAAATCAATGTTAGCGCCGGCTTTGTGCACTTTCGTAGCAGATGTACATACCCATAGCTGGCTGTTAAGACTGGATCGTAAGTGGGTGGTGAAGTGGATGGGCGACATTGATGGGAGCATTAGGCGGGACTGTAAAATACGCTGGTTAAGTATCTGCCCGCGCAACGCCTGGCGCGAGTGGGCTTGGGCATCATAACTCACAACTAACTAATACCTTGCTGAAGCTTTGCAGAGATCAACAACAACATTGACCAGAGAACCTGCCTCTGAACTAATTGGCTCCGCACCATCACCGGTCACGTTTATCTGGGATTTCCGCGCAGCAGCATTGGCACTATGTTTCAGAGTGGATTTGGCCAAAATAATAAAAGTTCGCCGTTCGGTCAGAGCAACAACAGCTCGCCGTTTGGCCAGACCAATACCAACACTGGCGCAGGTGTATTGGTTGGCAGCAACAACAATAATAATACACCGAATACAGGCTCATCTATTTTCGGCAACAATTCCAATAGTGGATCAAGCAATTTTGGCTCTTTTGGAAACAATGCTAACTCCAATACAAGCTCTTTTGGAGGCTTTTCTAACCAAAACAACAACTCGGGTGGTGCGTTTGGCCAGCAGAATAACAACCAAACCTCTGGTTTCGGATCTGCGTTTGGCAATAATAACACACAGGCAACAGGCTCTTTTGGGGTAAATGCCAACAAGCCTTCTGGCACGTTTGGATCAAACACTGGCGGTGCATTTGGCAGTAGCTTCGGGTCTACCAACAGCACCCCAGGCTTTGGTGGTGCGAACAACAATAACAACAGCAGTCCTTTTGGACAGCCCAGTACAAATAATACCAATACGAGCACTAATTTGTTTGGAGGCAATGCTAATACGGGCTCAAGTTTTGGTGTCAACACCAATGCCAATCCTTCTCCATTTGGCCAAACAAATACGAACAACGCAAGCACCGGTGCATTTGGATCTACCGCTACTGGTGGAGGATTCAATTCGAATACGAATACTGGATCTACTGGGTTTGGGTTTGGATCAAACAATAACACGGGTACTTCGTTGTTTGGAGCCAACAAGCCTGCTGCTGGAATGCCATTTGGAGCCAACACTGCTTCCAATGCAAACACTGCTACGCCATTTGGTGGAAGGCCTGCTACTGGTAGCTTACTCGGCAATAACCAGACTAACACTGCCAGCCCCTTTGGTCAAAATACTGGAAATGCTGGAGGTTCGTTTGGCTCCACCTTGAATAGCAACACAGCCGCTACAAACTCCCCTTTCGGTGGCAGCTCAATCACCAATAATACAGCTAGTACTGGAACCACTAGCTTTGGATTTGGTGGCAATAGTGCAGGCGGATTTGGTTCTAATACTTCTGCTGCCAATACTGCAGCGAAGCCGACTCTTGGATTTGGTGCAACCACCAACACTACAACGCCCGCAACTGGCGGAGCATTCTCATTTGGCCAAAATAATGCTGCTAACAGTACAACCAACAGTGCTGGTATTGGAGGGCTCTTCGGTGGAAGTACCAGTACTGCTACTTCTGGCGGAGGAGTATTCGGCGGCAACACCGCTGGCAACACTACTGCTAGTGGGTCATTTGGATTTGGTAATAAACCCGCAACCACCACTGGAACCAGCTTGTTTGGTAATAATGCATCTACTGGAACCGGCCTCCAGTCTAACACTGGAACCAGCCTGTTTGGTAGCAGTCTCCAACAGCAATCACAACCTGCTTCCACCGGGCTGTTTTCAAACATCGGAGGCCAACAACCTCAAGGGAATACTAGCATGCTCAATATCGGTACTGTTAATACTAATGCAGTGCTAGGCAAAACTGGAACAGCCCCGTTGTTGTTGCCGAATGGGCAGGAAGTGACGCCCTTGTCACGACCTAGTGATCTTCCTGAACAAGTTCAGAAAGAGCTCGAGATGCTCGACGAACACATAACGGCACAGACTCGAATCTCTGATCAGCTAAAAGCTAGACGTGACGAGCATGAGGAGCTAGTGGAATCTATTCCAGGGGATGTTGTGGTGTTAAACAGAAAGCTTTCTATTGTGCGTGAAGCATTAATTCACGACGAGCGAATACTTGGTGTCGTTAAGAAGGATAGCGATCTTAATAGAGAAGATGCAGAACTGTGTGTGGAGATTATCAGCCATCTCATGCTTTCTCCTTTGGGCGGTAGAGTTGGCACTCAAGCCGACTACCGAGCTTTCTCAAAGCTAAACAAGAAGAATGACTACCTGTACCCTTACTTTGCACGCATCACCGGTAATTTTGAGACATGTCTCAAGGAGCTTGCCCATGCATTGCAGGAGTCAGAAAAAGGCATTGTTGCTCTCGAGCAGAGTCCTCACAAGGGCTATGGATCTACGAATAATATTATCAGCACTTTGAGAGAGCAGTATAGACTGTTCATGAGTCTAGGCAACCGTGTTGCAGAGTTGCACCATGAGGTTCAAAGGTACGATAAGAGCCAGCCTTTGTAGAAGCAGCCAGTAATGTTACTTAATGTTATCATGTAATGAGTTTAAAATTAGTCGTTGTGGAAAATATGAATAGCATATGACTAGGAAGCGACTACGCCATCTCTTCAGTAGACGTCGGTTCGTCGCTGGTATCGCTTCCCTCGCTAACAGCACTAGAGTTTGATCCAGCTCTTATAAAATCTTCAGGATCTGTCAGTGCTCCTAGGATTCGTTTCGAACGTTTAGATAAGATTGATAGGCCCAGAGAGTACGAAGCATTGACCCAGCCAAAACCTTCTGTAGCAACTCCCTTAAAGCCAAGACCCTGATTACCGTATTCAGCACTAACTTTATGGGGTTCGGTCCTAGAAGTCACATCATACTTTTCCACAACCACGCCGTTGTAATCGACAAATGACTGCGTGATGAGATACAACCACCTATAGCAGACTCTCTCACGATCTTCTAGATAACCGTATTTTCGAAATCCCTCCCATGCGAGTATCTGATGGGGTGCCCACCCGGTCGGGTAATCCCATTGGCGGTTAGGACTGTTTAAGTCAATGTTTCCCTTTGATCCTTTTGTACCAGAAACTAAGCCTCCAAACACTTCGAATTTAGGGAGGGCATTCTTCATGAGCAACGCGGCTTGGCGCTTGCTAGCGAGACCCGACCACATTGGCCAGAATGTAGTAACTGATTCATAAGTTATAGCTTTCTTCTCTTTGGTATTGTAGTCGTAGTACATCCCCTGCTCTTCGTTCCACAGGTATTTGTCTACCGCAGCCTGCCGTTTGGCAGCCAAATCCTCCCAGTATTCAGAAGAATACTCCTTGCCACCATCCACACTAAACTTGTTATCGAAGTAGGTTTTGATAGCGAAAGCAATATCTACTTCGTACTTGTAAAGCAAGCTGTTCAAGTCTACAGTTGCGAGATCCGCACAGACACCCTCAAAGCGGTAAGTAGTATCATGGCCAGATTCACGGACAGCTCGATCATGCAAGAAGTATTCATCAAGCTTAGGCTCCATAATCTCGCTGCTATTGTACTTCTTTTGGAATTCTTCAAAAGATAGTCCATACTTATCAGCATAAGGCTGGATCAGGTGCTCAAAGTGAGAGGGCTCAGTCTCAGGAGGAATACCGCAGCCAGTAGGCCGATACCTTGATAGACCAGTGATGGAATCTAATCTAGGTTCGCAATGCCAAACTGTTTCATATTCTTTGATGGCAGAAGTAATGCCATTTCGTAAAAACTCCAAAGCTCCTGGATCACTGTCCACTGTGAAATGGTACACACGAAGAACCAAATCTGAAAGGAACGGAGGTTGCGAGCGAGTAAGGTAATAAGATCGGTTGGCATTCAAGATTTTGCCATAGTACTTGATTTCAAAACAAAAGTTCTGAACATGCGCCTTAGCCAGATCTACTCGTCCATCTACCATTAGACCAAGAGCAATCATGTATGAGTCCCAACCATAAAATTCATTAAATCTGCCACCAGGGACGACATATGGAACGCCGTGAAGCTCATTCTTTCCAGTAGTAGAATCAATTTTAGAAGTCATGGCCATAGCCAATAAGCCAGGCTTCTCGTTGATTGATTTGACATATTCTGGAGTGATCATCTCAGGAAGATACTCCACTTGAAGCTCTAGTTCGGGCTTATGCAGTGAAATTTCTTTATAGTAGTCATACTGGTCCTTGAGACCATGAGGTACATATATTCTGGGCCGCTTGTCTGCTCCACGGTTTTTGGGGTCCAAGGCGATGACATCTATTTTCTCTGAATCAATGCGCCTAGTAAGCGACTTCCAGAACTCGTGCTTTATTAAACGATGAAGACGGCGCACAGGGTTCTCATTCAAGCGGTCCTCATCTAAAAGAATCTCCTTTCTTCCATATCTTTTAGCTAACGTGAGTTCCTGTAATAAATTTGAAAGCATATATGTTCCTCTGATTTCGTACCGCCTGTATCCATTTGAAGTCGCAGTGCCAAGGTCCAGTACTTTGGGGCCGGAATCTTCGATAGTAATCTGGAAATTCTGATCTGTATCTTCTCGGTCCAAAAGTTTCTGCAAGGTGCTATCAACGTGAACCAAAAATTTCTTTGGTTTATAGCTGTCATCTCCAGATGCACGTCTTCGAGGAGTGTCAACTCCCATTTGCTTGACTTCATCGTTCATATGCACTTTATCAACCTGTTTCAATTAACGGCCTGTTCTCGGCACACAACACTTAGCAACTTGTCAGAGCACGGCCAATGACTAGCATCAGACTGTTTAAATGCTACTCACCACACTGAATGTTCGAATCCGATTCAATTTGAAGTTTTTGTCAGCCCTCTCTTTGCTGTAGTAGATATCCGGAGTGGAGAAGGGGTCCTGAAACACTTGGCTTTTGGTCCTGTTATGGTGACCATTGGCCACCGGTGCCGTGGACGCGGGCTGGGCTTCTGTCATAGATAAGCAGAGATTAATAAAATAGCTACCTTCCGCTGAACACTAGTTCGGTTGGCCAGTTTGTCAGTTACTTTTGCCCCTAAATGGTGTCAAAGCAACAGCAGGTGGTATGGGAAGATGCGTCGGGCCACTTGCAGCTGGCGGTGAACGGCGGGAGTCGTAATTTACAGAACTCCCCTGATAGCTTTAATATCGGCGAAATGGCCAGTAAAGGGAAATTAGGCGAACGCCAGACTAAGTAAAAATGACAGTAAAAGGGATTTTGAAAAACAGCAGAAGCCAACTACGCTACGCTTTGCCAGGAGTGGTCAGTCGACTGCTGCGGGGGTTGCTGTTATCGGAGTAACATTACCCAGATGCTTCAGCCGTATATGGCCTTTACGGCCATGAGATGGAGCAAAATCATACCGCACCTGGTGTCTAAAGCTACTGGTTATATATAGCCAACTTGCTAGATCAGGATGGGCTTGGTTCTAGAAGTCCAGATTCTTTAAAACAACAAGCTGCAGTATCGTTGCGAACGCATTTCAGTGTCCTTCTCACAGACCAACTGCGCCTACTTTATATAGCCTTGCGGCTGGCAAGTGTAGAACTCGCCGACTGGTATTCTGCAGATTTATTCGCTGGCTACACTCTTTGATTCTGTATATTTTGCCTTTCGGATAGTACGTAGTTCTCCGGCCATTTCACGGGCAGCACCGGACGACGGTGCTGCTTTCCCTCCAAAGTGTCTGAGATCAGCAACTTCCTAATCCGGTAGAGGCAGATTGGTTTAGCCGCATGCTTCATTACAAGGGGCATCATCACCTTCAGCACGAACAGTCAGGTGCGGAGCTGCACTGGCGATACACGCAGAACAATATCTGGCAATATCCAGTTGTGGGCCAGTTCTGCAGTTTGTAAAACCAGACCTAATGTTCATTTACAGTTCCTGGGGTGGCAGCAGCCTTGTGAAGGCATTAATTTGCCAGAGCTAGAAGGAAGCTGGGGTCAGGGTTCCAGCAACGGTGGTGACACCAGCCTAACAGGGAGCCGTAGCTACACTTCCCTGGACGCAGTTACAGGGCTGCCGTAGGAAATCAGCAACTTCAAGAACAATAAATCCGGCTACATCTGATAATTCTTTTTTTGATTCGAGTGCATTTTCAGCCGTTTTGGGTGCCTTGCGGAGTGAGACGTGTCTTTCCGTGTCGTGCCCTGTCTCCATTGGTTAGCGCATTGATTCATTAATTGATGTATTCTTATCTCCCCATACAGCGATAAAGCCCTCTCCAAATATCTCGAACATCTTGTTTCTCCTGCTCAGACAAAGTGTACTGTTCCCAAAACAAGAGGTTATTTACTTAAAAGATTCTAGTCGCTTGGACGTCTCCAGCTTCCCCCAATCTCCTTTCTCTCACAGTCTTCTTATCATCAGTTTGGCCGAACTCTGGCGCTGTAGCTTGTTGCTCATCGCACTTTGCCGCACAAGAAATTGCCTCCTACCTTACCTTTTGACCATAAACACAGGGCCACCCTCTACCCTTTCCCCCTTCTGTTATTTGTCAAACAAATCTCGTGCTCTTTTTATACTTGCCTTGCCTTTTGTCTCTTTCAGCCCGGCTACCCAATGTCTGAAGAGTGGTGGATTTCCTCTGCCAGTCTTTCTACGCCCTCGCTGACAGACTATGAGGTGCTGAGCCGGCGGTCTGATGACGACTACGATGACCGCCTTGCAGAAGCCGTCTTGGATGCTATGGACACTGATAGCTTGTCTATTTTGTCGTCGCTGAGCTCCTATGACTCGGACAGCCAAGATAATTCTATTCTGGACCGTACCTTGGACAATGTTCAGCAGGCCCAGGCTAACCTTAGTGCTCACGATGAGACTGGGGTTATCAATGGTGGGGAACCGTTTACGCCACCTGGTGTAGGGGCCTCTTTTCAGAACAGGCGATATGACAACTCGTTCCTGAACACTTTGACCAGCTGGTGGGGATCTAGCTCCGGACCTTCATCTGTGCTACAAATGGCAAATAAGAAGGAGCTTATATCCAAGTTGTATGAGTCGGAAGAGAGCATCTCCCGGCTGCTCCACAATGCCGATTCCACCCCCCTGATTTACATGGATTCAAAGAAGCAGGGCTACTCCAAACTGACCAGAATCAAGCGCACATCCCCTCTTTCCTCCAAGCTGCCGTCTTCTGTTGTAAAGGCTGGTGCTGTCAACTTATTTGGCCTCGGTTCCGTGAGCTCCTCGGATAACAGCCTTTTTGTGTCCCTAGCCCGCCCGCTCCTCAAACTGGATCCCTCTTTGGATATTTGGTGCTACCGTTTTGACAAGGTCAGTGAGAGTCCCGTCCTTGCTGGGGTAGTCAATGAAGTCTCTGGAGAGTTCCATCTAACGCGGCCTGCTAGTATGTCCAAAGCATCCTGGAACGCTCACCTACAGCTTTCTCATACGCTGAGAACAGTGGCCTTTATTTACTATGGCACATCTTCTTCTTTTCTGCCCATTAACATTTATTACTCTTTTCTCAAGCTTTTCAACATACCTGCATTCTCAATCACTGACAGGCCTGCTGATCCAACAAGTAACCCGCATCTTCTCACTTCTCTGGCTGGCCCTTATAACTGTTACAACAGCTCTGACGTCTGGCCACCAAAAATCATTCCTCTTACTCGCAAGCAGGTGATTAATATTGGCGAAAGCCAGTTTGCTGCTAGCTATGTGGAACTGTTTGGAGAAGATCCGTCAGGCTTAAACCTGGTATATCCAGTACCCGTTGGTCTTCTGAATGAGATACGGCCTGCATTGCAAACTGAGCCACAGGAAATGTCTGAAATGTCTGTAAGCGAAGGAGTCTCACTAGATTCAAGTGGTATCTCGAATTTAACAGTTCATTGTTCAGATCAGCATTTATTGGAAGAGAAGACTGGCGTTTCTAAGTTGCCCTCAACTGATATTCCGAGAAGCTCATTCTACACCCTCACTAACTACTCTGTGACTTATGGTAACACACGGTTTTCCCTGCACAGTCTACTTATCTTAGCAGGAGTTATCTTCACATTAGCCCTTTCGTACTATCAGGCTCAATGGGTACCGCCGCCTGGGGTTACTTCCCCGTCCGTTCCTCCTAATATTTTGCCTGGTAGGACTGCCAATGCTGCTTTGCAGGAACTGTCAAGTGACACAGTTGGTATAGCTTCCACTACTGCGACTCGATCAGCTAGGCAGCCATTACTGAAAGCTCTGACTGTACCAGAGCAAGCTTCCCAAGATGTTGTTGTGGTCAATAACAAGCGTGTTTTCGGGGCTGTCCGCTCTATTCTCTACCAGTCCCCTAGTGAAGATAATGCCCTATCAACGAAACCTGCTAACTACGAATTGAGGACTTTTAGCTTGTTAGACCTCTCGAGAGATGTTTATGGGATTATTCTTACTGATTTATCCGCCGTTTATGAGAGCCTACTTCGCTGTTTGACTGTGCTGTATAACGAGTTTGCCCTTCCTGCATATGGTAGTCTCGCAACATTTGCTCGTCATAGCAACGAAGAGGCTAATCTTTTTGGTAGTAAATCAGTGGAGGAAACGTTGCCAGCAGTATCTGATGACGAACCAACTAGTAGGGACCGTTTCTCCTTGAAGTGGAGTAGAGGTCAGAGGACAGCTTGTGCCCCACAAGCAGTGGAATCAGAGAAGTCTATGCATCCAAAGAAAGCCCTGTTTTCTAACACCCCGAAGACTATTGGGAAGGCTGTATCGATGTCAGCAAATATGGCCAGTCATATTTGGAAAGGTGTGTCTCACGATGCTGAATCGTATCTAGCCGCTGGGCGTCAGACTTTGGCTGGGATCCAACAACCTGAATCCTATGAAAAGTACAGCCAGCTATCGGCAAAGTATTTCTCATATATATTGACAAGTGCAAAGCAGTGTGGCCATCAGGGTAGTCGATTAGCATACAGGATTCAAGATGAGGCTGGGTCAGCCCTTGGATCCGCTGTATTGAGGAGCAGAAAGTGGATTACTATTCGCGCCTCTGTTCTTGCTGAGGTATATCCTATCTGGACTCATAAATTGAAGGTGCAGAGTACTAGGAAATTTGGTTCTGCAAAGATGCATGCTTTAAGGTGGACTGCAGTTGTTAACTCGCGAGGTTCCGCTTTGATTCAGGCTTCTAGCAAAGAATTATCTAGTCGAGCCTCAACTGGAAGCAGACTGGCCTCTGACATGCTGTCTGGAGCATCTAAGAATGCTAATTGGCTGTTTTTTTCCGCCTCCGAGAAAGGCGCTAGTTGGTTGGACCGGTACAGGAGAGAAGGAAACCAACGCTTGAATAGTTTCTTAGATGCAGCACCACATTGGCTGGACCGTGCGAAGCAAGCTAGCTTGAAAGCATATGCAACTACACGGGATATACATGCGTCAAAGTGGAATAGTTTCTCTATCAAGAGCTCAAACTTGCTGTCGCAAAAGTCAAATGGACGCAGCATTCTTTCTAGCGAGCGGTTCCGCAATATAGGTCAGACAGCATGGCGTCTTTGCAATCGGTCATGATGTTGGCCAGTTTACTTTTCGGGGGGATTGACTTTTTCAATTTTTTAATAGGAGATTAGCAAGATGAGCGAATCAAGATGTGTGATCTCTTGGCCCAGGTAGGGCCTAGCCTTCAGAAAGTAACCACACTAGTGACCTGGGTAAACATGGCTTTTCTAGAGGCGAATTGTTTATAGTTTTTAACGTAGTAACGATTTCAAATATAAATCAGATTAGGAAATTCTCTTTTGCGTCATTTATGCCTATGTGGTAGCGACGGCCGTTCTTATCTATCATTGGGTCACAGCCGCAGAATCTTTCCATCCCCACAGCATCATCATCATGAGCTACGCATCCAAAGTTCGAAAAGTCATGTGCATTGGCCGCAATTACGCGGACCACGTAAAGGAGTTAGGAAATAAGGCTCCTAGTCAGCCTTTCTTCTTTCTGAAGCCACCTAGTAGTATTTTGCTGAATGGTGAGGGACCCATTCTTCGGCCAAAGGGTACCAACCTTCATTATGAGCTTGAACTGGCCCTTATTGTTGGAAAGCGACTGCAGAACCTGGACCCCACGACTTTTGGCGACAAGGAGGCTATTGATGCTATTGATGGATATGCATTAGGTCTTGATTTGACTGCCAGAAATGTTCAAGATGAGGCAAAGAAGAAGGGTCTGCCATGGTCTATCGCTAAGGGCTTCGACACCTTCTTGCCCATGTCCGCTTTTATCCCTAAGAATGCTGTTCCTAATCCACATGATGCATTTTTGAAACTCACTATCAATGGTGAGACTCGACAGGCTGATTCTACCGATCTTATGATATTCCGAATCCCGCAGATTTTGTCCACCATTAGCAGTATTATGACTCTTGAGGCTGGAGATGTCGTATTGACTGGCACCCCAAAGGGTGTAGGCTCAATTGTACCTGGAGATGTGCTCCATGGTGAGCTTCAAGTTGGAGGCGAAGTCATTGAGGAGAGTATCATGGACTTTACTGTTGAGGACAAGCCTGGTCCCTACGAGTACAAGGAGACATAAATGTGCCGGCGTGCTTATACATATAGTAACATAAACATGACTGCTGTATCGGGCATAAATGAATTGTCTTAGATAAATAATTGCCGGTCCTGTAGCACAGCCCAGCAGATCAACTGCTGCTGTACCCGAGGGGGCAGAACTCTAGGTGTGCACACCGGTGCTAGGAGGAGTATACTGTCTAAGTGTAATACCGCCCTGAGTCATTACTCTTGATGCATGATCATCCATACTATAGCTCTGGGAATAGACCACTTCTCTTATGCCGCTCTGAACGATCTTAATGCTGCAAGTCAGGCAGGGGCACGTATTGCAGTACAAGACAGCACCAGATCCGATCCGATCTCTACCTGCTTCCATCAGAGCATTTTCTTCGGCATGTAGACACAAACAAGTAGCTAGTGCGGCTCCAGAGCTGTCTCCACTATTGCATCGGGGGCATCCT
Organism: Zygoascus sp. PK3305; assembly: GCA_023628935.1. Taxonomy (NCBI): domain Eukaryota; kingdom Fungi; phylum Ascomycota; class Dipodascomycetes; order Dipodascales; family Trichomonascaceae; genus Zygoascus; species Zygoascus sp. PK3305. The sequence continues at coordinate 757,274 of JAMAJS010000006.1, forward strand.
CCTTCATTGCAGTTATGCAGGCCACGTGGGGTCCCGTTGTATCCAGTAGCAACAACTACCTTCCCCCGTACCAATACGCATCCAACTCTTCTTTTCATGCAGTTTGATCTTTGAGCAGCCAAATCAGCCAGCTGCATAAAGTAAGCATCCCATGATGGTCTTAGACGCGTGGGCTCGAGCAAATTCACGCTGTTCAGCTTCATGTACAGCAGGTTCAGGCTCTCAGTCTCGTTGACAATTGTCACATGAGCACAATTCAGCAGTGTTAGACCACAGTATCTTTTTGAAAACATGTATTGATCATTTGTGGCGACGAATTCCTCGAGGGTTGTTGCAGTATTTTTGTGCTTCTTTTGATATCGTTCGAATCTCAGTAGCGTCGGAGCCTCGATCGCGATGTGCAAGAAGAAGGGCCGTTTGGCCAGAGCATTGAGAAGTGAAAAATCGTGAATCGATACAGCATAATTCTGCTGCCAATTAGCAGTGGCAAAGTCTAAAAGCCCATCAATGCTGGAGAATGTGTGTTTGTCGGCAGTTTCTGTACTACCTCCATCCATGAGCTCATAGCTGGAATCGGCAGAGCCAGATACCTCTACGCGACCGGGGTGGCTGAGAACTTCGCTGGGAACTTTTTTGTCCTCAATCTCAAGACTTTTAAAGCCTAGGAGATGCAGATAACGCGTCACTTCGGACTTCCCTGCACATGGGCTGCCAGAAACGCCAATGAGCATCTTTTGGGTGGAGTGAAGCAGACTGGTGTTGGAGCGTGTAAAAGTGAAAAACACCAAGCTCTAGCCACATCACACACATTCCACATCTGCACCCATGGGAGAAAAGATGAAAACCACTGCCTGAAACAGAATTGCTTCATCCCTAAGAGCATAATACTCTAATCACATTCTTAGGGCTTTTTTTCTCTGTCTTGCTTGGATTTCCATGCATTGGCGCTGTGTTCACGCCTTCTCGGCCGATCGTTCGGGGAATTCCGCAAATCCGCATTCCGTGATCACCAAAATTTCATCACATGAAAAAAAACTTCCGCATGTGAAGCCCACCATAACACATTCTAGGCACCCTGAAAACAAAACACAACCCCAGCAACCTTAGCAAAAGAACTGAAATTTAAAGATATTCTTGGAAAAAATTACTGTTATTTTCTCTGCACTCACTGGAGTTTTTTTTTTGAGAACCGTTTTCATCCGATCTGTTTGTTTAACACGGATTTTCCCAGAGCTCTTCCAAAGTGCTACTCGGCTCGGATCCCTCCTTTAAAACCTCACAGGTGGTGTACACTCCTGACCTTCACGTTCACTAAGATACCAACAACCCAATTTGGGATGCACAATATAATTTCCCGCCAGACCCCGAGGGCTCTCTTTTCCCCTACCACCATGTCTGTGTCCTTGGCAGCAGGTCTTACAGCTACCAATATTGCCAAACAGGCTACTAGTACCGGGGTCCGTCAGAGTAGCTCTTTGTCTCGAGCAGGATCGATGCCGCCTTTGAACCAGTATCCCTTCCCTAGTATACCTCGACCTAAGCGAAATTTGCTTTATTACTACAATCCAGTTTCATCACTGAAGCGTGGTATTTCAAGCGGCAAAGGTCTCAGGCCCTCACTCAGAATCAAGCCACGGGCCATTGGAAATATCAATGCTTCGTCCAAGCAATATCTGAGTACTGCTGCAAAGGGTGCTTCCAAATTTCAGGCGAACTGGAGATGGCTTGCCGTTCCAGCTGTCACTATTATTCTGCTCACTGTTCTGCACAAGAAGCGCAACTCCAAGTCACGCGAAGGCGGTGAGAATGAACCTCTGTTGAAAATGCCAAAGGAAGCAAAGCCTTGGCAGGTCGCTGCATATTCGACTCTTCCTCTGAAGGCCCTATCTCGTCTCTGGGGCCAGTTCAACGATATTACCCTTCCAGTTTGGATGCGGGCTCCAGGATATAAATTGTATGCTTACATGTTTGGTGCAAACTTGGACGAAATGGCCGAGCAAGACTTGACCAAGTTTCGCAACTTGGGCGAGTTTTTCTACAGAGAACTCAAACCTGGTGCCCGCCCTATTGATGAGGAGTCTATCATTGTTTCTCCTTCAGATGGAAAGGTTCTGCATCTTGGTGCAATTCGGGACAACCAAGTCGAACAAGTCAAGGGTGTAACCTACTCTTTGGATGCGCTGCTCGGGACTCGATTTTCGCGTACAGCTCCTTCTCATAATGTCGACTTTAGTAAACATAGTGAGGATCTCAAAGTGCTTGAGCGTGACCAGGACTTTGCCGTTATGAATGGTATCAACTATACTCTTGATGACCTGATTGGTGATGACGAACTCATAAAGGTTAGAGACAGAGGTGACAAGGCAGTTACTCCTGACTCTTCTTTTTCGGATCTCAGCAGTTTCAGCACTGTAACAAAGGATGTTTTGGGGCCTGAATTCACTCCTGAGGCGGATAAAGAACTATTCTTTGCTGTTATCTACCTTGCACCGGGAGATTATCATAGATTCCATTCCCCTGTCAACTGGGTATCTCAGATCCGGCGTCACTTTATTGGTGAATTGTACTCAGTTGCTCCATATTTTCAGGAACGTTTGAAGGGCCTGTTGGCTCTCAATGAACGAGTTGCTCTTCTCGGAAAATGGAAGTACGGCTTTTTTAGTATGACTCCTGTTGGCGCTACTAATGTAGGATCTATCCAGGTCAATTTTGACAAGGATTTGAGAACCAATCAGCGATACTATCAAACTTTACATGAAATTGAGCAAGACTCTGACTCTGACTCGGATGAGCCTGCAACCGATTCTCGGCATCATATTTGGCAAAGAGCTAAGAATGGAACTTGTTATGAGGCCAGCTATGCTGGTGCAAGCAAAATTCTTGGTGGATTCCCTTTGGTGAAGGGTAAGGAAATTGGCGGATTCCATCTTGGTTCGACTGTCGTGTTGGTTTTTGAAGCACCGAAGAATTTCAAGTTCACCATTCAATCCGGTGATACTGTCCGAGTCGGTCAACGAATTGGAGAAATAAATTAAGGTAGGTACTTCTCTCTGCCTATTGAAAATGGCCCTGATTTATTTATGGCTGCCCTTGCATTGTAACTTAATACCTGTGAACATCTACTCTAGGTATGCGTCCTCTCTATTAGTCTAGGCATTTACTCATCTGGAGTATATCGAAGATATGTCCAGGCAAGTTATTATTATATAAATATAGTTAAAGAAATCTTAATATAAAAATGAGTGATAATTCATACAACTTTTTCAACAGGTTCGGGATCGGCAAGTGTAGCATCTGCTGTTTTCAATGCAAGTGGGTTTATCTCATTGCTCAGTCGTCTAATGAGCAAAGACGGGCTCGGCTTATTCTTTTTAGCAAACTTCTCCCAGTCAACTCTTGACATGAGAATCCAAGTTACCAACATGGTGGCAAAAAGAGCTACAATGAGAGGGGCCAGAGATTTGGGGCCATGCTGGTTGGTCAGAACACCATTGATAAAAGGGAAGAAGGCAGCACCAATGCCTCCGAATGCTGCCGCAAACCCAACTCCAGATAAGTGAAGTCGTCTAGGAAGTTTCTTTGTAGCTACCACCAAAGCTGTAGGAAAAATCGGGCCGATTACGAGGCCAAATATACCAGCGCAAACGGCAGATGCATAGAGATTTGGCACCAGCCAGATTAACAGCATGAACAAAATTGCTAACGTCATGTACACAGTATTAGCAAGCTCTTCTATATTCAGGCCCCCTGTTAAAAATCCCAAGGTCATTCTGCCTAGTGTGAGGCCAGACCAGTAGCCAGTAGAGACATAACCCATCTTCTTTTCAGAGCCGTGACGGACTTCAATCATGAATGTTGTTAACCAACCACCAAAGGAGACCTCCGCACCCACATAACAGAGTAAAACAAAACTGAGAAGCCACACGGGGATACTCTTCATCACCTCTACAACCGAGGTACCTCCTTCTTCGCCATTTTTATCAACACTATCCTTGTACTTCTGAGGGCTGTCTCCCCAGAATGCTAGGGTAGACATCACTACACTCAGGGCAGCCATGCCCACAAGTACAGCATAGCAAATATTCCATTTTTTACCACTTTCAAGCATCGCAGTGAAAATTGTCGGGCAAATTATTCCACCAATTCCGTAGAATCCATGAAGCATTCCCATCGCTTGATTGGCATGCTTCATCCCCCCGATCCAGCCATTCCAAGAAGCCTCTAGAGTTCCAGTGCCATACCCACCAAATGCAAGTGCAATCAAAAATCCGTAAAATGGTGGGGCCGTGACAGCGACTATATAGGACATCAGTTGTAGAGACGTTGCTAAGACGCAACAACCCCAGCGCCCAAGCCATCTATGCATATAGTCGCCAACCAGACCAGCTGTCAGATAACCTCCGAAAGGGGCTAAAAATGTGAGCGAAACTACAAGATAGTCAACATCATAATATGTCTCTAAGTGTGGAACCACTACTCCAAGACAGGAGTCGTTCATTCCGGCAACTATAAAGCCATAGTATGCTGCCGCTAATCTTGCAATATTTCTTCTAGGATAATTCCATGTTTCTCCGCCCAAGTCTTCTTTCTCATCATCATAGCTTCCATTTACAGTGGGTGCGTTTTCTCTATCAGTTGAGCCATAGCTTTGTACTTCACCAGCTGTGCTGTACTGGTGATCGGGATCGGCCCGAGATGGAGAAGTCATCACCAGCCAAAATTCTGGAGAATCTCTCTCTTTAAGCCTGAAAATAAAGAATGGCCATGGCGAAATGTGCCAGGCTTTTAACTAAATCATTTTTTAGATTGTAACATTTGGTGCTTAGTTAGACCTTGCCCGGTTTTCCACACGGCTTGCCGGAGACCTTCCCCAATACAATAAAGCGAAACTGCCTAATGTGGGATATTTTAAAGACCCCACACATACTCGGCTTAGTTATCAAGAGTTCTTGGCGCAGACAACGGAAAACTTAGCTATCTTCATTCCGGTACCTAGAATCTCAGAAATATCTTCATATAGGTTCATTATTCCCGAGTGGTGTGTAATGAGCCATTTTTTATCAGATCCATACATTACCCAAAATGGGTTAAAGTGTGTTCCATATAACAAAAATATTCGTAGGGAGCCATCGCGGGGTCCGGTAGCACTTACTTTGTCAATAAGTTACAGGTCTATTCAAAATTCGAAGCTCTGAGAGGAATCTCAATAAAACTGATACTATAATATCTATGTACCTATTTTACTTGGAATTGGCAAATACATGAGTGCATTTGGGCGATTCTCAGTCGTCATGACGTCGATAAGCATACTGTTCGATGCATCTCATCGCTTTGGTGGAACGGTGCACATACCCAGGGTGTTTAGGGCGGTAAAATCTAAAAGAACGCCACAAGCTGTAGCTCATCAAAATATGAATTGAAAAAGTGCTTTCAATGCCGCGCTTAGACCAATAGACAAGAGAGCTGCAAGGGCAGTTGACTTTTGCATGGGAGTGCTGTAAATACATAGAAAACTCACATACGTTGATCTACAAACAGTTAACCGAAATCAATGCAAGGCATGAAAAATGAAAAAGTCCAAAGAGAGAGGCCAATTAGTTATGGGACAGAACATTGAATCTAGACCGTTGGTATACCTGTTGCCGCTGGCTCCTCATTTGATAAGACCGTATTGAGGAGAGAACCCGAGTTCTGAGTAACAGTAGCAGCCGGCTGACGTCGAAGTGATACAGTATCCCAGTTGATTCTTGAAATAACTATCCATAGAGCCAGCATAGTACCGAACATGGCAACGATCAAAGGTGCAAGAGAATTAGGACCATGCTCGTTGGTAAGTATGCCATTGATGAATGGAAACAGCGCAGCGCCAATTCCACCGAAAGCAGCAGCAAAGCCAATGCCTGAGACATGGAGTCTCTTTGGTAACTTTTTAGCAGCTACCACCATTACAGTAGGAAAGATGGGTCCAATTGAAATACCAAAAAGCGCAGCACAGACAGCCGATGAATATAGGTTTGGTATGAGCCAAATCAAGAGCATGAATACAATCGCGCCTGTCATGTAAAAAGTATTGGTCAACTCTTCCATCTTAAGTCCTCCCGTCACAAATCCCAAGACCATTCTGCCAACAGTGAGTCCACCCCAATAACCTGTTGAAACATAGCCCATCTTGTCCTCTGAGCCATGGCGAACTTGGATCATGAAAGTAGTTAGCCATCCTCCAAATGCAACTTCGGCTCCTACATAAAACAGTAGAACAAAGCTGATGAACCATACAGGAATGCTACGCATCACTTCTAGGATGGATGACCCCGCATCTTCTCCTTCTTGGTCAACGCTTTCCTGATATTTTTTTGGCCCATCCCCCCAGAATGCTAAAAACGATAAGGTTACACTGAGCGAAGAAGTGCCAATTAGCACTGCATAACAAATATTCCACTTATATCCATTTCCAAGCATTGCCGTAAATATTGTAGGACAAACAACACCGCCTACACCATAGAACCCATGCAATAAACCCATGAGCTGGTTGGCATGCTTCATGCTACCAATCCAACTATTCCATGAAGCTTCGAGACACCCTGATCCGAACCCGCCAAACGCCAGAGCAATTAAATAGCCATAAAATTTTGGAGCTGTAATAGCAACAATATATGACATGAGTTGTAGTGAAGTTCCAAGAACACAGCATCCCCAGCGGCCAATAATACGGTGGGTATAGTCACATACTAACGCGGATATAAGATACCCGGAGAACGGGGTAAGAAATGCAAGAGAAACGACAAGATAGTTAACATCGTAATATGATTCCAAGTGGGGAACCAGCACTCCGAGAGAAGAGTCGTTCATTCCAAAGACTATGAAACCATAATATGCTGCTACTAATCTTGCCATGTTTCTCTTTGGGTTATTCCAGCGTTCTTTGTTATTCTCCGCTTTTTCTCCGCTCAGCTGTTCGCCCGTATCTTCGTCAAATTCTGTATTTGTGGGGAATTCCCGCTGGGGCTGATCTTGTCCACTGGTTCGGCTGATATCATCAGCCTGTTGCAACACCGGCTGGTCTTTTTCGTGTATAACATTTGTATCCATCCCTTCTTTCTCCGTCATATCGTGAAGGTTGGTTCATGGAAAGGCATATATAGCAATATTGAGGTGAGTAAGACGAATATTTATGTGCGAGGGGCATGAAACCTAATTGGGAAAATGGTTCCGCAAAATGTTTCCGACGATAAAGTGTGGTGACTTACTTAATCCGGAAACAATCCCAAGCCCTTACTCCTAGATCTCAGATCCTCAGAAAATGGAGATTTTTTTGGAGATCAAATTTGAACTGCGTAAGGTCACACGATCTAAGAGATGCGTCACTTCTATAGCCAAAATATATTACTAGCCTACTACTTATCGCTCATCAAGGTGACTCTTATTCCCTCCACTAGTTCGTCGGGTAGGTAAACCATATCTATGTGAGCCTTCCATTTCTCCAGGAATTTTAATAAAATCTGCAAATTAAAATAGTCGTCAATGCTTTTCGGATGTTTGGAAATACTCTGTAGTACCAATTTTGTATCAAGGGGCAGTTTCTGTAAACCCGGGAAGACATACGCTTCAGCTGGAAATAATTAGATTCTGAACCTTTACGGCGGGATAGTTTAGGCTGCGGATACTTACCATTCAACGCAAAAAGCTCTCTCTTCTCAGTAAACTCAAGGGACTGAATTTCCTTCATCCATTGAAGCGATCGACTTAGCCTGCTCGTGACAGTCATACTCTCAGAGTCTACCAATATGGCAAGCTTGTTCCCCAGTGATAGTGCCTCGCTAACAGGCTTTTTCTTCACCCATATGGTCAGATTTTTTTGAAAAGCATCGACAAGTGGACTATCATGGCTATTAGTCAGGTCTAAGTACACTTCAAAATGTGCCTTGCTCCTAGTGGATATCTTGCCAATAGCCCCGACCTCTGGTATCAGGCATGGAGAGCGCACCAAGGTTGAACCACCTCCATCCCGGAGCATAACGTCAACATCAATTGAAACTGGCTGATTTGTAATTACATCACGAATAATCAAGCACCTATTTTCAGCTGCCAGAGACCAAAGATGTCTCAGTGGCTGCAAGTAAAATCGGTTTTCGTGTATCTTTTCAGGTAGCAACGGGTAGAAAGATATCATCATAGCGGCAACTGCTAGTGGGGTTCGACCAAAAGAGTACTGGCCACCTCCCAGGAATAATATTCCCATGCACAATTGATTAGTGATGTACAAGCCAACAGGTGGGGTATTATGGTGGATGCGAGAGTACAACCTTCGCAATCTTCGAAATATATCCAGATCGCCACTGCCTGCCATTACAGAGGATGCTGCCAAGCAGATGCAGCTAAGATTATTTAGCAAAGACCTCTGTGTGCTGCTCTGATCTCTGTTTATTGTTTCCTTCTCACTCAGCCATAAGAGAGAGTCCAAGTAGTAGAGGAGAGAGGCCTTCACCTCCTCATCAGCAGTACCCGCGTAGCGTAGCCCCATTGCCAAACATAAACCAGAAAGCACATTGAAGTAGGATATATTATCACCATCCAATGCGCTTGGATCAGCTAAATCGATCTTGGAACTTAATATAGAGGGGATATTGCTTTCAATCCACTCAATATCGCACCCAATTTCATCCCACATGATGACGTGTTTTGCTAGTGCTCTCAAGTGTAAAAAATCTGGTCTAATGTAGTCATATCTCTGCTCAGACTCCGGAATTTCAATTTTGCTCGCAATAGACTTCTTATTGCTCTTCACAAACATGAGACTGAGTGCCATTAGGGCTCCAGGCACACTTTGATCCATTATTTGAGCAGTTTGAATGTCCCGCGGCATTAAAGCTAGTTCCAAAAGCCGCTCTACTACATGGCTATCATTCAGTGCAGCACCTTTGGCCAGGTTTATAAGTCCAAGTGCGATTCCTGCAGATAACCGATAACCTTCATCCTTTTCGACGGATTCTTCGTCAGTCTGCGCACTACTAGCTGAGCGTCTATCACGAGAAACGTCAATTTCGTTTAGAAACACATCCGTCATGCGACGGTGCTGACTACCGCAGTAGAGCAACCCTATACCTACAGCTCCAGCAGATTGAACGGGGGTGTCAACTTTCAGATCAGAGGAGCCGATAGGAAGGAGAGCTTCCACATGTACAGACAAAACTTTCGTAAGTTTTGTATTCATAGACCCCAGCTGAGAAGCCGCCATTCCAATTAGTAGGCCAATGCTAGTATAGGTATGCTTAGGTCCTAAGTAATTGTAAATATGCCACTCCTCCAGCTTCTTCAAATGACCATTCAGCCCTAGGCCAAGCAAAAATCCAGCATGTTGAGGGGTTAAGCCATCAGGCTGGTTGAATACAATCCAGCTGCCGCTGATATGAGCTGCATCGCGAGCTACACTCATTCCAGACGATACACCATTGTGGAACAATCCCCATTGAAGCTGCTCGTCAGAGAGGAATGACTTTTGAACAGGAACTGTCACATTATCAGGTTTTATCAGCAAATTGAAGTTCATCTTTGGAATTGGGTATTTCTCCGTCACAAGAGGATTTCTTGCAGAGTAGAACAAAGCAGCCCTACCCATAGCAGTAGATAGAGTTCTCAAACTAGTTCTACGTGAGCAAGCTTGTTGCACACCTAGCCAATCCTGTTCATTCCAAGAAGGATCATTGTACATCGTCGTCACCTGCATTCTGGAAGACTGCAGTAGCTTTGACACTTCATAGAATCGACGATCCTGATCAAAAATGAGTCTAGAGATAGCAATTCTATCTGCTTCAGCTTGATTATCCCAAGCATTCGGATTATCATGTTCAGTTGCACTCTGAACCACTGCCCGAATATCTTTTGGTACAGGTAGCTCACCGGCTAGATGAGAAGCCGACACATCGTTAGTGAGATGCGACGGCACAATTGACCCACTTTCAATCATCTTACACAAATCTTCTCTGCCTAGGAGTTTGTACACAACTTCTCTCTCATTTCCTGACACGCTGAAACTATTATTCATCAGAATTTCCATAATCGGTATTCTAACAGCCTCAGTGAACTGTTGCAAAGCGACAAAAGTGATTTCATGAGCCGTCAGTATATTGACGACCTCAGACACGGAGTAATTGCTCAATGCTGTGAATAGTTGAAGCGATATTATGATCTTGTGAGTTACCTCGCGGTCCGATTTATTTGCCAGATATCCGACTTCCGACAGGGTTGGAAATGGTACCACTGGACCATCAAATAAGCTAAAGAGTGATCTCAATATATTTGGTGGTGAGTCGAGAGGCTGCTGAAGGTTGCATGCAATATCTGATTTGTTAGTATAGTCCTTTTTTCGCTAATAAACAAGTAAGAACTCACATTTTATCTTTTCAAGATTTAGCTCGATCTCGTAGTATATTTTCCATTCGTCAGTCCATTTTCCTAGCCATGCATGTAATCCTAGTAGTTTTCCAAGAAACTCAACTTCTGGTCCACAGTTGACGTCAAGTTTATACTCTTCTCTCATGATATGAAGGCATACAATAATATACTGCCTAACATGACTGAAGTCAAACTGAGATCCGAAATCGCTTGCGGCCAGTTTATGAGCATGCTTCAAATAAATAAGTACTTCGTCTTCAATGCAGGGGTCATCTAAGTTCCAATCCCAAGCCTGGGATGAGATATAGGCAGAAAGATCTGGGTCAGTATTTTCATCCATCAGCAGCTCTTGAAATTGTGGTCCAAAGTCTAAAGTGCAACTAAGAATTGCTGCTGCGAATGCTGAAACTTCATCACAGCCGGTCATGCTAAGTGCTGAAGCCCATAAAAACTTTAAGTATTCCTTCGAAACAGGCTCCAGCATGCAGTCAAGCGCGGAAAAGCATTTAATGACCAAATCATTCTGCGGATCAAGGATAACCTCCAACTGCCGAACACCGCCAGCAGTTTCGACATAAACGATATTCTTGCTACTGGACTTCAGTGAGGTTATTTCAGACCAGCCAGCATCAATCTTCAGAGGAGTAGACATCAACTTAAGGAACGGATTGTATATGCAAATTGAACCAGATTCGGTCAAAATCACCAAGCTTGACGGCTCATCTTCCTCTCTTCCGCTCACTGCTATAGTGTCCTTCGCAGCTATTGAATCTGCCTCTTCCTTCACTGGGATACCCACAGGACCAGCAGCCTTCCTATAATATGCAAAGCTTATAGTATGGTCATTCTTATTCAGGAGAACAACAACTTCAAGGGCACCTGACAGCAATACAAATACTGTGATTTCAGCATCGTTGCATAGTACACTATCAATTGGAGTTAGTATGGCATTTTTTTTCATTCCTGTAACATCTAAGGGCAATGCAACATCAGCCAAATCACCAAATGCGTCACCTGTAGCCATTCTATCAGCAGTGATGGGGTTCTCAGCCATATTGAACGAAAGCCTCCTTTCTAGAGAAGTGCTGATATCTGCATCAGTAGATGTGTCGCCATCATAATTCCTGAGCGGTAATGAAGATGAACGCCGTTTTGCAGAATATCTACGTGAGGTCCTCACGTTTTTGCTCTTCGCAGCGAATAGCTGGCGCACATGATATACAGTGACTGTACCATCCTGAAAATTTCTGGTTAGGCACAGATCAAATCCAGCACTAGAACCAAAATGTATGAGTTCTTCAAAGGGGGATATCGAAGATGTTGAAGACGCGCTAATGAGGCCCAGTTCCATAATAGGGTCTGTTAACGTGAAGAACTTCGGTAAGGCATTGTCTGTGTCAGAGCTCATATCTCTTTCCAAAACAAGTCCCCTATCAAAGGGAAATACCTTTTTGACAAGAAGTGGAATATTGCGAACGTAGCTGTCTCCACTGAGCCGGTGAATGTAAACCACATCGGCCATGAATATAACGGCAGTTTTGCTCTGCGCTTCTGCCGTGTCTGATTTGAACGTTGCCAAGGAAGCACAAATCACCTTTTCTGAGTCATAGTGAAAAGACCGTAGTACCATGCCATTTCGAATCCATTTAACGCTGGACGCATCAGTGATTTGTAAATACTCGTCAGCAGCCTGATCTGATCCCATCAGAAATGGCCCATAGGCGGTTTGTTGATGTTCAATCAGCGGAGCAAACAAACTCATATCAAAAACCCAAAGTCACCTGCTCAAACATTCGCATATATGTGGATACCAGATTGGTTTTGTCAGCGCTAGACTGAAGTGTCGTCCTATGTGTCGAGACGAGGGATATGTGGTGAGGAACTGCAGCGACAGATCAAGTGAGGCTGATGATCTTGTAAGGAAAAATAAAAGGCAATGAAGACAGTATCGAGCTCCGGGGCAGCATTTTGATATCAGCAATAATAAATTTATATGACCACTATATTATCTATATTTCTCAATTCCCCTTCAATTGCTTCAAGATATAAGCCGCCTCTCGCTTGCCGGAAGCATAAGCTCCATGAACACAGCCGTCGCCTTCGGTGACGGTGTGCTCACCGGCAAATCGCAGGGGACCGGCACCTGTCTTGAAAGAGTTGATGATCTCCCATCCATTTTCTCCAGAGGCAATGGCAGAGTAGGATCCTTCACTGAATTTATCATTCTGCCAGTCCGTGACAATTGTTTTCGTAGGTTTAGGTACAGACTTGCCTTCTACGGCGATTGCCTTGAGAGCAGGCTCCAGATACTTGAAGGCCTCTCCAGGATTGTTCTCCAGAAAGTTGGAAACGGGCGGGGCCAAAATAGTAATCAAGGCAGGTCTGCCCCAGATTCGGTTGCCAGCCACAAACATAGCTGGAAAAGAGCCGGGCTCTAACTTGTCTCCATCTTTGCCAAGAACAAACATTCTATCAAGAGATTCGGGCCAGAAAACTTCGTCAAACTCAAAAATAGCCTTTGAAAGCTGGGCCATGTGAGCACTCTTAATGGTAGCCTCCAGACTAGAGGGCAACTGAGACTTCCATTCGACTTTCTTTAGTAGACCTGACGGAATGGTTACCACAGAGTAGTCAGAAATGTACTCTTTTCCAGAAGCAGTGCCGATCTTCACAGACCCATCAGCACTGTCAATACTCTTGACTTCTTCGTTAAGGTGTAATTCGAAAAGATTCTTGTCAATCTGGTCATAGATCTGATTCAGCACAGAGGTGTAGCCAGACTTGACAAAAGCATCTCTGCCCGCACCGGCAGGGCCCGCAGAAGCCTCAATAGAAATCTTATCCCAGGGAATTCCAATATACAATTCGGCATTTCGAGCAAGCTGGGGTAGAACCGTTCGATTATAGTCGCTGAGCAAAGGGAAAGTCTTTGCCCACTCTGAGGCATACTCCTTCACAGTCGGGATTTTCGGTTCTCTTTCTTCATTCTTGGCAGCAGATAGTTCCTCCTCCGCATGGATTTTAGTCGAGCCAACAAAATCAGAGAAAACTCTTAAAGTCTTCTCCTCTGGTTGGAGTGGCTTCCCATCAAAATAGAAAGCTACCCCACCATCATCATAGTAAAGAGGCACCCTCTTCTCTACACAGAAAGGGAACAGCTCGTTCTCCAGAGTCTCGTGAAGCCAAGAGGCACCAACATCATAATGCACATCCTTGTTATCAGGATATGGGTAGTATGTTCGTATTCGGCCGCCAATTCTGTCCCGACCTTCCAGCATGACTACCTTGATGCCTGCTTTGGTGAGATCCACGGCGGCCTTGATACCAGAGATACCGGCGCCAACAATAGTTACAGTTGGGGCCATTTTTGTATAAGATTGAATTCTTCCCTGAAAATAATAGAGGAGTGCAAGGTCTGTTTGAAAATGTTGCTACCAGCTTGTGGCTTGTTGAGCGGTCTTATAGTTACTGGTGCAGGACTATTAGTTACCAAGTGGACGGGAGTATAGGAGCGGAATATTCCCGACCGCACAACTTATCTCAGCCTGGATACGGAGCTGCGGCTACAAGACCAACTTGGTAGTTTGCAATTCTAACGGAGATATTAAAGGTCATTCTCAATCTAAGCTGTCTCAATCGGTGGGTCCATGTTGCTTCGTGGATCAATCTGAATTATATATTATGCTATGAGAACCTGTCTGCCCTATTATTAGTTAATGTCTCTCTACAAGGAGACCAGCGAGCCAAGCTGGTATCAAAAAAATAAACTCGACCAAGATAAAAAATCCGCTTGGCATATTTATAGCAACATGTAGATCATCGTTGTTTTCTCAGATATGTCGCTGCGTAAGATCACCGTCCAACCATGTACTCAGCAGCCCTCAGTCAGATAAGCATAGACAGCAATAAATAGTTACTATGGCAACGGCTTATCGGATAATTCGAGGTAGGCTAGGGCCTATTCCCTAGGGCCTCTTTAATGGCTTCTATGAAAATATCAGAAAAACTATGGTTTTAGGCTGGGGAGGATTCAATCGGGCTTATTTGGTTAAAAGTAGTCTCTGGCAGTGGCTATGCTTTGTTTTTAGTATAATTTTGGAGTACCATAACTCAAGACCTCTTACTACATAAGCAGCACGGTTGAGCTAATTTCCCCTTCATTTCTTCACTTTCACTTCTGATTCTTTTTGCTTGCTTAATTTTTACTTACTGCTACTCCTTTTGACAAGTAATTGAAATGCTTAAGCCAGTATTAGTTGCTCTGGCGTGTATTGCTATGCCTAGCTGCTCAGCTTTGGCCCCGGCGCATCCTGCCTCTCTCTTCAGCCAGATCGAAGCTAGCTGCGTATGATCCCTTGTCAATATTTTCATAATTTAAACACTTATATTTCTTGGTTTTGCTAACCTTTAGGATACACCTGAGTACCGAGCGTGCGAAAAGATGGCTAGGCAGCAGTTAGGCGCCTGTGCTCCGGAAGACATTTCTTGCCAGTGTCAACAGGTTATCGGCCTACGGGATATTTGCCCCCAGGCATGCGCCTCTCCTATACCAATTGATACAAATTTGATGACTTTAATTGATAGTACTTGTGGTTCCTCTTCTGAGATCACTTCTTCTTATCTAGGTCTGAAGCAATTCTTTCCCTTCTTTGAGAGTGGCTTCTACTATGACGATGATGACGAAGATTATGATGATTACAATGATTGTGATAATGGAGATGACAGTGATGATGGCGCCCGTTGGTACAGTAGTGTCGCCGGTCAGAGTGCTGCTAAGCCAACTAATCAGGTGCCTGTTCCTCCCCTTCCTGCACGGGCTCCTGACCATGAATCTGAGCAAGATGATTACGATGAAATTGAATTTTCTTGGGATAACAATAATGAGAACTATGATTATGGTAGAGAAACTAGTGGTGATGACGAGGACAATGACGACATGGAGCTGTTCAAGGTTCACACTCTAGCCGAAGAGCCGAACTCTAGTGATTCTGTTGACCAGGACACTTTGGCTGCTTCACCTAGTTCTGACGAGTGCGATTCAGGCCCTGATTCGGATCCGTACAATGGCTATCCTTACCCTCCTCCGGCCCAGTACCGTGATTATCCGGCATATCCTCCCCATCCTCCTGTTGCAGCATATCCTCCTCCCCCCGCCTACTACTACCCTCCTTCGATTCCCGAAACTTCCGCGCCTTATGCTGTCGGCGGGTCAACAGAGGAAGAGGATGAAGAGGATGATTGTACTGGATCCGAAGATGAGAATAAGTCTTCTTTAGAACGGGCACCCTTCCGAGACAGATATGGTCGTCCCTTCCAGCGACTGGTTCGTGGCTCTGATATGACTACGGACATGGCTGGTAGTCAGACTGAGCCTGTCCTTGATAGCAACGACCAGAAAATTGAGGCTTCTTTTGCTTTACCCAAGCTCAAGTTCCCCTGGTTTAAAACTAACAAGGGTGATGAATCAGAGGTGACTCCTTCTTCTGCTCCTTCTTCCGAACCCACCCAGCCTAATGAACGAAATCTCACTCCCGATCCTGAGCCTGTATCTGGACCTATCTCTGAACCAGTTTCTGAGACTATCCCAGAGCCTATCCCAGAATCTGAGCCCATCTCTGAGCATTCTTCTGCAAATGAAGAGGCTACTCCTGTTCTCTCGTCTCTGCTTCCATTTGAAAATACAGTGGCTACTTCCTCAATAGCTGATCCTGATATTCAAGTCTCTACTTCTCTTGTATATTCTGCTCTTCCAACTGTATTTCCTACTGATATAGTTGGGGGTCAGGAAAGTGGTCTGCAAGATCATCTTCATTTGCCCGAGTTTGACTGGAAGGAGCCATTCAGAGGTGACTCAGAGAATGACGATAATAATGTGAACGAAGATGATTCATCTGATATCCTCGATGGGCCTGCTTCCAACAACACTGAAGGACTCGGAGAAGACTCTTCTGCTAACCGGGATGCTGCTGTCAATGCTTCTGTCATCAGTAATTCCAGACTGATGCAGAAGAATGCTAAAATTGGTATTTCTGCTGTAACAGAAATTTCTGGAAACCGAACCGAAGGAAACTCAACATACTCAAGTTCTTCTGACCAGAAGCTATCTTCTACTGCCGATAACCTCCATGGTTCTGTTACTGCTGTACTTTTGTTGGCCGGTTTGACGGCTTTCGCTATGGTCTAAGGGCTGCTTTTTATTCCTCACTTTAATTCAATTCTTGTCACTCATTCACATTTCAGAATTATCACTATTTTTAAATTTTTTTTATAGACAGTTTCATAGTGGGTCTAATAAATAATGCTTTATGGATTTGGTTAGGATGTGAGCTCCCTGCTTGTGTACTCCATAATTACTGTCTGGATGAGGGTGTTCGGAGCGGCTTGTGTTTTCCAACCAACATCATGAGGACGCGAGGTTCACAGCAGGTTACCGCCTTTGTCAGATCACAGCTTCTGAACAGCAATATATATGGTGGAGAAGATACGCCTGCCGAGTATGCATTTCAAGAATTGCTTGGCTGGATAGCTCCTAGGGATGAGGGGTGGTCAGGTATGTACCTCTAAGTCAACTGTCTGCCGAGATGATGCTAACTGCAACAGAAATGAGTGGAGATACAGAAAATGCACTTGCATATTTGCCATACTTTGAAAAGAATTTGGTAGATAAGTATACCAGTACGTGGGGAGTCCCGGACTAGGGCGTTGATATAAGATGTGGGAACTAATTGATTCAGATCTGGTTATCGATCATCTTGCGGGTTCTGCCAAGGAATTGCTGGAGATCACTCTGGTAAGTGCTAATGTTCGCAACAAGTGATGATTCACATATATCTAACTAGAAAATGTTCAGACTCACGGTAATGACGCATTTTCGGATGCGCACCAGGTAGAGGAGAAATGCAGACGGGCCACTGAGGTGGAGGAATTCTACATTCGCCCGTTTCGATATTTTCAGGTTTCCAGCGAGGTGTTCGAATCATTTCACGATTCATTATTTTATATCATTGGAAATTTCATGCAAGGGCAGCATTTCCATGAAGTTATTCTGCAGTTTCTCCACGCTTATCCTATTCATCAGGGCAGTCAGATCTTGAAGGATGTGCTTATTATACTTGATCGATTCGGACTTCGGCAAAAAGTCGATACTGCAATTTCACAAGCTTTGAAGATAGAAATTGAGGAGTATATCTCGAAAAATTTCCGCAAGGAATGGCATAAAAGTGTCTGGGAAGATTACCTTCGTTGGATGCATAAGAACATTCTCTCTAATCTAGAGGGCCTTTTTGATGGATATGGAGAAGTGGAGCCATATCTGATAGAGCTTGGACGTGACTCATTAGTTCAGCTGAGAACTGATCAGCTCTATGACCTAGTTGTGAATTTTCCTTCAAGTACTGGTGCCGTTGAAGATCTGAGAGAGGCCATGCATACGTCCATTCAGCGAGCAAACGTCGTTCACATATTTCAGAAAGAATGTGCCAACGAACTTCTTCATGGTGGAGTTAATACTGCTGAAATTGTCACTACATATATCTTGACTATCCAAGCATTCCGAATGATAGACAACCGCGGAGTATTATTGGATAAAGTCTCACGGCCCATTAGGCGATATCTCAGAGACCGAGAAGATACAATAGCTGTGATTATTTCGGGCCTCTTAGGAAATGATACTTCTGGCCAATTAGAGCTGTTGAAGGGCCTGCTGCATGAGGTTGCTGAAAGCGACCAGGAGTACAAGGACGACATGCTTGATTTGTCGTGGAATCCCGACCCGGTTGATGCTCCGCCAGATTTCATGAAACAAAGCTTACAAGATATTGTGGGATCTCTGCTTTCAATTTACGATAATAAGGAGGTATTTGTGCGTGAGCTCATGACTGTGTTTGCCAATCAGCTGCTTTCACAAAATGTTCCCTTGGAATCAGCGGTTGGAAGCTTCACTGCTTTCAAATCTCGTTTCGAAGAACGAGAGCTACAGTCTCTGGAGGTTATGATGAGGGATATGGCTCAGTCAAAGGACTTAAACGTAGCTATACAAAGCTCGTTGCCTGAATCAGGGCACGATCTACATGCGAGTGTAGTATCTCGCCTGTTCTGGCCATCATTTCGAGAGGAACAGATTGTGCTCCCTTCTACTGTACAAAATCAATTGGATAACTACGCATCCATGTATACCAGTATGAAGCCAGGCCGAAACTTGTCTTGGATCAGGAACTTGGGCTTGGTCACTATTGAGCTTGCATTAGCTGATCGTACTGTTGAGTTCCAAGTTGCGCCCGATCAAGCAACAGTAATTTTGCATTTTGAAGAAGGAACGAAGTCGTTTAGCGATATTCAGCGGGCCACTAACTTAACCGAAAGCTCAACAAGAGCTGCTCTGGCCTATTGGGTTGGAAAGGGTATTATTCGGCAGGCGTCTGATGATAAGTATGAGGTTCTTGAAAAAGAAGACGCAGATGCTGCGAAGTTCGTCTCTGACGAGGTGATTGGTTCTGCTGTGCAGTCCGCGGAGGAGCGTGCAGCAGAGGAAATGAAGGTCTACTGGCAATATATTGTCGGTATGCTCACAAATCTCGGCCCAAAGCCACTTCCTCAGGTGCATTCATTCCTCAAAATGCTTGTGCCGAAAGAAACGCCTTATACGAAGTCACAAGAGGAATTGGAGAAGTATCTGGCCTATCTTGTTGAAGATCAAAAACTAGAGTTTGTGGGCGGCAATTACAAGCTAATCTGATCAATTGTAGATGTGCTTAGATGCTAACTATTTTATTTATTCATGAACTTCGTATTTTATGCTTCTTATGCTTGTTTTGGAGAATGCAACAAGTGTAAGTGTCCATGTACAAACTATGCTCCTGACCATCCTAGTTCGTTATTCCATAGCTCTTCATGGCGAACGTCCTGGTCCTTCATGGCATAATAAATTTCTTCTGATAATGACCATCTTCTGACAATTCCATCGTCTGAAGCAGAATATATATCGCCGGTCCTATTATCAATGCTGATACAAGTAACCTCCATGTGGTGAGCACTCTTCAATGTGACAGGAGTACCAGGCAATCGAACCCGCAAATTCGGTAACGGAAAAATTACTGGGCCACCCTCAGAGCCCCCGCTGACAATATATGTCCCATGAGGTTGTTCCAATATATCGATCTTGGTGTAGAAAGATCGCACATCTAGTGACGGGGAAGACAACGTATCAATAACTCCAGCTTTTGGCTCGCTCAAACTGTAGGATCGAATTTTAGAGTCCAATCCCAAAGCCCAAACTTTATCATCGCCATGATCAATAACCAAGGAGCTGACGCCATAGTCTCTTGACCCCGATGGGATAGGCGTGCTGGCTATAAGTCCTGCACGAGCAGTAGACTTATAGATTTTTCGAATGTCCCATATTTTCAAAGACAGATTTGCTTCACAGCCACTTACAGCTCGATTTCCATCTGCCCAATCTAATGCTGTCACACTGACGTTCTTCCTTTTCTGCGAAGGACGTCCATCACCCTTAATGTCATGAGTGTTTGTGTATAAATATGTTTCGATGGCGGATGCCCGCACATCATGCAGTCCAATTTCGCCTCCCCGGCTCGAGGTCAGAACAAGATTAGGATTCTCTGGATGGTATCTAGCTTGCTTTATAGCGCCGCCCGCTGGGGCAAGGTAGAATGTGCGTGCCTGTCTCTCCTTGTCGAGAATAGCGAGTGATCCTCGAGAAACGCAACATATGGAATTTTGACAAGTGCTAATATCTGTCACTGCAGTGTCAAATACATTAATGTTATCACGACTATCCCAGCTCTCAATATTTCCCTGTTCGGTTCCTATCCAGTTGATACCGTCACTTTGGCTAAATCCCATGCAGAATGGAGTCGTGTTGAGGTCCAGAATGCCACTAGAGGTAGATACGTATTGCCTCACTGTTTCATGCGCCTCTAAGAATGCAAATTTCTGTGCTCTTCTAGCGTATCTGCCACCCAGCTCAAGGTGGAGACGCCGGAATTGTGGCCTTGCACATAACAGGGGATCGCGTATGAGTCTGATGGGGGTCTCTAACTCCTCATCATGAAATATCTTTATTCTCTTTGAAGGGGAACTCTCTGGTGTGATGATTCCAGGCTCAGAGACAACATTGGTAATGTCCCTCAGAGGCCTTCGATGTGTTTCTCGAATTGGTGACGAGAACATGTTGGTCTGATGATGGCAAGAGCAACGCGTGGTGCGGAATACTTTTTTTGGTGTTCGCGACGCGGCTGGCATATCTCATTGCTACAATCGATTTACTAAATCTTTACGAAAGACAAAAACAACACCCATCGAACACTTTCAGAAACTAGTTGGCAAGACCATACCCTTCTTTCATGGATTGAGCATAAAGAGTGGACTCAGCAGTCAGCCGAGCCAGAACCTCTTCGGGAACCATGTACCTGTTGTAGACAGACACTTGGAAGACTCTGATCTGATTGATCTTCTGCTGGGGCTCGCTCCAGTCTTCATCTGAGTCG
Source organism: Zygoascus sp. PK3305 (assembly GCA_023628935.1). NCBI lineage: Eukaryota > Fungi > Ascomycota > Dipodascomycetes > Dipodascales > Trichomonascaceae > Zygoascus > Zygoascus sp. PK3305. The sequence goes on from JAMAJS010000006.1 coordinate 778,171, forward strand.
TCATCATCTGAATTTTGGGTCTGGTACTTCCCGCCAGTCAAAAGAGTATCAGGATCGTCTTTAAAGGCTGTCTTGTGCAAAGGGACGGGGATTTGCCGGAGCGAACGACCCCAGAACATAACGGTGTTGTAGCGGTGAAGACGACTCTCGGCAGCAAACCAAGTCAGTAATGCAACAACAGGATTCACTTGAGTTTCGTCAATATCGATTGCAATTTCTTTTTTACCGTCAATAGGGCTTCGGAACTTGGCAGGGGCAGCTCGGGCTACTGCTAATCTGTACCCAGCTTCTCCATACTGACGATGCAGGAAACAGCGGTAGTTTCCTGAACCTACAGGGTATTCACACTCGCTCCATTGGTAGGAATAATCGGCCGTGGTTTGATACTCTACTAGGGGTCGGTGAACTGAATTTCCAGTATGAGGTGGAAACACCAGCTTGATTCGGCTGGGCAGTACCGTATCCCAGTCCCTCCGAGCTTCAAGAGGATAGTCAACGTTAGACAAATCCTCAATTCTGGCATGAGTGAGATATTTAGCCGCAGTTGAATACACGGCTAAGGGCCTTAGAGACAAGGGGCGAGTGGGATCGGTTTCTTCAGGAAGCAACGAGTAAGTATGGGTCAAAAATCCATGCGACATCAGCGTATATGCTGGTAGAACTTGGCCAGCATTTGGCATTGGGGTGTCTCGAAGAATCTTGTAGACGCCCTGTTCCAGCTTTATGGGGATCAAAGACGTAGTAGCAGACAAGTGAAAATGTCGATCAAATTTGACCCGTTCTTCTTCTGGTTTGTCCCTCTTGCTGTGAAACTTGTAGTAATTCTTAGTACCTGGCATTCTTGCTTTGCACTGTTGCTGTCTCTCTATTCAGTGGTGACGTTTGGTTGTCAAAAGTGATTTGAAAATATGTATATGTTCTATAGTTCGGCGCTAAGCCGATAGTATAGCTATTTACATTTCGGCGCTGGAAAAACAAACAGCACCAAAGGGTTGAAACATAAAATGTACAGAAAGAATGCACTGCCTCTCAATTACTTTCGTCGACTTAGAATAGCCCGAGTTAGACTCTGCAGAGCATCCAGAGATTCGGAAGGTGGTAGAATCTCCAAATCTTTGTTTGCCGCTTCAGCATATGATATTGCTAGCAGTCTGGTCTTCTCGACACCTCCAGCTCTATTAACCATGCTTCTGGCCATTTCCACGTCACCAGGCTCAGAAAACTTTCGTCTGATCAGAGCTCCCAATTCCGGGAACTGTTCCCATGCGTAGAGCACAGGGGCGGTAGCCAGACCCAGCTCCAGATCAGCACCGGCAGGTTTTCCCAGTTCTGAGTCAGAAACCGTATAGTCCAGCATATCATCTACAATCTGGAAGCAAAGACCCAGGTTTCTGCCATAACTATAAGCAGCCTCCACAACCTCAGGCCGAGCCCCGGCAAGAACAGCGGAAGCCCTGCATGATTTAGACATAAGAGATGCAGTCTTTAGGTATGTTTTGTGAATGTAATATTCAAATGCAGCCTGGCTAGCAGTAGCACTGTTATCCATGGCAGTATTCTTAAGTTGCATAAATTCACCTTCAACCAGGTTTGCAATGGTAGTACTGAGCAGCTCAATTACCTCGGCGTTTCTAATTCGGGCAATGGCTACAGATGCTCGTCCAAGCAAAAAGTCTCCTGCCAAAATTGCCATCTTATTGCCAAAGGCCATATTTCCGCTGGGCCTATTTCGCCGTGTAGCAGAGTTGTCAATGACGTCGTCATGCAGTAGCGAAGCAGTGTGTATCATCTCCACAATCTCTGCTAGTCGCCTTTGTTTGGGCAGAATTCCATTTTGCTCGAAAGGGAGAGGCTCCTGAGGTTTTGAAAGTGGATTCAGAATTAAGCTTGGATTGATTCCATGCAATACACTAAGAGGAGACAGAGGGTCATCAACACCCTCTCCCTTCATAGGGGGATATGCCCGAACATCCTCTTCATCACGAGTACTGGGATTTCGCTCCTCGGGGGGAATATATGATAGAGCTCGGGAGAGCAAAAGAACAATCAAAGGTCGAACATGCTTGCCCTCTGACTGGAAGTAGTACATAGCAACCTTATCCAGGGTAGGATGGCCAGAACCAATAAGACTAGCAATGTCTTTGGCCAAAGAGGACATCTCCTTGGAAACAATTGAAAACGGATCCTTGATTGGAGTCTCTGGTTCTACCAACTTGGTAGCTTTTTTAACAGCATCCTTGAGCTCTCGATTATTCGGCCTACCAGTCACAGTCGACACAACTGAGTCGATAGTCTCCGATAGAATTGATTTGTATCGTACAGCGGTAAATCTGCTGGCAGTCTGTACGTTGGCAAGTCGCCAGACAGGAATTTTAGCTGCTCGTAGCATGATCAGCGGGGAGATGATCCGGGGGCACACTTGAGCGATAGACAGGCAAGCGGGAACTTTAAACGATCCGCAAACGAATGAACAGTAAAAACACTGTTCCGATCCTTATGTGGGCTGGTCGGTGGAACAGGTTTACAAGGTCGTGTGGGATTGAGCCCGAAATATCTCTGTTCCGTTCGTGCTGTGGGTCGAGGTGCTCGGTTGGTACAACGCTATATAAAATCGTGCTGAAATTTTGATTTGTATTGCTGTGTGTTCAAGCTCACTTCCACGGCTCCATTTTGGTGGGTTGGGCGGACATTTTAAATTGAAGCATCATCAAGCAATAGTCTGCTTACTGCTGGGGAAAAACGGGCATCAACAGGAAAACGGCAAACGTGCTTATCTTTTACTTGTGCGTTATCTGCAGACTTGATTGAAGCAACAAAAGGCCTTTTATTTTTTGCATTTATTACCACTGTTTAATCTCTCTACGTCTTCCCCAACGTCCCTGCTTTAGAAGGTTGGTGATCTGGCCATTGGGCAAAACTCAGCAGACGGCAAACCCACGATCCACCACACTTCAGTAGGCCAATTTTGGCTGCTACAAAGCATTCTTACATTAGCTTGCACGCATTTCAACCTTGTACTATGATAGGCGCTATTTCACAGTTTCCTCTAGTACAGTATGTCACCTCGAAGCTGAGGGACACCCTCATTGGAATCCTCAAAGCTGGGCCGATACCGAGGCACATTGCTCTAATTATGGATGGCAACAGACGATACGCCCGTCAGCGCAAATGGGAAACCTCGGAGGGTCACAGTGCTGGTTTCGAAACACTGTCATCGATTCTGGAATTTTGCTACAAGGCAGGAATAGAGACGGTGACTGTATTTGCATTTTCAATTGAGAACTTCAAACGCTCGAAGCGAGAGGTGAACAGCCTCATGGAAATTGCCAAATCACGGCTATTACAGATCTGTGAAAATGGGGACCTGGCCGAGCAGTATGGTATAAAAATCAAGATTCTCGGTAATAGGAGCATGATTCCAAAGGACGTCAAGGAGGTGGCTGACCGAGTCATGGATATCACCAAGAATAACAATAAGGTCACACTGAATATCTGCTTCCCTTATACATCCTCAGATGATATAGCACATGCCATACAAGCTATCGTTAAAAAGGTTAAGGGGAAAGAAATCCGGATCAGTGATATATCCGAAGAGCTGATAGATGAGCATCTGTATACAGCTGATTCCCCGCCCATTGATATATTAATTCGAACCTCTGGCATTGAGCGATTCAGCAATTTCATGGTATGGCAATGCAACGATAAGGCCACTGTAGTGTTTGTCAAGCCTCTGTGGCCGGAGTTTTCGTTCACGGAGCTGTACAGGATTCTACTTCGGTGGAGCCTCAATCAAGCCACAGCATCATACCGTAGCTACGTTGCCGGAGGAGAATTTGATGAGGAGCAGTACTCTGACAGCTCTACGTTAGACGAGAGCGAGGAGGAAGATCCTAAGCTAAAATAGCTGCGCTATATTGTAATTTTCGTCAGTTTTACTTTTTTTTGTCTATTGTCATATAATAAACTACACACAAGAATTCTCCTCGTGTTAGCATATCACATTTTTTTGCACATCACTACACAGAAGAGCAGAGATAATAAGATCCAGACATCAAATACAGAACCATACAATTCAAATTTTGGGTAAATAACAAATGGCTAAGGTAAAGAGCAGTTTTCTTTTACAATTTCTCGATTTAACAGACAATACCATTATATTTAATAGATGCTTTTTTGGTTGCGTTGCAATCGTCTTCTAACATTAAACTAGTCACCTTTATTTTAGATCACTTTTAAATCATTACAAGACAGCAGCATCGTACTTCTGCTTGAACCACTTGATGGTGTCCTCCTTGGAGACCTGGTGAGACTTGCCAACACTGGCTCGAGTTCGCTTTCTTCGGGCAACAGAGTAGCCAGGTCGGCCAACGACAACGTAGTAGTCCATACCGTAGATACCGATATTGGGGTCGTACTTGATACCAAGATCAATGTGTTCCTGGATACCGAAACCGAAGTTACCGGTAGCAGAGAAGTTCTTCTCCTTGAGCTCGTACTCGAGAACCTTGAGGCCTCGCTCAATAATCTCCTCAGCCTTGGGGCCTCGGACGGTGACGTGGACAGAGATCTTTTCGTTTCGTCGGATACCGAAGGTTCGGACAGTGTATCGAGCCTTGGAGAAAACGGGGGTCTGACCAGACAGCTGTTCCAACACCTTGGCAGCTCGGGTAAGTCGATCACCAGACTCACCGACGCAGATGTTGAGAACGAGCTTCTCAATCTTGAGATCTCGCATGGGGTTGGCACTCTTGTCGCTCTGGAATGTTAGCATTCTTGCAGTTGAAATAAAAGGAGGAGCGACACGCATGTGGCCTAGTGGAGGACCAAAAAGTGAACATAGTGCTGATGTCGGGGTTCAATATTGGCTGTTGGTTGAAATTTTGAATCAGTTGGTCGAACAGCATCACATGGTCGTCTTAAAAGTCTGAATAAATGCTGGAAGCACTTTTGTCACATCTTCCTGTTCCTCCTCGGTTCTATACGTATCGCAATATTCGTTTCTAGGATCCACTCACCATTTTGATGTTGATGATTTTTTTATGAGTTCTGTGTCTGGGTAAAAGATCAACTTGAACGAAGTGAGTGAAAAGGTTGCTGTGTGGTACATTTGGGAATGCAGTCACAATTGCGGAGGCATACCACAAAACCAAGGGTATAGCCCTAAGCACCACCCAAAACGCACATCCATCCGAAGACTTTCTTCAGTCTGCTGAGCCGCTCGATGAGATAAAAGCCGCTGGAGCCAAAATGCTGCTGAACATACGGGCAAACAAGTAAATACTGATTATTCATATTTATCCCACTGCTTATATATGAAATATTCCATGGATTTTGACGCAGATATATATTTTAGAATCTGGATTGCTCACAAGGCTTTTAGTAGAAGCGGTTGGAATGAAACGTTCCATCTGGTATCTCGAAGCTCTGAGCTTCGTCGCCTCAAAGTTGGAAAAATGCATTGGCTGAAGCTAAATATACTGGATTCTGTATTGCTAGCATAACATGATCACCATTTGACTTTGAGGTGCACCTTACGCTGTCGCTTTCGGAGCGGAGGTTTGGCCAGGACTCCCCGAGCCTTCACTCTTTGAGCATGGCTCATCACGAACGTAGCACTTTTCAGATACCTCATAGCCAGATCAGCCTGCTTATAGAGCGACGTACATCTGTCTTCAACTGCTCGTATCTCGTCGACTAATGACAGCTTTCTAATAGCGGTTCTCAGATATCCACCTTGCGGGATGTCCAGAGCGGCTCTTCGCTGAGATCGAAAACCCCGACCGGCAGGGGCAGTCTGCAGCGAGCTGGCCGCTCCTTTTTTCGATGACCTCAATGACTGCCACCGGGGTCTTTTTCCAATAGTGATCCGTTTACTCTTTGCCAATCTTGCCAAATCTCTATCATTCTTGAGCTGTCTCCGCTGGATTCGGCGAACGGCTCGTTTGTACTTTCTGCGCCGGCTGGGTGCAAAGATCAGTGGTTCAGCCATGCTGTGCTCAATATACCAAGAAGATACTCAACCGAGAAAGGCAGGGTCGGCTTTCTAATGATATGACGCAGTAACTACAGATTAACCGTAGTGAAGAGAAGAGGTCTTGATTCCATATTTAAGTCAAACTTAGGGTGTGTGTTTCCCAGTGCGTACCCCGGATTTTTCATTATGGAAATCGCTGATTCAAACAGCAAGCAACTGACAGGTCGAACTCGTCACTTAATAACAGTGTATACAGTGTATTATTCTGTGATCGCTACATTTCTTCTATAGCCCGATTTAATCACATTGCTTGTGGCTGTTATTTATAGCCCTTTCAACTGGCCGTGGCTTCTCGTTGAATGTTTATTGCTCTCTATTCATACATTATTTGGGTCCGCGTCTCATATGGTGGTAAATTACCATTTACACAAAGCCAACTGTAAGATCAGTCTAGCACTGACGGACCAACTAAATAGTCCAAAACTGCACCTGCACATATCTTGTAGGAATACTGGCACCTGGCAATTGGAAGCAGTAAACAATTGGAGGATGTCATATACCATAACATAAGAGTAGGCTGTATGCTACTTGAGATCTTAAGTTTCATAAATAGCTGTCTACTAACATATCAACTACAAAAGTCGTGCCTCCCTCAATAGAGACACAAACCAAGCATTACGTGCAAGTTCGCACACTTCAGACTGAAACCAGGCGCAACTAAGCCTTCTCGAAGATCTCCTTGTTGATTTTCTGAGCAGCTTCGAACTCCTTCTTGAAGGCCTCGGCATTGTCGCTATTGGCAAACCGAATGGCCAGGGTCTGAGGCTCAGCTTCGCCTTCGCTCACGTCATATGCAACATTGTAAACCCAGGATCGGTCGGAACCAACATTGGGGGAAAGAGTGTACTCAGGGAGAAGATAGTGGTTGGCACAGATCTTCAGAGTCTTGTCACGTCGCATCAGCAATCGAATCTTGCCTGACTCCTTGTGCTTGAGGAATCGAACGTCACCGGTTCCTCGCTCCTTCCACTGGTTGGTAGGCTTGTCGAATCGGAACATCTTGGCCCGGATCTTGTATATGGACTCCTCCTGCTCTTCGTTGGTCTTGACCTCGACCTGCTCCAGCTCAACCAAAGGCTTGAACTCGACACTGGGCTCCTCGCTCTCGGGGTCCTCCTCGTCCTTCTTCTCGTCCTTCTTCTCGTCCTTCTTCTCAGCAGGAGCAGCAGCGTCCTTCTTGGCGTCCAGGGAGGCAAACACGTTAGTGCCAGCGGCAGCAGTAGCAGAGGCAAAAGCTCCAGCACCGAAAATGGGCTTCTTCTCCTCCTCCTTTTTCTCCTCAGTAGCCTTGGCAGGCTCTTCAGTCTTGGTAGTCTCCTCAGACTTGACAGGCTCCTCGGACTTCTTCAGAACGTCGTCAACCTTCTCACTAATCTTTTCAACAGCTTCAGACATGGTTTATGCGGTGAAAAGAAAAAATTGAACAAAACAAACAGACCTCATAATGTGCTGGCCTCTCTCCCACGATACCTCCCAGCTTAGTCAGCATGCACAATCTTGCGAGCGCACACACATAGGCTCTGCCAGTCCCAAGGCCCTTTGCCAGCTTCACCATCACACCAACCCACTATGAATTCAATTGCGCAGCGATTCACGCGCCCCACCGCTGCATCTGCGGAAGAGCTCAATGGAACCGTATCATTGGGTCCCCAGGTTGTACCGACTTTTGATATGCCGCCCGTTTCACAGGTATGTTTTGACTGCAACCGGTGCAATTTGCATTGTGACGACAATTGTCCACCATGACGCCTTTGACCCACGCCACTAACATGTTCATAGCCTGCAGCATTCCTTCGTGCGCACACCGACGATGCAACTAATCCAGATGCAAGGATCAAAATTGCCCACGGTACCACCACTCTGGCGTTCCGTTTCCAGGGCGGAATTGTTGTTGCTGTAGACTCGCGAGCCACTCAGGGCAACTGGATCGCCTCGCAGACTGTCAAGAAAGTCATTGAGATTAACCCCTTCTTACTCGGCACCATGGCTGGTGGTGCTGCAGACTGTCAGTACTGGGAGTCGTGGCTCGGTTCTCAGTGCCGAATCTATGAACTGAGGAACAAGGAGCGAATTTCTGTCACCGCTGCTTCTAAGATCCTGTCCAATCTCACCTACCAATACAAGGGCGCCGGCTTGTCAATGGGTACTATGATTTGTGGCTACACTAAGCGCGAGGGTCCTGCTATTTACTACGTCGATTCCGATGGTACTCGATTGGCAGGTGATATTTTCTGTGTTGGTTCCGGTCAGACGTTTGCTTATGGTGTGCTCGATGCTACCTACAAATGGGAGCTCACTGTCGAGGAGGCTCTCGACCTGGGTAAGCGATCCATCCTGGCCGCTACTCACCGGGATGCTTACTCTGGTGGCTCTGTTAATCTGTATCATATTACCGAGGAAGGCTGGGTTTACCATGGAAATTACAATGTCGGCGACGAATTGTGGGCTGCTAAGGAGCGAGAGAAATCGTTCAACTGTGTCGTTACCTCTTTCGATCACCCTCAGCAGGGCGAACAGAGCACGTCTGCTTCTGCTTCCGCATAGAGTATGTACCCGTGTCCTGCATAGTATATATATTAATGAATGGAACGCTGCGTTCCTCTACTTGACCACTTCATCTCACATCCAGCAATACACATCTGCAGCTACAACCCAAATCAAATGTACGTAATTCATTATCCTCGTAATTATTAAAGTATGTTATATGTTGTTCTCATTATCCTCCAGCTCTTGACCGGCATTCATGCTTCGCCACTGCGCACGCTCTTCGCTGCCTTGTCATCGAGCAACTCAATCGGCTCATCACTAGGTCGCTTGTTACTTCCCTCACCTTCTGACGCCTTTTCTCTCTCAAGCTTCTTAGCATGTGCCTGAAGCTGCTGCAGAGCTGCTTGCATACTTGGCGAGGGGTTGCTGATTTTTTTGGCTTGCGCGAGCACTTCTGCAATAGTAGCAGCAGAAGGAGGTTTCCCACCAGTCAAGCTAGCCAGAGGAAGAGCAGCTTTCGTAGGAGAAGCCTCTTTAACAAAAGACGGCTCACCAACAGGAGTGCGTCGAACAGACGCAGTAGAAGCAGTAGGCGGTTTAGCCTCAGGAGCAGCTGCTTTAGCAGCTGCTAACATGTCCTTGATGCTGCCCCCTCGAGCCGCCGCATCTGGAGCTGGAGTAGAAGCTCCAGATTGTGATTGTGATACAGGAGGAGGAGGCGATTGAGAAACCGGGTTGTTCTGCTGGGGGATAGGCGCAGGAGAGCTACTACCACTCGCAGGCCCAGCCGAAGAAGCCGCAGACTTTCCTTTCTTGACGGCAGCTAGAGCGCTCTGAAGTACTGAAGCAAGCTGAGCTGGATTCTTACCACTCAGCAGAGACGAGACGGCATTAGGACCACCAGTCTTGGCAACCTGAGCAATGGCAATAGCCAGGGCATTGGTCAAGAGATTAGCGTTGATACCAGAGTTGGCTCCTAACTGGCCCTGAATTTTCTGTTGGAGAACAGATAGGGCTTTGAGTGTCTCTTTTGGCAGGCTCAAGCCAGCAATTGCAGCTGAAGATGAGACCGCTCCATTTGAAGAGCTTGCCGAAGGAGACGACGTTCCTTCATGTCCAGAACCTGTTTGAGTGGGAGTGCCCTGCTGTTGAGCAGCTCTGAATGTGCTCTGACCAGCAGCTAAAGATGGAACACTAGCCATGGGTCTCGGCACAGTCGTAGACGGTGCTGAACTGTTATATCTTTGCCGGTTGGAAGCTAGCTGCGCTTGGATACTGTTCGCAGAGGGTGTCGAAGGCTGGGGAGTAGAGTCCTCTAAGCCAGTTGTACCACTGAAAGAGGGCCGCTTCAAGGCACTAGACGTTAAAACGCCTGGGTGAGGTGATGCTGATGATGAGTTTGATTCTCTTCTCAAGCTGCCAAGAGATTCTCGGGTCATTGAGGCATAATCAGTTTGATAATTACCACCAGAGCCTCGCCGTTGGACTTCAATTTCCCTAGCCAGTTCCGCAATCGTCTTCTCTCGCTCCTTCTTCGGTAATTCTTGTTGATTAGATTGGCTCAGAGCAGTGCCAATATTATGATCCTCATCGATTGCAGCAAAAGTCGAGTCGATTGCAGCTGCTGTGTCTGCCACAGAGGACGCAGAACCATGGACAGAATTAATTCTGAAATTCTGGTGTCCATCATTATTTCCATTCACTGTTGCAGCAGCAGCGGCTGCAGCTGCCATCGATTTGGCCTTTGCAGCAGCAGCCTTTTTCTTTTGTCTTTCTTTCTCAGCCATATATTCCTCGTCAATTCCCCACAGCCATCCTTTGCCCTCCTTGGAGACCTTTCTAAATGCTTTGCTCGATGACAAGTTGTGACGAACCGAGTTTTGCCAACCAGGAGGACAGTATTTGTAGTAGGGGAAAACATCCTGAATGGCTTTATAAATATCTGATAGAGAGATGCCAGTTGGCGGAGCGTGAGCTCTTAAAGCCGTGGCAATAAGATGCGAATAAGAGTAAGGAGGTTTCTCTCTGTACTCAGGAGGAATTTCTTCGGGCTTGTATTCTTTCTTGATTTTCTTCTTTCTTTCTGTTCTCTGGGGCATTGATGCCGCAGCAGCTTCAAAAATATTGGAGCTTGTTGAGCTGGGATCTACAGCTCCCACATTAGAAAGAAGGCTATCATGCGAAAGATCAGGAATGTCGTCCAGAGAACCCAGAACATTGTGTAGAGAGTCTTTGGTCTCGAGTTCTGCGACCAATGGGGTGGTTTGTTTGAGTGCAGGCGAGGATGATCTTGAAGAAGACTGCTGATGGCCCTTAAATGTCACCGCCTCCGCAGGATTGGTAATAGGCTGACCGGACGACGGATCGACATCTCCTACAGCAGGAACAGAAGGTAATACAAAAGTAAATGGGATTTGACCAATCTGAACTTTGGTACCATCCTTCAGCGGGATAGTAGAGCCGGCCTCGACAAACACATCGCTAACAAAAGCACCATTTCTTCCTAGAACTGAAAGCTCGAATCGCTGGGTGCCAAAATTGTAAAATATTTTAGCATGCTTTCGCGATATAGCCTTGGCTGGGCCCAAATGGACATCCACCATGCCGCTGCCATTTTCAGCTCGTCGACCCAAAAGGACCTGCAGGGTTTGCACATAGAATGTGAACGATTCAAAGTCAAGACGTGCATATGCAGAAACTCGTGATTCGTCAGATTCACCCTGTCCGGAGGGTTCATCTTGAGCTGCGTTCCGGTCGTTGGCAGAGGCTGCGGAGCCCGAAACTGAGCTAGCAAATGTCAAAGGGTATAGTGTGCCAATCTGCTGCGCGATAGGCTGAACAGACGGTGACCTGCGCAGAGGGGTATCGTCTCTTAGAGTTGGTTTGCGTATTTCTGTTTGGAGTTCTGCGGGTGTTGATTCAGACACATGGCGCGACGGAGTGATGACATTTGTTCTAGGAGTCATTAAAGCCGGCGGTTGAACATCCGCAATCTTAGACGAGATATCCCCTAGTTCATGTGTATCCAAGTCGTCTATTTGGTTGAACTGGCCATCGGCTAGCGAGTTCAGTGGGGCCCTTGGTGTCTGTTGGGCTGGGGACTGGGTTCCACTATGGTCGGTGTAGCCCACCTGCTGGCCGATTCCGGGCGAAGAAGTGCTCATGGCAGGCGCAAGTGACGAGCTCACTTTTAAGGAGAGCTGATTCGATTGCGGAAACAAAGAGTTCTTTAGTTATAGTTTGTGGCGATAGATGCCGGGGAGGTTCGATATTTGTCGGTGCCAGGGAGACGAGAAAAAATCACAACAACAAACAGCCGGGAGGGTTGGTTCAACAATATATAATACGAAGAAGACCAGCAACCAGCAAACAGTAGTCTAGAGAGACCAAAGGCTAAGTTGAAGAAAGTGTTTGATGCGATGAAGGCGCGCCTGAGCCGATAAACAAGCGCCGCTTCAATCGCGAATAATATAATTCCTACGATGGGCGTGGTGGTTCTGGAATAAATAAAGATGGTGGTGGGTTTTGTCCCAACACAGCGTGGACCAGCCGGAGGGAGCAGGGCTGAACAGCTGTAGCAGGTGCATTCATGCACATCGCCCCCAATAGCACATTACGAACGAAAAAGGTTGGATATTGCTATGATGAATATCATTAAGTGAACGGACTATTAATATGGGTCATGAAACTCGTGAGAAAGTATAATAAATAAATCGGAGTGAGGGTGAGGGTGAGGGCGAGGCAATCACACATGCTGCACTTCCAGACTTGAGAGCAAAGAGCAGGGTTTGTCGCACCAACAGCATCAGTGGATCAGGCAGCTGGCAGTGAGCTGGCCAGCCCGGATTGGATCCCTTCGGCCGCGAGTGGAAATCTACCCGCATCACATCACAGCTTGCCTACAAGAGTAACAAGCTCGGCCGACGGCTTTCGACCATTGATCCACATACGCATTATGCTTAGTACTGCTGAGCATCTTTGCATGTCGGTTGGAGAGCCGCATTCCAGGGCCGCGCCGCTCTGGGCCCAGATAAACTTCTGCATGAAATTCTTGCTAGCAACATGGTAAGGCTGTTGGCCCGTTGCAAGGACCAGCATGACCATTCCCAGAGAAAAAAGATCTGTTTGGGGTGTGGGTTGGTTAACCGGTGACAGCGAAAGCAACTCTGGTGCGGTGAATTCCACGGCAGATGCGGCGGAAATCATTGGCGAAGCCAAGTTTGACTGTGGGGCATCATTATCTAGCGACTGAGCAGAAGAGAAGTCTGCAATAATGGGAGTCAACTCCTTTGTCAGCAGAATATTGTCAGGCTTGATATCGCAGTGGACAATGTTATGCGAATGTAGGAATGCCATTCCGTCCAGCAGCTGTAGAGCTATACTTTTCCAGATAGGCTTGGTGACATACGGCTCAGTGGCAGAGGCTGGGGGAACGGCTTGCTCTACAAACAAGCTCAGATTTGAGGGATACACGTCGAACACCAAGCCAGGCGAATCACGATACAGCCCGTAAAACTTGATAACGTTGGGATGCTCTGGAAGCCTGCTCAGCAACAGGGCCTCGCTGTAGATAACGCTACGAGCTGAGTCTGCTTCGGGTGAGGTGGCTGCAAGTGAAGAAGCCGGCGGGCCGCGGGGCACCTTCACAGCCACAACGGCAGGATCTCCGCGCACCAAACGATTTTCAGCAACATTGGTAGCCTGGTACACTTTGCAAAAGCTACCCGAGCCTAGTTTTGCCTGGCGCTGCAGCTGAAATTCACAGACCTTTACTACAGACTCATTCCACCGAGGCTCGATTGCTTCCGTTTTGGGGAGCAGGTTTTCTTGTTTGGGAAGCACATTCTTGCCGTGCGCATTAGTAAATTTTGAAGCCTCCACAGTGCGGCCAGGCCGACTTGGAGTCAGATCGACAAAGGAAACAAAGTGCGACAGGTCTCTGTCGTTGCTGGCTGGGGTATGAGGGGATTCGAGAAGCGATTTGTCGGATGAGAGGTCGGGTGAGTTGAGCGGAGATGCCAAAGAGTCAGCTTCCTGCTCGCTATCAGCAGCTGGTGGAATGTGGAGCTGTTCCATGCCCACAGACCGTCGCTTGGACGACCAGGAAGACCCTCTCTGCAACGGCGTAAACTGCATATCCATGGCAATATAGGACCAAGAGCACCACCTGGTAATGCAGAGGAGACGGTGGAGAAAGAAGAGGGAGAGTTCTGGGGGGGAGGGCAGCACGTACTACCTATATATATATATATAGGAAACGCTCCTTTCTGTCTGCTCGTTAGTTGGTAATCAACCAAGCCAGTCTGCAAAAGAAACGGGGCGGGAATGGTACGTAACAATAGCACCGTCTACGCAGTACTGACGTGCGTCCTAGGGTTAAGAAGGCGGGGGAAGGGGGGAGGCCGTATTATGTAGACGACGAGGCTGTTCAACAGTGGCTGACAGAGGGAAATAAACAAACAATATGCTCGTAGCAGATCTATTACGATGATAATCGGGTGAATATGAGGAAGGCCAAATGATGTGTGACCCAATGCAACCTAATTTTCTGGGCTACCCCAATTCCAATCCAATCAATATTGCTGAGCCGCACCTTCTATCAGCCATTATCTGAGTGGGTGCTTGGGACGGGTTTCTCTTTTCAGGAATAATGTGTGCCGGCAACCTTCGCCTTGCCACTATACTATTCTGTTGATTAGCCATGTCTACCTTCACCACCTATATTGTAAGTAGCCGACTACATGCTCGCCTACCGAAGTGTGGCTGAAAAGAATTGTTATTATCAATCAATTCAATTCTTCGATTCCCGTTAACGCACCTGTCTAACTGTTTAGGTACGATTCAAGGACTCTGTCTCCGACATTGATATCAAGAAGTGAGCAGCACCCACCACCAGCCCACACCCTTTCCCCACTAACCACCTTTACCACCAGAGCCATTGAGGACATCAAAGCCAAGGGCGGTAAGTGTTGTGCAAGGCGGAATTTTCAATCACCGCATGCGAGCAATATTTCCCATTCATTTGTTCCCTTTTTCTACAAGCAACGCCACTAACTCTGTGACCAGGCTCCATTGTTCATGAGTACACTCTCTTCAAGGGCTTCAGGTAAGTCAAGTGCGGTGACAAACGGCACCTAGACAATCTCATGCTAACGCATCCCTAGTGCCAAGGTCCCCGACGACCACGTAACTACTCTGGAAGCCCATCCCGAGGTCGAAGCCGTTGAGAAGGACTCTGAAGTCAAGGCCAACTAAGCTGCGGCGGTTTCCGATCACAGGGTTGCTGGTATTGGCCTTGATTTGCGCATATGTGCGTGCTTGCCTTGCCTGCTTTCCCAACCCCAGGGCTCTTTCTCGTTGCCTCGCCTGCAAGGGACTCTCTGCGTCACATGACCATCGTGCCTTGTTCCGGCTTCTTTGCAACCGTTAGATAGACGACAGGTCCCCGCAATGTTATACAATTCTTCTAAATATAAATCAATTTATTATTTATCCACTGGTGGTTCGTCGGCCTTGTGGCGTCAGTTCCATCCTTATAGAGTTGAGGTTTTGTTTGCCAGAATCAGCTGGGGGTATTATATTAGTGGTCGTTGATCGTGAAAAAGGGTATAAAGTAAGGCACTGGACTATTGCACCACTGCTGTATTATATAGCTTGTTGGTACTAGTGCATGATTCTGGCCGGCAGAATCTACATAGCATAGGGCTAGTACCGGCCCAAATGTGCCCCACCTACTTCGCGAACGCTGTAACGTAGGCATAGTTCTGATGGGTCTGGTAAAGAGTAACGTACTGGTTGGGTCCAGCCACGGTAGTGGTCACCCAAACAGTCTCATAAATGATTACAACAGGCCCGTATTCTCCCCAGGAAGTAATTCGATCCGGTTCAGCAGCGGCAGCAGTTGGTGTACCAGCGAGGCTGGTTGTCAGAGTAATAGTGGATGAGGGGGGCACCGCCGCACCTTCAGAGGTCACGGCAACTGTGGGGGAAGTGGTTACTGCATTGGCAGGCACCACGGTAGATGAGGTCTCCAGGGCACTGGTTGCCTGAGCTGGCTTCGATACCTCACCAATGGCCGCGCTACTAGGGTTGGATTCCTTGGAAGTGGCAATTGAGGGGCTTGAGACGGCTTGTGCAACAGAGGAAATACTGGAAGAGGGCTTAATCTCATTGCTACTCTCGGAAACGTATGAGGTAGCCAGAGAAGTTGAGCTGACAGAGCTGACAGAGACAGTGTCAATAGTGGTAGCTGCTCCGCTGGTACTACTACTACTTTCTGAAGTAGCAAAAGCACTACTAGAAGTAGGCTCGCTGGTAGTGAAAAAAGTGTTCAGAATAGAGGTGCTCGTAATCTCAGACGTGATGGTCGTAGTACTGCTGGAAGCCACATCAGGGGTCCACCACACTATAGAGCTGGAGGTGGTCTGCGCAGGAGCCACAGAGCTGGAGGTAACCACTACCACGGCAGCAGCAGAAGACGAGGAGGAAGAGGTAGAAGATGAGGAGGAAGAAGTGGCAGGAGTACCGGCTGCTGAGGTACTAGAAGAGCCAGAAGAACTACTGGCGTGGCTGTTCAATGCGCTCTTGATGCTGTCTGCAAAAGTAACTCCGCCGTTAGTGTTGGCCCAGGCTTGAGAAGCATCCCATACCATTATACCTCCAAACGAACTGTATGTCTCCTGTAGATAGTTGGCAATTTCACCAACAGTAGTTGCCGACTCATATCCAGAGCCAGCTGCAGTAGGGGAGCCAGGAACACCAAGATAGACCTTGGCATTGGGGTTTGGAGAGCTCTTCACAAAAGTATCCCAGGTGTCATAGTTGAAGTTTGAGGTCACCCCGGCACCTTCCCAGGTCTGAAGTCCGCAATAATTATTGTAAAATTGAACAAAAATAAAATCGAATTCAGCATTAGCAAGAGCATTTCCAACATAAGCATCAGGATAAGGACACTGGGGTGCAGCAGATAGGTAGTACTCCTTGGAAGAGTCGCTATTGTAATATTCTCTCATCTTAGTTGCAAAAGCTGCATACCCGGCGGTGGAGCCACCTTCAATATCGAGATCAAAACCATCAATAATGGATGTGCCAAAAGGCCGGCCAATTGAAGAAGTTCCTCCGCCAAACAGATTCCAAAGTTCGGTCGCGAAACTTTCAGCCTCATCGTCCCCAGTGAACCCATAGGATCCTGAAGCTCCACCAAGAGAAAGAAGAACTTTCTTTCCGAGTCCCTGACAGGTAGCAATATCAGCGGCAATATCAGGACACTGGAAAAGTGACGTTCCATCGAGATCACTGCCTGAAGAGCAAGCAGACCCTCCAAACGCAAGTGTGGGGTAGCCTCCGGTGCTGTAGAAAGTGTTTAGGAACGCCACAACCATTATATCAGCATCGTTCGATTGGCAGTAGGTGGCCAAAGAAGCCTGTGTTCCTGATCCTCCGGCACTGTTCTGGCCCCAGTAGTAGGCTACATTGTTGTTGGCTGAGGCTGAGAAGGCTTCAGCAGCGGGCAGTGCAACAGCAACTGCGGTGGCTAGCACAGAAGTAAAAGAGTACTTCATTGTAGGGGCAGCGCAGTAAAATGAAAGGAATAAAAGGAGTGTGCGCGGTGAAAATATGCAGAAGCAAGGAGATCAGTAGAATGGCTCAGATTTGAGGTATAGCACTGCTGATGGTTTAAGAGCCAACTGGATGTCTGCACGTTTAACAAAAGGGTCATAGCGCATATTTATAATAAAGAAAAGAGGAACCATCCTCTCTTACGTACGATCCTCGAATATTTCCAAATTGAACCGGCATTTTTCCTACATCCACTTGTGCCAATAACTCGTGCTCGATGGTTCAACCCGTATTGGGACGGCTCAACCTTAATGGGATACATGCACCGACCACCCCCGGATTTTGCTGATCAGTGGGTCAACGAACAGAAACAATAGAGAACCTCAGACCATGAAACATAGCGACGAGCATCAGCTAAAAAACTTAGTGAATTTAAAGGACTTCCGCGCACATGGCTAATGTTTTTCTTCTGAGACAAAATCCTAGGTCCCTTGGACCAAGCTTGCGATAGATTTCCAGGCGTCTTCTTGGATTGACGGCGCACAAGAATCGATCAATAGCAACGTTAATGTCCAACCACCTTATTTACATAGTACTTCTTTTTTCCTAAAAGCGGTATTAGACACGAATAACGGCGTTGTTTTTTCTTTTCAAATGGCTTCATCTCGTCCAGCCACCAAGCAATTTTCGGGATGACGCCGCACAATATGGGGCTACATACACCATTAAAACCAATAGTGGAAACTCTTTCTATGCAGGTTGCATAAAAACTGCTTACAGGAGTCCATGTGCAATCGGAACCCTGCAGGTGTAACCGCATAACTTAGTTGAATTGGTATTGGCACATATGTAGAGTTCACCACTCTGGTGCAACCTCTTCAGTTTGCCTAGACTCACGCTCTGGCTCGACTTACACTATTTGAGCACTTACTCAGTCGGGCCCGCAATATCCGACCTGTAACTTCTTACAAGGGCCTTTACAAATGCCTCATGACACTTTAATAGGCTTACTACGAGTTTGAATTGCGAAATTCAATGGCTGGTTGTGTCTATCTTGTCATCGCAGGAATACCAAGAGCAAAACCAGGGCCAGGGTCGATGCCAGTCTTATGTCCGTGAGATTTGCTATTTCTACTTCTCCAAACTCTTATTGATCAACAGGTCCATTGGTGCATCACATCTAGCGCAGATCAATTGGATCAAAGAGATGGCAGGTTTGAATTGGCCCACAGGGACACAGGGACCTGGGAGGTGGGGGCGCGCACTGCTGCACCTGCGGGGCTAGCCACCAACAACAATTTGCGAGACGGAAGAAGTAATGGGCTAGGTCTATCAGTGTGACCATGCACATATTTATGGACAAGCCTATATTACATGGTCCCTTGCATATATGCTCTTCTGAATGTCTTTAGATATAGCTATTCCATGACCACCTCAGCCTCATCGGTGCTAGAAAACAATTTTGCCAGAGCCGCAGACACTGCTTTGTTCACTACTGTTTTGCCGATTCGCTCATCGGTGATGCCTTCCAGAGCACCCTTGCCTCTTCTTTTAACAGATCTGATCAGCACATTAGCATTGGGATAGACCCTAGTAATGTGACCAGCAATCGGAGGAGTGACGTAGGTAACATGGCTCAGCATCTTAATCATCGTATCTTCAAGGTCTGATCCCGATTTTGAACTGAAGGTCTTGCTGGTGTGTTTCTTGTATGGAACCGTCGATATGTCCATGATCAAGTTGGCAACCCACTCTGCTGTGTCGTCTCCGTTGGTCGAATGTAATACCTTGAACCCATTTTTAATACTCATAGAAAGCAATGTGTTACAGCCGGGTTCTGTAGCTGACCTGGAAGGGATCGGTGCCGATGATCCAATACCGCCATCTCCTGCAACTTCCTGGAGCATTCTTCTGACTTGAGCAGTGATTTCCCTGCTTTTGGTATTATTTTGCTTTCGCAAATACTCAGCATAACCTTCCACCAAATAAATAATTTTTCGCCCCAAAAAGGCCTCATGCAAATTGTTTAGATGCTCCTGTAAATGGCTGTTGCTCTTGCAATGCTCAGTGAGTTCTTTTGCCGTCACATGGACAATTACTGTAGGCTCTTCCTCCACGGTCTCAGGGACGGGTAGATACATATCTTGTGACTCGTCAAATACTTTGGTGATTCTGCGTCTCAGTGATATATAGCTAAACCCACTGATGTTCGGTTTCACTCCCGTTACAGGAACATCTATCATGTCTAGCCTCTGGAAAACTTTGACACCAGTATCCGACTTTGCAAATTCCTTGCTGAGATCAGCAATCATCTCTTTAGTACACTCTTGCCGATTTGAGTATCGTTTGTTAGCATCTTTCAGAAGTTTTTCTTCCACTTTCGTCGAGCTGCTCTTCCCCGCCTTGGCCCTCGTACCCTTTTTTACTTTAAACTGCGGGAGGGCTGGAGCACTCTGGCTCTTTGTGGCCAGTTGAAACTTAGGAGGCGCAAACTTGCTGATATTGAGTAGTCTAGGAGGAGAAGGGGGTGTGAGCCCTATGGTGTCTGAGCTAAACGGAGAGCTATTGTGCAAAAATTTACCAGAAATAGGAGCCTTACTGGCACAATTCATAGGCGTGTTCTCTTTACCCGAACTCGGGCTCGATTCTTGTCGCAAGACACGTGCGACCCTCTGTGGAGTGCTTCGCAACGTCCTTTCAATGCGACTATTAAACGATTCTCCTGTAAAAGTCAACTTCCCAGTTTCAAGAGCATTATTCAGAGCCCCGGAAACAAAGACCGGACTTCCTGCTTGATTGTCTGTCGGGTTGCTGCTAGTGATAGGGTCCGATGACATTATGCTTCTGTTGAACAAACTGCTTGCTCTTCGTGATCGCCTCCTCTTAGCCGACATCTGAGCAGATGTAGGAGAAGATAAAGTAATAATTTCATTCACAAACCGGCCCCCCTTATCTGGATCATCTCTCTCGTGTGTGTCGCGCCACGGTGAAGATGGGATGTCGTCCTCTTGCAAGACAACAATCCC
Organism: Zygoascus sp. PK3305; assembly: GCA_023628935.1. NCBI lineage: Eukaryota > Fungi > Ascomycota > Dipodascomycetes > Dipodascales > Trichomonascaceae > Zygoascus > Zygoascus sp. PK3305. The sequence continues at coordinate 798,277 of JAMAJS010000006.1, forward strand.
ACTAAAAGTTAGAAAGAAAAAACTGAAGAAAAATTTACGTGCATGGCATCGGTTAAATACGAACCTTGACTCTGAAAGCAAGCTAATGATCTCTTGTTGGCTCATATCAGCATGCCTATGCTCGTGTTGTGTTGGTGTAGCAATATTTGTGTTTGGACTTTTTCCCCGTAAACAAGCCGCCGCACCATCAAACATCTCAAAATCTTCGAATAAAAACTATACATATCTAAATCACCAACTTGCTACATGCTTCCCCAAAATACGTTGTGAATCTTCATTTGTGCATCAAGACACTGATTTCTTGCATTGATAGCGGCATCCTTTCGACCGCTTTCTTCATTCTGTCGAATGAAGCCCGAATAGATGAGCTTATTAAGAATCTTGAAGTCATCAGAGTCGAGCCCTGCAGGTTTGGTTTTCACCAGCTCCAGTAGCATATTCGGGTTAAGCTCAAGCTTGTCATAGAATGACCGTGCCCTGGTGAAGTCCACCTGGTTGGGGTCAGTTACAATGCTCTTCAGCATTTGCTGCAGGGCTAAAATATTGTATCGCATCTTCGTCACGCCGTTCTGATTGATGTACTCCAAACTATCGCCTTCCTTGACCAGAAGCTCGTTCATAAGGTTGCTTAAACCAGAGAAAATAAAATCCTTATCACCTTGAGTCAGAGTTTCACTCATGTTATCGTCACATTTGAGAATGGCAGCATCCAAAGCTCCAATGGATGCATCTCGCTCCTCATTATTGGTGTCAAGATAATAATCACCTTGGGTGAACGCACTGTCCATATAATAAATAGTCCTGAGTCTGACATCTGCCCGAAGAGTGTACATACACAAGTTGGCTAACTCTTGCAGAGCATTAACTGCTTCGTCGAAATCTTCCAGTGATTTTCCAGCAAGGATCAGGTTGGATGATTCAGATCCTAACATTACACTGGTATCTGTAATATCTGTAAATCCCCTTGCGCGAGTAGCCTCAAGAAGAGTCCACCTTTTTCTCACTCGAGTCTGCAGACTGCTTGAGTCAGTCTTTGATTCAGGTGGCTCTGGCTCTTTCACGCGCCTGATTTTCTGTAGCTTCAGTATTAACCATCGAAGAGAGGTGACAACTAACGACAGGTTGTAATAAGAATCAATATCAAGCAGGTCGCTTAGCTTGACAGCTCCATTAATGTGCTTTTGGCTATAGCGTTTCGCAGTGTAAATCTTCACCTCCTCAGACAGTGCAGCTTCTCTTTCTTCCTTCGACTGACTATGCGCCAGAATTTCACTAACACTATGCAAATGTTCATCCTGACTAGCCAGAGCAGCAGCAAGCTTCACCTTCTTGTTTCCATACGTGTTTGTTTGTGTCTCCTCAGACGACTCAACTAGTTCAGAATACCTCTCATTAGTCGTCTGTCCTAGCCAGTGAATAGTATTGATAATAACTGCAGCATACTTCTCTCTGAACATATAGCCAGTACTCAGAAGATGACACGCCGTATGTGTGAGTCTGAGAAACTCTGTGGAAGCGCGCAGGATCGGTTTTTTGGATTCTTTTATCCACTGAGGGTCTGGAATGAATGAAATTGGGTTATTCATAACCTCCTCGTAGCTATGTCGAAGGGCGCCTTCCAGCTCGGGGAGGAACAGATTAGCCATGAAATCATCCAAAAATGAATCATTAGCGGTGTTCGCCAGCTTCTCATTGACAGGTAGTATAGTCTTCGCTCTTTGCAAGAACACCACAGTAGGTTCCAACATGACTCGAATGTTGAAAATAACTGGCTGAATGAGCAATTCGTGGGATGAGGATATAGAAGGGGTAGTGTACGGCATCAACTTGCCTTTTGCAGAACCCTTTGAAGGGTTTGTCATTAAACCAGGAACTGCCTGCTCCAATGTTGTTTGAAGAGTCTCGTACTGCTCCAGATATTCATATCGGGTATAGTCGACATTATCAAACCGGAAAAGAGGCTTCTTCTTGTTCCTCGTACTGGATATAGAACCGTTCGTCTCCACACGTTGAAGCCGTCTAGGATGCTCAGATACAGGGCTCTGGGAAATCTTTTTGTCGGTATCAGAGACATAGCTATATATCAATGCTTGGATGACGCCTTCCATAATTCTGTAAACACCAAAAATATCATATTCTGGAGACTCTGCCTCACCAGACTTTCCATGCATGTGCCTGGTATAAATTCCTTGGACAACCTCGAAGACCACACGATGAGCCTGCAAGACAGCGATGAACTTAGAGTATAGCGTCCAGATGAAGTCCTGAAGGATGGAAAGACGTGTTTGGTCATTCGCTTCATCGATATCACGGAAGATATTCATGGGAACGTTTGTTTGGACATCGGCAAAATTCTTAGGAGACCTCTGCCTGACTTCACTGACGGTCTTTTCAATCACACGATGAAGCTCAGTATGAAGTCGGCGTTGTAGAACATCAAAAGCACTGCCAAGTCGGTTCATTTTGCCAAGAGTCTCAACAAGCAGTCGAATATAATAGTATGAATCGATTTCTGCATTTCTCTTTGGATCTTCCTCCAATATCTGCGACTTGTCAAAGTTACTTAGGAAATCATGCAGAATTGATGAGCCACTGTAGGAGGAGGCTGACTCCTTGAACAGGTCAAATCGAATTTTATCCTCCACCACTTGTTCAAGATTGGAGATCTTGTCTCTACCACTGGAATAAGCATTCCATAGGTTGTCGGTATAAGGTGATTTTAGATAGAGATGGTTGGACAGCTCTTCTAACAGAATGTTGAACATCACCCCTTCCTGATTAGCAAGATATGAATGAATTGGCTGCAAGGCAGCAATCTGGGACAGCTCGTCTCTATTGTTCATGTTCATGACACGTGTTAGGGTGTCATATGCACTGAAGAAGTGCTTCTGGGCAATCTGATACTCCAGAAGATCGGGTACTGCTTTGAGCTCCTCCACCTGATCCAGAATCTCAATCATCTGCTTGTATCTCAAACTGGCAGTCCTCAGATCTTTCAGCACAGGTCTCCTAGTAGCTAAGTCAACTCGAGCTTTGCTAAGCAGTTCCTTGGTGGAATTGACATTGGTCTGGGAATCGTTGATGCTCTGCACCACAATTCGGTAACTACCAATAGCACTGTTGAATCCCTGGTAATTCAAGTCGACATGAGCCTTCAAGGTCTGCCTGAGCTCAGCCTGGAGGTCCTCGAAATTACTCTGATAGCGTGCTTTGCCGATACTCGATGTATCCATTAAGGACAGCGCCGTTTCCAGCGTATTGGCATCTTCCGCTAGCAATTCTTTCCACCGGATACCGACATCCTTGATCAGCTCGTCGAGCTTAGGCGCAGGCTGACCAACCGCTGCTTCCGCGTAACGTGTCGCGTTGGTTCCTCTGTCGCGACCCGACATGTAATCAGAGGTAATTGGAAAAGGTGGGTGCAGAGATGCTTGGGTCTCGCGGGTTGTTGGTGAATGTCAGGGTCGGCGAAGATAGGGTAAGGCGGTGCAGGTACATAACTGCAGTAGTTGGGCCAAGAGTCCTCAGCTGCTGCAGCCATGCCTACCTATAGTTATTATAAAAATAATATATAGTAATATTATCTATTTCATCAGCTATCTAATCCAGCTGCTGTATGGTTTAGTGTAGTATCATGCATACGTAGTGTCGGCACTACCAATAAATAGGGTGTGTCACCAATGGTGACTTCAACGGTTCAAGGTCTCAAACTCTGACTGCTGACGCTGGACATTCCTCATACGAGCCAAGGTTGATATCCGGCAGCTCACTACTCCTCATGCATGGAGTGATTTACATGAAAACCTTTAAGGCGCCGGCCAAATCCCCACTCACGATCAAATCATATGGCCGTCTCAACACAGCCACTGCTGTAACACTAGACTGGTGGTTTCGACCTAGGTCAGCTTGTTCAGCAGCTATAACAGTGGCTCTAGGAGGTCGCTCACTCTTCCCTTTACCTTCTTTAGCATTCCCAAGAGTCTCAGTTACCAGCTTGATACCTCTTTCATGAACACTATAGGTGGCTTTTTGCAAGTCAGCCTTACCACCACTGACCAGTACACTGGATTCAGGACTATGCATATCCCAGAAGCGCACCCTTCTATCTTTTCCACCAGTAATAATATATCCGTGCCGGGCAGATGAAGATGTGTTTGAGTTGCCGCCTTGATCAAAGCCAGTTCCAGCGGCAATGCAGAGTGCTGGGCTGGCTACACTAGATAGAGAAGAAATCGACAACTCTCCAATAGCAAGCTTGCTCAACGCATGATCTTCTGAGGCATCAGAGGCCGTTCGATCCACATCCACAGGATTATACATCGCGCCAAGTTCAGCAGATGCACCTCCTCGATATACCTCTTTGCATTCTAAAGTCTCGATATCCCAAACGCTTATATCAGACTGCTTTGAAACTCCACCCGTAACGCATACCGATTTTCGATACTTCGGATGTAGAGACAAACTTGTAATAGGCTTTCCATCGCTCAGTCCCCATGCTCGCACACGAATACCAAACCTGATATCCCACAAATCCAAAATACCTCTGGAAGTACCTGCCAGAATCCAGTTACCGTCCCTATCACCAACTAGAGCAGTGATCACACCATGACTTTCCGGGTTTCTGACACTAGACACCAGAGTCATTTGGCCAAAATTGTAAGCATGAATGTTGCTCTTACCAGTAGCAATATATAACATTGAGCTAGCAGCAGTGCTGACAGGTACCAGTTGAACTGCAGATTCTCCCTCTGGAAGGTTGAATTGATGCAGCAAATGGAGCTGGCGATATTTATGGCTCTGAGGATTGAACTCAACCTTGATAATTCGAATGATCCCATCTGCTGAAGCAGCAGCGACTGTATAAGTACCGTCAATGAAGCAGATGGACTTTACCGGTGAACCACAGTTGATGGTTTGAACAGATTTGTTTATAACATTCTTTTCAAGCCGTGAGGAGTCCCACACTTTGATGGTTCCATCATCCGAGCAAGTTAAGAAGAAGTGCTGATCGGCAGAAACAATTATGGCATTAATTGCCCCTTTATGCTCTTCAAAGCTAGATACAAGTAGCCCCAGAGGTCGTCCCCTTCTTCGCTTCAAAGTCAGATCTTTGGTACTGTTATTAACAGGGCTAAATATCTCACATCGGGGACCAAAAACCAGTGGCTGTCTAGATGTGGGATCATGATAGACTGCCCTTAGTAGTTTCCAAGCATATGGGTTAGTTCCAGTATAGCTAGAAAACTTAGACTTCGGAGAATCCATGTGCTTATGCTGACGGATTCCCAGTTCACCGTAGACAGTGTCAGTATTGGTGGCAACTACCGGCTCGGCAGACATGGACGAAGAAGATGGCACATAGTCTGTCAAAGAGTGTTGACTTTCTCCAAGTTCACCCAACAGAGCAGAACCGTTTCCAGACTTTTTCATCTCTATCTCCATATGAGTCAAATCCATTACGCGAGAAGCACTGGAAGTAGCTCGCGCCCTTCTCTCCTGCTTAGCCTTAGTGTAGTCGAAAAAGACTGTCTGTGGAGGAGCTCCAAGACTCTGAATATTAACATAAACGGCATTTTTGTTAGGATCTGCCATATTCTTCTCCAAAGAGACTCTCAAGGAAGCGACACTATAAATGTAGTCCTTATATATGGCAATCATCCACAATTGATTTTCTTGTAGTCCAACATCTTTCAGCCTATTCAACCAGTTTTCATCCTCAGCAGACAGAGACGGCTTGGTGCTTCCTCTTCCCTTACTAAAGGGATATTTTGAAGGAGATTTATCAGTAGAAGAGCCTCTGTGACTGCGCTGAGATTCTTTCCAGAACAGACTCTTTTGAGCTTTGGAAGCCCAAGTCATTGTAAGGTTGTAGATTGGCCTGGGAAGGGGGTCCTTGGCATTTTCCAAAAGGCTCGCTTCTGAAAAATTAACAATATCGCATTCTAGAAATGGTCGCAGAATAGGTAGAAGAATACAATTGATATGAGCAGCTGACATCCACCTCGTAGAAGAAGCAAACAGCCCGAGAGTAGAAATCCTAATCCAGCTATTTGGATGTACGATAAACTTCGCACATGATCTCAGAATGGGCCATAATGTTGCGAGTGGCAATAGTCCCATGTCACAGAAAGAACTAATTGATTGGACAATTCGCTCAACAACAAACTCTTCAGGATCATTCAAGTATTGTACCATGAGCGGAAGAACATAGTCCAACAGGCCTTCTGTTCCAATATATGGTGCAATACCAACCATACTTTCAAACAGCTCTAAACTGAGAAATGGATCTCGGAGGTTTAGAAATGTCATAGCATGATGAAGAATGATATCATTAGCTTTCTGACGACCAAAAAAGAAGCACAATGGTCCCACAGATCGAAGCAATGCCCTCTTTACTTCCCTTTCTGGATCCTCTAAAATAGCTCTGGCTTGGTTTTCAATATCTCTAAGCAAGCCCAATCTTAGGGAATCAAAAACAGCATTATTGTACATCTCTTGTACATTGCCATTTTCTGTCTCGGCATCTATGTCGTCTGAAAGTCCAGCTGCTTTTAGAACTTGCCCCATATCTAAGAATCGAGAAGCAGTTTGAGCCAAAGTTGGCAAACAGCCAGCATATGTGGCCCTCACTGCAAATGAAGATTTTGAAAGAAGAAGTAGAAGCTTAGGGAAAATGTACTCCGATAAGATGTTCTCTTGTAGAGCAGTAATACTCCCCACTAAAGTAAGAAGATGGGTCATATTTCTGATCGCAGCCATCTGCACATTATCTGAAGTGTCATCCAGCAACCCTACCAAGTATGGCAAGCACCTATCCAGCTTTGCTTCGTCATGTACATGTTCTCCTAATGCAAGAATTAAGTCTGTAGCTTTTTCTCTAGCAGTCGATCTAGAGCAGGCACGAATGCATGAGGTAACGATGTTAAGCAACATTAATGCTCCATCATCCTTTCCTGGTGATATCTTTCTCTTTGTCGGAATCCAATGATTCATTCCAGGAATATCAAGCCTGACAGGAATAGGATAGCTTGGGTCATCTTTTGCATCCACTAGCTGGTCAGAATAATCAAAACCCAGATTTTTGGAAATCAATTCATAGTCATTCCAAATATGCAAGATTCTCTTATCAGCCTCCAATTTTTTGGAGCTCATTTTCTCGTTGGGCTCAAAATCTCGGCTGATATCATTAACATAGTGATGTAGAAACTCAAAGTACTCAGGAAACACTGTTCCTTTGAACTTCTCCAGGTATTCTTCAGCAGTCAATCTGCTAGACGGATCAAGACTTGTCATGCTTATTATTAACTCTCTGACACCTTTGTCTTCGATTGCATCCAGGACTGGAGTATAGTCCTGCTTTCTGTACTTGAACAGCTGTGCTAGTGTGAACAAGGGGGTACCTTCGAGAAACAGTTCTGCTATTACACATCCAAGCGAAAAAATGTCCATCACACCGGTTAAGCCTTCTTCTGCCCCTGTTTCTCCAGGTGAGAGAAACCGCTCGGGAGCTATATAACAGGATCTCCTCTGCGAGGTATCAAAGAAAAAGGAAAACTGAGAAGGGTCGTCTTCCGGCAGGTATACGGGCTTAAAAAAAGATGCAAAGTCTGCGAGATAAACCCAATTCCAGGAAGTAACCATTACGTTTTCCGATTTAATATCTCCATGATATACGTTCAATCGGTGGCAGTCCTTGAGTCCCTGAAGCAGCTGGTAGGTGATCCAGAGCTTCTCAGTATGTTCCAGAAATGGACGAGTACTATTGTTAGTAGAGATGCATAAGAACAAATTCGCGGTACACCTACCTTATTCTGTCATATAGATTTGCCTTGAAGTACTGTCGGACAAGATACCCTGCACGGTCCGTCTCGATCACTCTGTCGTACGCAATGGCGTTGGCCACACGAGCCAGCTTAGTTCTTTGGTCTGATGAGTTAGCAATTATTCTCAATAAATACTCTACAGCAATCAAACCCACCTAGTAGCCTTTTGTGATAGTCCCTAAGGCTCATCTCTTCGTCTGGTTTGATGAAGACCTTCACCGTAAGTAGTGCAGTATTACGAGATCCCAGGATCGTCTTGAGAAATCGAGCGTTCCCCAGATTCCGTTCATATCCGATATCCCCCAGCTCCAACACATAAGCATCAATCGCCACTGTCGATGCGCTCGGCGTAATCAGCGACAGTTGCCCTCCCATGTTGATGTGCGGATGGTGAAGAGGAGCGGCTGATGAGGGAGCATGCACAGTGTACCAGCGTAGTTGCCCCAACCCACGGACGATCCAGTCAACTGAGCATCAGCCCCACAATATCTGATCGTTGAACTGCTATGTCTGAAGTCACTGATGAAGTAGTTACACTTCGTATGATAGATAGTCGATTACCAATGCTGTACTATTTTGCTCGTACACTATCTCTGAATCTTTTAATGAGTTCCCGAAGGTCCACTTGAAGCTCTACGGGGTCCTTCTTCATCTCGAACCTAAAATCAACTGGATGATCCAACTCAGGCTCCTCCCAGCCATTGCGAATGGCCTGAAAGTAGGGATGAGAGAGACTAATTTTTGCCGTGGGCCGGTTTCTAGGCTGATACTGTAGCATGGACCTGACCAAATTCATATAGCTAGGTGAAGCTAGAGGAAGGACCTCGTCCAGGGTGTGCTTTTGTTTCCGTGTGAGATACAGCTTATCCAGCAATTCTGAGATTTTGCCAGGACCTGCCTTGTGTGCCCATTCATAAGGAGGTAGACCGAGGACATCTATTAGTTTCTCCAGTTGATCAAGCTGGTTTTTGCCTCGGAAGAGTGGCTTTCTACTAATGAATTCACACAGAATGCAACCTACAGCCCAAATATCCACTGGCAGATTGTAGTCCCTAGTGACGAGCAGCAGTTCAGGAGCTCGGTACCATCTTGTTGCCACATAATCAGTTAGATGACGCTGGTAAAACTGACTGTACTCACAATTTCTGGCTAGTCCGAAATCGCATATCTTGAGCTGACCCAGCCGATTGACCAGAATGTTCCCTGGTTTCAAATCTCGATGGATAATATTGGCAGAGTGTATATATTTGACTCCACAAAGTAACTGGTACGACAAAGATAGAACATGATCCGCAGATAATTGGATTGGACCCGCTATTACTGCTGCAAGATCAAAATCCATTAGCTCTGGAGTGTAAGGTTAGTACGATATACAACGGTCTAGCACTATTTCACGAGTAGAACCAGATATTTCTTCTTCGACTCTCATTAAATGTTATCACGGCAACAAACCTTGATAGCAATACAAGCCCGTATAAGGGTCGGAGTAGATGTTCTCTAGGTCCAGGAGTGTAATGATCTACAAGGTTAGTTTTCAGGCTAGTATTAACATCAGAAATACAAATACAACGGAGCATACATTGCGATGCCCTCTGAAAGCTACTAAAAGAGTTACTTCTCGCAAAGCTCTTTTCAGCAGAATCTGATTATTAAGTACACCGGTTACCTTCTTAATGGCAATCGGGCGCTCGCGGGCATTGTCGCTTCGTACGAATGAACACACAGTGCCGTAAGTACCGCTACCCAGCACCTGCTGGAACTTGTATGGTTTTTCTACAGCCATCTGGATTTTGGAGTAAAGATTGTGAGAGCGGCGAACAGAGGTCATCGTATTCGGAATTCTACGGCTAAGGTTGATGAAGGTTGATAAGCGCGGGAACCGGCCCGCTCACAGACAACAACATATATTTCTGGGATAATCGCGGGGGAATTCTAGCCTCACACCAAGCCCATCTCTTTTGCGATAAGGATGCGCACAACTCTAGCGGCCCAGGGCCGTATTATGAAGACAGGACTTCTCCAGTATTCTGTTCACTCGTGCAGCAGGAACAAGAACCTTTTGTCAGGTTTAGCGCTGAAAACCGTGTTTACCAGCAGGGGCTATGCTTCTTCTGCTTCCTCCGATATTCCCCACTGGCCGTCATCGGCAAACCCTTCGCCATATGACATCTTTGGAATTCCCAAAAAATCTCCAGATTTGAAAAAAATACGTCGCATCTACCTGCAGCTTGCCAAGCAGTACCATCCCGACTCACAGTCGGACCTGCCTGCTAGTATTAAGAGCGAACGTTTTAAAAGGGTCATGGGAGCATATGACATTCTCAAAGATGAGGACAAGAGACGATCATACGATCTCGCCAATTCTCATTCTTCTCACTATCCAAGTGCCAGACGAGGCCACTCTCCTACAGCGAGAAATACTGCCTACTATTCACCTGATGTGGATGACTTTTACTCTAGAGGTCCATTCGACGGGTTTGACGAAGAGGCAAGGCAGAGGATGAATGACGAGGAGTTCCAGAAAAACCTTTCTGAAAACCGCTATAAGCTTGTAATGCTCATTGCATTGGCTACCGTGGTGTACGGTATTGCCCAGGTTCTACGGGTTATGAGACAGTACGAAGAAAGAAGCATGCAAGCCGAGCTGGCTAGTATGCAGATTCATTTGGATACCATGCGAGCGAAGAGCAATTATGGTTTTGGAACTGGAAAAGACGATCGGATCGAGCGGTTCCTCAGATCTAGACACAACTCTGCATATTACGATCAGCATGGCCCGCAGGAAGTGCTGCTGTCATCCGAGGCCGGTAACTTGACAGGACTAGACGTGGCTGCTTCGACTACACATGGAGCCGAGCATACTACAGGGGAAAACTCGTATGGAAATTAGTAGCTGATACATGTATGTTTTCTAAAATAAACCAGCATCAGGTCATATCCCGTTGCCATTCACTAAATTTTCACTGCCACAGTAGCTGCTTGACTTTGTGGCAGTGAAAATATTTGAATGTGGCAGTGGTGTGCTGTCTTCCGAAACGACTCCAAACAGTCATCATCACTTGCCAAGAGCATAGTGCTAGTGTTAGTGAAACTCTCAGCCACGACAACAGCACAATGGATTTCACCAAACCCGAGACCGCGCTTGACCTGGAGAATATCCGGTCTTCTCTAATCCGTATGGAGGAAACAGTAGTTTTCAATTTAATTGAACGAGCTCAGTTCTATGCCTCACCTTCGGTGTACATTCCAAAGGCTTTGGAAATTCGGGACTTTGACGGCTCTTTTCTTGATTGGTTCCTTTTACAAGTCGAAAAGACTCATTGTACGTGAAATTAAAACAAACTAATATGAATGCTGGTCTTTCTAACAGAATATAGCAAAAATCCGACGATATCAAGCCCCGGATGAAATGCCTTTCTTCCCTAAGGAACTCGAAGAGCCCATATTGCCTCCAATTAAATACCCTTCTATTCTTGCAAAGTATCACAAAGAGGTCAATGTAAACGATAAGATCAAGGAGTACTACGTTAAGGAGATTGTACCCTTGGTTGCCGCTGCCCCTGGTGAGCAGGCTGAATATTATGGTAGCTGCACCACCTGTGATATCGAAGCCCTCCAAGCCATCTCCAGACGTGTTCACTTTGGCAAGTTTGTTGCCGAATCGAAGTTCCGAAGTGATCCCGAGAAGTTTATCAAGCTGATAAAGGCTGGTGATGCTCAAGGAATTGACAAGGCGATTACGAACGAAGCTGTCGAAGCCAAAGTCCTGGAACGACTCCGTCTCAAGGCAGATACTTACGGCAAAGATCCCAGCTTAAGGTGGTCTCAGAGAGTTCAAGGTACGATTGATCCTGATCATGTCGTCAAAATCTACAAGGATATTGTCATTCCCCTGACAAAGGTTGTGGAGGTCGACTATCTGTTGCGACGATTGGAAGATTGGCAGGAGTAAAGCAAGTTTATATTACGACCTCATGACTGCATTTTCTCCCCCTTGATCATTAGTATGGTATACATGGTTATGGTTCTTTCTACCTCTGGCTTTTTAAAGCCTCGATCGATATCTTCCACCCGAAATTACGCTTTGTACGGACTATTAATACCGATTGTCTCATTTCCATAGGGATATGGATAGATATAGAATACAGAAACATTAAACGCAAATACTATATAACACGAAGTTTCGGAGATGTACTTTTCTTGCTTAAAATGGTTAAGCTTAATTAACCCATGAATCGAATAGCAAGCTCAAATGTATAAAATGTACAAGCGTTCACTGGGGCAGCTCTCAGCAAGGTGGGAAGGAAACCTCTGAAAAATCCCTTAACACCTTGGGCTTTGAAGCTCTTCTGAAAGCAGTCCCAGGAATTCTTGTATTGCTGATCGGCCCTGCTCAGTGCATCCGTCTGCAGTTTGCTCTTGATGACATCAATGGGGTAAACAGAGAGCCACATGGCATAACCAGCTAGGGCACCGAAGCTGCAAAGCTTCCACCCAGGAATGTCCTTTCTAGCAATATTATTCACCGACTGCTCTCGCTTGACCATGGCCTCGAAAGCCCAGAAATAAGCACCCATACCATGGCCTTCTCGGATCAAAGTAGGGCCCAAACCTCGGAAAAGACCAGAAACTCCACCTTGGGCAACAATCTTTCGAATGCAATCGATGGGGCCATTATACAGCTGAGGGCCAGTGCCCTGAGTCTGAAGTCTGATTCGAATGTGCTCGATAGGAGCAGCTAAAAATCCATTGGCAATACCAGCAGCAGCACCAGAGAAATAGAACTGTCGGTACTCCAAATGCTCGGATCCAAGTCCCTTAGCCTTGTTCTCAGCATGGAAATATCGCTTCATAAACTCGTTAACGCCAAACTGAATAGATACACAGGCTCCGACACCGACCAAGGGGGTCACGGTGCCTTTGTAGAACCCTTTGAAGCCCTCATTTTTGATCAGCGTCTTCACGACATCCATTGCACCGCTATACTTTCCTTCGGGTGCACTTTGCAGTCGCACTTTGGTAGTATCAAACGGTTGTCCTGTCAGCACCTGGGCTAACCTATGTTAACTATGAATCATTTCATTGCTGGTTTGCAACACCTACCAATACCGCCACAGGTACCAGCCAAAACATCCTTAATAACTCGCGAACTATCCTCGGCTTCTACAAGATGAGCATCAATATCAGCCATTTTTTATTTTCAGCGGTGAGCGGGTGAATCAAAACTGAGAGACCCGTGCAAATTTTGAAATTTGTGGCTGTCCTTATCGCATGTACCAGCCGCACAGTGAAAAATAGCCGCGATCAAGCCAAGACTGGGCAGCGTGGCCAATACAAGGAAAAACTAGGGGAAAAGACACAGAAATATGTCATTGTCTAGCCTGATACCTGATGAATGACGGCACACAAACAAGAGAGCAAATTTTTCCTAAATAAATTTTTTTGTTATTGGCGTTGATCGTGCAATATACTCTTTTGACCGTGCTGTGTGCTATTGCTCGCCTGGCTCCCACGCAGTTGTCGTTGTGTATCTCGGGAATTTTTTTTTCTGCCAAAATTTTTGGATCAAACTTCACCCTAGTGCCGATACGATTCTTTTGCACCACAGTACTCAAGATGGGCAAAGGACGAAGAAACGGCCATAAGAATACTAGAAAGGTCAACTGGTCTAACGTTGAGAAGGAAAATGCCAACTGGGAGGGATACTATAAGGAACTCGGGTTGATACCTGAAGATCAATGGGAAGAGTTTAAGACTGCCTGCCAGACTGATCTACCTTTGACTTTCCGAATTACTGGAAATGCTAAGCATGCACACGAGGTTCTTAAGAGTATGCAGGAAAATTACATTCCGGAGCTGAATGGTATTGAGTATGAAGGAGAGAAACTCGATCCTCCTACTCCTCTGCCCTGGTACCCAGACAACCTTGGCTGGCAGTTCAAGGTTGGTAAGCAGGTCATTCGAAAGAACAAGCAGTTTTCTAGGTTTCAGCGATTTTTGGTAGTGGAGACGGAGGTTGGCAACACTTCTCGACAGGAGGCTGTATCTATGATCCCTCCTCTCGTGCTGGATGTCAAACCACATCATAAAGTCATTGACTTGTGTGCAGCCCCTGGTTCTAAGACTGCTCAGCTGATCGAGGCGCTGCATCGTGAAGATGATGCTACCAAGAAACAGGCCCCTGTTAGTGGGTTTGTTATTGCCAACGACAGTGACTATCGACGATCCCATATGCTTGTGCATCAAGTGAAGAGACTTAACTCCCCTAACTTCTTGGTGACCAATCACGACGCCCAGTTCTTCCCCAAGATTAGAGTGGAAGATCCTGCTGCTAATGGTGGTGATCCCTTCCTTAAGTTTGATAGAGTTCTATGTGATGTTCCTTGCTCTGGAGATGGTACCATGCGAAAGAATATTAATGTTTGGAAAGACTGGGTCGTTGGTGCCGGTCTAGGTCTCCACCCCACTCAGGTAAATATTCTCAACCGAGGATTGCATATGCTGAAAGCTGGTGGTCGGCTTGTTTACAGTACCTGCTCTTTGAATCCCATTGAAAACGAGGCAGTCGTTGCAGAAGCCCTTCGAACTTACCCCAATGTAAAGCTCGTTGACTGCAGTGAACTTCTGCCTGGTTTAGTTAGAAGCCCAGGTATTAGCAAATGGAAGGTTCAGACTAAAGACAAAGTCTGGCATGAAACACATGAAGAAGGTATCGTCAAGAGCCTGTTTGCTCCTACCGAGGAGGAAGCAGCTCGATTCAACCTGGAGCGATGCATTCGAGTGTACCAACATCAGCAAAATACTGGTGGCTTTTTTATTGCTGCCTTTGAAAAGGAAGGTGGCGTTAAGGGCGAGGATGAGGTCAAGACTGATGAGTCTGAAGAGCAACCTGCAAAGAAAGCTAAGATTGAAGTGACCGCTGAAAAGGAGCCTACTCCTATCCCCAGCAAGCCTACACCACTGCCGCGAGATGCAAATGAAGAGCCTTTTATTTTCCTGTCCCCTGAGAACGAAGCTCTGGACAGCTGCTGGAAATTCTATGGAGTCAGCGACGAGTTTCCCAAGGACACCATGCTGGTACGAAATGCGACCGGTGAACCTGTTAGAACTATTTACTATGTGTGCCCGTCGTTGAAGCCTATTATCTCTCTGAATGATAGCAAACTCAAGCTCGTTTATTCTGGTATTCGAATGTTTGCTCAGCAGAAGAATGAGGGAGACTGCAAATGGAGAGTCCAGAGCGAAGGTATTGATCGTATCTTCCCATTCGTGTCTGATTTAAGAGTCGTCAAGGCCACTAATGCTAACACTCTGAAGGAGCTCTGTTTGGAAACTTTCCCTCGATTTGATCGTCTTGAAGAGATCGACTCCAAATTGAAAGATCAGATCAGCAGCATCTCTGAAGGTTGTGCATTCATTGAAGTTCCCGTACCTGCTACTTCTGGAGGCAAAGATGGCGACTACTGGATTTATCCTCTCTGGAAAGGAAGAGGTTCTGCCAATCTCATGTTGAGCAAGGAGGATACCCAGGAGCTGTTGCACCGAGTATTCAAAATCGAAGACTACAAGGGACGAGTCAATAAGGTCAACGATGAGAAGGCCGCTGTCGCAGCAGCTGCTGCCGCTGCTGTTACCGAGGACGCCACCACTAAAGGAGATGCCACGGAAGAATCTGCTGGTACTCCTGCCGAAGAAATCGCTGTTACATCAGAGACACCCGCTTCTGCTTCAGAGGCTACTCCGACGGCTTAACTAGAAGGCCCTGAACCCCAAGGCTGTCCCCCCTAATACAAATGTGTAAATTATTACGTCCATAGCTTACACCAAAAGTTTTATTAAATATTATTAAGGAGCGTGATAATTATATAGTCAGTACTCGACTGAACTGGACATTACAAGGTAATGTGCTGCCTGTAACTCCCAGGGCATGACCATCATAACAGGAATAATACAGGAAACAGTAGGGCTCTCTGCATGTTTAAAAGTTTGTAGAAAATATTATCGCAAGTGTCTATTATGGCGGAGCATAGGCCGGAGGAGGTGCAGCAGTGGTCACTTTCCCACTGGCATTGGTAGTAGGGGCAGCAGCAGGCTGTTGCTGCATCTCATAGTTGGCACTATTGCCAGGCTGGGCAGGAGGCACATAGTTACTGTTGTACTCAACGAAGTTGCCATTCTGGTCGTAGTAGCCTGCGTCATTCTGCCTGTTTTGCTGACCATAAGCAGGGGCAGCAGGACTACCATACTGCTGCTGGCTCTGATGGTACGAAGGAGGAACCATCCAAGCAGTACCATAGACAGGGGCCTGCCCATGTCGCACTCTACGAGTAGACCAAGATCTCGTCAACAGGATAGCTAGTATAAACACTCCAATAAGGACGCCGAGCAACACCCATCGGCCCCAAGAATACCAAGACGAGGAACAGGTATCGTAGTACCCGCAGCCTAGGAGGTTAGTACGATTGCTCACGAGAATTTCTGGAACCTCTCTATTCCATTTCACATCCGCGTGTTATCCAGAGCCTACTTACTGTAATAATATCGTTCTTGCAAGTACATTGGTGCTGTTGCAATTGCAAGTGTATGATGTTTTCTAGGAAGGTGAGGCGTTGCGACCATGGCAGTTATTGCCATGCCCCAGATTATGTCATCAGACCTAGGGCTAACTCCGCCGCCGGAAGGGGCTTGAATTCAAAATGGCCCAGGCTATGCAAGCAACCAATGCGTTCGGAGAAGAGTCTGGGGTCCGATTGCGTCCTTTGTGGCTGCTAACCCTTTTTTTTTTTTGCAGGTATACAGCATCCTGCTCGTGCTGGGCTGGTGATAGTCGGCTGTGCGTGCTTGAACCAGTAGTATTACTCAGCAGGGCCTGGACCTCGTCGTATTCAGATTGCCCGCCAGGCAGTGCTGCTCGGGGCAGGGAATTGGTGGCGGACGGAGGAGACTCGCTCATTGGTCATGTGCCCTCTATTACGATAATGGCTGTCTATGCGCACTGCCAATTCCCTGGGAGCTCTTCTGAATTGTGGGTCATTTCTTGGCAGTCACAAGCCTTGAATCGCTTATGGTTTAAGTGGGGCGCACAGGCGATGAAATAAACACCACTGCGTATCTGCCATTACGCATCTCCCGGCCTAAATACGGGGCTACAGCGAGAAGTGCAAACTGCACACCACAGCCAATGCTCAGCAGAGTGCTGGCAGGCGAATGGCAAGCGATTGGCAGGGGGACTGGTGGTGGATTTCATTACTCATTCATTATTTTCAATTATATTATTAAGGAGCGATTAAGTAGATTTTCTAAGATTAAAAAAAGATATAAACATAGACGGCATTTCTGTGGTATACATGGGCAACAAATCCGTCTGCTTTCAGACTCAAGCTTGCGGGACCTCATGGCTAACTCGTCTCATACTTTCTCTCCAGCTGGAGCCACTCTGAACAGTAGCTAAATGCTCAAGGTAGTTCTCGGTTGCAGGGCTGGCTTTATTTTCCTCAAAGCTGCTGTCACTTAGGCTGGCCAACTCTTCGTCAAAAAGATGCTGTCTGGTCTGTTCACGGATAATATCAACATCGTATGGCAAAAACATCTTCTGGTAAGCCTTGCAGGCAAATCGAGGCAGCAAACAGGTTATGATCTGAAGTAGCGTATTTGCCCAGAAGGGAACACTAGAGTAGACCTGTGCAGCTGCCTTGTAGAAGAATCGGGATGCAGTGAACTGTGTATATATACCAGTCCAGAAAAAGACCAGCAAAATCGAAATGGCCACCAACAGCAGGAAAAGCCAATCCCACCGATATTGATTCATCACAACATATAGATTACAGCAGGCAATTGCTGCTGTAGCCGTAAAAACACCATAACTCTCCAAGTTATTGATCTGCAAACCATTCATATTCACAAACGTACCATTGTGAAAAACGCAAAACGAGAAAAAGTAACACACTGCAGACTGGTACATACCATCAGTAACATAAATCCAGAATTTTTTCTGAGACCACATTGTTCTGAGGATACCATGTCTATACAGTTCAGGCACCTTCAACATGACCCTAGCTTCAACATCCTGATCCAGGACACCCATAAAGATGACTGGAAGAGAGGTGAAAGCCAAGTTAAAAAGAGTAATATAGGTATAGTCAAACAAGTAGGATCCATCAAAACTGTTATGAACATCATACCAGAATAATGTCATAGTGAAAACAACGTTTTTGTAAAACAGGTTGGCCGTCATTTCAGCAAGTCGGAAGTAGGACCATCTACCATGGACAAGTACCAACTTCTTCAAAAAGCGGAACTGAGCGATGGCATAATCCGAAGTCATAACAGCCTGTCGACCTTCTAAACCAGCAATACCAACACCGACATCAGCTTCCTGAATCATGGCAACATCATTAGCACCATCACCAACAGACAGTGTCGTGACATCCAAGGTATTCTTCACTAGACGAACAACAGCTGCCTTCTGAGCAGGTGAAACTCGACAACACAGCACACTTCGGCATTGCTTGCACAGAATGACAAATTTCTTAGAAAGTGCATCATCCAGCAAGACTTCTTCCAAACTAACGCCATCAATTACAAGACCAAATCGGGGTCCGGGAGGGGAATGGTCAAGAATTGCAGCTTTGATGTCCTCGTCGCTACCCGTCAATCCAGGGAAGTTTTCGCTCAAGTATTTTGTGAGCATAGCATCAATGGCTTCTTTCCCCTCGCTCTTGATGGTAAGCAAGTCCATACCGCTCTCCAGCAGGTTACAGGAGTAGCCAATATTGATGGCTGTAGCGACCTTATCACCCGTCAGAACCCAAACTTTGATACCGGCTTGTCCAAGAAGAGCAATAGTATCAGGGACACCTTCTTGGAGACGATCCTCAATAGCGGTACCTCCGAGAAGGAAAAGATCTCTCTCAATCTCGTCAGCACACTCCTCCATTCGTTCCTCTCGATTGACTATTGCAGATGCAGCCTCATCATGTCTCTTAGCCCAGTCAGCATACACTGCAGGAGATATTTCCTTTTGAGCCAAGCATAGAGTTCGAAGACCTTCATTGGCGAACTCATCCAGATTTTCGGCAGTTTGTTCCTTCGTCTCAGACTGAGCTCCTGCTTTGAGTCTAGAATAAATAACACTATCGGCACCCTTACAAATCAAAATGATTCGGCCATCAGGCATTCTGACAATAACACTCATTCTTTTCCTAGTGGAATTAAATTCTAAGATGCACAGCACATCATAAGACTGTTTCTGACCTTGAATATCAAGAATAACGCCATTTCTAGTTCGTTCGTACATGGTATATCCAACATCACGAGCAGTAGCAACAAGAGCGGCTTCGTCAGGACTCTGCGCTTTGAAAAGAAGCTTCTGTAGTTTGTCACCGACCTTCTCAGGTAAGACTGTATGGCAAAGTGCCATCGCCAAGAAAAACTCGTGAATAGCAGTCTGCTGCTTCTCTCCGGATTTGCCCTGCATGTCATAGATAACATCTGAGGAGACAAAGGACACTTCATCATCATACATGAAAGGGTTATCGTGAAGCTCTGATCTGAGAGAATAGAGCATTTTCTTCTTGTCTACCTCGATTTCTTCACGGGCCTCAATTGCCTTTCGAAGAGCACCGTCTCCAGTTTCAACTCTCTTCAAACTTCCCAACATGGCTTCTGTAAAGGCTTTTCCATATGGAACTCCATTAATTGTACATTTCTTGAACTCCATAACATTCTGTGTTAGAGTACCAGTCTTATCAGAGAAGATATACTCAACCTGTCCCACATCATCAGATATGGACCACGACTTGGGAACACAGGGGTAGTCGAGAGGCTCATAGTACATATCCAGATCACTGTAAATAAAGAATGCCTGGATTGTTTTGACAATTTCAATAGAGATATAAAGGGAGATGGGAATCAAATTCTGTAGCATGATCACACAAGCCCAGAAGGTGACGATACCATCAACAGCAGCGGACCCACCAATGGAGCCGAACTCGAAGAACGTCGCAGAAGAATCAGATTTGTGATAATAAATGCCTTCGACCAAACCCGCAACAAAAGAAAGCGCAAAGAGCAAAACGAAATTGAGGATGACATTGATATTCAATTCCTTGGTCATTCTAGAACGCTTGGCAGGGGTTATACCAGAATTGAGCATAATCTTGGACTCAGCACCAGTGTAAACAACAACACCAATGGCCCACTTAGTGTTCCTCAGAGTACAACCACGAAGCAACAAGTTGCTAATAGAAATGGGCTCGGATCGAGTTTCAAAGTCTGAAGTCGCTGAGTTTCTGTCTCGTCGCTGATCCCATTTTAAAACACCATTGAAGGCATACAGATCAGGATTAGGAGGTTCACAGTCAACCTTGAATATACTCTGCTCAATATCAGCAGAATGTTTAATATTCGTGGTCGCACGAAGGCACTGTCGAACCTTGAGATTAGTTTCGCCATCAAGGTTCTTTGTTTCTATATAACAGGCACCATCAGCATCGGATGTAGACAACACAACCATATCTGAAGGAACTTCTTCGTTTTCAAAAACCTTGACAATGTCTCCACATTTGATATTCTTCCAATAGTCCCGCTTGAATTTGGCCTTGCGTGGGGCGTTGTTAGATCGATCAATGACGGTGCCAAACCTAGAGTAGTCGTCGGCGCCTTGCGAATCTGTTGTCGAAATTACTTTAGATACATTAGCAGTGCTTGGCGCCTGAGCATACATACTGCTTGCGGCCTGAGAGGGAACATGGGACTGCACCTCCCTCACGGAAGGCAAATCGCTGCCGGGAATGTTCCCACCCTGATCGTATATTGATGAGGAGGCATCATTTTGGTTTGGGTAGGTATTGTATGTCGTAACAGATCTCAGCTCAAGCTCATCGGTAGTAACTCGGTTCAAATTGTCATCCTTGTCTTTATTCTTCTTCCTGAAGAATACTGTGATAGCCTTGAAGGCCGTCTTGCCGACTCGAGTGCAAGCCTTCTTAAACCTTCTCCAAGGAGAGATATTTTCATCGACTACATTAGGGTTTCTGAAATTTTCCAGTTTGCAGGTGATAGTATTGTTAACTTCTGAGTCCAAAACTGTTCGTCGATAGTCTTCGATAGCATCCTTGATGGCAGTAATGATGACAATTGCGATAATAGGCACAGCAGACAAACCCGGGTTGGCAACACCAAAGATCGGGAATGCAGACAGAATGACGATAAACAAGAAATATATGTTTGCCAGATTATGGAACTGGTAATAGATATTTTTCGGGAAAAAGGACAGTGGGGTATACTTTGTGGTTCTAATCTTGTTTCTCGAATAAGAAGCCTTGGGGAAACCCGTTTGTGGATCCAGTTTATCAGCCGGAAGCTCCTGATTGACGTACATTGTTCTTGATATATGCGAGATGCTTTCTTCCTCAGGCAGGTCCAGCAACGGGCGGATGATTGGAACTCGTTTGGACAACCTTCGAGCAAGCTGGCCTGCCTGCTTCTCAGGACGGATTTTCAATGAAGCAAACCGCAGCTTCTTGGTGGTCTTACCACGACCCAGATCCGTCTGGTTGGTCAGCGGGCGGTCGGCGTCCACATGGAATGGCGATTCCGGGTCCGGAGTGACAGGATCGGCATCTCCTGAAGCGACCTTCTTAGCAGCAGCAGAGCTCCTGAGGGTCCGGTCTTCATCATAGTTAGAGCCTGAGCCTGACAGGGACGGCGAGCCCTGGCTGACGGATGAGGACATTCCTATGGGTATCTGTGAGGTTGGTTAGTTTTCAATCCAAAGATGGCAGTTGTGGGAGGGGAGGATGCCCTTCGGCTTTGGCGGACGGAAGCCAACCAGCCGGAGGAACCCTGTGTGGAGCGCAGCGGGGCAAAACAAAACTCATCAGACATATCCGCTGCCTAGCAGTGGCAAGAAAGCGTCGTGCAATCGGCCCGACACTCTGGTCTTGTGTGTGCTTCCTTTTGTTGGACTTTACTTACTCCGCGAGCGGTTTCGAGGTAAGGAAGCTAAAAATGTTGTTTGGGCAAATAAATTTCTAGGTACCAGGGAGTTAAGGTGCACTGCAAAAATGGAAGGAGCAACAAACAACAATGGACAAGGCTGGTGCGGGAAATCCCCGGAAAAGACACCCAGCCAGCCAAAATACGGGGTGTAAGCCGGCCTGGTATAGATGAGAAATTCCAAAACGGTCCGAGCGGCCAATAGCTGGTCAAACGCCGTATATACCCGGGTGGACTCTCCGGGTTCGACAGTGGCCGTTTAGATCTGAGGGGTCGGCTCGCTCGGACGTGATACCCACAGCCGCAACAGGGCTGTAGGGCTATGCACCAGGGAGCCAGAGCCCAGATTTGGAGAAGAGCCACGCCGTGTCTTGGCCAGCTCTGGAGAAAAAAAAAATTACTGAGCAGGGCTCCGAAAATGTGCCTTTACAAATGCGTGCTAATTCGTACATGTCATTAATTCTATAGAGTTGAGAGCCATATGCTCCGTGGCCAATAAAACACCCATCTGGATTATTGGGGCCGCCTGTCTCTCACACGTGCGCTTTGACCTTGCTCTGTGCCATGGGCAGCTCAATTCAGATCAATTGACCCGAAAATGCGGAGACGTCTAAACCAAAAGTCAAACTACATCTGGTATGCGGGCAGTGGGATTCTCCGGGCGGTGTATGGCAGACGGCCAACCTGTAGTGGCACTGAAATACCTGTAGATCCGATTGCGCAGGGCAATGAACTAGTTCATACAATTTTGTGCCGGTCAGTATGCAGCGAGAATGTTAACAGGCTGCTGCTGAAAATGCGTAGAATCCCCCAAGTAAAGTGCAGCCAGCACATATCCTGGAATAAACTGCCATTGCGCCTCTGTGCACTCTGTGCACACAGAGTCAAAAAGGCTTAGTTTTGCGTCCTGGGCACCATGCCCATGGCTATGCGCGGGGGTGGACCAGTTATTTTCAGATCAGATCAATCACAACCAACCCCGAAGAGGACAGTGGGCAAGACTGTGTCATGCACAAACCTAATCGGGCGCTATAGGCCTTGTAAAAGGCAGCCAAAGCGGCCCACATAAGTTACACGAGTATTCTACAATACAGTGCAGCTACAGGCAACTGTTGTTGCTCACCACTTGATTGGAAGCCAGTTACGCTCCATACTTTTCTGGTACACCTCACTGTCGTCGTACAACTCAATGAACTGCTGGTCCAGAGGTCGGATCTTGGGATATGCAAACTTGCGGTACTCATCAAATATCATCGTCAAGCACCAGTCTTGAAGCCGCCGAATACAGCCCACTAGGCATCCAGTTCGGTGCTTGCCCCGGTTGCAATGAATCAGCAGAGGGTGGTTCTCCGGGTTGATAGCAATTTCCAAAGCCTTGGTCAGCACCTCATTTGGAACATGCACAAACGGCTCCTTGTTGCCGCTCATTCCTACCTGGAAGAAATTGATCCCATTCGCCTTCAAGAACCGCAGGTTTTCCTCCGGATATGGTTCCGGTATCAGCACCAGTACACTCTTCAGCTTGCGCTTGGCCAGGAAGCCAAAGTGTTCGGGCCGAGGAAATGAAGACCTGTAAATCCCATCCGTCACCATTGAGAAGTTATCCGGGCAGCTTTCACCGTTAGAAAAGTCATCTGACTCAATCTCCATGAATGGCGTGTCGTTGGACATGGTGGTGGTGAACTTAGCAAAATGTCGAATTGTGCCAGTGATGGGAGAAAACTGGTCGTGGCCGGTACAAGTGCTGAGCGGCGAGCAAGTTCTGGTTTCTGCTGCCACATCAATTAAATGTATTACCTGGCGGGTGCTTATAACTCGAAACTCTTGTCACATGCTTGTGCTTTAGTATGGAATTATATAAATATTTGTGGAATTTCTTCTTGTCACTATGGTGTTTTGGCATTTTGGTGCTTCGCCGCCAGAACCGGGTCAGACTCGGTTATGTCCGTTTCAATCATGTATTCAATTCTGCAGGAGATATGCCTTTAATTTTCATTGATACTAGTAGGCTTACAATAAAAAGATATTTTCCGTATCAATCGTAAATTTTCCTCTAACACTCATTAACCTTGACCTGGCTAATCACTGGAGTCACTAGGAGTCAGGCTCGTACTGGCTGTACGACTCTGTCCCCTCATCTCCTCCACATGCCGGCTTGTTAGCCCATATTGCTCCACTTCAATTAAATAATGATATTCTAGTGGGATATATTTCTTGACGTCCAGGTATCTTCGCCAACAGTTGTCACCCAGGTACCAAACATCTTCCATAGAAATGGTCGCAAAAAAGATAGCATAATAGCACATGGCTGTTGTATCATGATTGACTAGCAGCTCTGTTATTCTCTCAATAGAAGAAAAGCTGATGCTGGCCCAACCAATATAACCGCTGTTTTTCTCCTCCGGATGCATGGTGAACTGGTAAACTAGTTTGGCTATGACCTCGGAAATCTTCTGGTAGATGGAAACGTTGGCCGAACCTGCAGAAACCGTAGAAAGATAGATATGGCGTAACTCCTCACTATGGCGTTCCCCAGATGGCCGATATATATCGTGATTCTCATACATGTCCGGTGGCCCATAATTGTTATGAATGAATCTGAACACCTCTGTCGATCCTTTAAATAGCGGTGCCCAAGCATATGTCGAGTTCTCCATCGGCTCCAGAGTCAACCAGTATAATGCAAGTATTGAAGTTCCCCAAATAAGAGCAAGCTGATTCTCTTGTGTTATTCCTTGGCCAATCCCTTTACGCAATGACTCTACAGCTCTTCCTTTGTAGTAATCGGGCACAGATACATCTAGTTTTCCCTTATTATGTAGATGGCAAGCTGAGAAAAGGTTCAGCAAGTCATAGAGGTAGTACTTCATGGCTAGTGCCGGTAACCCAGTGGTAATCGCTGTTCCATCCTGTGATGTACTAAGACTTGCACCTGTTTCCACCATCCACTGGTACATTAGATAGGTTTCTAGGCTGACATGCTTCGAAAGCTCAGGGGCATTCGTGACTCTTCGATAAAGCTTCCAGTCAGAATTGTACACGCAGTTCAGCTTCTGGAGTTGACAGCGCTGGCAGATCGGTTTCGTCTCATCGCATTTGATCTTTCTTTTTTTGCACTGGTTGCACCCAAAGTGTGAGATCTTAGCCCTTGATGCTGCCATCATGCAGTATAAATGAGTTTGTGGTATCTTGTAGTTGTATAGTAGAAAGTAAATCTCAAGTCCGGCTTTGTATATAGCCGTACTCTTGCCTAGCAGGTAGGTTGGTAAATAGGAAGAGCTGTCGATCACTTAGATGAAAATCTATATGTGGGGGCTTCTTTGGGATAGTCTCGGATAAGATACGAACGTTGAGGGTAGTTAAGAATGGGATGCCAGCTCACCCTCGCGAAATATATGGACTGTAACTGAGGAAGAGGCTCATTGCAGAAATCTGATCATGCCTAACAGCTTTGATCTCTTCTGGTCCTCAGAATATTTCTCTATGATCCGAAATTTTCTGGGCCAATTCTGACCTTCTCCATTCGCCGCTCGGATATGTAGTAGTTTGCCTAACTGGGTAACATACATAAACGGAGATAACGCAGTTACCAACAAATTGTTCCAGAAGAAGTTTGAATGAACTATCCAGTCAAAATCCTGAAGAGCGCACTGCCTTCATTTTTATTTAGTTCTTGGCTGAAGCAGGCAGACTACACCAATTCAAAAAAGTGCGAGACTGAGTATACTGAAAAGTGCGAAACTGGCGAGCTGGTGCGGCTCACCAATTTGTGCGAGAAAGCCGAGCAACTTGCTTGCACCCCTTATCGAATCATCCTCATTAGTATAAAGTATGGCTGAATTGACCAAAAAAGCTTTGAAGAATCAAAAGCCATTGCATTAATCAGTATCATTAAAAGAAAGAAGAACAATCTATGTCTCTGTACCATTATAACCCGTCAACTGTCGCAGCCATTATCTTTATTGTGTTGTTCATTGGGGTAGCCTGCGTACACCTCAGCCTTATTTTAAGTTCCAAAGAGAAATTCATGATATGGGTATTTGTCGGTATCATTCTGGAAGTAGCTGGACTTCTTGTGAGAATAATATCTTCGCATAATTCGGATTCGATCCTACTTTATGCTATTCAATCGCTGTTCATACTTGTTGCTCCAATCATTTTCGCGGCAACCATATATATTACCCTAAGCAAAATTTTGGTTACAACAGGCACTCATGATTGCAGCCCAATACGTCCTAAATTGATTTCGACTATTTTTATTAGCGGTGACATTTTTTCTTTTTTATTGCAAGGTGCTGGAGGAGGAATTCAAGCATCAGCTACCACTGAAAGCTCGCGCAGAACAGGTTCAAATGTGGTCATTGGTGGACTAATTGTGCAGATAATATTCTTCAGCCTTTTTATGATATTAGCTGGAACATGTCACACTAATACCAAGCGAAAATATGGCTTTGTTTCTCCAAAATTCGCTAAAATATTGAAGCTCTCTCCTACCATCTACGCAGTTTTGTACTGGTGCTCAGGTCTGATCATGACTAGATCTATTTTTCGAGTTGTTGAGTATATTCAGGGTTATAACGGATATCTTATGAGCTATGAGGTGTATACATATGTATTGGATATTTTGCTCATGTTTTTTGTAACTGCAATCCTTGCTGCGTATCACCCAGGAAGAGCGATCAGACAGTACAAAGAAGAAAATGGTAGAGAATCCTGCCAGGTTAGCTTGACAGAAGTACGCCAGAAATCTTAGTGGCATAACCGTGTTTCTATTTTATTTTAGAAAATAAAATCAATGCTAAAAATAATCCGTACATTTGCTACTGAGAAAAGATGGATCCCCACATTCAAATCTTCTGTTCTATGCGAATGACGGTGTGCTCGATATGATGATGGCAGGGTCTCGCCGCATGTAGGGCGGCTGATGATTGCATCGTTGAATAGCTGACCAGACTTGCCTGCTTTTGCTTTGCGCTCAACAGTAATATATATTTGCACCGGTAATTAGAAGCACCAGGCTCCCATAGTAATGGTCAGTTTGTTATTTGAATGTCATAAAAAGTGTCCACGAGACTGTCCGTTCTTGACCTACTGTGGCTTGATGTGGATGGTGAGCTCTGCCAGCTTTGGACATTTCCACGACTTTTGAGGCCGTAAATTTCCACCTCAATCAAATAGTGGTATTCAGGCGGGATCAGATTTTTGATATTTTCAAATCTTTTCCAGCAATTTTCACCGAGATACCACAGCTCGGGCTGGGATATGGTAGCATAAAACAATGCATAGTAACACATGGCAGGGGCATCTTGGTCATGGAGAAGACCAATCAGTTCTGCGTTAGATGCGAGAGTAGCACATGCCCAACCGATGAAACCACTATTATTCTCATCAGGAAATTCAATAAATTGGTACATCAGCTTAGATAGCGTCAGAGCGAAAAATTCGTAAGGTTCCGTATTCCCTTGATGGCGTGTAGGAACCGAAAAATATATTTGTCTTAGCTCTTCTTCATACGCTTTCCCTTCAATATTGAACTCCTCATAGTTACGGGACTTAGTAGAATTGGAGTTCTCGTGCTTAACCCTGACGACTTCAGAAGTGCCTTTAAACAATGGAGCCCATGCAAATGGCGAGTCTTGCACAGGCTCCAGTGTCACCCAATAGAACGCGAGAAGACCCGAACCCCAAGTCAATGCTCTTTGGTTTTCCAGAGTTACTCCTTCAGCAATATTTTTCCTCAAAGACTCTACTGATTTCAATTTGTAATACTCTGGAATCTCTTTTTCCAATTTACCAAGGTGATGAAGATGAGTAGAGGCTAACAGATTCATTATGTCATACAGGTAGCTGTATTTGAGAGCCAAATGCGGTAGAGTGTTCGTGATATCTTCAAAATGCTTTGAAGATGAAAAGCTTTTGGCTGTTTCCTGTGTCCACTGCAGCATTAGAATACTTTCCAGAGTAACATGCTTAGATAACGCGGGAACATGTGTAATTGGGCTCGTCAATTTCCACCGCGAATTGTAGCAGCACTGCAGCTTCTGAAGTTTGCAGCGTCTGCAAATTGGCTTCGTTTCATCACATTTTATTTTTCGCTTTTTGCACTGGACGCAACCAAAGTGTGAAATGTTAGTGCGACGCGCTCCCATAATGCCAAGCTTCTCTGCTATCAGCAGACAAACTATCTAGAAAAGTAAAAAAAAGCTGCCGATGGACTCGTATTATAAGGCCTAGAAGACGCCCCACGATATATAGTATAGTCTGAGCCTTTTTTTGGGGGTGCTGTGGTGTGAATGATCCGAATCTTGATGCAATAATCCCAAATGAGCGGAATGAGCGCAGGGCTTTAGCTTGCCTAACTATTGATATGGGTTTTTCTTGGCTATGACCACCAAAAGGCCCTTTTAGGAATACGGAAGGGACCACAGAGTTAAACTGCCATTGGTTGGCTATCTCCGGTAGGTTCTGTTTGGTAAAATGTAGTTGGCATGTGATACTATATATAGATCAGCACCCCATCTCAGCCGGGTGCGTAAGTTACTCATTCCGTAACGGAGCAGCAACCCCCAAGTTAATACAAACAGCGGCAATCGACAGCCCAATTTTGTAACATAGCCTCAGCTCAGAATTTGGTTATTTGTTTGTGCAGAAATACGACACAACTGGCTAGAATTGTGATTTAAATGGCAATATACGAACGTGACTAAACTACAACGGGAGAAGCTATATTCCATGCTATGGTATACTGATACCAAAAAAGTGCAGAAAGCTCACAATAATGTATTTCATTTTATATTGGTAGTGAAATACTCCACTATAGTAAATGCTATAGAGGAATGCTCTTCGGGGTTGGGTCCGGAGATAAGTCTCGGGGCCGTGCGGACGAGGCTATATACCCAGCAACCCACCAGTGAGATTTACACCCCCTGTTGAGATTGCAGCCACGCTCACATTATGGGGGTGGTGCCGTTTTTTTTTTGGGCTTATTTTGTATAGAGTTCTCCTTGCCTTGAAATGTCTACTAAGCCACGGAAGGCTGACACCTCTGTGAGTCGTCTTTTATGAGAATACTCACATTAGCGTCGCTAATGATATTTCATAGCTGGTAGGTGTTATAACCATCGGTGCAGTAACCGCCGTAATGGGCCATTCCTTCTTCGCGTATAGCCGTTACGTATTTCTCCTAGCCGTGCGTCGTTCCGAGAAAGGTTGTCGGATACGAGGGTGAGATGTGCCTTTTCCCAATTACTGGCAACCAGAGATAATCAGGTCAAGGGATAGTGAAAACGTTCTCAAGTACCAAAATGATTTCTATCGATTTAAGAATTGATTCTATTTATATCGGGGGCTTGTACTGTTCTCCAGTTCAGGGGAAATTGATAGGGTATGCAACTTTTCCTTCCCATTTTGGGGGCCAAGAGAATGTTCTTGCGAGAAATCCGAGATACATGGGCCCCGATGACTGACACTAACAATACCAGCGCCGCCCACACAAATTGACGCGAACCCATCTTTATATATATATAGCGTGTAATATTGTAGTGCCTGGGACAAAAGGCAGCTTTTAGAGAAATATTAAATTTGCCAAACACAAAAATAATATTTCAAACCTCTGTTGCTTGTTCTTGAGAGTGCACGCACCATGTCCATTTACAATTATGAGCCGTCGACAGTAGCCGCTGGCGTCTTCATCGGCTGTTTTACCATCGTCGGTCTTTTTCACCTCTACTTTATTATAAAATATAAGGAAAAGTTTATGATTTGGGTGTTTGTTGGAGTGGCGTTTGAAATTATTGGTCTAGTGGTTAGAATCATATCTGGTAGGCATCCAGATTCAATTCCCTTGTATGCTATACAGTACTTGTTTATACTACTAGCACCGATCATTTTTGCAGCTTCTATTTACATTACTCTTGGTAGATTATTGATTTCAACTAGTACACAGGACTGTTGCCGTTTAAGACCAAGAACCATTTCTGCAATTTTTATTTCTGGCGACATTCTATCGCTTTTGCTACAGGCGGCAGGTGGAGCTATGCAAGCTTCGTCAAATGATAGTAGTGCTCAAGATACAGGTTCCAACATTGTAATTGGAGGTTTGGTAGTTCAGATATTGTTTTTTGCGGCTTTCGTGGTGATATCTGTACTGTGCCACACTAAGACGATAAAAATCCATCGCTCTGTTCAACCGAAGTTTACTGGAATTTTCGGATTCACAATAACTCTATATTCTATCTTATATGTCTGCTCTACTCTGGTTATGATTCGATCTATTTATCGTTTGGTAGAATATGCACAGGGTTTTAATGGCTATCTGATGAGCTATGAAGTTTACTTGTATGTTCTCGACATCATGCTGATGTTTTTAATTTCAGCAGTACTTCTCTTTTTTAATCCTGGTGGGGCCATTCGACACTACAAAGATTCCAAACGAAGTTCGGCCCAGAATCTCGCCTTGGAGGAAGTCTCTAAATACTAATATCTAGCGATAAATCCTTCAAGGTGAAACAAGTATCTGAGGAATTACCGCATTCCTTTGCCGCTTATAAATCATTGCATATGAAAGTCTGGTTGGCAGAATCACATTTCACGATGTTATTTTTCTCCGTTATCCCACCCGTCTCCGTCTCTCGCTTCGTCATATATATCTATATTTATCAAAAAAGGTATGTGCGTACAGATGTTGTATGCCATCATACAGATTCCCACCCAGTATAAATCATGATTGTTACCTTATCGTCCTACCTAAGAAGTCAAAAAGATATTCATCGTCAACTGAAGGCAGGTAAAGGAAGCTCAAATTTGAAATCCACACTTTTTATGTCATCAAAGGCAAAGTATCAAAGTGCCGGTCTCTAACTGGTAAAAGAGCATTTTCTGTTGTTCATCGACGAAAAGAATCAAAGAGGATCCTGACTCCACTAATTCATTAAAAATGATTCCTGTAGTTCACTTCTGTAAAAAAAGAATTTGTAGCCGAATTTAAGAGACAGATGAAGAGCCATACATTGCTCCTGGGTTAAAGCCGCATTTCTTGTAGATAATTCCTCAGAGTTTTGTCAGCGTCTCAGCAGTCTTACCGATCACCTAGCAAGATCGCTCATCGAGACGTAATCCGACATTTTTCTACATCTAACATGTCATACTTGAATTTGGGGACCTATTATTAGATGTACTCCTTCTTTTTGACAAGTTTGGTAGTCTGTAAGAACAGCCCGTTCACACTTATCAGGTATTAAGTTTGCGGCTTACTTAGCAGTGGACACCGTTGAGGACCACCGCTTGCCCCACATATCTATAAGTTTAAGGTTCTACTAGTTACATCAATAAACTTATCTTGCGTATTTTGTGTGGTGTTTATACTTGATAGCGGTATGTCACATGCTGGTCAGACTCCAGCATAGTACAGCTCTAAGTGACTCGGCGCGGTCACACACAGCATGTTTGCCAACAGTTGGGCGGGTCACCACTTAAGATTAAGTAACTTCTGCTTGACAGCCAGTTATCAAAGACAAATCCTTGAGCTTATTGGAGTACGCCCTCACTTCACTATTAGTTTGGAATATAAGCCAGCTTTCTGTATACTCTGAAATTGCAAACCTACTTCGGATGAGGTTGACCTGTGCAACGGCGGTTGTTCGAACATTAGAAGAAACTTACTAATTGATACATAGACTTAGTTGATTGCCAATTTGAGCTATATTAATAGAGGAGCCTGAAATAATTGCTATATGTAAAAATAAGTATTTCTATCGGCTTCGTCCATTACTCAGGAGCTAGCTGTTGATCTGTCGATCAGAAGCCGAGCCATATTTTCAGTAGGAACTTTGAGAGCTTGAGACCAGAGCAAGATTTCCCCACGAGACAGATCCACATTACTGCATTAAACAAACAGATATAGCTACAGATGAGTATCACTATGCTTTTATATATGTTCCAATTTAGTTTATTCATCAGTCTCATTTCGTAGCATTGAGTGTGCAGTACTGGTACCTAGTACTTCATGTTTCAAAGTAACAGCCCTTGAGTGGATTACCATGTAGCAGCACATGGTTCGTGTCAACCAATAAGCTGATTTCTTATTCCACTTGATTTTTACTACTACACCTAAAAGATTTGGCACTAGAATTATGTTAGTTTCTATGTGTATGTACTGTTTAGTACGGCGTTGAAGGATAATGGTCCTCATAGCAGTGAAATCCGAATTACTTTTTCCGTGACAGAGAGCAGCCCACAGGCAAATTCTGTCACTCTTCTTACTAACAATGCCTAAAAATGTGTTCTCATATTAAAAATGCAAAATTATTAAAAACGCAGATAGAAACTATTTTTTTGTAAATAACTTATAAATCTCAGGCAGAAAATCGTTAAACGATTTTCTTAATGCAGGGTTTCCTAGACGGATGGTTGTTACCAAGAAAAGGCCTCCTCAAAGTAGTCGACTCTCTCCTCGGAATTTAAAATATTTTGCACAATGGAAAATCGAACCTGATCTACAAACGAAGGTGGTCCACAAGTTGTGATTCCCTTGGTTCCAACAGCAGTTCCAATGAAATTCTCCACCTCATTCTTAACTGAAGGCTTACAGTAGTAGATCCAATCAGAGTTGAGGTCAATAGGTTGACTTGTCTCATAAATAGTAGAAGCTGGGGTGAGTGTTCTATAGGGAGAGCCGAGTTCACCTCCATATTTTGCGGCAGGTTCGGGCTTCTCGGTCAAATGGTCGTGGTTCATGAACGAAGAACGAGACTGATAGCCATTTTGAGAAGTGGATGAAAAAGGGGAAGCTTCATTTCTAGTAGCAATAGTAGCAATAGATCGCGAATTTCTCAAGCTGCTGAAAAATGGGCTCCCGATATCAGCTTCTGATACCTCCTCAACCTTCGTCGTTACCTCACTGCCCTTGAATTCAACATCATGATACTGGCTGGGGCCCGGCTGACTGTTGGAAAGGGGAATTTGAGGTTTGAACATAGCTTTGGTGACATACACTCGCAGCGAGATGATATTTGAAAATGCCAGCAAATGTTTGAGCTCTTCCTCAAACATGACTATTGTAGCAGGATCCTGAATGACCCAGATAAATGTGGTCCTATATTGTCTTTGAGAACTTTGATGTGCTTGGATCAGTGATGATGCATAGGAAAATGCAGATGTAACACCAATACCACCAGTGATAATCAGGTTTGAGTCGTACTGATACATTGGCTGACTACAGCCATAAGGACCCTCAACCAAACACGTCAGAGAGAGCCGTTCTCCAGAATCTTCCTTTTGCAGTAGATCTGCAAGTTGACGTGTCATGCCGCCCTTCGGTCTAATTCGTAGCTGAATTCGGCCCTTTTCTTTATAGACTGGTGACTCATAAATGGTGAATGGGTGTGCTTGCCAGAAAAACCCATTTTCAAGAATTCGGATATAAACATGATTGCCTGGCTTGATGGCCCATCTGCCTGAATATGCTAGAGATACCTTAATCGTACCATCTGCTGCAAGGGAAAATTGTCCAGGCATCAAAAACCCAGAGTATATCTGCTTGAAGAGTCTCATACTCCTTTCGAGCAGATAGAAGACCAAAGAGATATACAGCCAGACCATCCATCCAAAATCAACACAATGCAGCCACAGAGTAGCGAGAAAAAATATAAAGGCCAGCTTATGAAACGCAATGAAAAATTCATAAACGCGTCGTCTGAATACCTTGAATGCAAAAAATAGCATAGCAATACTTATGTATAGTGCAGCATTACCAAACCGCCAGTTTCGAATATGCTGCCATCTGAATGAAACAGTTTGTCCATCCAGTGCAATAACGGTGAAGCACACGGCATGAATAAACGAGTGTAAGACCATCATTCGTGCTACCCAGTGGTGATACACCTGGAAGGAACTGAATGACCAACCTGTAAGATGCTCGAAAGGGTTATTACGGGAAGCAAATAACACAAGTAAAGGAATTTGCGTAAAGGCAATAATTCCAGTCCGGTTTCCAAGATACTTTAGAATCTGAGCTTTCTTTGTTGCCAAGTATGGGTTGGGTAGGTAGACCTGATGGTTGACCACCAAGAAAAGAATGTTCAAAAAGATGTAGAACATTACAATGATGGTCTGGCCCCGAGAAGGGGCAGATATGTTGAACATGCTTAAGACTCTAACAGGCCTCATGTGACTTTCACCGAAGAGGGCAGGGAGACAGAACATCTTTCGAAATTTGCTCACAGCTGGGCTATTCATTCTGTTCAAAGTATCGGGATATTTGGTTTTCAAGAACTGAAAGACGGTAGCAGTCAACATAATTATGGCCCAATAAACGATTAGAAGAATGCCGTAGACTGTTCCCAATTTATATTGGTTTTTAGCTGTCGATGCTGCATTGTATTCGGTTCTGAAGGTCTCCGCAGTCACATCAACAGGATTATAGAGTGTACGGTTCAGATGCGTTGTAGGAGGATGCACAATATATTTTGTAGCATTGACGTAGATACTCTGCATCTTTTCGTAGTTGAGCGTATTGTTCGAATTGAAGTGGCAGAAAGTTTCCAGGTAGGAGTAACCCCATAATATGTCTTCCTCGCCAGATGAAAATCTATTTATGCAGTTGAGAACAGTGCCAAGGAACTCTGGAGAATTGCACCTGCAGTTCTTCATGATACTTTCAGAAGCGCAGTTGAAGTTCCAACGGTCAGCGCAGTTGAAGCAGCCCAAACCGATAACAGAAGGGACGCCGACCTTTTTGGTTCCAAGCTTTTGAGCACTGGCAATACCGATTAAAAATGTCAGGTAGACATTTAATAAGTAAAGCTTCATTTTCATGGTGAAATCGTGCGAGAGAGTGTGTCAAGTCTGACAATGAACAGTGGTAGAAATTGATTATGATCGAAAGTGAATAAACAATCAGTCAGTCAATCAGTCAGTCAATCAGCACTGTAGCTACAATTCTAGTTCCTGATCTAATCTCTGGATGAGTAAGCGATGCGCCAAGTCCTTTATTTATACAGAATTTGACTTCGATCTCACTTTGGTACTGCGTGGTTTCGCTAGCCTGACTTTCCTTCAATCGGATAATAAGTACACAGCTAGGTTGTAGCCATAACAGTCTCAAACTTTAGCAGAACGTTCTGCAAGGGGAAGCAAGTGGTGAGATGCGACACAAGTACAAAGGTGGAGACCAGGTACTGGCCCGTACTCTGTCTTAAGCTAAAGTTTCGTCAACTAGGAAGAAGAACTTGTATTCCAAGAGTGAATCTGCTTTCCCTCTTTGAAATGAATAAGAAATATCTGTAGATGGCAGTAGATGGCAGTTCAAGATGAAAACCTTAGGTCAATTGCTTGTCAAAATAGTGTATTTGGTTATCGGGGGAACAGCCGTGAATTATATAGCCGTCAAGCCCTGACCACAAAAGAAACCGACAGATTGCATACTGTAATGAATAATTTAGGAGTAAAGTTTGAGCTGGGCAGCGAGCGTGGTCTGACAGACGACACAACAATGAAAGGCGAGCAGTTATCATAATGCTCTCCCCCGAATTTAATGCTTGCGGGCTCCAAAATGTGGCACAATCAGGCCACTATCGCAAAACTGTTCGATTTATTGTCATTCTTTACTTCTCTCGCTCCCGAGAGTCCTTTCTGCTAGTGGCTTCATATTTTTAGTTGTTGGAATAGTCTGCTGCGCTTTCATGGGTGCGTGAGGGCTAGTATTTTTCTTTTTCTACGCACTGAAAAACCTCTGTGCGGCGGACCTTATTTTCGTCGCCAAGTATCAGTCGGTGGCTAAAATAAGTATATTCGTTCCCAAAGCGGCAACAATGCTGCTCATTAACAGGCAAACTGCGTTTTATTTGCGTTCCCAGGTAAGGGGAAATGTTCTAAAATAGCACGATGAGCTATTGTCTGCCCAGACACAAAAATGACCCCGCGTCTCCACAAAAAAATTGTTATTTTCGTCCATCTTCATATAGCAGTGGAATAATGGGCCAAGTTGTATTTTTGGTGGCTTTCATGCTTTCAATCATGCATATGTGTTTCGAGCGTTGTCAGACTAGACCTTAGGTACGAGTGTTTCGAAAATTGACGGTGATGAGAACAAGTGCGGTGTTAAGTTGAAACCCCTGATGATATCCCAAGGCGGGCGGTCCCAACGTTGTGTTCTGTCTCCTTTCTCACTCCTATTGCGTCCAGTGTGCATGCCGAAATGGACTTCCACCAAGTTAATACATACGTAACTGTGAGAGAGTCCCATCACTGGAGGGAGCGTATTCACGTGGATCCACCATTGAAAAGGCATGTAGTGTGTGGATGCTTTGTTAATCCGGCATATTAGTGCATCTGGAACACCACCCCTTTTACTCTATACAGGAG
The DNA here is from genome assembly GCA_023628935.1 of Zygoascus sp. PK3305. Classification (NCBI taxonomy): domain Eukaryota; kingdom Fungi; phylum Ascomycota; class Dipodascomycetes; order Dipodascales; family Trichomonascaceae; genus Zygoascus; species Zygoascus sp. PK3305. The sequence continues at coordinate 834,459 of JAMAJS010000006.1, forward strand.
CCCTGTTCAATATCCAGCCACGCATTCTTACCGCAAAGGTCACAGAGTTCAACATCTCTCTTGGCAGCGGATACTGGCTATACTATACGGCCAGCCTATTTTACACTTTTCACTTGTTCGTTCATTATTTCATATGTTCGTTTGTTTGCTTTGTATCTGCTGGCTAGCTTGTTTGAAAACCAGCCATGCCCCACCTATTGCATACTCATAGGGCTCGTCTCCCACGCACAGTTTGATTCTTTTTCAGGGATAAATTTGGCATCTCATCAAGCATTCTGCTAGTGTGACCAGATCAACACAACTAAGACAGTGCGAATCCATTCCATTGATCGGCACAAGCACACGGTCACCCGCCCAACCCCTTAGAATTTACCAATTAGGCATGCGTCAATCTATGCTTGACCATGCATATTAACAAAGGAAATCAATTACAGTCTAATTGTCCACTTCTGTTATACGACTGTTTTCGCACAGTCCCGTAGTCGGATTATACTGCAGCTGCTGTGACTGCTGATATTGCGCTGCCGCTGAATATGATCCCTGTATCCGTGGGGCTTGTGTCTGAACGGCGCCCACCACTGCGGCCGCTGCAGCTGCTTGTGCCAACATCATTTGTGAATAGCCGCTGTTATAATAGCTGGGCACCTGGGCAGGTGAGTCAAATGTAGGAGGTGGTGTGAGCACTTGCCCAAGAGGGCGCAAGTTGTTGGTCAAACGAGAAGGGTAGTATCCGTTGCCGCCTGGTACAGTTGCCATATTGACACTATTTTGAGAAGATTGATCCGGTGAAAGCTTGTATGCTGGAGAGAATGTCTCAGCAGAGAGTGGCTCACTGGCGGTCTGTACTGGGCTAGAGTCGAACTCGTCTCGAGAGAGGTTATCAGGGCTCTCGGGGCTGTCAGGGTGTCTGATCATGAGACCCTGGCCTGGGCCAGGGTAGTTACCTCTCACAAATTTTTTCTCTTCCCGGAGTCTTTGTCTTCGACGGGCGTGCTGGATTGCAAGGTGTGGAAGCTCTGGAACAATGCGATAGTGGGGTATGGACTTTTTAGGAACCCGACTAATAACAGAGCACGTTCCAGTTGTTCGCAGCTTCAACATACACCGCTTCTCGTGTCGGCGCATGATGTCAGATCTGCAAAAGGAGTCGCCGCATAGTTTGCAAACATGAGGACGATCACCACTGTGTTTAACGTTATGCCGCTTCAAGTGCTTGAAGTACTTATACGATTGTCCGCAAGCTGGGCACTCATACTTTCCCTGAGCATTCTTGAACTGCTCAATATCGCATTCGTTCGTCACAAGGCGGTAGGTAGCCATCTCCTTGCTTTCCGGAGGTTGGGGTTGAGCCAGCTGCACTGGTGGAACAGGCGACAGCGGCACATGGTTCAACGGCGGAACCGTCATCCCCCCACCATATTGTGGATGAGGCGGATATGAATAATAATGCTGTGGAGGAGGAGCATGCGGAATTGGCAAATAGGGGCAAGACCCAAGCGGCTGTTGTGTTTGACTGAAACTTGGATTGTATGGGTTGACTGCCGCACTATAGCCATATCCGGCAGAGCCGCACTCATCGAACCCAGGAGTAATAGGAGTCAGCATGGTGCAGGTGTGTTAAGATATGCTTCCGGCACTTATCGAACGTAGAGTGTTTGCGCTATGAGATGAATTCAGAGATAGTTTGTAAGTTTTTGTGCATCAGCGCTTATGATAAGGAGGTGCGTGTGTCAAGGTGTCAGTTTCTGGTACTGCTCTATTCAGCAGTGAGAGGAACCCTGGCAATAAAAGAAGCCACTGAAAATTCTTCTTTCAAGGCTGTGTAGTGTAACTCTATCCTTCTAGAACGAATAGTCAAACAGAACTTCTAGATAGCGTTGTGTTGGTGTGTTCGTAAATATGCTGCCGATAAGCTCAAGGACGGACAAGGCAGGTCAAGATTATGGTTCCCTAATAAGAAATAATCATCCACTCAGCACAAGGCTAATATTATAAATAGTGCACAAGCTTGTTCGTCAGTTCTAGAAAGAACGCTTCCGAAGAGTATGGCAGTGACAAAAAACAGTCTAGGTAATTACTGCTTAAGAGAAATATATAAGGAAATTTCCTGTTTCCCTAGTGTAGGTTCGAACAATCTTCAAGGCTCAAGGAGACCCACAAAAATAGGTATCACGATAGGTTATTTATGACAAAGAGCAAAAGGAGGCCAAGGTATTTATAGTGTATATAGCAGTCCCAAGACTTCAGTGTAGGATGTCTTCTGGTGTGAAGTGAGTGGAGGCGATCCAGCGTAGGCTCTCTCTTGGTTATATAATGCTGAAAGAAAGAATGGCTTATATATGTGCTCAACCCTATTCCGCCTTTGTATAGCTGCTTCCGTTAATCATACTACTTTATTCTGCTATCTGACTTGTTTATAACATTCTCTTTCGGACTATCTGTATCTAAAAAGCAAGTGACTTCTTGAAAGGAGACTCGCTTGTACCCTGCGGCAAAAGAAAGAACATCTCAAAAGAAACTAAGTTATGAAAACTACTGTTATTAAATGCGGCCGTGCAAAAAAGAAACGCTAGCTCCCCTTCAGCTCACAGCCGAACATTGTGTGCAGTAGTCTATATTCTAGAATGCTCGTAGAAGAAAAGAAAGTAGTCTTCATAGTCGTCCATCGTCGTAATAGAGAATTTCTTATTTCAGCTGAGAATCTCCGATTTCTTCTTACTTCGTCGTTCTCGTTTCCAAAAGAAACACCTCATCTCCAGATGGCCGATCGCGATCACAAGAATAATTAGGGGCCCCTCAGAAAATACAAATCAACAAAGCATTAGGTATTGAATGTTTAATCTACAATTAGTGTCGATGGCCGCCTTTGGAGATTGGTATGTCATAGATTAAATCGAAGAATCGGAAATAGCACGTTGAAGCAGCATAAGCAGGAGTTCTCCGGAAGCGTTGAGCGAGATGTCTCACTCCTGTTTAGGCCATGCATAAGCGGGCCCAATAGCAAGGACCCCAACATTCACGAAACAATGTCTTGGGTGACCGACTAGACCGGCTAATCCCTGTGTCAGCGCATGAACGGGTTCGTCAAAGCCGATATAAATGAGACCAGTTATGTGGGTAAAGCTGCGGAACAAGTGAAATGCTGTCAAGCCCGCATTATGTCCAGCAATGGTACACCAAAAAAGACAACTATTTTTGACCCAGCTTTCAATTATAATAGTATTTCTACTAGTTTATGGTCGAATGAATTTCAATAATTTGACAAACGGTGCTCCTGCTGTACTCCGTTCCAAGCTAGTTGGAAAATACAGACCACTACACTTGCGCATCGCCAATGATACAGAAATATTCGTAAAATTTCTCGACAGGCCTGAGCAAACTTTTAATTTTTTTTTCATTTTTTCTTTTTTGAGTTCTGATCCCATGGCATAGGTTGCGGTGGCGGCTTCTTCCGCGGTAGAATATTATCATGGCAAGAGAAATGCCATACCGTCTAAATCTAATACAAGTGGAACACCTTCGCTCGTCATACAAACTGGATAGCTTCGATCCAGTTAGTCACTTTTGGAAAAGGATCAACCAGACCGTTAGCATCTGAGTGGAAAGCTAACTAATAGATGTTCTAGAAGGGCCCGGTAGTAGCAAAACCATTAGTCGGTTTTGTTTGTTACACCGATCATAACAGTCACGTATACATTATAGCACTATTAAATTATCACTAAATAAGATTCGAAGATTTAGAGATTTGCAGATCTTGCTCAAAGGGGTGCTGTAGTCGACTAGTAAAGAAAAAAAGGATAGCACAAAGGTTAGCGTGATAGATCACGACCTATGGCTTCTAGATACAACATCCTCGAAAGATAATATATCTCCCAAATTGTGATAGAATATCAATTATAATTAGTGCTAATCTGCTCTTATCAACGATTATGAAACAGGAAAGTAGGCAGAGGGATCGCATTGGCGTTAGTAGTCTGTGAAGCTGGCCAAAGGACAGCGCTACTTCAACCATCAGGAGCAAAGTGGGTGGACTGGCTTTTGAGACGTATTCAGCATAGAATGAGACAAAAGATCCAGATGAGGAAATCTCTCTCTGCAGTCTTGGGCATTGATGCTTCTCTGTGATGGATCCCAAGTGGATCCGGTGTGGGTTAAGGGCCCACCACAACTAAACCAAAAGAAAGTCAGCGCCTCGAATGCAACCTGGAGGGTTATGGTTTTGGAATCAGAGATCTGAGAAGCTTTTTCCTTTCAGTAAGTATCTAGAAAAGGAATCGAGTGGATCTGGGGATGGCTAAACAGGGCGTGATCAGTGGGACCTGGCCCAATACAGGAGCGAAACGCTTCTCACATGCAAACCTGTGCATAAGATGGCTGCGCTCCTGATGATGAAATTGGAAGACGCAGAGCATTTACGGAGTTTTTATTAAATGTGGCCGATTTTAGATTCTATAAGGTTAGTGATGTTTATGGCAAATAATAATGGCTTGCTGTGGAGAGAGGGAAAGCTTGAAGGGCAGCAGGCGAGCGCGGAGAGAATTAAATATTAATAGTTACAACACCATGATAAGGCTCGACTTTTTTTGCGCTTTATTAATAATTTCTAAATGATAAAAAGCTAGATCTAGGTACCAAGATTAGCGCAATATTTTACAGGAATAATAAGACTGTTGCGAAGATGTTGGATCTTGTTGGAGATCAAGTATGGGCTCTGCTCTGACGGTTCCCCTCGCCAAAAGCAAGGAGGGGCTCGGTGGTGGAAGCTTTGTGGTAAACGGGACCTCATGCAAGGTAATTAGGCGAATGCGGATGTCCTGAAGAAGCTGCAGGCCCATCGCACCTGCGCGAAGCCCACCCAATGTGCTCCTCTAGCTCCACTCGTACAGTACGTGTGCAGCGGCAGTTGTGCATCTGCCGAGAAACTGAGACAGTCCAACCTCCACTCGGCTATGTCCTTTATTGAGTCTAAACCTATATTCTCTAATAGGAGACAAGTAATTATTGCATTGCATAAATTCTTCCCCACCTAGAATGCGTGAGCTACGTTGCGCCAGTGGCACCATGGCTGATCGGCCAGCCGGCAAAGGAAATAATAGTGGGACTGCCATCAATGGCACACCTACCCGAGCCATTTATTTCTATGTCATGTTTTTTTTTTGGCTGGTTTAGTGTTTCTCAGAGCAAAAAGGGATCTCCGTTAGTAATCCCAAAACTGTTCTTCCCTCGTGCAATGGCCTCTATTGGTGGGTTCTCTGTGGGGGCCCATTGAACAGATCATGAGTTTGCCATTCACTATTTCCTTCATCCTTATTCAAACAATGCGTTGCAGGGCCCTTTTATTGTGCTATGCGGGTAAGGAGCCAGCGGGCTTGTGTGGGTTTGAATTTCCACCACCTCCCGCATGTTGGTATGCTGTCTACTATCTGAGTACATCAACACTATTTTATGGCAAGACATGAGGGACCAACGACAAGAAGCAAGACGAGGGCGGCGCGAGAGAGAAGCCGTGGCGCTCGAGTAGACTATAAGAGCCCTGGTAATGATGAGGAGGAGTTTCCTATTCTCAGAAGTCTCGGGTTGTACGCCAGCAGTATCAAGGGTGACGGCAACTGTCTGTTCCGATCGCTAAGCGACCAGTTCCACGGCGATAATGGAAGCCGGCACGGAGAAGTTAGGGCTGCTGTTGTAGACTACATGAGAGATCATTCTAGCTATTTTGGTTTGTTTTTAGGAGGCTTGGGGTTTGGCGCAGACGAATCATTTGATGATTATGTTGCTCGGATGGCCCAAGACGGCGTGTACGGTGATAATCTAGAGATCGTGGCCTTTGCGCGCAAGTACCAGGTAGATGTCGTAATCTACCAGAGCGACTTCATGTACGTCGTATCCTCAGAAGATTCTGGCCAGGATCAGAGCTCAGGTACTGCTGCACGGAAACTGCATATTGCATATCACACCTGGGAACACTACAGTAGTGTCAGGAACATGGGTGGACCGCATAGTGGGCTCCCAGAGGTCGTGTTCAAGAATGTGGGTCAGTCACTCGGTGGCTCTGCAGATGCGAGCAGTGGCAGTGGAAGCAACAAGAAGAAGAACAAGAGCCCGAAATGGAAGGTTGAAGTTGTGAAAAAGAGTCTATCGTTTTCGTTGTCCGATTCTGAGATCGAGATCCAACTGGAAAAGCATCAGGGCGACATCAGTGCTACGGTAGAGGATCTCATAATGGCTGGATCCGATAATGATGGAGTCAGTAGTACCACAGCTGACCCCGAGGAGGGTCCCGAGGATGGTCCCGAGGATGGTCCCGTCGACAGTGGTTCGCTGGCATGCCAGAAAACCACTGACGGTGGTCCTGATCTTCACAGTGACATTATGGCTTCCAAAAAGCCCTCCGCGCTTGGTAATTCTCGAGCTACAAGTGGAAATGAAGAAGCTGCCGTCACAATGAAGAAGGGTGTCAACGGTAATGGGGAGACGGAGACGCGACGACCCAAGCGCATGAGTGCTCGTGAGAAGAAGGAGAAACAGAAGCGCGAGGCATTGGAGCGGAAGCGACAAAAGCTGGTTGGCAGCAATGTGTCAATGCGCGAAGAGAATGGAAATGATATAGTTGAGATTAAAACTATGTATGTATAGATTTATGGATATGGTCAGTGCTCACAGTTGAGCACCATGTTTTTAATAAGGCGGCCCACTTTAAACCTTCACTCTTCAAAATTCAAAAACAGCGCAATGATCAATTCAGAGTGGGTAACTGGACTCAGCTTGCGCAGTGAATGACACATACGTCAAAAAGAAACGCTCGCAAGCTGTACAAAGATGCCAGGGGAGTTTTATAGTTGCAGTGTCGTCGACTGCAATTGGCAAAAAGCACGGCAAGGGTAGACCAGAACCGACGGAGAAGACCTCACGACACGCACAGTAGTATTCCGCTCATATTTCAACAGTCGCATTTACATTAATATTTAAACGAAATACATATATATAAAGAATTCACAATCGGGAAGAAGAAATATGTCCCAAGACTCGTTTCGTCGGTCTTTTTCAACTATTCAGCCGAGATAAACCTCCCCCCTCCCTGGTTGTAAAGCAACTTTAGGCATTCTGCTGGATCAAGGTCTTGATCTTCTCAACATTGGCACCGACAATGGTTCCAACCTTAACACCCTTCTTAAACAACAAAATGGTGGGCATGGCGGAAATCTCATTCTCGGCGGAGACATCGGGGACGGCGTCAACATCAACCTTGAAGAAGTGGGCGGCAGAGTACTGCTCAGAAAGCTTGTCGATAACAGGAGCAATCATCTTGCAAGGAGCGCACCAAGTGGCATGGAAGTCGACAACAGTCAGGCCGTCAAACTCAATGGCGTCCTGGAACTGCTTGAGGGATGTGATTTCGGAAACCATTTTTATCGAAGAGGCGTGGAAATATCTGTTAGGTGAAAAGCGAGGCGCAAATACCGAGCGTGTAAAAAGTGTTTTTGCTGGTGCTTGTCTTAGCATAAAGTGTGATGCAAGAAGTCGTTGCGACCATTGGGATTCTTATATAGGTTTTAAGCATAACGGAGAGGCAAATTTGTCAGCACACCACACCCCATCACTGGGCTTAGAAATTACACACTATCACTCTGGCTTAGCAATCCCTTCCTCCCAGGCCAGGACAGCTCCATGCCGGGCCTTTGGTCGTTTAGTCAGAGCTGCAATTTGCACTGCACTACGCAAACGAACAGAGGAGAATTCTATCGTTTCATTTCCAGTATAACGAGCATGTAGATAAGCATGTAGATAAGACACGCGAACAGAACACGTCATTGCCCGTAATGAAAAGCTTATTTCTTTCCGATGCCGTGCGACTGTTCTAAAACGTTCGTTCGCCTCGATCGCCAAATTCCCAGCCTTCAAAGTCTAGAACTGTGGGTGCGTGCAAAGACACAAACGCAATTTGCTGACAAGCCTCACCCGTCTATTAGAACACACTAGAACACAGACACACAGCCCTGGCCGTGTTACCAGCAGACCAGTTTCATCACATTACCATGGGTGTAGTAATCGGTATGTTAATAATTCTACGGAGAGACGCCGAGCGAATCGCATCGAATCGAATCCTTTGGGGAAGCACCGCAACCTCCGCCTACCTCTGCTAGTCTTGGTCGGCGGGGGTCGCCAGGTCCACATGGCTGAAATAAACAATTGTAGTGGTTAAACGCAAAGGGACCGAGGTTCTGGATGAGTAACTGTAAGCGGGGGCGTACGGACTGTCATGCCGCTGAGAATTGGCTCCGGGTCTTATGGCGACTGGCAGAAAGTATGGGATCGAAGTGCGTTCAGGTTGTTCATTTTTTGTGGTACCAATGAAGCTATCTTACAGCCACTGGCAGGCAGCAGACCAAATCAAGGAATGTATTGACTAGCAGATTTGTACTAACTCGTAGCCAATTTGGGCCATGCACCAGAAGCCTATGTATCGGAGCTTTTCATAGCATTCGGGCCCATTAGTAAAGTCTCCAAGCTGGGCAAAGACCGGTGGGTCGTAGAGTATACCGAAGACGAGGACGATGATGCAGCTGTCGACAACATGGATGCGTCGGTGGTGCAAGGACGGGTTCTATCAGTGAAGAAGTATGAGGAAACTACAGGCGGCCCATCATTGGATTCGATGAAGCCAGTTTGGCAGCAGGAGGAGTATCTGGGAGACAAGAATGACGGTACCGCTTGACCGGGATTCAAAGTCTGTTGGTGCATAATAACAGCCTGCCAGCCTGCAAGCACAAGCAAGCAGCAGCACGCTGCTAGGAAGGCTGGCAGAAACATATGATTTCCAATGATTTCTAATGGTTTATTGGCCTATTCGACAGGTGCTATAAAAGTTGGGTTTGGTCCAAACAAAACGTTTAGTGCTCGCCAGAGTTGCCTGATCGCTTGAGTCGGAGCTCACCAGAAGAAAACTTTCGGTAACCAGTGTAAATGGCATATCCGAGAGCAAAGCCCATGGCGGCAACTGAGAAGCAGTTAGTAACGGAGCATAATAGACCGTGACGGACGTAGAAAATGAATGCTTGATTGTTTGTTTTACATACACAGAGGGTAGACCTCAGCAGGGAAGAGGTTGGCCTTCTTAGGTTGCTTCTGGTTGGAGTTAGAACCACACAATTCGCGGGTAAGAAATTGAGAGCCACCGGGAGCATTCATGGAGGCGTTCCAATGCTCTGGCGCCCTACTACTGGGATATTCTGTGTACTTACAGCAGCGTTAAACAAGATTCGAGAGGGGTGCATGGTGTTGCCTGATGATGTTGGAAGAAAAAATCGAGTGATGTGGTGGGAGTATAAAGCGTTAGTGATTGGCCAAGCCTGTCGCGAACGCACACCAGCCTTGCCAGACTCCGCACAGTATATGCCTTCTGGCTGTGCTCTGTTTGGGTACGTTGCCAGAGAGCCGGTGCAGGCAGACTCAGGCTACCGATGCAAGAGGCTAGCCGTAACACAACAAGACAGACAAAAAGGAGAAAGGGCAACCGGCCCAGGGGAGGCCTGGATGGGTCTACAGATTCATTGGATCGAAACGGCTAAGCAGCGGTGTAGCTATGTGGCTTGCCCGCCCCGGAAGGGTCTTGGAGCGATAAGGTCGCACCGCACCTCACTAAAGTTCAGATGCCGCTACCATATGGGGGGTCTCTCGGCGAGATTAACCGCAACATGCAGACCTGTCCCGTAGCTCCAAGGCGGCAGACTTGGTCCCGCGCGGCATATGAGCGCCATGTTGCTGCAACTAGTTGCCGAATAAGCACAGGCAACTTGCCTGGCTCCGTCCCTGGCCCAAGCCCTGTGGAGAGGCATACTGTGGAGCCTGGGGTGCCCATAGTTATTCCGGCCATTGCCAGACATGTGCTAAGGCAAGTTGCAGTTGCGCAGGTGGCGACGTGCTTGGTATGGACATCATCTAATCTAAGTGGGAAAAAATGAAATCTGAATTAGAAATTTGGCGGAATGGCAGTATTGCATACAGTGTTGATATATAAACTCTCCGTGGAATTTCCCTTTGTGCCTGCCTGACTGAGGAGCAATCCCAGGATCGCTGAAGGCAGCCGTTGGATGCAGCAGTCCGCGGGCGGAACAGCATTTGGCCCAGTGGCTGCAAACGACTGTAATGATCCAGATTATTGTCTACGAGTATTAAACTGAAGGGCTAAATCTTGAACACTTTCCAGATTAACATTCTCTATCAAGGATTGGACTGCCTGATATGGTCGGTTAGGTGAGCCCGTTGGGCCAGCTTACTTTGTATAACCGTTAAATAGCCTTAGTATATTGGCACCGTGTTCTGCATACAACAATGCAAAGCAGACAGTCAAGCTTGTGAAAACCACCAACCAAGGATAGCCGCCTGCAGCAGTTATAACTACTAGATAAAAGAAACATCATAGAACAGTGCAGGTACGCTTTTGGTTTTCTTCGTAACATGTATAAATATCCATTGTTGGTTCTCCACTTGGTCACTTCCCCTGCCCCCCACCTGCTGACCCTAGCAAACAATCAATCTCCACTGAGCCGTAGCAGCCCCATCAAAATACCCCCAGCACCCGCACGCATTGTACCACAGCGGAGAAGCTGGTTACTTGTTTCTTCCTTCCTATCATCTACTCTACCTGGAAGTATCCTGTCCTTTTGGAATTTCCATTTTCATCGTGTTTGGCCCTCCGCTTGGCTTCCCCCCCTACTACCTGCTCATCCCATCCGCTATCGGCCCTGAACAGCTTATCAACTGGCGCCCTATCTTATCACATCATCAGCCACCAAACCATCCAACCGACCACCTAAACCTGCACTCAACACTCAACGCAACTAACGCAAGCAAGCAAAGCCTACGCTTATAAAAGAAAATGGCCTTTTTCAACCCTCAGCACCATCCTCTGGTACCGAGGAGTGTCATAGACGAGAGCCAGTCGTCGCGGCTGTCGGAGCTGCTGTCGGAGAGCGCCTCGTCGTTCGCTGTTCTGTCGCCCCATACTGGTAGCGCCGCTGCCTGCTCTGAGGTGGAGTGGATTGTCTTTTCACCTCGAATGTCATCGGCTGCTGGTTATACCGAAGACAGTGTGGCCAGTATACACCTGGCAGATGAGGAAGAACCCGATATTACTAGCGAGGCTCTGGCAGCCGGCGCGCAGACGCCCCTCGCATTTCCTAGTCATAACGGCACCGGAAGCTTTATTTCTCCTTCCCCCGTCGATATTGCTGAGCGGGTCAACGCCTGGCGCATCGACCAGAGCAGATTTGTGCTGCAGGAATTGCAGCGACTGTTTGGCGATGTGCAGCCTGAGCACTTGCAGACGCAGCAACAATATTATGAGGAGCATATCAGCAGTGCTGAGAAGCCTCGATCCTTCTGGGAAAGCATCCGTAAGCGTGTTTTGGAGGATTTTGTTGGCATGAATGACCAGGTCATGGAGCTGCTGTTTGGACAGGTTGACTGGGCCGAGGAGGAGGAACAGCAGCAGCAGCAGCAGCAGCAGCAGCTTGACAATGATAATGACCATGACAGTAGCAACTTGAGCAACAGCATTGCTACACATGAAGAGCACTACAATAATGCATTGAAGTACGGGCCTCCTGGCTGGGATGCCAAATTGGTGTCCAACATTTTGTCCGAGCTCAACATGCCCCCGGCCACGTCGGAAATGAGCCTACTCAAAATCATCACTTCTTCTCTTGTGGCTCAGTACAACAAGCGCAGAAAAGCTCAGATGGACCAGGAAGCAAGGACTGCAGTACCGTCTCCGGCTCATAGTGCCTACTGGAATGAAGGCAGCTATAGCAGCAGTAACTATTGGGAAACCGGTAGTATAAACAGCACCAGAGTGTGGTGATCATGTTGGACCACACCGGCTAGCAAGCATGACCTCTCTAATTTATTAAACTTCATTCATTATCGCACTCTCCTCTTATAACATCATCGCTTGCTGACTGCTTTTTGGTGAATGAATGCTCGACTTGAGCATTTTTGTCTGCTGTGGCTTTCATCGCAACGAGTTTAAGTATATAGACGACGCTCCAGCCGCCTCCGGATGGTAATACAGTATTTCGTTTCTATCTCTTCATTTTCACATATGCGTTCAATTAAATCTATCAGTACATATAATGCTTGACTGTGTATGTCCAGAGCCAAGACGGTGTCTGTCCGTAACGGGAGGGATGTATGTGTGTGTGTGATGCTATTCCAGGTCCTGAGCCTAGAATCAATACTAAAGGATGCCAAAGAGAACCAAAAAAAAATTTCTAGAGTATAATTAATCAGGGAGTTAAGCATGCATTACTTTTCGTGTAGCGGGCCAACTGCTCCTTGGTGAACTCGAAACTCAGCCAATTACTGGCCATGCTGGGCGCAACCTTGAGCAAGTTTGCACTCAGGCCCTTGTACAGACCTTTCACGCCTTCCTTGATGACTATACTTTTCAGAGCGCCATAAACACTATTGTAGTGGAAGCCCAGTTTGTCGACGCTAGCAACCTGAAACCGTCTTCTTAACACGTCGAAAGGATAGGTAAGAGTCTGAGCAACGGCTCCAGAAATGGCACCGGCACCGAGCTTTCCAAATGCAGACGGCCCATCTTCACCTTCTGGAGTAAAAAGGTCTCTAGCCGATTCATAGACGGCAAAATTCAGCCCGACATATGGGGCAACACCATAGGTGGTTGGTAGAATACCACGATACAAAGCTCTGATGCCTCCTTCAGTTCTGTAGATCTGCTTCATAGTTGACCACATGCCTGGTGGCTTGGCAGCAGACTCGAGCTTAGCCTCAGAAACGAGAATCGACGCAGTTTGAATTGACAAACGAGTTCGAACAATGTCCAAAGGGTAGGTAGCAGCGACTGAGGTGATGCCAGCCAGAGCACCAGCATACAGCCGAAGATGAGCCGGCAGGTTTCCACTGTCCTCGGGCGTCAGCAGCATATTTTTGAACACAGTATAAGAGGCGAACTGCACAGCAGAGTAGGGCACGATCCGTATACAGTTTGTACCATTTCCACGGAAAAAGCCTCTCCAGCCTTCCTCTCTCCACATTTTGGAAAGAGTGGGAATGACGCCCTGATAGGCACCCGAGCCGGGTCCTTGGACCTGGAAGATGATTTTCATTCGCTCTAGCGGCGATACTACTGTTCGCGAGACGGCACCTGCAACACCACCGGCGATAAACGACGTCACCACCGGGTAGGACAGATACTCCTTGATCTGGTCGTGGAGCCCAATAGGGCCGGCCGCAGGAATCTCGCGGTCTTTAACAATACTTTCAGTCATGCTGGAAAGATGGGAGCAGCTAGTGCAGGTCCGGGCATAAATGTCCCGTCCGCCAAATGTGTGTCAGTAGACTATGCCAATCTACCACACGTACGTCAGAGAATGGATGGAACCAAACGAAACCTTTCATGATGCAAGCTGAACGTGCGTTTTTTAACTCACCCAGCCTTACGGGGGAGGGAGCACAGCCGGTTGCTGGGGGGACGGGCAGACATCAAGTGGGGTCTGCGCGGCGCGGCAAGGGCCAGTCGGTCGGATGGACGGAGGTAGCCTGGGCCAAAAAGCCGTTGCCTGCGTAGAGCGCACAAAAGCACCAGCAAATGAGGGGTGCTTCAATTCAAGCTGAGACCGCCGGCTGGAAGAGAACGGGCATGTTTCGTGTGCGGGAATGGGGGAAGTGATGGGGAGAAGGAAAGGCGCCACAAGACTGGACGAGGGGTTTTTGCTGCGCTGCTCTGAATATCTGATAAGGTTCTCTGCAAGTTGATATGAGCTAAGAACCATCGCACCTAGGTGCGGTTGGTAGAACAACACACAGGGCATTATTGTACAGGCTCGTGTGAGGCCAGGGGGACTCTCACTTCACAATTATTTCAGGTACATGTCTCATGTTCTATTATGATAATTTGCACTGCTCATCAGTGCTGAAACACACGGCTCGGTGCGGTTGTCAGGTGCTCCGGTTCTGGACTTACGGCGATCCATCGACTGATGCGGATCTCCAACACTCATTAGCAACGCATACAGCAGGTATTAGTGCATATAGGCAGCGCTCATAGGTGTGACGGAAATACAGTCTAGCCTAACAATATGTATCCGGAAGAAGTGCATTGCGACAATAATCCGAAAGGCAGCTAGAACTCTACTGGAAACTTCACCCCTAGCACCTAGGGCATCGCATCGCATGGCAACTGCAGCTGCTGTAGTGGGGCAGAAACACCCACAGCGCTGCTTTTGTCAAAATATCCCACGCCGTCATCTATACAGCAGGGTATTATGAAGCATCAAAATTATACACGCATTTTTCACCCTCAGATGATACGACAATGAAATGTGCGTGCTTATTCTTCTGGGTGATCTGCTAAGATGAAAACACAACCCACCCGTTCGTTCGTTCGTTGCATTGTCCAACGGGGGGACTGCGCTTGGTCAGCTTCAACGTCTTATGACTAAGCAGCCCCCTTTGTACCTTTTTACAATGAGTCGCCTGAAAATTTCACACACTCAACCCATTCAACGCCAACCATGAGTGACATTGAAAAAAGCCCAGACGTCGTCGACGAACCTGTTTTCGACGCTACCAAGAAGAAGAAGAAGTCCAAGAAGCCCACTTTCGAAGGCGAGGAGGAAGAGGCCGGTGTCGATGAAGTTACCGACCTGATGGCTGAGTTTGGCAAGAAGAAGAAGAAGAAGGAGAAGAGCGCCGAAGCTGGTGGCGACGAGGAGTTCGAGTTTAAGAAGAAGAAGAAGAAGTCCAAGTCTGCAGCTACTGATTTCGACCAGGAGCTGAAGGCTGCTGGTGTCAGCGAAAAGAAGGAGAAGACCGAGAAGAAGGCCGCGATCCAGGTCAACGCGGACGGCGAGCCCGATTTCACCTACGACGAGCTGCTGCAGCGATTCTTCAAGGTCCTGCGTGAGAACAATCCTGACCTGGCAGGCGACCGAACCGGCGTCAAGTACAAGATTCCTCCTCCTATTGTCCAGCGTGACGGTAACAAGAAGACTCTGTTTGCCAACGTGAAGGAAATCGCCGACAGAATGCACAGATCCATGGACCACATCATTCAGTTCCTGTTTGCCGAACTGGGTACAACCGGTTCCATTGACGGTTCCAACCGTCTCGTCATCAAGGGTCGATACCAGCCCAAGGCTATTGAAAAGGTTCTCCGTCGATACATTGTGGAGTACGTTACCTGTAAGACCTGCAAGTCGGTCAACACCCGACTCACCAAAGAAAACCGTCTGCTTTTCCTGGACTGCAACTCGTGCGGTTCCCGAAAGTCTGTCTCCTCTATCAAGGTTGGTTACCAGGCCATTATTCGACGAGGAAGAAAATAAACCACCGCTGCACCTTTTCTGTACGATCCATAACTTATCCCTATATAGTCGTTTCCTATTGGATAATATATTCATGACTCTACTAATACTGACCGACCGATCGACCGACCGACCGACTAGGGTTTGCTAACTATCTCTCTATTTTCCATAGTATAGACGTGCTGTAGAATCTCCTCCACACGTGGCTAGTAATCCAGGAGAGTACCAATTAATTCCTAGTACACCTTCCGGGCTGCTGTGACCCTCCAACCGACTCTCTGTCTGCTGTGTATCAACTCGCCAAATTTGTACGGTACCGTCATCACCTCCACTGGCCCAAGTAAGTTCATCTCCAGGACATACTGCTAAGGAGGTAACTGCTCCGCTGTGCTTCTTGGAGCGGAAAGTGCACGATCCCGATGTGGGATCAAACTCTGCCACAGTACCATCAATTAGACCGGCCATAATGGCAGTATTAGAAGGTACAGTTTCCAAAGATTTGACAGCCGAGTCCTTCGAGCCTGCTTCGAATTCGTATACAACGACGCCCATCTCCAGATCAATCTGCAGAATCCGTCCCTTCTCTGTGGCTGCATAGAGCCGGTCGCCATTCTTGGCAAAAGCCAGGGAAAAGACAGCCCCAGACTTTTCTTCTGCCGTATGAATGGTTAGTCGATGCGTCAGTTTGCCACTGGCCGTGATATTCCACAGCTTGACGGTGCCGTCAGCAGATCCACTGGCCAGCAGCTTCTGAGACTCCAGGTAGTCAAGCTTCCAGATAACATCATTGTGGGCTGCAACCTCGTTAGTACAAGCATTGGACCCAGGGGGAGTACTGAGATCCCACATGCGAATTATGTTGTCTTGGCCAGCTGTGAAAATGCGTTTGTCAGAGCTGTCGTGCTTGATAGAGCACACGATGCCCTTGTGCCCCTTGAACGTTCGTAACAGCCGGGGAGCCACCACAATGCTGCCATCATCATTAGAAGCTGTAGAGTACATAAGGATAGTGCCCTCATCGTTGGCAAGCAGAAACGTATCCGAATCAAGAAAGTCAATGGTGCGGACACTGTCGGCACTCCGCAGAGTGTGCCGCAGCTTCAGAGAAGGCCGATTGGACAGAGAAGTCTGATGCTGCAGAGGCTTAGATGCGTTTTGAGTAGTAATTGTTGTAGTCTCAGAGGTGGCTTTAGTGGCCTTTTTTGGAGCAGGCAGAGGGGGCAGAGGGGGTAGAGGCATGCCACTGGCAGCAGCAGCAGCAGCAGCAGCAGCAGCAGCGGCTGCGGCAACAT
Organism: Zygoascus sp. PK3305; assembly: GCA_023628935.1. Taxonomy (NCBI): domain Eukaryota; kingdom Fungi; phylum Ascomycota; class Dipodascomycetes; order Dipodascales; family Trichomonascaceae; genus Zygoascus; species Zygoascus sp. PK3305. The sequence continues at coordinate 851,083 of JAMAJS010000006.1, forward strand.
TGACAGGAGTTTCACCATTACTGGTAGTCTCGTTTGCAGCAGATGGAGCGGAAACCGGGGCACTAGCAGGAGAGTCAGCCGACTCAGGGAAAGAGGACATTTGAGAGGACCCCTGGAATGGGAGCTCTTCAGGGTACAGATTGGCGGAAGACTGCAATAAATAGCTGACATCCTGAACGCACTTCTCCAAATACTTGCGTGAATTAATCAAAGGTGTCAGATTGAGGTCTTCTTTCTGCTGTGCAGACTTTGCAATGGCATCGAACTTGGCCATGGTCTGTTCGAAAGCATCGCTGCCTCCGTGGACATCGAGCGTGGCCTCCAAAAGGGTGATCTTTTTGGCGTAATTTTCAACTTGAAGCTGGAGACCTCGCTTCTCGCCCTCCAACCGGCCGATTTTTGTCTTCATTTCGGCGCGCTCGAGTTCCCATTGGATGCGGTCGTGTTCGTTACGCTGCCATTCAGTCTGCAGATAGCGCATTACGCCTATTAACGCGAGTTAGCTTGGACAGGGCCAAACACGAGGAAAACGCAGACCACCGCACATAACACATCAACCAGCAGGAAAAGGGAGTGCCAGTTCTTGGTCCACCATGTTTACTTATACACTTACCAGGCAGGCTGTACTCAGCTGCAGGCTTTTGCTCGTTCATCGCAGTTTGAGTGACAGGTAGGTGGCCAAGCGGCTTTGACCCAACACTCACAGCAGCAGAGTAAATTTCAGTGCCTGCCATATGCTGCTACAGCCTGTGGAGAACCATCCAGCCCCAGCCCAAATAAATATAATGCATTTCTATAGCTTTACACCTTCTATGATACGACGGAGCGGCAGCGCCCAGGAAGAAACGCCCGAGTGGTACAGACTGTGCTGCACTACGATTTCGCGTGCTGCGACAACGTCGTTGCTGGCCAGCAGAGTCGAGCAGGCCGATTCAATGCACACCAGATGCGGCTGGTCCAGGCTAGGAAGCGTCTTCTGCAGTCGTTGCTTGTAGTGGGCCAGTTCACGAGCCGACAGCGCCGAGTTTTTAACCAGCACTTGTTCGACAATACTCCAGACCTGGTCGAGACACACTGCAGAATCAGTCGAGAGTTCCGGGAGTGGGTCGTTGGCGTCATCGTCTGCCGAGTCGGCCAGGCTCACTCCCGAACATGAAGGTGGAGGGGCCACCGTCGTCGGGGTCAGAAATCGCTTTGATCCGGAGCGCTGCGAGCACGCAGAGTTGATGCTGGTCGAAGAGCCCGTCAGCTTGCGGTTCATCATACCAGGCAGGTCGTTCCAGCCTGCCTGGCCAGCGTAGTTGACTTGGAAGGACGAGGTGCTCATGTCAGTGGGTGTGGGTGCGAGTGAGTGCGCGTGTCAACAAGTGAACAATTTAAATGCTGGAGATGCTCTACTGAAATACAAGAAGAACAAGGCAAAAAGGTTTAATTAAGGCGCCCCCTCCCCTGATTATGGAGAATACGCAAAACAACAAAAAAGTGGAATAGTGCAATATATAGGTGTAACATACTGCATACCGCACAATAATAGTATTAGCGGCCGTCGCTGCGCTGTTAGCCAGGCTAAAAAAAAAATATGAGCGCTCGTTGGATAAATAAATGCCGACGCCGACCAGCCTAGTCGGTACTATTTTTTGTGCGTGGTTCCCCCCGGGTTTTCTCATCGCACCAGCTGCACCATACCAGCCGTCGCGCACGCTGTGCACTGTGATGGACAATGCACCTTGCTCCAGATTCACATGCAAAACGTTGGTCAACCGGCAATTTTGATTTGCCTCTTGACGCAGCAGGGCCATGTCTCGGTTTGAGTTGCTTTTGGGCTCTCACTCACTTGGCCTGGTTCAGGCGGGCTGCCCTTGCTTATGCACTGCATAAGATTACAGTATTGTGTGTTAGCCTACATGCGTATATTACTTGCGTTTCCTTAATCCACGACACCCGAACACAAACAAACACCGAGGAACCTTCTCCTACAATTGAAAAAAAATATCTATAGTGACAGATGAGAGATGCGTCGGTCTAGCGGTCGCCGCCGCTTCGCTTTGATTATCCTTGTTTTTTTTGATGTGACGAGCCTCAGAATATAAGCATACCGTAGACAGAGTGTGCTTGTGCCTGAACCTAAATAGACAGGTGCCAGCTCACAGTTCATCCAGCTCGTCCATATCATGGTCTTCCCGCAGAGCCCTAGCCATCTCCAGCACTTCGTCAATGAACGGACGCTCGGCTGGGTCGACGGTGAGACACCGGCTGACAATGTCCTTGAGACCTTGTGAATACTCTGGTCGAGTAGGGAATTTGAACTTTCCACTGCAAATAGCCAGGTTTAAACTAGCCCCCGAGTCGCTGGTAGCCAGCTCAAACGGAGAGCTGTAGTACATGAGGGCAAACAGTGTGCAGCCCAGCGACCAAATGTCGACACGTTCGTCAATGTATGCTCCAGTCTTGACGTCAAACAGCTCTGGAGCCCGATATGGCAGTGTGCAGTGTTCAGCAGCCAAGTCCTGTAGCTCCAATGCGTCCTGCCGGGTCTCTATATGCTGCCGGGCCCGAGCACACGACCCCAGGTCCATGAGCACCGGCCGCCCAGTCTCGTCCTGCATGATGTTTGCTGGTTTTATGTCTCTATGCGCATAGGGCACGACATCTTCAAGCGCAGTGCCTTGGTCGTGCAGCAGATGGGCCTCCTCCTCATTGTCTTCAGCGGCCTCGCCCAACATGGCCCGGTCTGGCTGGGAGCCGGTGACGACAGCAGCACCGGCTGCAACGTGATGCTTATGGATCACGCGGACACCTTTGCAGATCTCAATAAATAGCCTCAGTAGCTCCTCCTCCTGAAAATGCACTCCCTGAATGAGGTTGTCATTGATTTTGTCCTGCAGATTTCCGTCGGCAAAGTACGGTAGCACAATGTACACCACTTTAGAGCCCTCGTCCTGGTCTTGCACCACCACAGAGTCGTATGCCCGCATGACGTACTCGGACTTGAAGCTCTTGTAAGCGTCTACCTCACGCATTGCATTCTGAATGGATTCCTGGCCAAATGGGCACCGGATCTTCTTGAGAGCATAGCGGTTGTGTGTCTTGATGTCCTCCACGAGGTAGACATAGGCAAATCCACCCTCTCCAAGTAGCTTGTGGATGACAAAGCTGTGTCTGCCGATCTTAAGAGATGGCGATGAGAAGCATGTTGTGCATGACGATATGAAGTACATAAAGTCCTCTATGTACGACATTGTGATGGAACAATCGTGGCTCAGGAAAAGTTCAAGTTGGTGGAGAAACGGGACAAGCCCTGTTTAGGTGGGAGCAGAAACATATCAGCTCAGCGGGAGCTGAGCAAACCTTATTCTCTTGTGAGAGAACCATTGCGCTGATGATAGCTACGCGCGAGGAGCAGGGCCGAGGCTAGTTCTGAATATTTTCTGCTTCAATGGTTTCTTCGGAACTTCATGTTTAATAATAAGTTCTACATCATGAACAGTGTAGGGTTTTCTCCAGTTATGCTTGGTTTCCGGCACCTCCGCTCTACTTGAGATTTTCCGTTTTCTTCCCATCAATACTTTTCATCTTTTCTTCCTACACCAACATTGTCGGCCATGGTAAGTCGCGCGCACACACCCCTTTGGGTCATCCCATCCCATGCTAACCACTGCAAAATAGTCTATTTCCACAATCGCACAAGCCAAGGAACTACGCGGCCTCAATCTCGTCGCTGCTCACTCGCACATCACCGGTCTCGGCCTTGAATCAGACAGCCTCCAGCCCCGAGAGGTTTCCCAGGGTATGGTAGGTCAGATCAAGGCTAGGAAGGCTGCTGGTGTCGTGCTGCAGATGATCAAAGAGGGCAAGATTGCGGGCCGTGCTGTGCTCGTCGCCGGTCCCCCGTCCACGGGTAAGACTGCCATTGCCATGGCCATTAGCCAAAGTCTCGGTGAAGACGTTCCTTTCACCACAGTTGGAGGCTCGGAGATTTTTTCTCTGGAAATCTCTAAGACCGAAGCACTGACACAGGTGTTCCGAAAGTCGATTGGCGTTAGAATCAAAGAGGAGACTGAAATCATTGAGGGTGAGGTTGTTGAGATTCAGATTGACCGCTCAGTTACTGGCGGCCACAAGCAGGGAAAGCTCATCATAAAGACTACCGATATGGAGACCGTCTACGAGCTGGGCGGCAAAATGATTGACAGCTTGTCCAAGGAAAAAGTCACTGCTGGTGATGTCATTTCTATCGATAAGGCCTCCGGCAAGATCACCAAGCTGGGCCGATCCTACACCCGCTCGCGAGACTACGACGCCATGTCCGCTGACACAAAGTTCGTTCAATGCCCCGAGGGAGAACTCCAGAAGCGAAAGGAGGTGGTTCATACCGTGTCTCTGCACGAGATTGATGTGATAAACAGCAGAACCCAGGGCTTTTTGGCCCTGTTCTCTGGTGATACTGGCGAAATTCGGTCAGAGGTCCGGGACCAGATTAACACCAAGGTCGGGGAATGGAAGGAAGAAGGCAAGGCCGAAATCATCCCGGGCGTGCTATTTATTGATGAAGTTCACATGCTGGATATCGAGTGCTTCAGTTTTATCAACCGGGCATTGGAGGACGACCTTGCTCCCATCGTCATCATGGCTACCAACAGAGGTGTTTCCACTACTCGAGGAACCGACTACAAGTCTCCCCATGGTCTTCCTGTTGATCTGCTTGACCGTTTGATCATTATTTCGACCGAGACATACAAACCCGACGACATCAAGCAGATTTTGTCCATCCGAGCACAGGAAGAGGAAGTTGAATTTCACCCTGATGCACTGGCTTTCCTCACCAAAATCGGCCAAGAAACGTCTCTGCGGTACGCTGCCAACCTTATTACTGTCGCCAATCTGCTGAGTCAGAAGCGAAAGGCTGCATCGGTAGAGGTGGAGGACATTAAACGTTCATACACTCTGTTTTTGGACTCCAATCGATCTGTACAATATCTGAACCAGTATTCTACGTCACTGGTTAGCAATGAAGGTAGTGCTAATTTGGCTGCCGAGTCTGATTCTATGGATTTGAGCTAGCTATGAATTAATATACTAACCTCGTTGCTACTTTTCTAGCCCGAGCCCTTAGTGTTTAGAATCAGCGCGATAATCATGCTGTGATATGTTAGTAATGCAAGGAAGAAAAGAAAAAAAATAAAGGCCACGAGGAGGTAAATCCTCTCGGATCAAACTAAAACAAACGGTAATCGCATGCATGCTTGCTCTTGTCGTACTCACCCATAGAGACCCAACACTTCCGCAAAAATCAAAATAAGTACAATTCCGACAAATAGTCTGGGCTGCAGCATCAGCTGCCGAACACCTTCGTCTCCCACAATTCCAATCGAGTAGCCTGCAGCCAGAGCGGCGAATCCAACACACAGGCCGCAAGCCAGGTGCATAAAGCCGTGGAAAAGACTATACGTCTCGGTGGGATTGAGGCCTCCCGAAATTAAAACAGCCACCACCAGGCCGTACACGGACAGAATACCACTCATAATAACGGGGATAAGAGACTTCATGATCAACTCAGGCTTGAATGTACCGATACCTGCAATGCCAATGCCAGATTTGGCTGTGCCAATGGCTGCTCCTGCGCACGACAACACCATGGCTGCAGCACATCTAACGGAAAATAGTCAGCAACACATCCGGCATCACCACACTCCTGCTAAATTGAGATACATACCCTGCAAATCCAAAAAACGGCGCATACGCCGGAGAATAATCCACTTCAGCAGACCTATTCGTTAGCTCTGGTTCCGGCATTGCCTCTGCTACTACTGGCACTCTACTTACATTGTGTGAAGATGCCATGTGGGAGTAGGCCGGTTGGGTGGTAAAAGCCCCAGCCCAATCCATCCAAAGCGGCGGGATGGATGCGCAGCTGCTTGCTGCTGCAAGTCGTCGTCCCTATGAACAAAATAGCAGTATTTCTAAAAGTAAAAAAAATACGAAAGATCAACGAATACTCTATTAATACATTTCAACAGCTCGCTAATACATGAGATAAAATGGCCCCGCAGGGATTGTTGGTGTTATAAAGATCCCCAGCCTCCGTTAAGGTCGTCTATCTCGGGATCTTCTCCCCAGCCCTTGTGAACAGATGGCTGCGGGACCGTCAGGTCGCCAAACAGCGGGTTAATTCCCGGAACAGGGGTGTCATCGAGATTAGAATTCATGCCGGTGCCTCGGCCATCTTCGAAGGAGTCGACAAAATTTGCCGGAAGAACAGGCTCATGCTTTCGAGCCCGCTTCTTATGGGTGCCTCCCAAACCAGCACCCCAGGTGATAATCATTTCCTGCAAAGTGGGTAGAATGAAGGGAAGAACCTTGCCAGCGTCCAGAAACAGCACCTGCCTAGGTTCATCTTCAGAAGCCCGGCGAGTCACTAGATTCAATCTGACTTCTTGTCGGGGGACCTCCTTCACAGGCTCAGGTACAGGCTCAGGCTCCGGCTCAGGTTCAGGGTCTGCCTTTTTCTGAGTTTGGCCCTCCTTCTCTTTCTCATAACCATCTTTCTCACCAGATTCCTTCGCGGCATTTTCTTTTTTGCCTTCATCCTTCTTTCCATCATCCTTTTTCTCGTCCTTCGGCTTGTCGTCACCTGCCTTGGCTGTTCGGGCTCCAGGTTTCACATCCACGGTAGCAACGTGTGTCTGCTGGTTATTATAGCTATTCTGCAGATCGGCCAAATATTTCTTGTATTCCTTAGACAATCCATTCTCTCCAACTTCTGCTCGATATTTATTAGCCACATGTAATAATTGCATGGGGTTTAGGGCCGTCAGCTGCTGAAGAGTCGCAATTACATTGGTAAAATCATCGCCAAATCCAGTAAAACACTGCAGCCATTGGAGAATCTGGGTCAAAGATGCAAAATGCTCGTTGCAAATTTCAAGCGTGCTTCTATAATAGGGCTTAGTCTGATCGTGGCCAAACTCATCAGCATCTTTTGGCCGCCGATTATTTGCTCGGGCCCAATCTTCAATGGCGGAGACATTGAGCCGTATTTGCATAGCTTTAGACCGAGCAAGATATTTCTTGTTTGATAACACGCGATTAAACAGCACAGATCCAAGCCAGTACAGAACCTGAGAAATAATCTCCTGGGAAATGACAGGATGCACTTCGTACAAATCCAGCATGAACTGCAGCGACGATAACACAGATGTCACCATACGTGGCGAAGGCTGAGCTTTTCTCTTAGGGGACGGGGGACGGGTGACCTGGTCAACCTCCTCCTTATGAGTAAGTGCCTTATTCTTCCGTCTGAAAATGCCCCACTCGCTCTGGTAGTGGATGGCATCAAGACCAGGTATCGTCTCGTGGTCCAGTATGCTAGCATCGAGAATCTTGTCCAACCTGACCTCTACATCTTGAGTAATTAGTACATAAAGATCTCCCATGAGCTCCCCAAGAAGGGTACGGAAATCTTCGGTCACAGATTTGACACCTAGATCCTTTCGACAGTAGTATAGCAGCAGCGAACAGTTCGAAAGCCAAAACGACAGAAATGCAATATCAGCCTTGTGCTCCATCATAGTACTCTTAATACGGGATATAACAGGCTCCAGTAAGTTCTCCAGCATTTCTGGGGAGCCATAGTAATGTGCATATCGCGCACATAGAAAGACCATATTAGCTGGGATAGGTTTCTGCCTGCCAGACCTCTGGGGGGATATCTCGGTGATTGCCACATCCAAAATCTTGGGAATATCCTGTTCACTGAAGACGAACATTTGATCAGGCAGGCAACGTTCCCAGATGAATCCGTCGTCTCCATATGTGTAATCTTCAATGTCAGCAACATCGTCGTCGGTATCGTCGTCTGAAGCCGGGTTAACATCTACATCATTAAACATGCCATAGCCAACTGTTTTAGAAGCAGCAGCTACGCCAATTCCTCCTAAAGTCAAATTGGCCATATCGGCATCCAGAGCAGATGCAGATTCCTCCAGTTTCCTGGAGAATTCTTCCTCCATCTGGTTGGGATCACGCATCTCTTGGTAAAAATCCTTGTCATCCTCCTCAATGTGGCCTTCGCTCTTGAGATACTGGTAAATAGGGTCACCGGGGCGCACGAAATTGCGGGCAGTTCGCCCGCTGCTGGTACTAATGTTGATGTCAGCGCCGTTTTCCAACAGTCGCTTGACAATGTTCAGATGCTTGTTGTTAATGGCCCACATGAGCGCAGTCCATTCGTGATTGTCCTGATCATCAGTGTGAGCACCGAACTGAAGCAGTTCAGTAACAACCTGTTCATGGCCGAAGCATGCAGAGTAGATGAGCGCAGTTGATCCCTTATCATCCTTGGCATTGACATCCACATACTGAGCCATATTAGCCCCACTTCCTAGCAGGGTTTTTACCTTGAGAACATCACCATTGCTGGAAGCAGCAAATAGTACCTTTTGCAAAATATCCCGCTTCTTGTCAAATTCCAGACTTTCATCCGCAGCAATGTCCTGGACGTCTTCAAAGCCAGTAAGGCCGCTCTGTTCTAAAACCTCGTCATCGGACCCAATTGGGGATGGCGAGTTCAGTTCCATGCTGTTTAACTGCAGAAATGCTGCTGGATAGCGGGTGGTGCAGGCTGTCCGGGGTCGGGTGGAGTTTGCTGAGTTGGCAGAGGGCAACTTGGCTGGCAATGTACAAAGTGGGAAAAGCTCAGGACGAGGTGGCCATGGGTGCGCCAACTTGTTAGGGTCTGGGGCGAGCGAACGCATATCTGAGATAGACGACAATAGAAAAAACTAATTGGAATGCAATTTATTGCCAGCCACAAGACCTGTATTTGTATTTGTTTTTGGAGTTCATGTATTTTGAGTCTTCATGGTAGCTGGCGGGTCGCCTGAGAGTCCATAGGCTCATGAGTTTCTTGTGGGGGTGCTGCCCAACGGTCCCGTATGATCTGCTATGGCCAGCAGAACCGTTGTGGAGTAATGTTTCAATGACTTTTACCGTTTTATCCTGTAACCTTCAATGCAAATTAATTTTTATCTTCTATATTGCAACAGCATCCAAATATAATTATCCTTTATCCTGCGCTGTTCGTCTGTATGGCTGGCTGGCTGTTGAGGCGCAGCTCCTACAGCCTAGCCAGCACTGTTGTTACAGTTTGGCCGTGAAAATCGTCAGTATCTCTCAATATAATATCAGCGCTATGTGCCAGTCTGCTGAAGAATGCTTGCTCATCTTCGTGTCTGGTTTTATGAGCCAATAAAAGAAGACATCCTTTCAGATCTTTAAAAGCTCGAAAAAGAGCATCGTAGGAGCCTGGGTTGTAGGTACAATCGGTGACTAGCACAATGGTGCTCAAGCTAGGCTGAAATACAGGCGAACTACCCCATTCGTACTCAGTAAACTGAGCTCTCGAAACATTAATCTGCACATTTCTCTCACAAATATCCTGCGCGGCCCCTAGGTCAGTTAAATAGTACCTGCATTGGACATTTCGCTTCTTCTGCCGTTGTTCCAGGGCCAACCCAACTACTCCACAGCCAGTGCCCAACTCGATCACTTGGTCGACGCTATCTAGGTATTTCCCCAGCCATTCTTCAGTGCTCAGCCTTTCCGCCACATATATGCCTGCGTCCCACAGATGCCTTGCCAAGTTGTGTGTTCCTGCCTCTTCATAGATGCGGAGGTTGCAGATTCTTCTCTCTGCATATTCAGCACAATCTTCTGATGACAGATCTGTGCTGAATAACGGCAGGAACCTTGGTACCTGGCCTTCATAAAATAAGTCTGTAGATGAATCTGCAGAAACTGATAAATATAACTTTTCCAATGCTGCTTTCTTCTGGTATTTGCGGGGTAGATCAATGGTCACCTTTATTGCATGATCTCCGGCTCTCCACTGGGCATCCTGATGAAGAACAGATTCCCCACTACTGTTCACTATTTTGACACTCAGCTGTGCATCTCCAAGATAGTTATGATCTCCTAAGTCGTTTGCAACTGTCAATACAGTGACTAGTTTGCCTTGATGCAAGCGAGGGGTCTTGAAGAACCTTAGGTGATACAACATGGGAGGAAGTAGACAATAAGATGGACGGGCATAGCACATACAATACATAGAACAACACTTGTTTCATTCGATTACAACTATTTACATACCGTTGGCCACCATGCTAAATGTACTGCTGGGTACACACCTTATGCCAAATTTTTCGCAAAATGCTTGAGCAGAATATTTCGCTTGATGCCCTTTTTCATTCCCTCAATGTTCTTGCCAAGAGATTGGAGAATCTCATTGGCTTTATCAGGCTCACTAGCCAGTAAGTCATCTACTTTAGGAGCAATGTCCTGTTTCTCAATAGCCAGCTTCAGTTTGGCCAAATCGTGCTTGAGTGCTGAAATGTCGAGCTGTACCACCTCGTGTGTAGGAGGCCAGCTGGTGATGCCATACTTCTCCTTCAGGAGGGCGATATTTTTCAGATCCTGCTCACTCTTCTCCTTGACCTGGAAGGCCTTCGATAAAGTTCGCAGCTCCTGGATTACCGGGTAGTGGCCCTGAGTCTGCTGTCGAGCATCTCTATCAGCAGTGTACTGCTCAAGAAGCTGCAGTTCTTCCTTGGCTACCTTTGCAGGAGCATCTTCCTGATATTTCAGCCACTCTGTACCTTTATTCATCATAATTTCAGAAACAGCAAAGCGCTTCTTGGCACTAAGCGGTCGAACGTACTGGATTCGGACAATATCACCTTCAACGCACTTGTTCAGCTCATCGTGCACCATGTAATCCTTGTACTGGACAACGTCCTTGGAAATAAGTCGATTGAATTTAACATGCGAAACTCGGACCTTGATGGTCTTGTTCATTTTACCGGTGGAGATCACCAGACCAGAGAAACTTTGTCGGGCCATGGTTGTCTTGTGGTGGAGTGAAAATGAGTTGTAGAAGTTGGAAGGATGGAAAATTTCAACGTGCGGCGCAAACAGCGAATCAGCACCATCTTCGGCATGAAGTGAAGGTATATCACACCAAACTGAGGCATAGCAAGGCAAGCATATAGCCACGTTAGTTTGTGTAGTAAAATTTCTCTTTTCTAATGATACTGCATTACACAGCTTCTAAATATAAGGTCTAATTTACATGGTGGCTGCTCAGTGACAGCATATGAGTGTGTGTCTGTGACTACGAGAGGACAACCGGATTCATTCATCTCTTAACACAATAGCATTTGGCCATTCCTTTTAAAGTGAGCTGAAGTGCTCCACTAATTCATAAAATTGTTATCATTTCCACTCTTCCGCGACTTGGGAGAAATAACATTCACGAACCAAGGACCTCGCCGGTGCCAGGGAACTGGTCCTCAGCAACAGGTAGATGCTGATTCGACCGAATGTCTCGAGCCTGGACCTCAGTGATATACTTGATTTCATGAGGAATCAGAGCAATGAGAGATGTAAGTTTCGACTCTATTTTCTCAACCACATTGGTACTGGGCTCATACAGCACTTTAATGTACCCAGCAGCGAGTATGTAGCCAGCCAAGATCCCCAGGACATGGCCCAAAAAACTGCTCTTGGGCACGGCGAGGGTAGAAATCAGCAAGGGAATGACAGGGATGGCATAGGTAGGTATCTTGACACTTGCGTTAATCTGCCACTGTGGCATTCTGAGATACTCTAGCCACGAGTAGTAACCCAGAAAGGCAAAGGCCCAGATTGAGGAGCCAATAACTGGTGTGTCGAGGCCCAAAAGCAGCTCGATGAGACAGTAACCAACGCCTGCAATTGTTGCAAGCAGGTTAAGCACGATTCCAGTTCGCACCGTGCCATTGTTGAGCTCAAACAACTTGAGCAGAGGCAAAAAGGCCCACATGTTCATTAAATAATGAAGTACGTTGAGATGGAGCATCGGATAAAAAGTTAAACGATTCACTATGATTAGAGTTTGCATTAATTAAATCGGAAATATTTTAAACTCCTTTGTTGTTCACTTACTCTCGAATGACTTGAGGCCCGAAGGCGTTAGCCGAAGGCTCTGCTCCAGCGACGGGAAAATAGTCTCCAGGATAAGCAGCAGGAACATAAACAGGGCAATACCAGAGGTAATGGCCGGTGGATATCCCCGTGCAATTGCTCGATACGACTCGAAAAACGACGGAACGGACATTCTTTGGCAAGGCGATTGTAGGATGATGCGTTTGTTGCGTGGTGATGAGGTGGGTGAGGCGGGCCTTGGCTATCTTATCTTGGGCGCGCAAGTGGTGACGTTTGAGCGTGGGCACCTCTTATGTACAACGCGTAAGCGCATCTCCAAGGGGGTTCTAACGTAGAATGGACAGTTATGCTCAACCTGAGTGGCTCTCCGTGGTAGACTATGCAGGGCCTAGCCAGACCGATGGACTGAGGGGTATAGTGTCCGCAACGTTGCGGGCGTTAAATGCCGCTTATTACCACGGACACACACAATTATGTGCTATAGGCTGTAATCAACGATAAATATTGTGAAAATGACCCGACGGATGGTTCCGGGATTGGACGTATCGGCAATTGAGTAGATCAGATGGTGTCTAGCTGTATAATTGTGCAGGCATAGACTTTAGATCAGCTTTGTTAGTCTTTACTCGGCAGGGATGAACACCACTCCGGCCGACATGCCCACATCACCAATTAGGAGTGAAAGCAGTGTAGAGCATGATTTCTTCTCGCCACTCTCCGGTTTCTTCTGTTATGTGAGCTAAAGCTCGTGGTTCTTCATCTATACTTTCTTCACTATATACAATGTCTTAGTACAGCTAGCTGCATGCCAGAAAATCAGTCAAAGAGAGATGCTTCTCCAATTACCCAAATTAGGATCCTCCATCCTGATCACTTTCTTTTTTCGTTTGCTTGTAGATATCAAATTTGATTCCAAGACTCTTTAATTGCTCTTAGCTTGTTCTCGAGCTAGAGCCTCCGCAGCTGCAGCCTGTGCAGCCAGCTCCTCGGGATTGGGCAAGCCCTCAGTAGCCAGCTGCTTCAAGGTCAGCTTCTGCTGGGTCAGCATTTCCTTTTCTCGTGCCTTCTCTTCGGCAAGCATTTTTTCGCCATTCTCAGCCAAGTACTTCTGAAACGCTTCATATCCCTTCTGGCCCTCCTGGCGAATATAGTCCTGGGGCATCATGGGAGTGGGGGGAACAGGAGGAGCAACACCCAAGAATTTGGCTGCCCAGTTGCCAGCGGCATTCTTATCGTATTGTTTTTTCCAGTCCTCTTCAAACTTCTTTCGAGCAAGAGCCTCTCGTCGGGCATACTCGTTGGGAATATCAGTACCTTCAAAGGCCTTGAGAATAGGTCGAACGTCCTTGACAGGCTGGGTTGCAAGCCACTCCAAAAAGGGAATGAGCTTGATGAGCTCCTGATCGTCGGCATTGCCCTTCCAGGGCTTCATGGGCACAGCATTACCGGGCTGAAGACTGTAAGAGGCGGGTTCGCTATCAACGATGATAGTCTTTCCCAAGTCTCGGTTCAGGTGCGATAAGTCCTTAACAATCTTGCCGTCCTGATATCGGGATGCCTCTCGATACAGAGCATAGGAGATGGAAGAACGGTAGGGGTCTAAAGCCATGACCGGCTTCTCCGAATAGACTTGATATTTGGACGAGAAAATGACAATTTCATAGTACTGAGCAAGGTAGCCCAAAAAGTAGTCCACACCGGGTCGCTTGGCTGTTCTCCAGCCGTGCTCCCGAGTCCACTCGGAGAAGATCAGCAAATCGTCCAGACCCAGAACCAGGGTCAGGGGTCTGCCATAGGGCTCAGGTAGAGGATCAGGCAGAAGCTTGTCAAAAATGGGTTCATTGAAGTACTGAAAAACATCGCCTGTTCGAGCCTTGATTCGGCCCCACACTGCGCCAGGAGTATATCCAGCAGCCACATTGGCATGTCGCTTTCGGGCCTCCTCTTCGGAATCCTCCCAGTCTCGGCCTGCATAAAGAGCTCCTCCAAGTAATCCACCGGCCATGACGGCGTAGAAAACGTTGCTTCGCTTCTCTCGCTTGATATCGGTAGACGACTGATTGCCCTCCTTCCTGGCAGTATTCTCCCATTCGGGTCGAGAACCGTTGTTGCCCTCACCAGCAGCAGCTTCATCAGCAGTATCCTGGGGCTTAGCAGCGTCCTTCAAGTCCATACCGGCCTTGGACAAAAGGTCGTCAGTCAGCAGCGAATCAGCGGCGGAATTGGACTTGGGGGCCGATTCTCGGCCGTCGGAGGCAGGGGGCTTTGAGCCCGCTCCCGCAGAAGCAAAGGCCCTGCGCACGGACACACTTACAAGCGGAGCAGAGCGTCGCATGGCAGGCGCCTGTCGCACAAGTCTCGAAAACATGATAGATTATGTGCGATGAGCAGTTGCAAAATCGAGAAAGAGAGCGTGGGTTTTGAGCGGGAGCATGGTGGGTGAAAAATTGAGTTACCCGGCTGTTCCAGAACGCACTGTGTAGGCATCAGCATATTGAAACCAGCATAGCGAAGGAGCGCACTGCAAAAAATAGATAGCGAGCGATCCCGATCGGCTGTGCACCTGGTGGGCGCAGGAACTACGCTGCCTCATCAGATGATCGAATTCTGGGGGAGGCATCTTATTCAGCCATAATATCGCAGTTTATAAATTCCAAAGTAAATTTATTCGGGTGGCTTTTCCTCTGCGTTCTCCCCGCATTTGTCTTTGCAGAGAATTGCTTTCTACGTCATGCCATTTCATAGCTACAATCGTACGCCTCACCTCACAAAACACAAACCACCCACTACCTTCTACACAGCGGCTTGGCTACGACACAGCAACTCTAACCAAGCACAAGGACAACAGAACCCAGCAGGTGACAGCACGATTGACGAAACCCATGACATGAACTTCATACGGTCCAAGAAGCAGATTCCCTCGGTCTACGAGCGGCTGAAGCTGACCTATGAGGAGGTGTACGCTGCAGCGGTGGACTGCATCACTCTGGAATCAAATGGACAGTCTGAAGAGGCACTCCGGGGCTGGCAGGCCATCAACTTCAGCATCGACGACTGCTTGGAGTTTCTGCGAGAGTCCAATAATTCCGGCTCCCACTTTGTTCGCACCCATGAGGAGTACCAGCTACTCAATGGCATCCAGGAGATCAGCAAGAGGTGCCATAGTGAAATTGCTCTCCTGACCCAGGTGATTCAACAGCAGAATATGCAAAACCCATTTTTCCAGCAGAACCAGACAGATTATTTTGGCAGCCAGAACGGCTACGACTCGCCAGTGCCTCCTCCTCATGGGGGCAGTGGCTCGGTCAGCAGCACCGCTAGTGGCATGACCCCGGCCGCTGGTACGCCCCAGTATGGAGAGCCCAAACGAGGCATGCTCAAGACTCTCCGCTTTGGTAAATCTACAAGAGCCTCCGATGCCTCCTCGGCTTCCTCTGTCTCGGCTGCATCCAAAGCTGCCACCATAGCCTGGCCAGAGGGACGCAGCTCGCCCAATCCCGAGCCCGCTTCGTCGTCCAGTAGGGCCTCGTCGCTCAACAACTCGACTAATGCATTTGAGAAGCTCACCTTGCGGGGCTCTTCCCAAGGCTTCAACAAGGTACACGAGACAAGAAAGAGCCTGGACTCCAAATCGGTGTCCAGGAAACCCGTCGGGTCCAGCTGCTCCTCTTCTTCAACCCCTTCGGTTCAGTCGTCCCAGTCCAATTCTCAGGGCGAGAAAGCCCCGTTGCCTGGCATCCCTGCCTTGGTGCCCCCACCCGTTATCAAGAGTAACTCGTACAACAACGGCCCTCCTAAGCCTAAACCGCCTCTGCCTTCTCCCAAGCCTAGTGTGCTCAAGGCCCCTCAGCTAGCAGCTTCAGCTAAGCTGAAACCCCCGACCCCGTCGTCTACCAGCACTTCACCCAAAACTCGCACCAGCCCGTCCCCTAAGACAAAGGCTGCTAATCTTGTTGCAGCTACATTGGCTACTCAGCAGAGCAATAATGCAGCGGCTGCTAAGAAGCAGGCTGCTGTTTCTGTTGCAAAGACTAATGCTGCTGTTGCAAAATCGGGTGCTGCTGCTGGTACTGCCCGGCCCGCAGCTGTCAGACAGGACTCCAACAAACCGGCCGCCGCTGCGACAAAACCCATTATAGTTGGCAACGACAACAAATCGGACAGAACTTCTTCAGACTCTTCGGAGAATTCTTTGTCGGACTGGGATAAGAAAACCAAAGATATCATCAAAAATCTCCGTGGTGTTGACGAGAATGCCGCTAAGCAGGTCATCAATGAAATTGTTCTCAAGGGCGACGAAGTGCACTGGGACGACATTGCTGGCCTGGAGCAGGCCAAAGCTTCTCTTAAGGAAGCAGTGGTTTACCCCTTTTTGCGTCCTGATCTGTTTTCAGGTTTGCGAGAGCCTGCTAGAGGCATGCTGCTCTTTGGTCCTCCCGGTACCGGCAAGACTATGCTTGCCCGTGCCGTCGCAACCGAATCTCATTCTACATTTTTTTCCATTTCTGCATCTTCATTGACGTCAAAATTTCTAGGTGAAAGTGAGAAACTGGTCAGAGCCCTGTTTGAGCTTTCTAAGGCCCTTGCCCCATCTATTATATTTGTGGATGAAATTGACTCTCTGCTCTCTCAAAGATCTGATTCTGGAGAACATGAAGCATCGCGGCGTATCAAGAATGAATTTTTAATTCAATGGAGTGCGCTTCAGAGCGCTGCTGCCGGTCGCGAGACTGATGGAGACGTGAGCCGTGTACTTGTTCTAGCAGCTACAAACTTGCCGTGGGCTATAGACGAAGCTGCACGACGACGTTTCGTGAGAAGACAGTATATTCCGCTCCCTGAACGTGAAACACGACTACAACATCTGCAAAAGCTTATGAGCAATCAAACACATGCTTTAACTGAAGCCGACTATCAGACTATCTTGGATAGGACGGAAGGATTTAGCGGCTCTGACATGACGGCATTAGCAAAAGATGCTGCCATGGGACCACTGAGATCTCTGGGAGAGGCACTACTAACTACTCCTCGGGACCAAATCCGTCCTATCGGCGTGGGGGACTTTATCGCAAGTTTTAATACCATTCGACCGAGTGTCTCCATAGACGGATTAAAAGGCTACGAAGACTGGGCCAAGTTATATGGCAGCAGTGGTGCGTAGAGTGTATCTTCTATTTATCAAGTTCAACATGACCTGTAGATGTTTACTAGCATTTTACCTCTTTTATGTACATTTCATTCAGGCGGTTTCCGCTATTCTATTAATGTATCTATCTAACCTATGTTTTGACTTTTCGTGTTGTTAGTACCTTTTCTTACTGCTATGGCGACAGGAGGCCTACATGAATATCGATAGAAACCAGATTAGTTGCAAATAATAAAGGATATTGCATAATATTTATGGTCATATCCATAGATGTGTTTCTACATGCTTGTTGATACTACATACAAGGTTTACGGCTGTTTCCCCACAGTGTTCAATTTATCAGATGTTGGCGGCGGTGAATTTTTTGATGCGGCTTCACATCGGATGATTGGAAAAATGTTAAACTCTCACTCCTATCAAGCATGACAAAAGAAGAAAAGAAGCGAGAAGCTGACAGTGACGAAACTGTCACTAAAAAGCAGAAGATGGATCTTCCAAGTGCTTTTGCGGAGGGTTTATTTGAGAAGAAAGAAGAGCTCACAAATCAAATCGCCAACAGCGGACCGTACAAGCATGGAGTGATCCAGCCGTTATTCGACGATGAGTTACTTGAAAACGTTCGTAAAGAGATTGAGTCAGAGCTTCACTTCACCAAGAAGGAGACAGATATCTATAAGGTCTTTCAAACCGGAGATTTGGCTAATATTTCTGCTCTGGGATCGGATGATCTGAAGCGAGTCAGCTCCTTAGCTAAGCTGCGGGAAGCACTTTATTCTCAAGAGTTCCGGAATTTTTTATCTCAAGTTACTGGAAGTGGCCCTTTAAGTGGTTCGAAGAAAGATTTGAGTATTAATGTTTATCAGAAAGGTTGTCATCTGCTGAATCATGACGATGTCATAGGTACGCGGCGAATTTCGTACATTCTTTACCTTGTCGAGCAGCCTTGGCTACCGAAATGGGGTGGAGCACTGAGATTGTTCCCTACATTGAAACCTAATATACCTGCGACTGATTGGACCAAATCAATTCCCCCTATGTGGAACCAATTGGCATTTTTCACGGTCCAGCCTGGACTATCATTCCACGATGTAGAGGAAGTTTTCGTCGATAAGCCTCGTCTTTCTATCTCTGGATGGTTTCACATTCCTCAGGAAGGGGAAGAGGGCTACGATTCAACTGCCAAGGAAGAGGGCCTATCTTCGTTGAAGCAACTGGAAGTTTTGGATCCGGAATTTGACTTCCCTAAGCGAACTTTTGTTAGCACTGAGATTCTCGAAAACGACCCTCTTACAGAAGATGAAAAGAATTATCTTACAAAGTATCTTGACCGCGAGCTACTGGAAGAGTCTAATCTCGAGAAGCATAACCAGGAGTTTTGTGACAACAGCATGGTGACTCTCAAGCCTTTCCTCAATGAAGAATATGCCTCCAACTTGAAGAAAATTATTGACAATGACGATCTGGGAACTGTTCCAACTACGTCAGACAAAATTAGCAAACCTTGGGATATCGCTAGACCTCCTCACAAGGCGAGATACTTGTATCTCAGTCCAGATGCTGAAGATGTTAAGGAAGAAACTGATAAGAAGCTAAAGGAGCTTGTTGAGATGCTGCAATCTAAGGCATATCTCAAGTGGCTGGCGCGCCTCTCCAGCATGCATCCAGAATCATCTTTTGCTCTGGCTCGAAGATTCCGGCCCGGCTACGATTTCACTCTAGCTACCTCCAACGAAGACGCTAGTCCCTATCTTGAAGGTGTCTTGAATTTGACACCAAGCCGTGGATGGAGAGATGGAGAACTAGGAGGATACGATTTGGCTATGACTGGAGATGAAGATGCAGAGCTGGATCCTGCAGTGTATCGCGGAGCTAACAATGAGGAAGATGAGGACGACGGGGTTTTGTTCAACAACCAGGTAGATTTCAATTCTCTGTCTCTTATTGTCAGAGATCCAGGCATTCTTCGGTTTATCAAGTACGTCAGCAAGAACGCTCCAGGGTCCAGATGGGATATTGCATGTGAATGGCAGGTGAAGGATGACGATGAAGAAAGCGAGGAGGAAAAAGAGAGTTAGATCATATTACCACATGTATTAACGGTCCATTATAATATCAATCGTGTATCATTTAAACTAGCTGCTTTCTCGAGCTTCTCTGTAAGCGGTTTCCTGTTCCGTCTGGAGAGTTTCGATCTCGGGGACAAGCTGCTCAAGAATCTCGGTAGCAGCCTTGTGATAAGCCAGCTGAGCAGTGATAAGCTCCTGGAGGTTTCGGAGAGGCTCAGGGGTGTCAAGGACGTTCTTCATGACGGAGATGGCTTCCTCAATGGCGGCCACGAACTCGTCCTCAGCCTGCTCAACCTCGATTCTGGCAGCAGCCTGCTTCTCGGGCTTAGCAGTCTTAGCAGAAGACTTTGCAGCATCCAGAGAGAGACGGGCATTGGCAACGTTCTTTCGGGCCTTGGTAGCAAAGTTCAAAGAGGTGTTGAGAGTGGTGGTGAAAGCAGAGTTGAATCGGTTGACAATCAACGAATCCTGGCCAATTCGGGCCTCGCCAATCTTCTCCTCAGCAACGGCGTACTTAGCCAGAGCGGTTCCCAGAGGCTGCTCGGTGGTAGAAGAGGTGGTCAGAGCCTCAGAACCGGCCAAAGCAGCACGGCCAATGGCATGGTTCAACGTCTTGGGCTCCTTCTTGCCGCGGGGACCAGAAACAAGAGCCTTCTGGGCCTCCTGAGCACTCTGGGCATGGCTGATCTCAGTGACCTTTTCGGAAATGGTCTTGGACAGGTCGGTGAAGGACTCCTTGAGGTTGGGAGGGTAGTCGTAAGCCTCATGGGCATAGTTGGCAGTGACAGCCAGCAACTTCTGGTGAACCACCTTCAAGGCATCGACACGAGCCTCGAGCTGAAGATACTCCTCAGGCAGCTCAGTCTATCATGAAAAGAAACAAGTTAGTACGTGGAATCAGAGGGCGGCGGGGAACAAGTACAGGCGGCTTCGGCTCCGGCTCGTTAGACGCGCGCGTGCCAAGTTGCAGCCAGCAGTAGGAATTTACCAACCTTGTCGTCAGCATTGCCGAGCTTCTCCTGAAGCATTCGAGTGGTTCGCTTGGCGAACGGAGTAATGGAAGCGCCAATGCCAGATACGCTTCCCTGGAAAGACTGGAAAGATTTGTTGAAGTCAAAGCCGCTCATTGTGGTGATAGTTCTAATGGAAAGAGGGTTGGAGGTGGCTTGGTGATGTCTGAAGGATATGTGACAGGGTAAAGTTTGGCTCCCCAGAGGATTCAGACCAATCGTGACTCAGGTGATTCTCGCGGATGGTGAGCACAACAGAATACAACTGCAAGTAGTCAAGATACGCAGAAAAGAAAATTCAGAAAATAAATGCTGGACAAGTCTTTCCTTATCGCAGGTACCTGTGTTCTCCTGTTCGTTCATGCTTTGGTGCTGGTGCCTTGGGCTCTTTGATCCTTGGCCCGCACAGCCGAAAGCAGGAGACCACACCCGAATTCAGTGGCATTCCACAGAGTCCTTTGTATGACACAAACCCTTTTCAAAAGAGAATTCTTATTCGGGCAATATTCTAGCCAGCCATGCATGTTTTGGTTCTTCCTCCGGTTTAACCAGCCACCTCACGCTGCTGCCTGTTTTCTGATTTGTGCACGTGACACTGCCGTTCCGCCCAGGGGTATAGGCATCGTCTGATTTGTACAAGGGTGACACCCCCTGGCATAGTTGGCGGTGCGTAGGGCACAATGCACTGCCCTTGTCTCTGCAAACGGTGAAAATACAAATATCATGCTTATCTGTTCACGTGAGTCTGGCCGGCTGACCCGTTCCTTGCCTCTGCTCTAATTATAGGTGTTATGCAGGCAGAATGATGATCGGCCAGGAACACAACGGATCATCGCTGTAGAAAACTAACAAAACCCAGAGGCGGAGAACACAGCAGAAAGGGGGCAAAACATAGGTTATAACCGGGCAATCTGGATAATATTGGGCGAGTGGCTGGTCTTCTTTCATAGCTTGGGGTTTTCTTATCTTGCAATTTACCTCTAGCTCTCCTTGTTCGGCTGTCACATAGCTGCGGGTACCTCGTCTCAGTACACTGCACCCTTTACAACGTCTAGGTGACCGCGCGCAGGCGTTAATTTTACGTTTAAAATTTTCCACAATTGCACGGACCAGCCATAAGAGGTGTACTAGCCCGTATTCCGAA
The DNA here is from genome assembly GCA_023628935.1 of Zygoascus sp. PK3305. Classification (NCBI taxonomy): domain Eukaryota; kingdom Fungi; phylum Ascomycota; class Dipodascomycetes; order Dipodascales; family Trichomonascaceae; genus Zygoascus; species Zygoascus sp. PK3305. Next base: position 872,428 of record JAMAJS010000006.1, read on the forward strand.
TTTTTGAAGCATTTTCAGAAGTAGGTAGCACGGCTGCTTCAAGTAGTACGGTGGGCAAGAAATACGAGCGTAGTTATTTGGTGAGATGAGCAGTACACCTAGCAGCATGGATTTGAAGTTGGAGACGTATCTTACGTCCAAAGGACTCGGAAACTTTAATCCTTGAAAAAAAAATTTTAGTTATCAATATTATTCTTTTATTAAGTATGCATTGTAATTAACAGGGTTGTATGCCGGGGAAAAGGGTGATAATTAATTGGTCTTGTGCTTTGCATCAAAATAGCCTCGGATAGCAGCTCCATATCTATAGAAGGCAAATGGAATGAGAACCATGGCCAAAGAGATGAAGGCCAGTAACCAAGAAGCCCACTGAAGACCCAGCTTGTGATACATCTGGGTGGTGAACAGAGGGAAGGCAGCACCACCGCCGGATCGCAAGAAAACCTTGGCAGCAAGAGCTGATGCGGCATATTCCTGGTATGAATCGATAATGTAATTGTTGACGGAGTAATAAACCATCACCATACCGAATCCAAATGCAAGACCAGAGGATGCAGGGCCAACCCAAATGATATGCTTATAAGAAGTAGCACCGAGAATAAACAGAGCAATGGGGACGAAGGGTGCTCCAATCATGGCACCCAAAAGTCGATCTTCAGGAGTAGGAGCTCGCTTAGCGCAGAGCTTGACAAAGGCCTTTTCAGTCTCAGGAGTGACACACAGAGCAAAGCCGGCGCCAATCAGAATGGGAATAAACATGAGGCCAATGAAACCATCATTGTAGTCATATAATTCACCAAAAATGACAGGGTATGCGAAGAAGAAGGCATATAACAGAGAGTAAATAAGCACAACGTAGAAGCACATCAAGTCCAAGACGGGCTCAGTCAGCATCATAGTGATGGGTCGAATCAAGCATGTCTTCAAAATCTCGTTAAAGGTCTGCTTATTCTGTTCCTGCTCTGTAATAATATTCTTGTTACCAGTCTCCCTTCGTAGCTTCTTGGCTCTTCGCTTCAAAATAACAGGTGCATATGTCTCCGGAATGGAGCAAATGAGCAGACCACAGGCACCAGTGAATGCAAATGTGACCCAGAAGAAGAGTGACAAACGTCCAGATCCAATATTGATCCAACCACAGACAATGGGGCCCACAACTGGTCCGCAGTAAGGAGCAGCAGCAAAATAAGCGATAGCCATACCTCGTTCCTCGACTCTCCAAACATCGGCAATGGTACCACCAGCGAGAGACAAGACCGAAGATGCAAAAACACCGCAGACAAATCGAGAGGCAAGTAGACCTCCAATGTTAGGCGAGAGAGCACAAGGGATATTCATAAGAGTGTATCCAAACAAAGAAACGGCGTAGATATATCGTCTTCCGACAATTTCAGATAGAGGGGCCCACAGCAATGGGCCGACAGCGAAACCAAGCACCATGATAGAACAAGTAAGAGTAGCTACTTCCAGGGAGACATTGTACTTATCCATAATCAGACCAAGACCACCAGTAACATTTGCAGAGCCAAAGGCGACACAAACAACCAGAATGGAGGCACAGATGGTGACATACCACTTGTAGCCTTTGGACCAATTCTGAGGATTTTCTGGGTCATTGATAGTAAAGGTTACAAAAGAAGGCTTTTCACCTCCGATTTTTTCTTCTTCAATAGGATGCAAGCTTCTTCTGGTTCGCACTTGTTCGAGGGCTTCTTCGGGGACAAGACCAGTCTGTGTTTCTAGAGTGTATTCTTCGGGGAACACTGGGTCTTTGTCTCGAATGGCGGGGTAGTTGACGTCAGGAATAGGGGTGCTGTCAGAGAGACCCAACTCCTTCAGACTCATAGAGGTCTCAGTTTTGACGAGGTGAAGACCACCCTGGTGATCATCAGACCCATAATATTCTTGAGGAAGAGCAGTGTCGAGACGCTCGAGGTCGTTGGACTGCTGATCAACGACATCAGACACCGTGCTGCTTCCAGATTCGTTCTCGTTGCTCATTTTAGGTTTTATGTGTGTAAGAGAATTTTCTCGTGTGTTTTTTTGATAGGATTTCCGTCCAATTTATAAACCTTTTCACCAATGTTGGCACTAATGGGGAGGTTGCTCAATTATCACGACGGAGGGGTGGAGTCAAGCAATCAATCGACAATTGCCAAACAGTGAATTCCTAGAGTGTTTTTATTGATTCTAGACGGTATTTGCAGTCGCAAATATAAATAATAAGTTAACTATCAAAAATTTCAATGTTCATGGGCCTTACGTGGTTCTTATATAGTTTTGAACCTTTAAGTGCTATTCCGGTCTACAGCCTGCCGTTTTACCCGCGCCCAGCAATCTATTGAAAAGAAAGTATAACCACCCTAACGGGCCAGCACTGGAAAAAAAAATAAAACAAAAACACTTCTGTGTTCTACCAGGCGCATATGCTTCCCACCCATTCCTTGTCTGTTAGACTAGCGCAGGTGTAGCGGTACTTTATCTATCGCAATCTCTATTTACGCTGCTCGTGAGAGGCGTTGTTTGTCCAAAACCTGTCTGCCGCTCGGCCGCTCCTTGTCAGATCATGGCACGGCTACGGCAGATGCCAGCCGTGGTAACACCCAGCCGTGCAGCACATGATCGGGCCGGACGGATTCAAGGAGGCAAAGAAGGGTCTTCTGGCACGGAAGAGATGCCTGACACAGCCTCATCCAGACCAAGATTAGCAATGTATGTGGCCCATGACAAATTTTTTGGCTGCTAGCGTAGCGTGCCGTGGCGAGCTGTTATGAACGTGACTCGTGGATGTTCAGTCATATGTTAGTTGAAGTTGTTTGGCTGAAATGTCATGGTGGTCATCCTGGCAATTGGCCAAGCAGCTTGATAAACCTGAGCGCTGGCTCGCAGGTGCTGCCTGAGTGCCCTTGTTCTTTTCATCCCTGAATATGAATTTGAATTTGGTTTTCTCCACTTGCGCCCTACAAGGGGGCCAGTCGCTTGCATCCACCTAAATGGAAAAAGTTTTTTGCTATTGTTCCAGGCTCTGCCTGTTTTGGGAAACGATGGCTTTGTGTCGGGGGGATATCCGGCATCGGGGCCGTCTCGGCATGCATCTGGTATGCCAGACACAGGCGCCGGCCGAAATCGCACAGGGGTATGAATGAACTAAAATTTAGCCGTCTACATGCATTGAGACCTAGACGTATACTTGTTTTCGTGCCGTTGCAGACTAATCAAAAAGAGCGGATTGGTCCATGCAGAGGGCACATATAGTGTTGCTTGCCGTTTACTCCAGCCGTGGGCCACCTCAACCAGTATCATCAGCCAGCCAAACAAACACCTGCACGTGACTGGACTTGCATGTTTTGGCATGTTTGAGGAAGCTGGGCCGGCATGCTCTCCGACGTATTCGGTAGGTCCGCCCCGCTCGCTAGCTCAAACGCATCGGGGTATCCGTATGAGGATCCCACGGCACATTTCACGCGTAGGCGTCAGTCATCGCTCTTGACACATGACATTTCTCTGCTAAGTAGCCAATGCAATGTGTACCTCGCTCGCCTCGCCCTTCGATTCCACGCTGTGCTGAGGTTACCCCAGTGTGCCATCTTCCTCACCACTCGTTGTGGTTTGCTGGGAGGTCTTCGTTCCCATCCGCACCTTGAAATTTGCTTCCACTCCAACTTCTCCACCACAACCCAACCATGAGCACCCAGGCGATCTCTCTGTATCGTCAACTGCTACGATCTGCGACCCAGATGTCGTCATACGGGTTCCGACACTACGCGATCCGACGGGTCCGAGATGCTTTTCTCAGCAACAGAAGCCTGAGCGACTCGGCTGAAATCTCGAAGGCGATACTGGAAGGCAACCAGCAGCTCGAGCTGCTCAAGCGTCAGAGCACAATTTCGCAGATGTTCAAGAGTGAGAAGCTGGTCATTGAGACAAGAGTATAAACTAAGCTTGTTCCGCCAGACCATTCAAAAAGACCTGTTCTTTCTCATGCTTATACTTTTTGCTATAATGTCTATTTACATGTACATACATTTTTCAGATTAGTAAAACCTGTCTGCAGCCTCTCAGAAATTGTAGTAAGTGCTGGTCACGTCAACCACCCGCTTACCTCGACTGGCTGCAATCTGGTCCGCAGACTGCTGCTTCTCGGTAAGAGCCTGAACTGTAGCCTTGGCTACGTTCATGGGATTTCGGGATCGTCGAACATGGCCGGCAAGATCCTTAATACCGCAGGCCTTGCAGATTTCGTACACAATATGATTCACCTTAAGACCAGATCCGGGAGGTGCTGATGTCAGCTCTACCAGTACCGAGCCAAACTTATGGTTGACAGTACCGAAAATAGTTCGTTCCTCGAATCGGGGCACATACTGCAGGTTCTTGATGCCGTTCCAAATGGCTCGCGACGTCGCCAGCGAGGCAACAGTAGCATCTCGGCCCTCACCAATGGCAACATGGCCATTTTTATCTCCAACAACCGTCAGACAGTAGAATCCGTACTGCTTACCTTTTCTAGTCATGTTGACAACCTTCTTTGTGATGAGGTTCTTGGCGACCAGAGTTCGCAGAAATTCCTTGGAAAGGCCAGAAAGCTGTTCCATCTCAGCCATGTTGACACCATTAGAAATATCCTTCGTACTGTCAGCAATAACACTAACTCCGGGAGGCAGTCGCTGGGGTATAGGCTGCCAGGGCTGAGACTTGTCGATCCACTCGTGCTTGGGGAAGTCGAACAGCGGATCATACTGTGAAAAATCGTCATCGTAAAGAGTACCAAACTGATTCTGGTCGTTCAGCTCACGCTTGGCCCACATTTCGGGAGTAACAGATGCCTCTGCAGCAAGAATGCTTTTGATCAAAGACGGAGGATAGTACTTTTTGAGGTTCTCGACATGCTGCTGTCGCTCGGATAGCTTGGGCTTGGCCGCCGCTTCCTCGCTCTTCTTAGCACCATTGCTGTTGAATCGTACATTTGAAAGTGCCGAACCACAAGAGGCATATCGGAACGCCGATTGACGCAACGAGGGGACAGCTCGGTGCAGCATTGTTCGGGACAAGTTTGTGGGTTGATGCTGGTGGTTTTGAAAAAACTTGAAATTTCATGTTGGAGCCAAAAGGCGGGTAAACACCTTCACAACGCAATATGCACCGGCGGCATACACTTCAAAAAAAATTTAGTAGCTCCGCGAAATTTATTCCTCCTGTTCTTGAACATTTTCACCAGCACACACCCCCTATGAGCAAGTCTGCTGAGTTTATAAATTCGGACGACGAATCCACTTTGGAGTTTGAGACACCTCCCGGCTTCAAAAAGCTGGTGGAAAATGTCGAATCTAAGCGCTCCGGCGAAGAAACCTGGCTCATCCAGATCCCTGCATCGCTCGACATTTCTAAGCTGTCCAAACTGCAGTCCAAGGGCTTCAAGGTTGGTTGGAGAGCATTCAACGTTAAGGAAACTGGGAAGAAAGACTCTGGAGACCTGAGGCTTATTTCCAAGGGAAAGCTGTCCAAGCAAACGTTCGATAGGGTGCTGCAAGTCAGTGAGTCGGCCGTTCTCCCTGAAATCGATCTGGACAAAGCCATTATTCCCAAGCCCATTGTCAAGCAGAAGGAGAACTTGTACATGCGATACTATCCTACCGGTTACAGTGCCGATGCCGAAGAAGTCAAAAAGCATACTGTAGCTAAGCCAGTGAAGCCAGCAGCAAAGGAGGAAGTCAAGCAAGACAAGAAGAAGGACAAGAAGGACAAGAGCAAAAAGAGAAAGAAGGATGAAGACGGAGACAAAGACAAAAAGGACAAGAAGAAGAAGAAGAGGAAGGAGGACAAGAATTAAAAACGCATGGAGGTGGAACGGATAATACTTGGATATTTACGAATCATGTAATGTACCTGTACATTTACATTTAGAATCAAAATCACTGCATAATGACACTGCACGAAATCTTTTTGTTTACAGTAATTGGCCTTAATTCTTATGACACTAATATATTTCCCCGGTGTCGGTAAAATATCTTTTGGTTGAGAGTCTTTCTCTCATGATTGGAGCATGCTAGGTTGGCCATTTCCAGACTCCATCCAATGTCCAGCACGCACTCCATCTGTTGTACAACACTGGCAGATCCCTATAGAGCATAGCAAGCAAGCTATAGACTAAAGACCTCCTCCTTAGTTTCACCTGTGACAACGTTTTTCTCAATATACCGGGCACGGCCATTTTTGTCTACCAAGATGATTGTCTGGGTCCTAGTGCCGTAAATGTCCCCTTCCAACGGCACTTTAGGTATAAAAATGCTCTTACGGAGCATCAGCAAGTTCGGATTCTGTATTTCGTCCTCAGAAAATGCACTGGTTGACAAAATATCGAACCCAGCTTCAATGATCCCTTGTTCGTCATGGGTGTTGGCAATCATCTCTCCAAACACTTGGGCTCCGTTGGTGGTCTTGGGCCATTCAATACCTAAGATGGCATTGGAAATGCAATAGGAGCCCTTTGATAGCTTTTTCAAATGCTGTTCGCCTCGGTTGGTAACGATGTTGAGATCGCCTTTGCTGTCGGAATCTAGCTCCCCGCACACCAGGTTGAACCCTCCAGAGTGATCAGCTGAGCCATGCAGTTGGTCAAACCACGATTCAATGTCCTTCTGTTCCGAAGTTACGTATTTAGAGGCAAATATTCCACGAGACACATCCTCCTTGCCCGTAGGCACCTCCGATACATTAAGAAGCACCGAGATACGGGCCCTTTTCGAGATGGCAATCCATGTACCGTGCTCGGCTTTTGCCAGATCCTCGGGGCAAAGCACGTCGCCGTGCCAGGAGACACTGGCAGTGGGCCTACTAAACACCTCATCCCGGTTGCTTAGAGCTATGAGACGGTAATCCGGATGAGCAGTACTAATGAACAGTATGCACATAATCGTTTCTATGAGTGGGGGTATTGTCCTTTTTTTGCGTTCCGTTCTGTTCACAGGCCGTAGTCTTTGAGCACACCCTGCAAATGGGTGTTTGTAATTTTGGCACGTCGAGGTTTCTTGTGCTTGCGCTGTTCCGCCGCCGGTTTTGCGTTGGATTTGACGGTTGCCGGGTCAACCGATGTGGGCTTGAGATTGGCCTTAGTGAGCAGCGCCGGCAGTTCGCTGACATCAGGCACTCGTGCACGGTTCCAAAGTTGCACGAATTCCTCGTCAATTTGCCCAATGGGGCCGCCGACGTTGGCCCAGATGTACTGTGCGCTGCGGTCCTTTTTATTGCGTAGGACAATGATCTCCTGTCGACTCTCCAGCAACTCGACGGCAGCCAAACAGCCATTCCAGCCATCCTTAAGCTTGTTCACCGGTGTGCCACGAAATGTTGGTTGAGCTCTTAGATAGGTAAGAAGGTCTTGTGCAGAGTAAATACCATATACGGATACGTAGCGGGCCGTCTTGTCTCTGTCGTTGATTTTGATCCGATCAATACCTCGCAAGATGCCCAAAAGAGACTCGATTGGAGTTGACAAATAGCTTTCGACTTCGGAGAAACGTACTTCTCGGTCCTGCTTCTTGATGTATTCGACAGCATGGAACAGCAATGTACTCTTGTGGGTGGAGCTGGCAGCAATGGCAGCAGGGGTCATGGCAGCAGCAGCAGCGGGGGTCATGGCAGCGGCAGCTGGGGTACCAGCTCTGCTGTTGAGCTTGCTGCGCTTGGCCGACTCGTCCTCTTTTATTTCTACGGTCCGCTTCTGCGCCGTAGGGGCATGGCGGATTTTGTTCTTGAACGAATTGAGTTGGTCGTTGAGCGACATGATGGTGGATGGGCAAAATGGCCAGCGGCGTCTGTAACGTGACTGAAATTTCAGTTGGCGGGCGCGGTGCATAAATAGGCAATGGCTGGGAACGAAACTTTTTCCTCAACCACTGTGGACGAAATGACGAGCACAACAGCTTCCACTACTTGTGCGCCGTCGGGATCGCGTGGCTCCCTCGTCCTCGGTTTTTCAAACGCGCCAGAGCAATACTTCTTTTGTGTAGTGATTCAAGCTTAAAACCATCGCTGGGAGGTGCCGCTGTCTTTTGGCACGCTGGCGCCCATGAATCGGTGATGACCTGTGTATTGAAACAATCCCTTTACGTAAAAGCTCCATAGACCTGGCGAGCAGGTGGGTAAGGTGACTCTCAGCTGGTAAGCTGGTGTTTTCTTTGACCTTATTGGTGCTACTAGGTAATGAAATGAAATGAACTGCTGAGAATGCAATACTTCCGTAGACACATGACAGTGGCTGCAAACGTGAGAAATTCACATCTGGGCTATCACTTGTACAAAGCTGCGCTTCTTCTTAAAAGATATGTTTCTCAACGTTGATTCTATCTCTCTTGTATACTGCTGGAACATATCCAGGCCGACTTTGTGGCAGTCGTATGGGAGGTTCACTGCCAAGTCGCAAATCGCTTACCCCAGTCCCTCTAGGCCATGCGTTGGTTTCCGATGTATCCTGGAAATTCTCGGCTGGCAGCCATGTATCCTTCTACCCACAATGCCGTTTCCCTACACACCGTGCGACGTCGCCGACGCTCTGGCCACCCAGGGCTCTACTGATGGCGGATTTGTCCCGGACCTTGTGCAACGCTCCTCGTCCAAGGACAATAGCTCCGTGTACGGCCCTGCCTATACCGTACTGTATGCTGCCAAATCCGATCCCAGGCCAGCTCTACCCCACCACTACATTGACTCGGCTCCCAAGGGCTCCGTGGTCGTAGTTGGCACCACTGACGAATTGGCCAATTCTGGGTACTCCAATGCCCTTTATGGAGGACTCATGTCTACCCGAGCGCAGTACCTGGGATGCCAGGGCTCGGTGGTGTTGGGCCGAATCCGGGATGTCAATGAGCATCGGTCTCTGCAGTACCCCGTCTTTTCACTTGGTGTGGGTATCTGCGCTCCTAATAAAGTAGCAAAGGTAGTCGCCGTCAATGTGCCGGTGCGCTCTCCTTCTGGTGGCCCGGAAATCAGAGCGGGAGACATTGTGGTTGGCGACGAGAATGGCATTGCTGTCATTCCTGCTGAGCAGCTGAGCAAGACCTTGGCCCTGATTCCCCCGCGGGTCAAGGCTGACGAACTGGCGGCGCAGGACATCAAGAGTGGTGTGCCGGCTGCACAAGCACAGAAGAACCGGCGCCAGGCATTGTGAAGAGCGCATAAAAAAATACCGCCCTTACCTCAGGCTCCATTTATTCTTTGCAATTGGAGTTTTCTCTCTCTCTCTAGCATGCGTCGGGCCATCGGATAATCATCCTCCAGGATCCTCCAGGCCGGTGGGGAGGGGGGAGCTTGGCCCAGCCGTTCGATGAGCGGACGGACCAACTCATAGATAGATAGATAGTTGCCCATATATTAAGTTAACTACATATTACCTACACTTTCCATAATAGTAACTGCTGCTAGTTATGCAGAGGATGCTGCCGGCTCTGCAGAGGATGTCTCGGCCTTGTGTTTCTTATCCTTCTTCTTCTTCTTGGACGCAGCAGCCTCGGCCATGAGCTCCTCGAACATCATGGCTTCGGTGGTCTCCTCGGCAGTTCTTTCTATTTTCCTGAACACCGAGCCAACCAGAATCAAAGCTTCTGCTCGCTGAGCATGCTTGGCACTGTTGACGGACTTATCATTGAGCACGGTGTCACACACCTCCCGCAGAACGCTCTGGATCTCAAATCGCGAACCGTTCCAGGCTGCAGCCAGCACCTTACCCAAGAGAGTTCGCTCCATCTCGGCACGCTTCTCAACCGTCCAGTCGTCGCCGCCCTTCTCCTCGGCCTTGGCCATTTCCGTCATCATGTTCTGCGCATCAATTGCTGACGAAATGGTGTTCCAGGTATCCTTGAGCATGGTGCCCTTCTCCTTCATTTTGGAGAACATACCGCCCATGCCAAACACCTTCTTGCTCTTGAGATAGTGCGAGCCCTTGTGATAGTAGATATTACCCACGGCATGCAAAATCTCAATACCAAAGCTCTCCATCTTCAGGTTCTCGGCCTCCAAGCGCATCTTTTCCACAAACGCCGCGGTCACGTCCTTGCTGCGATCTGTCTCCGTCCACACGCTGATCTTGTCCACCAGCTTCTTCGACAACACCTCGACCCGTTCTTTTCGAACCTTGGCCCGCTCGGCCTCGTACTCTTCCAGCTCCTTCTGATGCTTCTTATCCTTGGCCTTCTTCTCTTTCTTTTCTAGTTCGGCGGCCTCCTTGGCACTCAGGCCCTCCTTTGTACCAGCAGCAGCAGTGGTTGTGGCTGTGGTTGAGGTCGGGGACGTGGGATCATCATGGTGCCCAATTGCCAGCCGGCCGTGCTGAGCCTTTGCGGGGGCATCGGCGGCAGCAGCAGTAGCGCTGTTGGTAGCTTCCTGAGCAGGTGTTGTTGTGCCGGTATTGCTAGCCCCAGTTCCAGTTCCAGTGGTGCTGTCGGTGGCCCCCTCGGTTGTTGTCGTCTCTCCATCAGGCTTCTTTTCCTCCTCTTCTTCCTGCACAATCTCCATGGCCTTGGTGAGGTCCCGGATCAGGGAGATCTCGCCAATGATATCTACAAAGGCCTCTCCGCCGAAAATCTCAGAGAAAAACTCACTGGGATCCTCAAACCCGGCATCGGGAACGGCCTGCTCCTTTCCGTGCAGGTCGTACAAACGGCGCAGGTCCTTGTCGCTTAGAACCTGGTACGCTTCGCCAATAGCCTGGAAGCGCGCACTGGCCTCGGGGTCATCGGGGTTCTTGTCTGGATGGTGCCTGATAGCCTGTTTCCGGTACGCCCGCTTGATTTCGATGTCGGTGGCTTCCGTGCTGATCTCCAGAATATCATAGTACGCTGTGTCGACAACCATGGTGTAGGTGGGCTAAAGAAACATGTTAAAACCGCGCCCACTTCGGGTGATGACCATCTTCACCCACCCGCACTGCAACAACAAATCGCCGCAACAGAGGCAGAAGCACTGCAATTCTGCGCAAAGTGCCACCGACAGACACCCCTAACACAAATATCTCGCACCCATGGACGACTTTCTGGCCAAAGCGCGGCCGTTGGCTGCTGACGCGCTTTCTGGCCGTTTCCCAATAACAGCTGCCAATGCGGCCTCTGTGCTTGGCTATGCCCGTGCTGGAGTGTCCAAGAGCATCACCATTGTGGCCCCCCAGTTCAATGCTATGCATGCTGATCTGCTCACCATTTTCCTGTTTCTGGTCATTCTGTACATTTCGCTGTTGATTTTGCAGAACACTGTACGCATGGTCTATCGCTCAGTGGTGCTGTTCATACGATTTGGAATCTACATCTTGTTGCTGGGCCTGGCTGTCCAGATTTACACCAACGGGCCCGTACGCACCTACCAGGACGTGGTGATTTGGTACAAAACCAAGAATGTCTAGGTTTCTTATTTATACGACAGAAATGTGACTAGCTGACTAGCCAGATCTGGTTTGAGTGACTTGTTGTGGTATGTGCGCTGACTTTCTCGACATGCACTGTATCTCCGTTGGAAATTTTTTTGGCCAAAAATAAACAATGGTCAATGGCTGTGGGCCAACTCAACGGGTGCTGAACAGAAAGCCACACGGCAAAACGCTACTTTTTATAGTCATTTGGTTTATACGAATGTTATCTACTCTATGCAAGCTTTTTTACGTCCGGGAATCCACCGTGCTATGGATCGTATGGGTGTCTCTGCCCGCTGGCCCATGATATAGATCGTATTCTTGAAAGATTGGATTGACACACCGTTAAGATCCAAGCAGTCAATAACCAAGCCTCGCACAAATATCAGGCTGCCATATTTCCTTCCCCAGTCGCTACAAATATATCATTTTTCTTCTTTTCATATTGGCATTACAGTATATATAATGGTTACAGATCCGGATCCAGATCCGCACCAATCACCTAAAGTGACCAGAGCAGGTCTCGGCCCTGTTTTATTCTCTCTTGTGCCATCACATTATACTCATAGTTGGCGCCTACTTTAAGCCTGAACGCCCTTCTTTCCCTTTTGCTTGTTGTTTGCAATGTTCTTCTCCTCAACAGGGTTGGCAATAAATTCCTGAACACTGTAGTTCTTGCCAGTGGTTCGAATGAACCAGTCGGCAAATCGTCGAGAACCCTTGGTCTCAGCAATGTGAATCAGATCATTCTCCAGAGCAATGTCAATCTCAGACACATTGCCAGGCTCGCCCTGCAGAAGCTCACCCTGAGACCACTTGATCTGTCGGTTCTTGAGCTTGAAGCATACAAGAGCAGATCGCAGGGTCTCTGTGTCGGCCTCCACGAAGCTGGACAGCTTGGAAAGCTCCATAGTAGCATACAGGTTAAGATAGGGCTTGAGCCGAGCACCCAGAGTGGCATTGGCAACAGTAGCAAGGAAAATCTTGCTGTGGTGCTGGAGAGGATCGACGTTCATGGCAGCGTTTTCATAATCGGGCAGCGATGGGGAAATGAACTTGGGAGCAGCAAACGCAAACAACTCTTCGAAGATCTTGGTGATGGTGGTGTTCTCGCCCAGGCTGTTGTTGGCTGATTCCTTGATGGAACGGGAGATCTTAGACAGCTGCTCGCCATACTTCTCACGCAGAGCCTGATGAATCACCTCATCGAGCCGAGTAGGGCACAGAGTGACGCAGATAGCCAACAGGGCGTACATCTGCTCGCTCTTCTTGGTGACAATGCGGAATTGGGCTGAACGGTTGATGTTCTTGGTTCTCGAAATGAAGAGCAAAATGTGCGAAAAGGCCTTGATGGCATCAGCATATCTGCCCAGCATGAGATAGCAGAAACCAACGTAGTAGTAGGTGGTGAAGTGGCCGGCGGGGACGCGGGCAAAAAAGGCCTTCTTATTGAGCTGGATGTCCTCCATGGTCTTGAGAGCCAGGGAGAAGTCGCCCAGCAGGGTGTGGACTCTGAGAGTGCCAATGATAGAGAAGTAGCCCAGCATCTTGTACAGAGGCTTGGAGCCATATTCACCAGCAACAAGAGTGGGGTCCTGGCCCTGCTTCATAGCCTTGAGCTGTTCGGACATTCTAGCCTTGAGAGTCAAGGAGTACAGCACGTTGAGAACGGAGAAAGCGCTCCACATGCCGGGGTTCTCAGACATAGCCTCGATCTCGGGCTTAAGGTTCTTCTTGATGGCTCGGTTTCGGTACAGTGAGTAGTTGTTGAACTGGTAGATGAACTCGTCGATGATATCCCAAGCCCAGTGGATGGGCAGCTCAATGTTGGTGGGGCCCTCGGAGTTGACAATCAGGTTGAAAAGAGCACAGTAGTTGTTATAGGAGTCGAACCGCTGCGCCAGAGTAGGCTGGAGCCGAGAGTAGAGATGTCGGAAGTAGACTTCCTTGTAAAAGAGCAAAAAAGTCTGGTCATTGTTGACGAGGGGAGCCACAGCGATCTCGGGATGGGGCCAGGGAGAGCTCTTGTAGAACTTTTCCGTGAGCTTGGAAAAGGACGTCTCGTAGCAGGAATGCAACTCGTAGACGTTTCCGCCATACAGGCACTTTTGGAAGTAGACAATGAAGTCTCTGACGGCCTCAGGCACATAGGTAGAGGGCTTGGCCGTGGCATCGGCACCGGCACTGGTCTGCTCGAGTTTCTGCTGCTGCTTGGACAGCTGCTGCTCGTCGTACACGTGGTCACCCACGGCAATGGTGCCAACCACAGAATCGTAGTCGTAGTCGTCGAATCGGTCGTCCATGCTGTATGCTGTGGTGGGAAATTTTTCAGCAGGTGTGTGAGTGGTGCTGTATGTAGTGAGTGTGGGAGGAGGTTTGGCGCGCGGACGGGTAAGAGAGCCCAGCGCACCACCAACACTACTGGTACGCAAGCAAAACGAGCGAGTCCCCCCAGCTGCGATCTGGGCAGATGCAACGGTAAAACTCAGCAAACCAGGGAGAGCAAAGTCTGGGGCGACCGGGCCACACTTTGCAGACCAGACCCAAGTGCCCCAGAGCAGCTCCTGCGAACTAAACTTGGTAGTATGTGCGGCAGCATTACACCCCTCCCCGGTCCCACTGTAGTCTGGGCTTGGATCAGCCTGCCATTTTTTGGTCCCATTATTTTCACTCCACTCTCCCTACCGTCACCACCTACGCTCGTTTTCGCTCTTGTGTGCACTTTAACTCTGACTTAGCACTGCACTGCACCGCACCACTCCAGCATGTACCACCTTGCCAAGGGCCTGTATGCGTCTATGACACGCAAGGAGGAGTACTCGGTGCTGATTCTGGGGCTGGACAATGCCGGCAAGACGACTCTGCTGGAACAGCTCAAGAAGCAGTTCCCGCTCCATGGCCAGGTCCCCCGCTCCGATGCAGATCTGCAGCAGGTGCTGGGCAAAATCATGCCTACCGTTGGTCAGAACGTCGGGCACATCCAGATCAATGCCACGCTGCTCAAGCTCTGGGACGTTGGCGGCCAGGAAAACCTGCGAGTGCTGTGGGACAGCTACTACGACCAGGCCCATGCGGTGCTGTTTGTGGTGGATTCGTGTGATCGTGACCGTATCGAGGAGTGCCGGCAGACGTTGGATGCCATTGTGTCCCACGAAAGCACCGAGGGTGTGCCCATTCTCATGCTGGCCAACAAGCAGGACAAGGAGGACCACATGGAGGTCGAGGACATCAAGGAGATTTTCAACAAGATTGCCGAAAAAATGAGTGCCCGCGACAGCAGAGTGCTGCCGGTCAGTGCTTTGGAAGGTTCTGGCGTGGCCGAAGCTGCAGACTGGTTGGTGACCAGGCTGATCCGCAACAAGCAGTACCGGCCCCCAAACTGGAGATAACTACCACCCACGCACGCCGGCAACGCACGCACACTGGGCTGCTGCCCTGGACCCTGGAACAACCCCGCTTGGGCTGCTGTCCATCTAGATATCACCACCCAGTGCCACCACCAGCTGCCCGCTCAGCACTGCACGCTCGCTCTGGATCGATCCCCCCTCCCAGTACTATCTGTCTCATCTCCCATCCCGCATTGTATTGTTTTTCCTCCCTGCACTGTATCAAACTGACCCGACTGACTACTCCCTTCACGGACCATTTCCTCCACCCCTAGACTCCCTCTGCATATACCCATATCGTCTCAGTACATAAACTTTTCCGGAAACTGTTGTCTTCCTTACACTCTTCCCTCACTAGCTCGATTCAGACGTGGTCTCGTGACTGCTGTTTGCCCACCTCCATCGCAAAGTGGTTGCACGCCCTCCTCTCTCCATCCCACCACTACTCCCCAACCCAATGGCCATAACTGAACTCACTCCTTTTCTGAGCGAGAAGCCCGTTCCCTCGCGCCGGCTCTTTTATCAGCGGGCACTGGGTATCTGGGCGCTTATCGCTACTATCCGTATGTATTCCCTGCTCTCGCTTGCAGTGTGTCGTCGCGGGCCGCACCCCCAGCCTGCGGCCTTGTCTCCGCACAACTAACCCCATCCAACCAGTCGCGGCCTATTACTCACCGCTGCTCCAGCGCCAGCGAAATGTCCCGCACCCTCCGTTCATAACCGCGCCGGGTGTCTCGGCGCACCAGAAGCGAAATGTCATCTTCATGGTGTCTGATGGCATGGGTCCTGCCTCGCTATCGCTGACTCGATCATTCCGCCAACTGAGAGACGATCTGCCCTGTGATGATATTCTCCATCTAGATGAGCACTTTATCGGCCATAGCCGAACGCGCAGCTCGGACTCCCTCGTCACGGACTCTGCTGCCGGTGCAACCGCATTTTCTTGTGGAAACAAGAGCTACAACGGTGCCATTTCTGTGCTGCCTGACGGTACTGCCTGCGGATCAGTGCTCGAGGCTGCCAAGCTGGCTGGCTATATGACCGGCATGGTGGTCACCACTCGAATCACTGATGCTACTCCTGCATGCTTTGCATCTCACGTCGAATTCCGTGATGAGGAAGACCTTATCGCCGACCATGAGCTGGGCAACCTGCCTATTGGTCGTACCGTCGATCTCATGATCGGCGGTGGCCGCTGCCATTTCCTGCCCAAGGGCGGACATTACAACGGCTGCAGAAAGGACGGCCGAAACCTTGTCAAGGAAGCAAAGGCCAGCGGCTGGAGTTATGTCGAAAACATCGAGGGTTATAGAGCCCTCGATAGTGGAAACAATGTCACTCTGCCTCTGCTTGCTCTGCTCGCCAACAATGATATTCCCTTTGATATCGACCGTCTGGACGAGGTTCACCCGTCCCTGGTTGATTCTGCTAAGACAGCCATGCGTGCTCTTAGCAAGGCCTCTGAAAAGTCAGACAAGGGCTTTTTCCTGCTGATCGAAGGCTCCCGAATTGACCACGCTGGCCACCTCAATGATCCTGCTGCCCAGGTTAGAGAGGTCCTGGCTTATGACGCGGCTTTCCAGGCAGCTGTGGAGTTCGCTCAGGAACAGCAAACTGAATATGGTATTGAAACAGTGGTGCTGAGCACAAGCGATCACGAAACTGGTGGTCTCAGTACTGCCCGGCAGATCAGCAAGGACTACCCTGAGTATCTGTGGCACCCTGAAGTACTCCTTGAA
Source organism: Zygoascus sp. PK3305 (assembly GCA_023628935.1). NCBI lineage: Eukaryota > Fungi > Ascomycota > Dipodascomycetes > Dipodascales > Trichomonascaceae > Zygoascus > Zygoascus sp. PK3305. The sequence continues at coordinate 888,948 of JAMAJS010000006.1, forward strand.
GCGCAGCACTCGGCTGAGTTCCTTGGATGGTCTATCAAGAACTATGATGGTCCGCACAAGAAGAAGTTCATCCATCACGATATTGTCAAGAAGGGCCTGGGTATCCACAAGGACCACGAAATCGAGAAGATCGCGGCCCGACTCTTGTCCAAGGAGCTCTCTGTTGCCGAGTACGATACTCAAGTTATGCAGCAGGAAATCGCCGATATCATTTCTGAGCGTGCTCAGGTTGGCTGGTCTACCCATGGCCATTCTGCCGTAGATGTGAACCTCTACGGTTATGGCTCCAATCCTGGTCTTCGTTTCTACCTCTCCCGGCACCTTGGCGGCTCAAATGAGAATACTGATATTGGAAAGTTCCTGGCTGATACTCTAGTTGTTGATACTGCCGACGTTACGAAGCGTCTACAGGGCATCAAGCTGGTCGAGGACTACGAAGAAGAGATGGATGCCTATCATGCAAACGTTCATATCGAACACCAGCGATAGCTTTGATCTTTTTTGCCTAATCTACTGGCTTTGTTTTGAATATAAATCCCTATACATATACATATAGAGCTTGCTGTAAATTATTTTTTGATGATTTTTACCCTTTAGTGTGCCTTTGACAAGTTTGTCTCTAAAATGTCAACGCGGCGCTCCGACTACCGCCTTTTCGCCAAATATTATCAAATTCATTCGTTGAATCATCAACTGAGCTCATCTTTAAATATCATTTGGTGCGATTTTCACCATTTTTTGGAGGCATTCTGAAATGTTACTGCTGCGCATTGAGTGTGCCCTGCATTAGGTGTTTAAGCTTATTGTAATCTTCCCATTAGGGAACCGTAAGGGTGAGGGTAAGCCGCACAAGACCCTGACCAAACCGACGTTCTTTGTCGGTATGGACAAGACGAGCTGATGACTGAAGTGTTGTACAGAAGCCTGTATTCTAAAAGATGATACAGGGATGATTTTGTTTGAATAATTGAGCTAGCTGGGCAGTTCCGCGGCTAGGGTTCCGCAATCCACCTAAGAACGGTTAGTACCACGGCAGATGAAGATATATCGCTGAGTTTCCAGTCAGCCTAATTTGTAAGGTTATTTTACAAGTTGCTTCATTATACTGGTTCTATTTATTATATTTCAAATAGATATGATACTGGTATTGCCAATGCGTCTGAAGTCTGATATTAGGGCAGAAAGTTTTGCAATTCTATCGAGGCAACCGAGCCGAGAAAATCCACAATTATTTCAGAACAAATCCGTCGTACAGAGATGAAAAGAGGACGCATACTAATGATACGTTTTCTTAAAAACTTCGTTCCCCACGGCGGTTGGATACTGTGTAAGTTGTCAGCGTTGCCTATCTGTGAATGCCGTGGGGGCGTAAGCGTACTCCACTGTGGTTTAGTCTACCAGCACGTAACGTTTGACAAGTTCTCCTGGCTACATACTGAAATACTAATCTTACTTATTCTGGGGGAAAGGCCATAGCTCGCTAAGAGGTTTGTGGATGTCAAGACAAGGGTTCCGAGCTAATCAAGCAGTGTACCCTTCAACGTGCCAAGGGCCATCAACACCGGTAATATTTGTGTTCAGCGGGTAGGTATATCTCTAGTTATCGGTTTTTTTTTCCATTGAGACTAATTCTCATCCCGCCCCCTCCCCAATCCCGCAGAGCTCCGCTGCATTATCGTTGAAATGTTCACAAAGTGGTGACCCCCACGGAGCATTTACTACGCACTAGACCCGGTTATTATTCAACCGGGTCTAAGATGCACCGGGAGAAAAAATAGCGCATTTAAGCCTAAATCAATGGGCCAATTCATGTGGATTGAGAGCGGCCGCTTTAACTGTAAAAATATGTTTTCTCCAATAGGTGTCATTTTAACCGACTAACCTTTGTCCAATTCAAGCCTGTGCTGTGCAACGTGCAAAATCACCGAGGGAGCTGGGAAAGATACCGTTTGGAGAAAACCAAATGCCATAAAGGGCGACTATCATACTAAGTGGGGAAACTAATTGAAAGATTATCGTCCTATTGCGCCAGGCTTAGGATTTACGCTGCATTCCTGCTGCATTTCCTGGTTGGGCAGTAACTCCACCTGAGGCGCAAAGGTTAAATTGGGAGGGAAAAAGACAGCATCCCACGATGCGATCCTGTTCCGGTTAATCCGCGTGGCCGACAATGGGGCCAGCTAAGTAAAGAATAAATGCTTTGAAAATATCATGCTTAGTTTTATTATGGTTTAATGGTTATCTATATACCAATAAATGAATTATTAAATAGTGGTGGTTGTGATCATAAAACTGTAGAGAGTCGTCAAAATTCGTAAAGTGCACAGTTTGTACCGGCTCGGGAGCACGCTGCAAACAGGATGAAAAGTGGTGGAATGTCCAAAGGAATTGGTTCTAGAAAACTGAATGACCAAAACGCGTCAAAATCAATCCGATAATCTAGCGGTAGAATTCCTTATACACCCTTGCTGACCAACTCGATTCGAGAGCAGATAACATTGTGCATCTTCAAGGCATTGTTGAGCTCAGTAAGAGCAGACAGAGACTCCTTATGCTCAGCATTAAAGTGCTGAGAGTAAACGTTGGTAGCAGCCTGGCCCTTAGGCATTCGGCTCAGGAGGTCATCGCAGACAGTCTGAATGTTTCGCAGAGACCAGTCGTGGCCAACACAGGACAGCTTCATGTTGAAAGTTTCCTGACTCATGAGCAAAGCGGAGTACAAGGCAGAGATTCGGCATCGCTCCTGGACTTGGAGACGGTAAAGATCGTTGATATCAACGGGGAGAGTAGTAGCGACCATGGTTGTGAGGGTGTGAATGTAATAAAAATGATATGAATAGATGAGATTTATGCGATGGTGTACGGTGAATACAGCTTTATCGTAGACTGGGGAAAGAAAATTCAGACAGCGCTGGAAGGGGGCCTTATATAGAAAAATTGTGGTGTCGGATGACTCGCTGGTCACCGCCCCCACAAATATTTTGTGGGGAATCGGGCCCGCTTCCGAAAGAGGAAATGCTGCTGTTGCACCCGCCGTTAGATTAGCAAGACAAAAATTTGCGTGCGGGGAGTTTGCCATGAACCCCCCGTGGGGACCGCAAGCCAGCAAACCCACCATAAATCTGGGCAGTGGCTTCGGAAAGCCCCTGTGGGGCATCAAAGCACCTGTCAGACTGTATTCAGGTGTTCAGATTCTCTCTAAGATGCTATATTTTGGTCGTTTTATGTCCGGTTTTCCACAGCCGGTTTTTCGTCGTTGCTTTTCCATGCGGCTGGTCCGGTGACTGTCTTTCATCTACTATAATATTTGCTTCTTTTGCTGCTTACCGTGTTCCCTTTGCAAATTTGATATATCCGAAGGGTCTGCTTCCTATTAAGGGGATTTGGGGGAAGATCTAGATGAGGTCCGGAGCCCTGAGTGCACCTGTTTACAGGCACATGCAAGGCCCTAAACAAGAATATAACCAATAAATCTTTTCCTATTTTTTGCTGCTCACGACCGCCGGGCATCTGCTGGTTTGTTGTCCGCTGGATGATGGATGGTGTTCGTGGTGTTTGTCAGCCCCCGGGCTGCCTTCCCCATCGAGGCTTGTAACCATCCGGGAGAGATGGCCCGCCAGACTTATTAATTGCCAAAGTCACTCAAGCACGGGGATTTTCCCAATTTTTTGCGGTCCGGCTGATATCAGGCACAGTAAAAGAAAAATACCTTTTTGCTGGTCGGATAAAAAGAGGCGCGCTGATCCTACCCAACCAAGTAAAACGGCCGCAACGGCGGTCATGGCTAAAATGCCCTTTGCTAGATATAAATAGATGACCTTCATATTTAATCTTGCATCGGCCCTAGTGACTGGGGGCTCTGCCGCCGAATGACTGCGGCATTGTTACTTTTACTGGTGATCTTCCGGTAAAAAATGCGTGCTTTCGCAACAAATCCACTATTTGCTATCATGATGGCTATGCTGTGCTGCCACCGCAGACTCTCGTATAGCAACATATTGCCTAGTCTTCCATACGCACCACACTTCTGGAATTGCTGCTTGCTAGGAGTTCCCGAAAGTTGCTGTGGGTGGAACCGAGTCCCCTCTCTTCCTGTACTGTATTTCATCCTGTTGCCTCAACCAGCCAACCGACATAAACAAACGCCTTTAATAAATGCCCCTGCCATGTCGCCTAACCAATGCCTTCAAATTTTAAAAAAAGCCAAAAAAAAACTATTTAATAATGTGATTTATCTATCGTGATTTCTTGGATGGCTGTCTATCCTAACTCTCCTTACGTGCTTGACTGAACTCAATCCGCAAGTCCTCGATCATCTCGTCGTTATGCTGTAAACACCACGCATGGGGATATTTTCCTGTCACTTGAGTTTTCACATTTCTTCTGCCGCCATATTTCTCAACCAAATATTGCTCTATTTTATCGCCCACCCAGTGATCGTTCTTGGCCAAGTACAAGCTCACCGAGATCTGGTCTCCCTCTGCCAATTTCCAAAAGTCCTCAACATCCTCGTCCAAAATTTCAGTCATCTCCATCTTCGCCATTGTCAGCACTTGATAAATAACCATCGGCCTGACAGCCATGCTTCTAACTGCTTCACGGGCACATTCCACAGCCCCCTTGGGTAGCCGGCTGGAAGCTGCCCATTTGAGAAAACCCGTAGGCATATAATAAGATATGTTGGCAATTAACCACGGAATATTCACCGGAGACTTGCATAGCACTGGGGCTGCCATAATACCCTTGGGGCTGTCCTTAATATTGCGAATCGTCGGCGTCAAAAGAAGCGCCTTGGTCACCGGGACTTCGTCAATTACCCGAGGTACGATCCGCTGTGTCAACCAAGAGCCCATTGAATGCGAGATTATATAGACGTCCGGCTTGCTATCGCTCCCATGAATCTTCCAGAGCCGTCGAAGTTCACTAGCATGATGTTCCACCTGCTGCTGTAACGTGTGTCTCGGTATCTGATCAGCTCGGTCGTACTGTTTCTCGGCCGTCTTGGTGGTATCCATGCCTAGGTGGTTTCCACAAACATATATCCAATCCGGGAATGCTAGGTTCATTTTGCTGATAAACTCATCATAAAATTGGCTGAGCCCAGGATTACCTGGTATTATGTATACTAGTCCAGAATATTGCGACACCATGTTGAGTATTTACGCATGAATTACCCAAATCTACGCCAGGTTCATGTTAGAGGTTGCTATATACGTCCCCTGATTGGGAGCTATACAGTTAGGGGCAGGCACGTCCTTAGTAATCACACCTCATCGAGCCCAACGAAAAGAAGACTACCAACTGCTATTGCTTCCGGTGATATGCACAAAAACGGTTGTAAAATTATAATGTGCAAAGTGGGCCCAAGAAGCTCACTGGATAAATTACAAATTAGCGCTAGCTATGTGTGTTTGATGGAGCGGTACATTGTGGCCGTGCTTTTTGCCGAAACTAATCAAGCCCCACCATCCTTCTAGAACATTGGCTAATCCTCGCCCCAGCAAAAGCAGATCACCAGCAAAGCAGATCACCAGCAAAGAAGATCACCAGCAAACTAGATTCATCGCAATAGTCAGGCGACCATCTATTTGGGGGTTAGGGAAGTAGACTACTCCATCATCTTTAGCAGAGCCTCCAGCATCTCGATCTGTACTTTAGTATCCTCCTTGGTCTGGCCATCTGTGAGGTCCTGCACAACGATAACCAGCTCCCCTAGATATCGTTGCAGCTCCTTAGAAACCACGGAGATTTGCGAGCCAATGGCTTTGGAAGCCACAGCAGGGTCTTCTATCCAGAGCCAGGAAAGAATAATATCTAGCTGATACAGCGACTCTGCCCCCGCATCTACCAACGCAACATCCCGCTCAATGTCATCAACGTCGTCGTAGTCTGCGTAGACCTGCTCAACTTTGGTCGCTAGTGCTTGGCGTTGCTTTAGGACCAGTCCCATCTTCTCCGCATTCTTTTCCGAGAACTTGCTCAGCAGGCGGATTCGTGCCTCTGATCCCAATTCGAGCCATTGAAATAGTGACGCTATTATAGAAATCAGGCCCTTGCACGTATCGGACAAAATCCTTCTCCGCACTGAGGTCGAGGGTGCTCCGGATACTGCAGACCGACGCACTTCTTTCTTGTACAACAGAAAAAGGGGCTTAAGACCCGAAGCCTCTACGAAGGCAACGGCGATGTGACCAGCATGCTTGTAATTTCTCAGACTCTGGCTCAGTACGTTTACCACCTGCTCAACATATGTTTCCTTCTGCAATAGTATCAGCAGCAAGTCCACCCCTTCATTTTGGAAAATCTCTTCTTGACCACGTTCTGACCGCACAATTACCTGTAACGACCCCAGGATATTGGCAATGTACTCGAATGCTTCGGAGTTTTCACTTGGTGGGTTGCCCAGGAACTTGCTCAGCGCAATCAGCATATTCTCCACGTATGACGCGGCTAGATCTATATCATCATAGGAGTCATCCCTAAATAGGCTCAATAAAAGGATGAAAGCTACATTAGCACATGCAACGGCACTGCTGTTGCTGTCAATGCTGTCAACAGTTGAGATTGTTGTCGCTTGTTTGAATATAAACTCACGGACTGCGGATGAGTGGTAGAACATTATAGCAGCATCGTCAATCTCCACCAAAGCCTCAATTAGCGAGAGGCATGCACCAAGGGAGTCCTCGTATTCAGCCAACTTTCTGTTGCTGGTGTTGAACTCCTGTAGAAAGGCGGAGATGGCATCTAGCAGCTGATAGTCCTTAAGAAAGTAGAGTATCCCAGCATCCCCGGATACCTGCTGCGACTCAGAATCGACATTTTGTCGATCCTCCAGCAGCTCGAGAAATATTCTGAAAGCGTCAGCGACAATGGTTTCATTGTCATGCGTGATCAATCCGACAAGATGCAGCACCGATTCGGAGTAATCTGGCTTAATCAGCTCGAACTGTAGTCCGTTTGCGCCGATTACCGACAATGCAAGAGTCGCCTCATGAAGTGCATTCTCCGATTCGAGAAATTTGAGGGGTTCCTCTGGATACAGCTCTCGTTTCTGGATATTTTCGAGCACGGCCGAGCGGAATTGCTCTAGCACCTTGTTAAGCAGTGCAGGTCCATCTTCTACAATAGAGCCATCTTCATTATTGTCGACGTATTTGACAACCTCTCTCTGCATGTCGTCGAGACCATCTGCGTAGAATCGGTCGCTGCTGTCGTCCGCTTCATTCATGCTGATGTCGGTCAACGGAATGTTTCCATCATCACCATCAAAAAACTTTTGGCCCAGTCAAGCGTGAGCAAAGACCAGCAACATCGGGCTCGAATCAACGCACTGTCGCACAAGGTAAATTACACGAACGATGAGTAGTGCAGCCGAAAGGTTTAAAGCGCTACGGACGCGTGCCAAGGAGGCTTCGCTGGAGAACAGAAAGGAGGTGGTGAAGGAGAACAAGCACCGCAGCAGCGATTCGGCAGCGGCAGATGAACCCAGCAGCACCGCCAAGGCCAGGGCTGCTTTTGAACTAGCAAAAATAGAGGCCGAAGAAGCCGGCGAAGACTTTGAACGGAAGCGTGCATGGGACTGGACGATTGAAGAAAGCGAGAGGTGGGATAAGAAGATGGAGGAGAAGCAGAGGGCCAAGCAGGAAAAGGGCTTTGGTGACTATGCATCTGCCGCAGATCGAGCATATCAGAATGATCGGAAGCATTTCGAACCTGATCTTGCCAAGTATCAAAAGGCGAAAGAGAAGAATCCTGAAGGTCAGGTGGATTTCACTGCTCGCCCATCCAAGGAAAGCATCGACAAGCTGGTGAACCATATTAAAAAGGGCGATGAACAAAGAATGAAACGACGAAAGGCACGTGGCGATGACGAGGGTGTAAATTATATCAACGAGAAGAACAAACTGTTCAATGAGCGTCTGAACAAGCATTACGACAAATATACGAAGGAGATCAGGGACAGTCTCGACGGAGGCACGTCGCTGTAGGCCACCGAACCAAGCACAGATATTGCCGTTCTTGTGCTTTTATTTATTTTATCATATTTATACAAGCTAGTAACATATTATGCAGACATGGCATTTTCCACTAGAAACGTCCATATACTACCCGATGCGGATCCATTAGATAGCCACTGACCAGAAAGTACACCAAAGTGGCATGCCCCACAACGAAACGCATGCCTATCGACGCTGAATTTTTTGATAGGAAAATAGAATTTTCTTCTACAACTGCGCAGGAGCTTTCTCAATCCTTAAAATCTTAATTTTTTGGGCTGTTTTAGTCTTTTCCCGACCTCTTGAGCACCTTCCGTTTTGACCAGCCAATCCCAACATGCCCAATTCCATTGTGTGAGCCCACTTCTTCCTCTCCCACCAACATCATGTCGAAGCCTTCCTCGTCTCTGATGGCGAAGGTGCTAGGCAGCGCCACGAGGCCACCAAGCAAATCCACTCTATTGAAGACGTTTGAATCGCGTTTACAGAAGCTTTCGGAGGCTCTTGACCCTCCGGAGCCGATGAGCAAATCGGCGCAGGGCGACTTGCTGGGTACTTTGAAGCAGGCACTTGCTCGACCCATGGAAGAAAAATCATCACGAATGCCGGTGCAGAATCACTTCCAGGGTCTATTTACTGGCCTACACACCCTCACAGAGCTCAACTCACCGGTGAAAAAGCTCATCCACGCCCCGGACGTTGTAATTATTCAGTATATCACCAAGAGCTGCAAGACTGAGCAGCAGCTTATCAACCTACTCGACGAACTGTATTATCATCGGACACTTTCGCGCAAAGTTGCTGCCAGCATTCTCAAGAAGCCTGCTGTCCAAAATGTTGCACCGTTTATGAAAATTATTAATGGCGGGAATCTCCTTCGATGGTCCATTTCTGTTCGCCATATCTTTGCCTTGCAGGTTGCTAACAAATGTTACGACATGGGTGATATCGAGACTGCACGGTCCCTCATCACCGACTGCTTCGAAACTACTTGGTCCCCTTTGCTCGTCTCAACAGAGCTCCCCAGCTCTGTTGTGTTCGGTCTGGGCATTGCAGCTCAGATGCTTGGAGGAGAAGCAGAGCTCATTAAACAGGCTGAGACGTGGAACAGCAAAACATTCGTCAAGAGCACAAGTGGTTCACAGGCAAATGGCCTAAGGAGAGTAATCTACCCTCTTCTCAAGTCCTCTTTGAAGCTGAGTGGACGAAGCGGTAACCCACAGCTACTATCAGGTCTGACTCTGGCTGGCCGAAAATGCGCTACACCCGGCGACATCAACTCACTTTTCATCTCTTGTCTGTTAGAGATTGACGGATATAATAAGGCTAACTATGACGTTTCGCACCCTTTGCCGTTCAGCAAGGAGCTAACAGACTGCCTTACCAGTCTCATTGAACATAAGCCGGGCTGGAACTTCACTGTCATGAATAGACTTTTGGATATTTGCCAGTCAGCCCCCGAAGATTTGGCCCATAAGCTGCTACCTGCATTGGATAAGTTTGTCAAGGCAAATTACAATAGAGAAGAGGACGTCTCTATGGCTTTGATCTACCACAAATTGGAGATCTGCGAGGCTAAGATGTAACGACTTTACGTCCGAGCCCCGTTTTTAACATCTATTCAATCGTAATCCGCCTTTGCATCCTTATTTATTCTGAGACTTGCCATAGTATACTGACTTTCTCATACCTCCTTGACCGGCTGAGCAGCACAAGGTGCGACTGAAATAACTCAGGTCACAATGTATATACACCGCGCAATATAATCATATCATTTCCTCCTATTAGTGTATATACCTGCATACATTCATCCTCTCTTTCACTTTGCATGTACCCTCGTAGGCACTTGTTCCGCTTACAGCCAAGTGATGGCCGATCCTTTGGTGGGGCTGTGCCGGGTAACAAAGGCACGGAAACCCACCACCACGATTTGTGCATTCACCATCACCACTCTAACGCCATGTCTGAAGCTGTGTCTTCCGGGTCGCCCGAGGTGGCGGTGTTCCTGGAGATCGATGATCCTTCGATTCTAAACGGAATTCCCGGGATTGTACTTGAAAAAATTGTCCAAAAAGCAACAGAGTACGCCGGGTTGAAAAGTCAGCATTTGGTTGATGAGGTCGCATTGGGTAGGTTCCTATTCACACAGGCGTCGCTGCTATGTGAAAGTAGTGAGACGTGTTTTCTATACTAACTCTAGAAAATGCTCATCGATCGGCCAACGAGAGGGTCAAATTGGCCGACGAAAAGCTCAAAATTAGTACGCGGGACAGCGAAAAGTTCCAGCAGGCTAGTGAAGAGGCATCGAGAGCCAAGGTAGAGCTTGAGAGAAAAGTGCAGATTTTGGAGTCAAGAAACTCAGAGCTCAATGATAGGGTGAAGAGCTTGAGCGATAGATGTGACTCCCTAAGCACTGAGAAGATTGATCTTCTTCAAGCTTTGGATCGAAAGAGCCAAGAGATCAAGGAACTGCGCACTGAAGTCGACGATGCTCGCAAGCAGATGATCGAGTCCAAGAAATCGCTCGTGGAATATAGTAATGAAGCCCAGTTGGCAAAATCGGCCCAGAACTCTGCCAAAATTCGACAGCAGAATCTAGAACAGGAACTGCAATTGCTCAAGAATAACAATGAATGGCTAGATAGCGAACTCAAATCCAAGACGGAGGAGTTCAAAAAGAGTAGGGCAGAACGGCTCACCAAAATCACTAATCTTGAAAGCCAGCTCCAGACCCTGACCGCTGATCACCAGGCGCTAACTGCATCATCTGAGGCTATCACTGAGCGCCTTTCTTCCATTTCACAGAAGTACGATGAGGCGTTGGTGAAGATAAAAAACCTTCAGAATAACCAAGCTTCTTCAGAGGAAGAATTCCGAACAGAGATGGCTGCTGAGAAGCGGCTCGGTCAGCTGTGGGAGAAGAGCGCAAAGGACGCGAAGGAGCGTGTCAAAGAATTGGAGACGCTGCTCTCTACTGAACGCAGACGAGATGGAGGCGATGCTGCCAAATGGAGGAATGAGGCCGAAAAGTATAGGCTCAAGGCCGAAAAACTTAAGCAACAGCTCCAGGCTTTGGAAGGCGAGCTCTCTACTGCATACACTGAGGCTACACCTGCTACCACACAATCACACGCATCGCCCGTTCCTTCAACACCTAATCGATCTGTTGGTGTTGCAACATCGATTGGAATCTTCTCACCGTCTGCTCAGATCATATCTGAAATCCAGAAGAGCGGTGGATCTTTGGTGCAGCTGCACGCCGATTTCCAGGAGACCAAAATTCGACTCGAACGAGAGAGACACAAGAACGAAACTCTCCAAGCCGAAATGGATCATATTTTGGAAGAAATGGAAACGCATGCTCCTATTATTCTTGCAGAGCGAGAGGCCAATCGTCATTTGGAGCTTGAACTGGCTGAAATGAGCGTCCGACTTGAAAAGGCAACAAATGGCTACGAGCGCATTGAGGCAGAATTCAAGCAGGCTGAGATGAAAATCAAGGATAATGAGAAGGAACGGATACTTGTCTCTCAACAGGTGACTGACTTGTCGAGACAGCTCCAAACGCTGCTGATCCAGAATCAGCTCCTGTCAGAGTCGGATGACAGCCCCCTTAATCCTGAGGAACATGAAGCTCTTCAGAGAATGCTTGCCGGACAGGAAGTTAGCGCATTCCGATCAGATACGCAACAAGTCATTAGCGAGAGACTCATTTTATTTAAGGATATCATTGAGCTGCAGAAGCAAAATGAGCAACTTGTCAAGATTACCCGTGAACTTGGACAGAAAATGGAAGAAGAAGAGGAGAGCGCTCGTAAGAGATTGGAAAGTCTCGAGTCGACCGCAGTAGAAGAGGCAAAGAAGGTAATTGTACAGCTACAGTCGGAATTATCTCAAAAGAATGCTCTCAACGATCAAGTAAAGCATGAGAGAGATATGTTTAGAGATATGCTGAACAGATCTACCAATGGCAATGGCAAAGAAGTATCACCAGCTCCAAGTGACGCGTATGTTCAACAACTAGTCAAGCAGTGTGATGACAGCAATGATCGGCTAAAGATCGTTCAAGAGCAATTTGATACCCACAAGTCTGAAACCAGCATCACAATCAAGCAGCTCAATGACCAGATCAATGAGATTAGTAGTGCTCGAGCAGACTTGCAAATTCAAATATCTCGAGCGCACAGCCAGGTAGAGCTTACCAGTGAGCGATATAAAAATTTGTCTGAGACTCTCGAAATGACCAGAAAAGAAAATATTGAACTGCGAAAGCGAAGCCAGGAGCTCCAAGATAATGTGCTCAAGCAGGATGTGCGAACTCAAAAGGTTGCTGAAGAGCTCATTGAAGCCAAGTCACGAATTGAAAGTGTCCAAAATGAAGCTACAAATCTCAAGGCAGAAAAGAGTTTGTGGAAGAGTATTGAGGCCCGCTTGAGTAAAGAGAATAGTGAGCTCTTCGAAGAACGCGGAAGACTTAACGGGCTCTTGACCAATTTCCAAGTTATGCAAACTGAGCGAGAGTCAAGAGATGCCGAGTCTCAGAAGCAGCTACTGGCTCAAATAGATTCTCTCAACTCTCAAGTTGAAACTTTACAGAATCGCTTGGAACAGGAGCAGGTGGAGGTCAGAAAGATCAATGACAAGAAGGATGCTGATTCTATGGCTGCTCAGGACAAGGCCGAGAAACTCTCGGCCAGTCTTGCCTCGGTCAGGGAAGAGCTTATCAACAGCAAAAGTACCAATACTAACCTGGAAAATAAGGTCCAGGAACTTGAAAATATTTTGAGATCTTCAGAGCAGCAGCTCGCATTGTACCAGACTCAGGATACTTCTCTTGGCGGCGAAGGCGAATTATCGGTTGAAGCTAAGCTCAGAAAGGAAATCGCTTCATTGAGCTCCTCTCTCAAGCTTGCTCAGAATGAGCTGAAGCTTGCTCAGGATCATAATAAGGAGCTAATTGAGCTAGCAGCTGCATCTGAACAAGGGTTACAAGAAGTTGCCGACAGTACTTCTGAGTTTAAGAGCCTTGTTGATAAACAAAATGCTGAAAAGGAGGCAGAGATCACTAAATTGTCCGGAGAGCTGGACACACTCAAGGCTGATTTGGCTAATAAGGAACTTCAGCTAGCTTCTGGTAACTCACAGGAGCTTGAGAGAATATCATCTTTGGAGTCTGAGAACACGCAACTTCAAGCCACTGTCAAAGCCTTGCAAGACAATGATGCACGCCTCAGCTCTATGGAGCAGCAGCTTCAAGAAGATATAGAACAGCAAAGGGCTATTGCCAAAGCAGCTCAGGAAAATTACGAGCAGGAAGTTGTGAAACATGGTCAGGCAACTGATCAGCTACATGCTCTCAGAAATGAGAATGTCAAGCTTAGAGAGGAGGTCATAGAACTCAGCTCTAAGGCTCAACAAGCTGTTGAATCATTGACGTCAGCCGAGACAAGTTGGGGATCTCAGAAATATGCTTATGAGCATGAGATCGAGGAGCTGAAGAGTAGATGTGAGGAAACGAGCAATCAGAATAAGCTTCTGCTTGATCAATTGGAAAGCTTGAGCGCTAGTAGATCAGCTCCTGTGACGGGCGAATTCGACAGGGAGGACGACGAGAAAACAGCAGTGGAACAGAGTGGTGAAACTACTGAATACTTCCGTGGTATTATTGGATATCTGAAGCGTGAGAAGGAAGTTGCTGAAGAGAAGTATGACATATGCGTGCAGGAAGGAAAGAGGTTGAAGCAGCGATTGGATCACACTTTGGCAGCTTTGGACGATGCTAAGTTGGAGCTACAGAAGGAGCACGACAATAAATCTGGTGAAAGCTCCAAGCTCGAGCAAGATCATAAGAAACTGATGGAAGAATTGGCTGACCTGAATGTTTTGCGAGAGAGCAACTCGTCTCTTCGCTCACAAAGCCAGTACTATAGCAAGAAATGTGAGGAGTTGGAGAAGAAGTTGAGTGAAGCTACTAGTAAAATTGAGCCCATCGAGGAGCATTTGAGACAAGCTGTGGCAGAATCAGAAGCTAAAAATCAACAGATTGAACTGCTTCAGAAGGACAACCAGCACTGGAAGGACCGCACACAGAAGATCCTTCAAAAGCAAGAACAAGTTGACCCAGAGGAGCTCAAGCAGGCGAAAGAGCAACTTGATAAGGTCAGCACTGAGCTGGCGACTGTTAAATCTGAACTGGAGTCGAAGAAGTCAGAGTCAGAAGAGCTTGTCAAGCAGAAAGAGGCAGCAATAAGCGAGCTCACTAAAACTCAATCTGATCTAACGGCGCAAATGGGCCTGTTTGATAGACTGAAAAAGGAAAGTATTGACAAGCTGGGCCGAAGAAAGGCGGAGATAACGAACCTTCGACAGCAGTTTGAGACAAAGATTGCAGGACTTCAACAGCAGCTTGAAGAAGCCACGAAACAGCTGCAACAGCCCAGTGAATCCAGTTCTGAAGATGTAGAAAAGCTTAAAGCAGAGCACCAAGCTACAGTAAAGGAAAAGGATGAGAGAATTGCACTACTTGAGGAAGATGTCAACCGCCTGAGTGATGAAGCTGTCGACTTGCAAGCTGCAATAACTGCGGCGCAGCAGAACACCACTGGTGTAGAGGGCCCTGAGGCGTCTGTACCTGCCTCCGAAGAGCTGAGTAATGCTCTTCAGGAACTTGAGAAACTCAAACAGCAGCTTTCAGAGTCTGAGAAGCAACAGTCTAATTTGTTAGCCCAGATTGACGAAGTTAAGAAACAGCCTGTTGATACTCAAGCAACTGAGCAGCTCCAGAAAGAAAAGGAAGAGGCGGAGAATCAGATCAAACAACTTTCGAAAGAGATAGAAAATTTGAAGAGTTCTCCCGCTGCTGCTCCTGCTGATGAGAATGAATACTCTGCTAAGTTGGCCACCCTGAACTCTGAGCATGAAGCTGCAATTGCAAAGTTGAATGCTGATCGAGATAAGTGGAAAGCAAGCATGCGGGTTAAGTTTGAAGAAACTTTGAAGAAGCAACGAGCGGAATTGCAGAAGCAACACCAGGAAGAGATTACCAAGGCTAGTGCTTCCGCAACTACGACCGATCCGGAGCTTGAAACAAAGCATAAGAAGGAGATCGAAGCGGCAGTTGAGCGAGCTCGTGAAATGTCCAAGCGAGAGTCGAGCATGAGAATGGCTCTGTTGCAGAAGAAGGCTGACAAGGCTGAAGCGGAACTCAAGGCGTTGAAAGCTGGAGCGCCTACGGCCGGTGCTAGTACAACGAACGCTGGTACTACAAATGCCAAGTCTGGGACAGGAGCTGTTCCAAACAGACCAGCAGGCAACCGGCAAGTGGCTGCATCTACTGCTGGTTCCAAATTGCCAGTACCCCAAAAGAATCTTGTAAATCGTCCTGCTGGAATCTTTAAAGGTGCCAGTGGTAAGCAGCAACAAAGCCAGACAGGACCGGCTGCGGGAAACAAGCGTCTTCCCTCTGACCAACAGCAGGGTGCCAACAAGAAGCAGAAAGGTGGGGAAAATTAATGTAGTTTTATGTTATGTTTTGATTTATATGAATAATGTATACTCTGATTATTGATTACACATTAGGCATTGCTTGTGTGACATTCTAAGAACGAGGTACTAGCTGGTTTTTTGGGCTTTCACTGAATTATGAGCCGGAACTGTAATTCCTGCAGTAAGAACGCCTGACAAATATTCCAAAGCAATCATAAACAGACAAAGCAAACAGGCTATAGTAAAGTGCGAAATACTTGTACCAATATCGAGCCACGATCCCTCATCAACCACGAGATAGAAGAAGTTGAGGGTGAGAATATCTGAGACAGATAGCACCATGGCGAAGAGAGCATAAGTAGCTAAATGGAGGCGTAAATTCTGAATTCCCAGCATCGCAGATAGAACGACAAATGGCACTAAAATTTTGTACATGAGAAGAGCACCCATTGCAAAGGGATCAAAAATAGGAACCAGACGGTATACTGCATCTAAAGAAAAAGATGAAATAGAAGCAATGTTGCCAGTTCCAAAGAATCCAACCTGCGAGAGAAAAAAGAAAAACAGGGAAATTCGGAAATCGTCTAAGGAGAGAACTCCAATCTTGTGGTTGCTTCTATAAATGGATTCTAGTTCAATCCAGACAACTAGAATGGCAAAGAAAGCAATATAAAACAAACCCTCATAAGAGATAGTCAGCAATATGTATATAGGGGAGAAGGCCAGAAATAAAACAAGAACTCTCACACGATAATCACTCACTTTGCCCCAATGGTGGAGAAAAGGAGCAAGTTGCGAGATGATAAATACCAGCCAGCCAACAACTTGGTTGCCGAGAGGTAAACCTTGTCGGGCTTGCAGGGAAATGCAAGTTGATCTAGTAACAATAATTGACAGTGGGATCAGCCCTAGCTGAAGGCCAAGAACGGCTAGAGTGTACTTAGGAAGTCCGGGACCTAGAACAACAATAGTATAGTATGCACCAATCGCCGTCATGATAACGCCGCCTAAAACTATCTGGTTAATGGATTCAACCTTGACAGCCGAAAGAAGAGTGAATGAACCAAGGATAAAACACAAAAGTCCCCAAAACAGACACAGACCCCAATGCTTGACGGCAATTTTTCCATCCTGAATCCAGGGCCAAGCAGCAGCAACGAAGAAGCAAAAAGAGAATGTTTCTCGTCTAAAGTAGCCAACAACAATAGCTTCCAACAGAGAAATACCAAGTACAGCCATACAAAATGTACCTCGTAGCGGTGTGCTAAATTGTTGAGTATTAGTAGCTAGTCTGTAGCCACCCAGCTTTATGATCTCCAGGTTCTCCAACACAAGATACCAAAATAAGGAGGGAAAGAATGCGTATAGGTAGTAGTTCCAAGGGGAGTTTTGGAAAAATAGCAGACCAGCCAAACCAGCAAAGATTGCGACAAAGACGGGAGCAACAAAAGCAGGTTTTGGGTTATTTCGCTCCTCTTCACTGACCATGAAGAGAAAGCAAAATGAGGTGAAAGCATATCCAATCCAGCCAACAAAACCCAGAGTGACAAGAGTCCTGAGGAAAAGCCAGTTATAGGTTTGGAGATATCGAAGTCCCTGGATACCAAGGAGCATCAGCTCTTCGCTCTTTGTAATAGCTAATGCATGGTCACCTTTGCTGCGCAATTCCTCTATTTCAGCTCGTCTCTCAGTCAGGTTGGCAAGAGGTTCAAAAGGAACAAAGCGGAACTGAGATGCACTAACTTCACTCTCCTTCACCAAGTACTGCTCAATAATGGCGTAGCCATTGGCCTGTATAGCCTGACTCTTGTGGGCGTCTGAAGCGCTAACATACTCCAAAGGCAGCTCGCCAACTGAGTTAGAGGGGAAATTTAGACCAACCAGGAAGGCCATAAGAGAAGCAATATCAGCCTGATTAACGTCATGTCGTGAAACATCGCCAAATCCCCATTCTTCAGAGAAATCGTCATGACCTGTGCCTCCATGAACCGGCTTGTTAAGACCGGATCCCCACGCGACCAGAGGAGTCCGCGTATTGTCAGGAGCACCATCACCATGCGATCCCAAATCGCTCATGCCATGATCAGCTGTAAAAACCCAAGCAGTTTTACCGTCATTGTAGAACTTTTCAACTCGCTCCTCCAGCTCTTTGATCTTTCCATCGATGTATTTGATGTTATCGTAGTACTCAGCAGAATAAGGCCGATAAGAATGACCAGCAGTGTCAATTCCCAATAGATGCAAAAAGAAGACAAGTTTATCCTGTTTGAGCTTTGCTGCCAACTCCTTGTCAGTCTCCGCTTTCGTGAATAAGTCTTCAAGGTGGTTGAACACAAAAGCGTCTAGCTCAATGGAAGACTTGGTGAAATCTTCAAATTCATGTCCATATTGAATGGCATCTACTCGATCAGGATCAGATGCACCCTCAGAGAACATGGGCAATATATCAGGAGATCCATAACTGTACGTGTGTCGAGACTGGTTGAAGACGCTGTCAAAATCCACAGGGTTCTCCTTCCAACCCTTGGTTACAGCACTAACATCCTCATAGAAACCAGCAATAATAGCCACATGGCCGGGACGCGATTCAGTAGGTACTCGAGTATGCGACACACCGAACGTTCCTTCGTGCAGCACCTTGGAGCGTATATAGGGAGCTAAGTACCCGATCTCTCCATTAGGATGTGTAATATTCTGGAAGCACTTGTCTGCCCGAAGACCGTCACCTTAGCACTTAGTTAATAGAGCTTCAAAAGACAAGTTAGGTAAGAGGTCAGTTGGATGTGTGCTGAGTCGGATCAAGTCAGGATGTCTGTTCAGCACTACGGGCTGATTCCGCACTTCACAGACACAGCATCCATATAACCTCTTGTCAACACTTACCGACTATCAAGAATAAACGCTTTGCAGGGGCTTCGGCATCACCAGCAGACGCGAAATGACGCATTCCGTGGACCAAGGGACTCACGAAATAAATATCAAAGATGCTCATCAGGTAGGCCATGTGGAAGATGCAACCCACCAGGAGTACCGCATACTTTGAGAGAAACACCATCGCTAATTGCAATTGCAGGGTCCAGTCCTCTAATATCCTCGATATAATAGGTATCCAGCCCAAAAATTCGCGAGTATCGTGAAAAGCTGAGGTAGGAGATCAAGAGGAACTGACGACGTGTTTAACACACAAGGTGCGGCTGGTTGCATGGCACAAACCAATCCAATGTATCCAAAAAGTGCGTGCCCACCAGCTGCGCGAATATCTATCCCCGGCGCTGCACTCAATACGAGAGGCTCGTTTCGCGCTCAGGTATTAGGCTGGTCATGCTAACGCGCGAATTTCGTCGAGTGGATGTTGTCAGGCTGCAGCGCTGATAAAATGTGCCAGATACGCAGATAGTTGCAAGCCATGGATGCATTGCAGGGACATTTAGGCGGAGCTGGACATTAAGGTGTCTTGCCAACCCCGCAAAATGGCCCAAAATTTAAATGTTTCCGTCTGATACAGTTTATTGCAAAAAGTTAAGCACATCACTAGCGCATAATGAGACTGAACTATATATACATATATACGGGTTTTTATATATTGTATTTTGATAAAGTAGCTGGTGTTACCAACGGTGGATCCGAAGTCATTCGTTTCAGTCTGGTGCAAAAAAAAACCAAGCGAGCGGCGCACCTCTGATGTTCTGGTAGTACGGAAAGTTTCCACCTCCCTGCCACTTCGGCATGAACGGTACAGCTTACTGACTTCAAAATGCATTATTCATTAGTGCTCATTAAGCTATAACTAAACTCCCGAAATAGATTCCTTCCATGCAAAAAATATTTATCATCAAATCCACTTGGATGTGGCTCACGACTCCTAGCCCTCCAGCTCAAACCTACTGCCTTTGCGCACGCATGATGTCCACCGCCTGTTGCACAACCGCTTGATGATACAAGCACGCTTCGTTCCATCGGTTGTTCACAATCTCGTCCTTCTTCAGGGCAACTTGGTATTTCGCAGCGGAGGCAATGGATCGAAGCGGTAAAATTCCGTAAGCTGCATCCGCTTCCTGTCGCTCCTTCCTGTACGCAGTAATCAAGTACGAGTACTCACTCCACTTGCTAAAGTATACTTCAACATCTCCAGCAAACTTCGTCTTTGCATCTTCAAAATCAATACGAGCATCAAACACTGGGGCTTGAGGAGGCTGCACATTGAGAATTGTATCTGCATCGTGGAAATCAAGATTCTCCATCTCTCTTTGCTTCTGCTCCTCTTGGCGCATCATTTCAGCGACTCGGGGATTCACCCGGGGTAGTGATTCATTTACTGGGGTGAATACCGTGCTTGGTTTGTGGCGCTTCGGAGATTTGACTAAATCCGGGTCCTGTTCCTCATCAGAGTTGTCACGTTTGGTACCAACAGAAGTTGGAGCATCTGTCCCAATTTCATCTCTGAGAGTAGACATGTTAAAGTTACCCCGGGTTTGGGTGAATGGTGGAACATTGACAAAAGCCTCGCGCATCATATCGTACTGCTCCGTGGTAGGGGTACGATGATCAGTTCCGGAAGAGCCATCATTATCCTCTCCCCCAGAATCTGATATGCTGACAACAGATTCGCGTCGCGCCCTATGCACACCATTGTCCTTACTGGAGCGATGAGAGTCTTCCATGTCAGTTGCTTGACTGGTATTGGAGCTTTCCTTGTCACGGTCACTAGTTTCCGTAGGCTCATCCCTGACAGATGGAGAGTTCTGAGATTCATATCCGTCATCGGCTTCACCAGTGAGATCAATAATTGGAGGGGATTTTTCATCAGGCGAGGATGATTCGTGGATATCATAATATTCCGATTCAGTCCCAGTAGCCTCGCCATCTGAAGGTGCCCTCTGATAAGCCTTGAACGCAGAGTCCCAGGCCTCCTTGTAGGCCGGCTTCTCTGTGAAATGACGAGCCCCACCGCTATTGTGCGTCGGTGTATTCGTAGGAGTCTCGTCTTCGCCCACATCTCCAAATGCATTAGTACGTGAAGCAGAAGAAGCAGCTTGCTTCCTCTTGGAAAAGAAGAATGGCTTCATCTTCGGCTTTTCTTCTGGACCCTTCTTGTCCGCATCATTTTTCGAAACATACGAATATGATGATGAGCTGAAATTCCAGTCTTTTCTTGTATCAGTGAATTCCGTAGGCTTCTCTTTAGAAGGCTGCTCTGCGGCAGCGGCCGCGGCAGCAGCTGCGTCAGGACTCGGCTCGGTCCGAGCACTTCTGGATTCTCGATGCTGAAACCCTGCATAGTCATCGAAGCGGGGCGCTTCCGATCTATTTTGAGAAGTTGCCCTTTTGCCGGAAGAAGCTCGAAATATGTTGAAATAGGCGTTCGAGCGTCTTTGATAGTTCTTCGGCTTCGGTTTCGGCTTCGACCGGCCAAAATTAAGGCCAAAACCACCTGATGCATTGTATTCAAACATATTGTCAAAGAAAGAGCCTCGGTCGGACATAAAGTTCTCAAATGCACGATTATGTTCGTCTTCATCGTCATCGGAGCTAGGTGCCTCTTCTTCTGTAGGCTCTGAGAAGGGCATTTTCCAGGCGGGTCGCGGTCTAGGTCTTTGACGGCTACTGGAAGGCTCATCATAGAAAAATGAGTCTTGAGCAAAGTGCCTGAATTGAGATGAAAATCCTCTGTCAGTATTGCGGGTATAGTTTGCTTTAGAATAGAGATCATCGCTCGCTTTCCAAGAATGGGCAGAGGGCTTGCTCTGGGAAGAAGCAGATGAGGCCCAGATCTTCTTGTCGTATTCCGAACGCTTTACAGGATCTTTTAGAGTTTCATATGCTTCAATAAGGTGCTTGAACTGTTCGCTTTCCTCGCCATTATTCTTATCGGGGTGGTATTTCAATGCTGTTTATCACAGTTAGAAAACAAAACAAATTTCACTTAAAGTAACACTAAAAGCTCGTGGAGCTTCAATCTTTTTATACATACCAAGCTTCTTGTATGATTTCTTAATTTCCTCAGGTGAACAGGTCTGCGGTAGCTGCAAATAGCTGTAGTAATCAGCATTGATTGCCATTTTTCAGATCGATCAGCCATTTATCGGAGTAATAGGATTGAACAACGCAAGAAACCAAAACTTGCAACAATCCGCTTCACAGCGGACGTTATTAAGTAGTTATCCGAAGCTTTGGTGGCCAGAGCTGCGTTGGTGGTGGCGTCTCTTTTGTTCAATGGTTGGTTGTTTTGTGTGTGTGAGGAACAAACCCAAAGTATGGAAATTATCTATCCTTGATGATGTTCCTGTTGATGACCCATCAACCACACTCCCACCCCAGCTGCTGAAACTAAGCAATTTGTACAGTGCAAAGGAAACTACATGAAGTGCCTATTTTTACAACTACAAAATGACGAATATAAAACGAAGCGTTACAATTATAATTTAAAATGACTTTTACATATTAACCCAATGAAAAACCGTAGCATATTCCCATTTCCCAAAAGAAAAACCCCTGATTGCATAAATTCACATGTTGACCTAGCCAAGGCAGATACATTTGGCCCTGACACATTATTTTCCCAGTAGAATAGAAACCGCAGCTTACTCCACAAACTCCAGAGGTTTGTAGAAATGCCGGTGTGGCTTCTTACCAGTTAGAAAACTCTCAGAACCAGTAAGGTGGCCGAGGTGCGGATAGTAATATCCGTACGTGAGAGGGCCCTTGCCTGATTCCTGGTCGAGAGGGAAGTATTCGTACGAATGCTGAGCACGACCCATCAGTGGAACCTGACCAGAAGATACTCCTGCAGCATTAGCAGCGGCGACAGAGTTAGGGTCCATTTCGTAGCCGTTGGTCACTCCAGGATAATAATGACCATTTCGTCCATGGTTGCCATCCACTATTGGCTGCATATTTGCTGACTCCACAGCTCGCGAAATATACGGCATCGCGGAAATAGGACCACCATTGAAAGCAGGCATACGGTATCCAACCGCACTGCTGGCCTGAGAGGACCGTCGCGATGCTCCTTCGCCATTTAAGGAAATACCAAATCGGTCCTTGTAGAAGCGAGGATGCCTGCCCCTCACGATGATTGGCCGAGAAGTAGCTTGAGCAATGACAATGCTCTGTCCACAAGTAGTAATTGCTTTAAGAACGGTACCGACTTCGAAATATGGCTGTTGGTTAGGTGCACCGTTGTTGATTGTTGCCGAAGAGAATTTAATTTTTTCCCATTCGTAGGACGACTGCCATCCCATGTGGTCGTCAGCCTTTTTATGCATGTCAACGTCAAGCTCAGAAATGGGCCCACCATTACGATCAACTAGGTCAGCCTGACGCTTTCGTCTAGTTGACGATAGCAGTTGAAGGCCAATGGTAAATTTGGCGATGTGTAGACGCTCTCTTAGAGCGGCGGGCTGTCCGCCTGCAGTGCTCTGCAGGTCAGGGCTGATAATAGTAGATGGCACTCCAGATGCTGAGATGGTGCTATCTAAAGAAAAAAGGTTTCGTCTGTAAAAAGTGAGCTGCTTTGTTTCCCCAGAGCTCGATCCCGGAGTTGACGATGAGTTGTCTGCCTCGGAAGAGATGCTGGAGAGAGTCAGGTGCCAGTTTCCCCGTAGCTTGGAAACCATTCTGATAGAAACGGGCTTCCCCTCCGCGTCGTACAACTCGCACGAGGGATGACTTTCACTGTAAAAATACATGTATTTTTCAGCCATGGCATTAAGGGCATCAGCATCCAAATTTGCTTGGTCAGAAAGGGGTGGGCTGGGGACAGTTGAGTAGCCGACGGGGGCATGAGCAACCGCACCAACACCACCACCAGGAACACTAGCAGACTGGGGCGGGGTTGCCGGAGTCTCTCTCTCCGAAGCAAAATAAGACGCAGCAGCAGGCGTATTGGTAAAGCCTAAGGGGTCGTATACATGTGGAGGAGAGGCTCGCTCGGCGAGCTCGCCGACCGTGGGACTCCGACCAGATTTGCTGGGGAAAACAGCAGAGCTGAGGACATCCACCTTCTGGCGCTTGCCACTATAGTCATAAGCATATGCATTGGGGGTTTCTGCAGTCATTTTAGAGCCAGGCATCTGCCGGTCAGACTCTAATCTGCGCTTGGCGGGTCCAGGGTAGTTGTGAGGACCGACATTGGCTAGAGAGAGCCAGTCATCTTCAGTGAGTAGAGTGTTTTCAAATGTCATTGCATCAAGAGCTGGTTTTTTAGAGTAATATTTTCTCTGTGGTAGCCAAATAGAGCAAAGCGTAGGAAGGGGCGATAGTTTTTAAAAAAATTTATGCAAAAGTGCAGTTTGTTGAAAGGTCAATTATTGACAAGAAATGGTATCGACTTCAAGAAAGAGCTCCAGGAGTCGAGCGAGCCGCCGGCCTGTTTAGGGTTGGTACAAAACTAAACTGAAATTGTGCGCCCGCGGTAGAGCGAGAAAATTATGAATTAGCCCGCAGGTGAAATAAGAGAATAGGAGGATTGAAGGGCTCTACAAGCAGTGGACTTTTGTCAGGTGTGTTCAAAAAGTTGTGTTAAGGAAGGAAGTCGAGATGCGAACCAGCGAAACTTGAGCCCACGCACTTTCTAGTAGCACGCGGGATGGGCCTGATTTGGTAGGTTTACAAAAAGCAATGTGATCCGCTCCACGATCTACCGGTTTAATAAACGACTGGAGGGTAAAATCCTTTACTCTGTTCCGGACAGTGCGGCGCCGTCGAAATTTCCGTGTCCCAAGATAACGATGGATTCCAAAACATGGCCGCCAATTGACAACTGGGGATGAAGGGATGCGATAGGGAGGATCGACATTACAAATGTTTTTCGTATGATAGTCAATTGCTGCAGCCACTGCTCTACTTAGGTGCCCAACGTTACTCAAGGTCTGAACCATTCTCTCCCCAGTTAATGACTGGGGCGTGTATTGATAAGATATTGTGCTCTGGAATCCATGCCCGATTAGTCCATAGCACTAAGCCAGACCATCTGGCACAATCGAAATTACCAGGCTGCCGGCTGGGAGATCGGCCACGAGGCGGTTTCTCCCCACCCAAAATGGGTAAAGCCCAAGTTACCTAAACCAGGTCCGGCAACCACACCCGCAGATAGCAGGTGGTTTAAACTCTGGGACTATCCTCAAGCATATGGGGAACAATTGATGGTGACGCGCATCGCCAGCCAGGGCTTACAGAAGGATGCGTTATAGTGGGGTAGGTCAATGAGAGTCAGATGTGTTGAGCCTCGCCAGGGTCTACGATCAGATCCTTTTGTTGTGACATTTTGCGCCTTGGACAAGCCTCTTTCACATTTCTGCGCTGTATTATAGCCATTTTACCCGGGTCTTGCCTGGCCAGGCCAAAGCAGTAAAACCCCCCCACGCATGACTGACTGGATAATAGGTGGGTTCTCGCCCCCCCTTTTGCGTCTGGTCGCCCTAATGGCTTCCCTGATTTCACTTTTTTTCTTTTGGGGTTGGTTTTCACATGATGAGCTTGGTTTTTAAGCGTACGTAGCGGAGCTCCCGAACAGCCGGGAAACCAGTACCCGGCTAGGGGCGGCGGCTGGCGCTCACCAAGCCTAGCGGCCGCCGGCCGTGCGCCGGGGGCAGAATCGAATTATACCGTCAGATTAGGTCCGGCACCTCCGCATTTTCCAAGGTGATGCTGCTGCGGTGCTTTCTGCTCTGCAGATCTTACCCCCTTCTCCATTATAACTGCTCAGAAGTGCCCATCTGACTTGTGTGTAAATCCCTTCTGTGCCTGCCCTGAGTAAAGAACGTATGCAGCTGTACACCCACCAATCCGCCCCCTATATGCTGGTGTAGTAGTGGTAAGGCCATTATGGTCCCTGTTCCTGCAACATTCCACCGACGGGGAAGTTTGTGGGTGTTGCACTGAATGGGAGGGGGCTGTTAGCTAGCAACGCCGCCGGCAACGTAGTCCTTGCTTTGGCTGCTCCCACTAAGCATAAATGCTGGAAATTAATTTACGTTTATAGGCACAAAACCTACACCTTGGCTGTTTTGAACAAACCTAACCTGCCGCGCACGCGCGGTTTTTAATGGTTTTTCTCCTAACCAGATGAAGATAACGCAGAAAAATAAACAAAAATTAATTCTTATTGGCGCTACTACGTGCGCTTTGATGCAGGGACGTGCCCAGACTTTACCAGCCAGTTGTTTAGTTCTTGCATCTGTCGTCGCCCTTGTCGTTCCCTTCGCGATTTCACTTGACTCGATCATTTTCCATTGCAAAACTGTTTTCAGCCCCACACAATCAATCGCTGTCCGCCCGTATTTCTGTTTTGAGTCTTTGGGCCCACTACACAGTTTGGTAGTTGCTGAGTTGCTAGCTGGGATTGAACCTGCGTGGCTCTTGCCAATATTTGTGGGGAGCCATGAGTGATTTTTCTTCATAGTGATTCATCCAGGATATTTGTTCTGTTCTTTTCAGTCCGTGCCCTACAACACACATTTTCTCTATTTTGGTTATGCCAATCACCAGCCTTGTCGGCTGCACGGTGTAACAACCGCAGTGGTTCTCTGTGTGCTTCAAACTCAACCCCCCACGCTCGCTTGTCGACGGATTGTCTGCCTTCCTTACCCTCGTCCTCTTTCATCCATCTAGGATTCGGGATTCGGCACCTATTCTCCGATGGGAAAGAGACATATGCAGCCTAAATCAGGTGAAGTTCCTTGTTGGGAAGTTTGTCATTCCTCATCGGAAATCCATCTCCTGACCTGGTGATTTTTTTCCATCCGCTGTTTTTAATTTTTTTTTTGGCCAGGTTTTTTTTTATTTTGTTTTTGCGTGTTGGTAGTCGGTTCAATCAGAAGTCAGTGCTCCCGCTTTAGGTATATCCCCCCTTCTTCGGCCCCAGCCCGACATTTCTTGGCTGAGTGAGTGTGCATGCCCAGATCCATATTCCAGCTCACTCTCTATGATGAAATGTAAGAGACTTAGTCGTCAGTAAAGTATATGACCGGACTCGGAAGCTTTTAGCTGTAGGTGCCAGGTTGGCGTTCGTTTCCTCTTCCAGAAAGTTACGCAACTGTTGATTTGGCCCAAGGCTGAAGGCTCCTTCAACCACTCATAAGAGTTCCATCAAGAAAATAACACCTTTGCTTCAGGAGGAAAATTATGCAAAAATTTGCCTTATATTTAGTGCAACCGGAGCATCATTTTTCTTCTGTTATCTCTCAATTTGAGTCTGTGTTGGCCTATCTACAGCTGTGGATATCCATCTTCCTACCATGCACTGCACGAAAAGCCTCAACAGACCAGCTATCAAAGTTCGGCAAGGCGCATCATCTTCTATTAGTCGTATAACACCGTCTACATGATCATCCTTGCAATAGAGCGATTTATCTTAGTGACTGTCGCTGGTATCCAAGTATTGAGACATGCATTGTTAACTAGCCGTCTAGTTGTTCAGAGTTGCTTCACTTTTTTTTGACTATACCATCAAGATACCGATAGGTGACCGACCGTCATAAGTGTGGAGAAGCTGCACTTTATATACGGTTTCTTTAATACATTCGATAAGCGAAAGGCCCTTGAGATAGGACTGGAAGTCTTCACCATATTTGGAATAAACCTTTGTAAAGTATTATCATGAGCAGCTTCAATGTGCTACATTTGAAAACCAAAAGGCACTCACCAGGCAACCTTCTTTAGACGAAGTTTCCGACTTCAGCTTGACCACCGTGGAAAGCATATAGCTTACTGCCCATTACGATAGTTTGCGGACCACTACATAGGCAGTGAAGAGAAATGGTCTATCCATATGGTATGGACTAATGAACTAATAGAACTCGTATATAGTTATAATTAATTTTTCACACGCTTGAGTTGAAGGTTGGAAACTCACAGGATAGTGATAAGCAATAAATCAGTGGGTGCTATACTACCTTTGGCCAAGATACGAAATATTAAGTAGGCAAGCAGACAAAAGGTACACGTTCCCGGAACTCGCCAGTCGATAAGGGTCTAAAGGCAAATCCAGCCATCCGAAAAATGGCTTTTAATTTCGAGATACGTCAAAAAATTAAAGAGTTAGCACGGCCCAATAAAAGAGTCCGAAAAGCTGTCAGGAAGGTGCCCACCATGGGCTTGGCCCACCGTGCGCTTGGCATGTGGGGAAGACAACTGTCAGTAGGTAGATCTTCTGACTGTTGGACAGTGGAAAACCACACTTACTTTCAGACATGTTCCTTGAGCCATTGGAATAGCCATGCAACATGTATTCTCAAAATCAGGTTCAAATAAGCAGTACATCGCAGCCTACATTACCAGTGCGATTGCCCCCGTTTTATGTACAGAGCATGCAGAAGAGAAACCACATCCCATAGGTGCCGCACGGAATATTTCACCCCCACACAGCGATGAAACTACTCTCTATTGAAAAGATGGCCCAGATTAGAGAGCCTGTCACAAAATATACAGTTCATCAGACAGCAGTAGATGGCTTTATCGTCCTGCCCTTAGCAGCGGCTCATATTACTGGGTAGAGAGTCCCACCAGATAAGTGTGAAGTGGTTTTAAGCTCTGCATTGTCAGGGGGAAGGCTAACCACATAGTTTTGCAAAAAGGGCTCCCTGACCCTTTGAAACAACACCCCAATAATATGGACGTACGATTGCCCCCCAGGGACACAATCAAGGTAGCTACCGAGTTGTGTAGTCGTCATTTGCCAAAGCTAATTTTGCACAAATACATTATTGATCCAAAATCAGTTCAGCCCTTCCTTCTAGGGCTGCGCTTATCCCGCTGGGGCGGTGACCATCTCAGTCACCAAACCCAGCCAAACGGTGCGTGATGCCGCATCTACCTCAACGGTTGACGTCTAATGGTGATAAGCAGCCGTGGCACGAGTGATTTTGCAGTACGTACTGCCAGGCATGAACAGCGTTTGCACAGCATTATTTATATTACCTGGGTCGACAATATAGACCGAACCAGAGCACTCACCTGGCTCAATGACTGGACATTAGACAAATGGTGGTCCAGAAGCTTTTCGAGCCGTCCAAGTTCTCCAACGCCACCTCCGCTGAAAATGAGCGTGTCTCTCCTGCTGTTCCAGCCAGCAAGGGTTTGTACAGATTAGCAGGCGGGAGCAGGTGCACAAACACGTAATTTCAGCACCATTCCATCGCCGCTTTTTCTCCTTTACTTCCCTTCCAACCAACCAAAAAAACTCCGTGTGAACCGTAGTTTTCTGCCAGGTTCAGCTGTGCCTCTTGTATTACGCTACAGCCTCGATTGAGCTTTTATCCTTCGCTCTGCATCACCTGCGCTTTCTCGTTGCTGCACCGACCAAGCAGCGTGAAACCCTCTCTGCTGCTGCACGGTTCCTCTGCGCTTGCCGCATCTCCTTCCTTCCCTTCCAGCCAACTGCCACGGCACTGCTCTGTTTCCCGATCGTCTTATCAGCAATTGGTCTCTTTCAATTCTGGCTCGTCTGCTGACCCTACTCCGATAGATATATTTGTATTGTTTCGGCACAGACACCCGCAATTCATTATTTGGGCTTTGTTCGGAGACTTTCCCCCTCCGTTCCTGCTTCTGCTGATTGCGCTATACTTTTTGTGTGTGAGGCCAGTCCGTCCGTCCCAGCTGTTGGGTGCATAGATTGAAAAGAAGGGTAGACCCTGTTGGTCACTCACGTTCTTCGTCAGCAGCTACGCACGCAACGTTACGGCACCGCTAATAACAAAAATGAGCCCTTTGCTATTTATTACGGCTCCTCGGCTTCCTAAGACCACATACACGGCTGTACATTACTCAGAAGCAGCTGGAATCAGTTTTGAAGACGTAACTGAGCTCACATCGGCCCAAAAGCCGTATCTGGTCAATCTTTCGGCCGACAGCAAGGACTCCTCCGCTGCGGGAGCTACGCCACTGCATCTACGCAACCTAGTAATTATTGATTCCACCTACTCTGGCACAAAAGCCACATCTTCAGTATATTTTTCAATTCTGCAGCCTCTTTTAAAGGCTCTGGACCTTCAGCATGTCTATGTCTCGACCACCAGCCCGACCACCATCTCCGAACATGCCAAAAGCTTTACCTCCCCTTCTACAGTAATATTTCTCAGTGGCGATACCTCAATTCATGAGTTTGTAAATGCACTGGGCCCAGTCAGTCATTCGCCTGCTCTCAACATTGGAGTTATCCCTACAGGAACTGGTAACGCCCTCAGCACTTCAATCGGCCATAGCGATATCGCCCACGCAATTTCCAGACTTTTCCTGGGAAAACCGGAGCCTTTTAGCAGCTTTAGAGTCGAATTCCCATCGGAGAGTGTATTTGTTCAGCCTGATTCAAACGGCAAGCTAGAAAAGGTGCCTAAATCTCTCCAGGCTTTGGTCGTCCTATCATGGGGGTTTCATGCTAGCATTGTGGCCGACTCTGATACACCCGAATACAGGAAGCTGGGACGACAGCGATTTTCTGAGGCTGCTAATGATAACCTGTCCAGAGACCAGCTGTACCGTGGAAGCATTACTGATGCAGAGGGCAAGCCGTTGGTCGATACTCAAGATCATTCATACATTCTCTTTACTTTGCTAACCAACATGGAGAAGACTTTCAGAATTTCTCCAAAAGGACGACCTCCTTCTGCTAAAGATCTATATCTTGTGGAAATTCCTCATGTTTCTGGTCCGGAGATTCTGGAGATCATGATGAAAGTCTACGATAATTCCAAGCATACGGAAGATGAACGAGTCAACTACGTTGACGTTGGATCTGGCGTAGATCCCAATGTGCCCCTTGTGGAGATCAAGCTGCTGCCTCAAAAGGCCGAGGAGGCTGAAGTGCGACGTTGGTGCATTGACGGCAGAATCGTCTTGGTGCAGACCAATGGCACGGACGACACAGTAAAGCTGTATCCTCCAGGCTATGAATATAATGGATGGAAGTTAAATGTCATTCAGTAAGAGCTTAGGCTGGATACTGCTCATGTAGTTTTGGCGATCGTTGTCGGTTTTTTAGTGGGGGCATCATATAGAGGTATAGAACATTGGTATGCAAGTACATCACGACTTCCAATTGAACAGGGTATATTATTAAGTGATTATACAAGTGACAATACGTCAGGTAGAGCAGCTACAAAACAATTCTATAGTGGGGCTGTAATTACGACTATATTTAGATATCTTTTGAGTCCATCAGCACCTTACATTTTTTGCCGATTGTGAATATTCATTAAATGGTTTATTCGCTAAAAAAAATATAAATGTTGCATTAAATGGCTACAGTCGCTAAAAAAAAAGTTGCATTTCTTTCGGACTGTTCCGAGCGGGCCCAGGTTGCCGGGAATATTCAAATCTTATCAGATCTTTGGCCCGATTTATTTCTTACCCCTAGTAGACGAACTCGAAACAAAACTGAAACTGTCAAATCTGCACTCAAACGCCTCAACACTCCCGAAATGAGCAAGAACGAAGTGGAAAAACAGCTTATTCTAGAGGATCTGGACAAGCAGATTTCTGCGTTAACCGAAAAAGTCGGTCACTCGGAGCTGTATGGCTATGATTTGCATGCTCTGCCCGCGTCCGCCAAGGGCCAAAAAATCCGGGAACGACTGCTCACCAAGTTCCTGGTCGCGAATAAATACGATCTGGATGCTTCTAAAGAGCAGCTCAAGAAGACTCTGGTCTGGAGGAAGTCGTTTGACCCGTTGGCCGCAGGATTCAAAGAGACTCACGAAGCTGAGCTGGACAAGCTGGGCGTTATCACCGAAACCGACGGTGTCGTTGCCACCTGGAATTTGTATGGAGCTGTCAGTAACCGAGCAAAGCTATTTGCCAAGCTGGATGCTTTTATCAGATGGCGAGTTGGTCTGATGGAGCGAGGAATTGCACTGCTGGATTTTGCGGCCGAGGACGAGTCCCAGAGCTGCTACATGATTCAGACGCACGATTACTACGACGTCAGTTTTTTCCGGCTGGACTCTGCTACCAAGGCCGCTTCTTCAAAGGCTATTCAGCTGTTCCAAGACTATTACCCTGAGTTTGTTTCGAGAAAATTCTTCGTCAATGTTCCTCTTTTGATGGCTTGGATGTTTTCCTTTGCCAAGGCTTTTATGTCGTCGGAGACCGCAGCCAAGCTAACCATGCTTTCCAACGGCAAGGACCTGGCCAAGGAATTAGGCAACTGGGTACCTGCAAAGTATGGCGGCAAAGGCGAACTCTCTGCTATTCAAGTAACAAAATTTGCTGAGCCAGAGATTTGGGCTATCACCGACAAAGCGGAGCAATCGGGCTCCGCTCCTGAACCTACTGCTACTGCCTCCGCCCCTGCGGCCGCTTCCGTACCTACCCCTACTGCAGAATCTGTTTCTACCGAGCCTATTCCGCCGACAACGGAGACAGAGTCCAAGGCTACTGACGCTAAAGAGGATGTTGACGAAGTCAAGGAGAAAGTTACGGCTGCAGCTGCCGAGCCAGTGACTAAGGTGGAGGAGTAAAACTAAAACCAATTCTATTGATTGATTTACTAATTGTAGCTACTTTCTGTAATCTTGAGCCACTTTTCCGCTTTTGCTGTTGCTATATTGCTGGTTTCCTCCAGGCTTTAATGCTGGTCTGTGTGATGTCCAACATAGTGGAGGTGTGCTGACTAGCTCGCCATCTCTCAACTGAGCCGTTTTAGAACAGGCCCTTTTTATGCTCTGCAACATATAATACTTAATTATGGATAATGCAACCTTGAATATAGATGTTTTTATTCTGCTGTAAGTTCGAGGTTTACCTTAGAATGGGGAGGTAGATCTTGTGGAGTTATCTAAGCCATCTCCCCACGACTTCAACTTTTCGATCTTCATTCTGCCAGCCATGGACGACGATGAAGTACTGCGGCAAATACAACAGCAGGAAAAGGAGCTTAGACAACTAAAAGAAGCAGTCCTTAAGAGAAAATCAGAGGCCACTATAGCAACCCCATCCACTCCTCCACGGACGCGTGAAAAACGCGTTACTGAGCAAGATGATCTGGACGTGCCTTATTTGCCAGAAGCTAAGAAAATTAGGCCAGGGCCCTCAACTCCACCAGCAAGAGTTCGACTGGGAATACACACCAAGAATGCTGCAGATGTGAATCTAAAAGGAGAGGCTGCTACCTTTGCTGACAGAGTTCAAAAGCAGCGAGATGCCCAAGCCGCTCAGCAGGAGAGAAAGAACCAGATCCAAGAACAGAGAGTTTACAAGTTTGGCACTGGGTCAAATGTTGGTGTCTCGCAAAAGAGCAAAGCTTCAACGTCGAATGTATCTACTGTGGAGTCATTCTCCAGTCTTTTGGTTACCGATCGATACCTGGATCACAGTGTTCTTGCTGCAGAATTCGAAGACAAGAAGATACTGTCTATCAGCAAAGTGTACGCCAAGGTCTATCCTCCTGATTATGCCCCCTTAGACTATCCAAACTACGTTGTAATGGGTATTGTGGTTAGAAAGAGTCAAATCAAGATGAGCAAGGGAAACACCAAATATATCATGATGACACTCACGGATCTGAAAATGGATATATCTTTTGCAATTCACAGAGATGCATTTGAAAATTACTGGAAAATAAGAGAAGGGACGCTAATAGCCATTTTAAACCCCGAAATATATACTACTTGGGATGACAGTGTAGCATCAGGAAATACCCCCACTGCAGCGAAGACCATGGGACTCTCGATATCCAAATCTGACGATGCTATTTTGGAGATTGGACGTGCTAAAGATCTCGGCAGATGTATCGCAATTAACTCAAAAGGTACACAATGCCAAAATTGGGTGGATTCTGCAAAGGCCACATACTGTGAATATCATGTGAGCCTTGGAATGAAGAGATCTGGACAGAAGAGAATGGAATTCAACTCAGTAAGCAATAAGATGTTTTCTCCAACCAAAAAGGGTAAGAAGCAGTACCTTGTGCAGGGCGAAAATGGCAGAAGCATGATGATGACGGACCGTACCAGAACGTATCCGGCAGCCAGAAAGAGTAATGTTCCGCCAGAATTTTTTGGAGAAGGAAGAAAAGAAACTGTCGAGGCTGCAGAGAAGAGGCTGAAGAGGAAAATTGCTCAACAAAAGAAGGAGCAAGAGACGAGAGATAAGCTGTCCAGGCGCCCGGAGGGTTTGCTGCTAAGAAAATTCGATAAGAAAGGCAGATTGCTGGAAGGCGAGAACTTCGAGGAACTGAATAGACCGAAGGGAAAGGCAGAACGACTATTTAATGCCAAGCAGGTGCGTGTGATTGGATTTGATCCTACCAAGCATGTTGGAGAAAAGTCTGTGTCTATTGTGGGCTTGGGGAAAAAAGACGTCAGCAGTGTGAATCTAAGAAAGCCTGCGGCGCAGCCTGATCCGACTGATAATGATGATTTGGAAATCATCTGATTTTATGAATTATGATTTTATGTAGAATTTTTAATGACAATTGCCATTCATGAATCTTTGCAGCCCCTATGAAGTAGTTAAAACTAAACGGATACCATCGAGCAACACACCGGCACCTCATTGTATTTTTCTGTGGTTAAGCGAAGCAAAAATTTAAATAACAAATAGAAACGTATTCCGTCATATTTATGTATTATATAAACTAATGTCGCTGCTGCCTAGCTTTTAGAACCTGGCCCTGGTGTCCAATGATTTACACATCCAACAACAACTCCACATAAAGTAATCCGATGGGCATTACTGCGGAGCCCGAACTTCATTTTATGGCCATTGAACGGCCAATAAATTAGAAATAATTATCAACCGGCCCATGCCAGGCTGTTCCGAGGGCCTGGGGAATCAGGTTATGTACGCTTTTGCGGACGAGCGTGGTTAGCACACAGCATCCAGGCTGCAATTTGTGAACCCAGGCTACAGGAACATGGCACACATCCGAAAAAGCACATAAGAATTGCATCACCAAAAAAAGGATGCATCAGGCTCTGTATCTGACCAGAAACATCATGCGAAATTTGCGATTCCTCGATCTGTTTCATCCCGAAGCCGTTGGGCATCTATGTCAAACCAGTACCTGAACGTGTCGGTGTCATCAAACTTTTCCCTCTCAGGTTCGTCGACGACATCCCATGGTTTGGGATTAATGATGTAGTGGATGTTTTTGACTTCATCATCATCCCAGAAATCATGGATATTTCTCAGAGTCTTGAGGGCATTGTACTTGTAGCTCAAGGGCAGCCATGCTCCTTCAAACACATCGCTTAGTAAGCTCTGATCGGCAAAGTCATAGCTGTCTGTTTGTGTAGTATCCTCCAAGGCAGAAAGGATCTTATTATAGCTTTCAGGGTGAGGATCAACTACCTGGAGGCCGCCGTTGCAGATTCCGAGACCCGTCGTTGCTGGTGGGCCTAAGATGTGGTTGCTATCAGACGATAGGTCCGGAAAGGAGGAGACCGCCGCAGGCGCATAGCCAGTATATGCACAGTTACCTTTATGCCAATCGACGGGGTAGTGTTCTTTGTTATAGGGGTTGCAGACGCAAGCATGAGAAGCTGCAAAAACAGCCGTCTTGGGGTTCAATGGCAGCTCCATGAGCTCGTCCATGTTGTTGATCACCACCATATCGCTATCGAGCTGAACCACCCGATCAAACTCAAACAGAGAGAAGGGTTGCAGCTTGGACCAACAGTCATAGAACCGGGTATCCAGACTGTAATCCTTATGAGCCTTGGGCAGTAGATAGTCAATGTGCTTTTTGTAGATGCCCCGCTCGTCCAAAGCGTGGTGCCCCTCCGGCTCAAATGTGTCAGTGTACAGAGCCACCAGCGGATACTTGGAGCCCGCCTTGCGGAGAGAATACTCCAGCGTCAGCAAACCACGCAGGTACTTTGTGTTGGTGATCAGCGTGGTCCACACACGCTTGGAATCCTCAGGGAGCCGGTCGGCGCTAACAGTCATAGTCAAAGCGAAAAAGGGGTGGTGCTGTGTATAAGGATAGAATGCGAGGGTGATGCGTCGCTTGATTTTTCTTATCGGAGGAGGGGAAGGAGGCCACACCATCCCCCGATTTAGCACATGGGTGGCCCAGCCCAACGGGGGGCTTTAGCTTTAGCTTTCTTGAGTCAGTCATCGCCGCTTGCAAGAGCATGGCACGGATGGATTGGCCGCTGCACTCTGGCGGGCCAGAATCCCCGCTCGGTTCATATTGGTCCACGCCGGTCTGCGGATCGCTCCCGGCTGTTTTCCTGCCCTTTCCTGGGTTGTCCGTCGTGCCAAGGGCCTATGCCGTCATTCCCACGCGGCACGGCTGACTCCAGCAACATCAGCCACTCCTCCTCGCTAACGAGGGAGGTGGCGCGTTGTAGCGGCGATCTCATCTTGTCCGCGGCTGCTCCGCTGAGACTAGCGAAAGCGACTATGGCGAAAATATACAAAAGACAAGACGTGACAATATATTTTCTGTATCCAAATACTTGTTGCATTGTGCTACTAATGCCTATATGAAAAGCCCCCTCGTTGGTTATGCCCGCCCCGAGGAGGATAATAGTTAGATCTGCTAGGTGCTGGGATCTGTCCAGAACTATGGGAGCGATGGTTCTGTCCACCGCGTTGTCCTCCACCACCATGACCCTGATTATAGTTGCCTTGGGTGTGGTTGCCTTGGATGTGGTTGCCTTGGCCGTAGTTGCCCTGGTTGTAGTTGCCCTGGTTATAGTTGCCCTGGTTATAGTTGCCCTGGCCATAGCCCTGGTTGTAGCCACCGCCCTGGTTGTATCCTCGGTTATAGCCATTGTACCCCTGGTTCTGGTAGCCTTGGTTGTAATTTCCCTGGTTATGTGTGCCATTGCCATTGCCGTATTTACCTCCACTGTAGCCCTGGTTGTGGCTACTATGGTGTCCGTTCGGGCCACGATGGCTTTCCTCTCCGTGCTCCAAGAAATACTTGTACCCACCCCGACGTTCCATCTTGGGCACCGTACGGGCTCCAGGATTTGAATATCCTCCATTGTACCCACCTCCATGACTATTGTATCGGTTGTCTCGTCGGCCACCATTTTTAATAGCTTCGATGTCCTCGTAGCTCAACACCGAATCACGCAGCTTCACTCCACACAACAGCATACTCTTGTGGTATCCAGGCAACTTAGGCATATGATAAGTGACAATGAGAGACGCATTGCTTGTCAGGTCGGGCCAGATATCATCACCAGCCTTAAGAGGGAAATGCATTGCAGCTCCAAGCACAAACTTATCCTGCTTCTCAGCCACTCCGGCAAGACCATGACCCACATCAGCATGAAACCGGATATCATGCTCACTGAATCCTTCATCATAGACTCTTTTGATAACAGGATATAGCTTGTTGCCTGAACTAATCATCAGGATCTCGTCTCTGTTGGTATTTCGTGAGACTTCGGCCTCTGTTAACTCAGGATACTTTTTGTGAACAGCTGCTAACAGTCGTGCTTCATCAATAAACGGCAACAATGCAATGCCTTGCCATGACATCTTCTTTCCGTTCATGTCAATAGGGAATTCCTCAGGATAAAAGTCAATGATCTCAGAGTTAGGGTCGCTCATGAGAGGATGAAATACATCCGGCAGCGTATGAGCAGAACTAGCAGGCATGACGCTCATGAGTTGTTCATAAGGTCTGAATGGCTTGCCACCATCAAAATCTACCTTGATGCTACTGAGGTCCGTAAAATCAGCAGCAAATGGTGCATAGTGATAAGGATAGAACCATGTCCAAGATGCACATCCTTGATAATAATACAGTAGAACCCAGCAAACACCTTCAACATACTTTGAAACCACCTCTCTTTTAAATTCGGCATCATTCTGCGATACATGGAACTTGTTCGTATAGTATCGGTCTCTGTATCCAGGTTCCCATAGGCGAATATTATCATCTGGCTCATCAAATCCGTCATCCTCCACCTTTGTTATCTGCTCCTCCGCTTTTCTCTTACCATTGGGCCCCGTATCCGCCTCACTTTGGGCCTCACTTGGAGTTTCTGTTGGCGTCTCTGAGGTCTCTGTTGAATCACCATCAGCCAAACTACCAGCCAGCAGCTTCGCTTTCAGCTCTTGAGCAGCATTTTTGTTAGCAGTGTTGGCGGTATTCAAGGCATTTCTGTTCGCCACAAGATCAGAATTGCTCATATGGGTGCTTCCAACAGATTCTCCATTGGCTGTGTACAAGGGCATGCTCTCTAGGGGGTTTACTGGAGCTCGTTCGCCTCTGTTCTTTGAAAGTGCCACACCGCCATTGTTATTGTTACCACCTCTCTGCCCAGACCGCCGCTGATTCTCCTGTCTCCGTCGCTTTTCATTTTCCATTCTCCTCACTTCTTGATTACGCCGCTTGCGGAAAATTCCATCTTCCTGCACGCCGAGACCTTGAATCATCACCTCCACTCTAGCCAGGTTCACTTGACCATCACAGGTCATATAGCCACCCATTTTAGGAAGGCAATTTTTCCAGATACTGAGAAGCATATCAATCGAATTGTCTCGCACATCTAAACATGGCAGATGAGGCAGAAAATCGTTTCCTACAAAGAAACACATAAAGACCCAGTCATCAATAGCCCGCTCAAAATCAAATGGAAATGGAATGCGCGAAACGTGCAGTTCAACTTCGAGATATTGTCGTAAAAGATCCACATGTAGCCAGATGAATGATTTCTTAGAATCTGCTTCTCTGTCAAGCTCCGCCTCCATCTCAGCTCGCTGCTTGTCCAGAATGTTCATATTATTGTTCCGTCTCTTCTTGTTATCCTGTGCAAACACATCCTCTCTTAAAATACGGAAATGAGGCTCATGGGTAGCCAATCCCAAGAAAATCAAGTCGGCATCGAGGCCATACATGCAATGTGATGTGTTGGGGTCGTGGCTAGGGTCGCACCGTTGACTTCGAATGAATTCCATGATCTTGTGCTCACCTTCACCGGGAACAGTAGCATCAGAAATAATGACACTTAAGTCTTTCCATCCTGCATCATTATTGAGCTTATAGGCAATCCAGTACCGCAAACTTTGAGCGAGGATGTCCATGAAAGGTGTACCTGGGGTAATCGCATTACTGTCCCAGCTCTTTTTACCTTTAATTGAATCCTCAATAATCTGACCCCGTGCTTCTGCCTCTTCAATAGCATCCTGTTTAGCCTTTGCGGCCAATTTTGCGTCCATTCCAGATCGAAAACGACGGCTCCGCTGTTGGTTCATTTTCGCTCGCGGGGCTACTCCGTCAACAGCAATCATTAAGACCTTTCTAGGTCGAGCCATGCGAATCACACGATCCGTGTAGCGAAACACTTCCAGCATCATCTCATCTTCTGTCTCAGGGGCAGGACGCCCCTCGGGATGCGTACAAGGGTGTACGATACCGTTCATATCCAGGTACAGATTGTCGAGTTCTCCATTGGGGTTCTCATTGCGGTAGTCGGCAGGTATCTCCACACCATCCACAAACTCGCTAGGCTCCTCCACAACTTCACTAATGATTTTCGGGTATTTTCTACCAAGCCATCGAAAGAAGGCTGGAACACCCATCTTGGTTGAAAATACAGCAGGTGTTGGAGAGGCTGGATTGGAGATGAGATTGAAGATTTTTGTGCGGCGGGAGGGTAATATGTGTGTGATAGAAGATCTGCGAGTGATTACCAGTGGTTTTATGGCAAATAGCGATTGGATGCTTTATTCAGAACTTTTCTTAATGATATTATATAGATATGCTTCTTGCTGTTAGCCTAGGCTAGTTCTGTGTTAATGCTCTATTTGCACTCCGCGTTTAGTAAGATCAGAATGATAGCTGACATTTTCTTATCTTTATCAGCTTGATATACTAATACACTACTACACCTCCAAAATGACACAGGAATGGATCACCAAAGAGCAAACGGCCAGCACTGAAGCAGATGCTTCAGAATCTTTTACTTGCTTTTTGTATGTATACTGAATTAATTTTGTATTGGCACAGAGAGGGAGTAACTAACAGAACAGTTATGGAACTCTAATGTCTCCAGCAGTTCTTGCAAGAGTGATCTCAGGAGAGAAGCAACTTTCTTCCGATCATCCTATGGTCGTGCATCCTGCCAGGTTAGAAAATCACCAGCGGCATAAACTTAGAGGACTAGATTATCCGGGTGTTGTTGCTCGAGAAGGCCATTCTGTCCTTGGAACCGTGGCATACGGTGTTACCAAAGAGGAACTAGACAAACTGGACATTTTCGAAGGAGATGAATACTTTAGGAAAAATGTCACTGTGACTGACATGTCCAGTGGGAGAACTGTTCAAGCAGGAATTTACATCTGGATCGCTGGCGATGGGCTTCTCCTTGACGAAGAGTGGGACTTAGATCTCTTCATCAATACCAAAATGGAGTCTTGGATCGGGGAGGAAATGAAAGCTTTGGAACATGATGGGAGGGGTGGCAGATACTGGGATCCCAGCCAGTTGAGCAACTGAATGTCCAGCGGAGTAGGATATTATACAGGCTGCTCATATAGAATAGACTTGTGCATTGTATATTATTGAATTGAGATTATTGAATTGAGCTTATAAGTTCTCACATCAATCCATTAGTTACATGTTTTACTAACTAGTTTCCACCTTTTCATTCTATTTCTCTTTTAAATAACGGATTTGGCCTGCGTTTGATCCGCGCTGGATATTTCTCGAGCTGTAGGTCAAACTAAAGCCAAAGCGCTTGCAACGATATGTTTTCAACCACAAGCATACTAAAAGTCGAATAGATTATTAAGTTAAAATGCGTGATATTAGATAGGTGCTACTCTATATTAGAAGGCTGCATTGGGTGGACCTAATCCATCCAGCAGCCAGAATAAG
Organism: Zygoascus sp. PK3305; assembly: GCA_023628935.1. Lineage (NCBI taxonomy): Eukaryota > Fungi > Ascomycota > Dipodascomycetes > Dipodascales > Trichomonascaceae > Zygoascus > Zygoascus sp. PK3305. Next base: position 929,214 of record JAMAJS010000006.1, read on the forward strand.
TCAAGTTTCATAAATATATACAAAAAATTCGGGTGACCTTGGTTTTTCCCCATTTGACGTATAAGAAGATAAGGAGAGTGATAGCAAAGGCGGGTAGAGGTTACCTATTGCTCATTCTTCTCGGTAGTCTCCTCCGAAACCACCTTCTCCGAGAACGATTCAGCGCATATCTCAGTTTCTTCCACCACATCGTTCTTCGATTCCTTATTGTCATAAATGGCTAAAGTCTTGGAGGCTTCAAGACTTGGTTGTGTAGTTAAATTAGGTGTCTCGATAGATTCCTCCTTGTCTTGGCCACTAGTAACAGATGATGCAGTCAGAGTATCGTCAGAATTTCGTCTCCTCTTCAAAGGAACCTTACCTCCTTTGGTTCGCAAGAGCCAAATAATCTGGGAAACATACAGTCCACCTTCAAGGGCCACAATAATGGCATACAAGATGCAGCCGAGCAGATCCAGGTCGCCGTTCTGAGTCACTAGCGATAGGATAGAGAAAACCGCACCAGACGTATCGATGGCCAGGAAGATGAAATTTAAGCCTACAACACGACCTTGTCTTTTGTACAATTCCCAGTAAGGAGGCAAAAGACCGACAGCCAGCAAAATAGCAGCAATTACCCCAAACAAGGTAGTGGGCCAGGTTATATGCTTCTTGTACAGAGACTTGAAAGGAAACACGCAGCCAGCTTCAATACCCGCAAAAATTCCAATAAAAACGACAAAGTATATAATTGCTTTAGTCTTTTTGATTTGAATTGGCGGGTATATCATGCATTGGTACCAACAGATGAGCGAAAGCACCATAAATACATGAGGTTGGACCTGTACAGGAACGTTAGAATTCTGGACAATGAAATAAACGGCAAAAGGCACACCACTCATTGCCCATAGCAGCATCATGAATGGTGGCAGTCCTTCGCAGTTCTTTCTGCAGTAATTATGAACAATCTGGGGAACCAGCTGGATGCACCACAGCACGGTGCCGATGGTTCCAAAAATGTTGGAAGCAGTGGTTGCCTTCTCAGTCATTTAATAAGTAATATGATAACACAAGAGAACTAAGATGGTTCAAGTCAAGATATTCGGTGTTAATGCAGGAATTCAGTTGGCTCTTACTGTGGTTTTTATATCTGTGACCAATTTTCTCATTTGGCGAAAAAATATATTAGAAAGGATTTAGTATCCTAAATAGGAAAGAGATTTCCGAGAGTAAACTCCCACATCTCTCCTACTTAGATGGAACGATCAAGCGGCTATTACCGCACAGCCCTGAAAACGTGTACGCTATGGCGCCAAAATTCTAACAAAACTTTCACTATATGTCACAGCGATACTCATGCTAAGAGAGGCAGGCTCCTGTTTCGGTCATAGCCAAGTTTTGTGCTCTTGGTCGAGAAAATGCTTATTTTTTTGGCCTTTTGGGATTTTATTACTTTTTTCATTTTTTGGCTGGTTATTTTCTTGGTCGCTGCTTTGTGTAAGTGGATCATCACCCTTAAAAGCTATGGCGAATAATGATGAGATGGCCCGCCGCACAGTTTTCATCGAATGGACACGGGTAAGGACGGTGCAGAAAGTAACTTCGGGACTCACCTCCTGAGTTGGGCAATAAAATTCCTTTGCAAGGAGTCTCACGATTGCAAGAAGAAAAAGTCTGTTAAGGGAAGGCCAATGCGGGTAGCTGGATTCGGGATGCCGTTGGAACCACCAAGGGACCCCCCCTGCCGAAAACAAAAGAGCCACGCATCACCTCTGAATTTTCTGTTTCTGCCGAAAAATGGACTGTTCAAAAGCCGCTCTTCTGTGTGGTTGCCGAAGCGACGGTGTGAATGGGCCTGGCCTCACGGAAATGTAGTCAAGCACTAGAGATTGCTGCCGTATGTAGTGCTGTGGGTGGTGAATTTGCAGATCGGAGCCCGCAAGTCTGTGGTGCGGCGCTGTTGTGTCTGATTGTCTACGGCCCCAGTTGATAAGCGCAATTGTTTGCAACACAGCTGAGCTTTGCTACAAAACAAATACTGGGTCTTAGGCAAGCTTGCCGTAGAGCATGGAAGACGCAATAATAACACCTGTGCCATTTATCTTATCAAGTCAGCCAAGCGACAGACAACATGAGTCTCGACGACGAGAACACTGTAGACTCAGTGGTTAATGATGTGGTGCGACTGCGGTACGGTCAGGAGCATACCAACGAACGCTCTCCGCTGGTAGGGTCCAATGAGAGTGCCATCATTGACGACAGAGAAGCCGACCATGGTCACCTAAAGGCTTCCTCTGCTACCATTCTAGTGGGTCTATTCATTTATGCCTTTGGCCAGGCCCTTATTTTGGCTTCCGGTCTGGATGCAATGACCGAGCTGATTTGCAACGATCACTTTGGTAATTCGCTGGACGGTATCCCGAGCAAATACAAAGACACTCTCTCTATGAGTGCCGTCCAAGGCTCCATAGATTCTATGCTGAACAGACCAGACCCTCGGTGTCGTACACCCGAAGTCAGTGGAATGGTGGCCAACTTCAGCGCCAACCGAGTGCTTATCACTGGGCTCCTCGGCGTTATTGTGAACCCACGGCTCAGTGCATTTTCCGACCGGTTTGGTAGACGTCCCATGCTCATGTGGGCAGCAACCTGCAGCATCTTGGCAGAATCTATTTCTCTGATCTGTATGATTTATCCTGGAGTGGTCAATTACCGGTACCTTTTGCTTGCTGCCTTTTTCCAAGGCTCAGGAGGCTCTCTTATGACCGTCCAGCTTATCAATAGCAGCTATATTGTTGATTGTGTCCCTCTGAAGGATAGGGCAAAGATTCTGGGTCGCCTAGACTCGGTTCTCTTTGGTTGCATTGCTCTGGGACCTTTGGCAGGCTCAATGCTCCTTGCCCGGTTCAACAGTCTGGTGCTTCTCTACGTTATTACTTTAATTTGCATGATAATTTTCTCTATCCTTGTGATTGCTTTCGTGCATGAGAGCCGGCCCCTTAAGGAACGGCGCATGAGCCAAGCCATTTATGATGAGATGACCTTATCGGAGAACTACCACGAATCAGCTACGTTTCTGGAGAAAGCCACTGCCTGGAGAAGAAGCTTTTTGAGGAACATTAACATCTTCAAGTCTCTGGTGGTGATTGCCTTTTATCATATTCATGACAGAAAGAGACGTCGCAATGCACGGCTGTTAGCAGGCATCTCTGCTTTAGGAGCAGAAATTGCCCTGGCAGTTGCATCAGTGATTCTTCTATACTCTGAGATGCAATTCAAATGGACTTCTGTACAGACTGGTTATCTCATGACTATTGCGGGAACTTTCCGAATGTCGCTATTGGCGTTTGGATACCCCGTGATTATCAAGTTCATGAGAGCCCGGTTTGGATCAAGCCAGCGAAACATTGATCGCAGTGATATTGTTCTGATGCAGATCGGTTCCATTGTGCACATTTGTGGCTATTTATTTATGGGTAATGCTCCGACCGGAGCCCTGTTCATATTTGCAACCATATTTGAAAGCGGGGGAATAGTACTGATGCCCACAGTGAAGAGCGGCCTGGTCAAATATGCTGATCATGGGAAGGTTGGAGAACTTCTCGGTGCTGTTTCCCTAGCCAACTCTTTGGGGTCCACAATTATGCCTATTGTGTTTTTAAAGACCTACCGGGCTACGGCCTCAACTATGCCGAACCTGGTGTTTTGGCTTGGATCAGCAGGATTCATCGGCCTTTTCATTGTCATTATTTTCCTCCGGCCCATGGAGGATAGCTCTCTCGGATATGAAGATGAAGAAAGTTGATTTTAACTACCTCAGCATCATACTGGTCGGAATTTTTTTTTTCCTATGAGATGTCAACTTGGTAGGCTGCCTCGGATATTTGTCGATCCGCCTGCAGTTTTCTCGTATGGAAATTCCGGCAGAAGTTTATCTCTGATACTACCTAAATGCATTCCTATGGGAACTTCTAGATATGCTAAGGCTCAAGAAAAAGATGGGGAGACTAAAGTCTTTATTGATATTTCCAGACCAACGACCGGATTTACAAGCTCTATAGACCACATATTTCGTTGCATAGCTACTATTTTTTTATATATATTTTTTAGACTTTTTGGGGGCCGTAATTAGATAACAGACTGATAATGAACGGAGTTTCTATACGATGCCACACAACCTGAACAAAGGAGGTAGCCGATGGCAAAAAAATCAACAATCTCAGGTTAGGCGGGAATTTTGCTTAAGACACAAAAGGCAAGATAAGTCTAAAAACCCCCATTTTCGACTCTCACTGAAGAGGATTACTTAATATATTTGCAGCTTCCCACCGTGTTTAGTGGAGAGAGACTGTCAATTGCTCAAATTCGCTCACTCACAGATGTTCGACTCACCTGGTTGTCATACGGTAGGCTCCATTTCGTACGGCATCAACCCAGTAATGCCGATTTGGCGGGCCTGCACCGTCGGCTAGTGGTGACAAACCAAATTAGCGGGATAACATGCAAACAACGCCGTGCTGAACGGCACACTCCTGGTTTTTTTTATTTAGTTAAATTTCAAGGTGGGCCCTATTTTCTCGGTTGATAAGCTCCGATAAGCAGCCATTCACCAACCTTCAACAGCTCGGTTTCTGTAACCCCACAGCACAGCAACCAGACTGCTACATAACAATGCCTATTCTGCCAGAGGAAGAAGTCATCGTGGCTTCTTTGCTGCAGGAGGATGTTGGGCGACACATTCATGACGAGGCCATTGCTGAGCTCCAGAGGGATGCTAAAGGCAAGCACAGAGCAGACGCCGTCGGCGTAGCTGTGGACGAAGATGAAGAGGAAGAGGAGCGACCCAGTGGGTTTCTATTCCCTGGCGAGGAGGATGAAGATGTTTCAGACCAGTTGCCAACACTTAAGGACGAATATTACCGGCTTCCATTGTGGAACAGGCCCCATCCTATGATTGTAACTGTTCTGCTCACCATCTCCGGTATTGGTGAAGCAGTGGGAGCCACAGCCTCGCTGGATCTGATGCGAGTTATCGTTTGCAGAGCCCGATATTCGGATAGCCAAGATTTCTTAAATGATGGTAGATGTGATTCACCAGATGTTGCTGCGGGTCTGGCAACTGTCATGTCTTACATCGCAGCGATGCAAGGTGTGGCCGGCCTGTTGTTGACACCCAAGTTCACTGCTTGGAGTGACCGAGTGGGTAGAGTTCCAGTCTTGATAATTGGAACCACCTGCTCTGTGATCTGCAATATTTTCATGTTCTTGCTTTTCCTGTTCCCAGATCGGTTTGGCCTCAGATTTTTGTACACGGGCCAAGCCATTGCAAGTCTATTGGGCGGGCCCATGACTATCATGCTACTGATGAAGAGTTATGTTTCTGACTGTGTTCGGCCTGTTCATCGATCCCGATACATTGGCTATATGGATGCTGTGATGGCGGTGTCTCTTGCCCTAGGCCCCTCTCTTGGTAGTCTTTTAACCACCCTGACTGGTGGCATTATGACGGTTATTGCCATTTCGTGCTTGTCACCGGCTGCTTACCTTATAACGCTGTTCTTTACTCCCGAAAGCAGAACATTCAAGGCTCGCCGGGCGTCGCAGGCTTCGTATGCGTCATCGCAGCTTTCCAAGAGTGGAGAGCCGTTGGATGGCTGGCAGTCGTTCAAGAACAAAATCAATGTATTTAGTCCTCTGCGGAAGCTGGCCTTTTCTAATGTGGAGAGCATTAGAGATCGGCGTAACATTTGGCTTTTGGTATTCTTCCTGTTCTGCGCTGACGAGATCGGATCGGGCATGGGCAGCCTGTTGTTACTTTATCCCGAGCTTGTTTTCAAATGGACCTCAGTAGAGACAGGTTACATTTTGACTACTTTAGGCTGTTTGCGTACCTTAAACTTGGTTGTTCTGCTGCCGTTTATGATCAGGATTTTGTCAAGACTGTGGCACATGTCCACAAAGCGGTTGGATATGATTGATGCGACTCTAATCCGATTTTCCATTGTAGGATGCATGTGCAGTTTTGCTCTGATTGCATTTGGAACTACAGGAGCAACATTCCTGGCTGGTGTTGGGCTCATAGGAATGACATCCTCGCTGATGCCAGTGGTAACATCTGCTATTATCAAGTTTGTTAACAAGGATGAGATTGGCGAGGTTCTTGGAGCTACAGGGTTCTTAATGAACGTTGGCGCGATAACCGCACCGCTGTTAATGATGAAAGTGTTTGGAGCCACAGCTGATACGCAGCCGAACTTTGTGTTCAAGATGGTGATTTGTGTATACTTTGTGATTTTCTTGATCAGTGCGCTGATGCTACCGATCCGTACACCGGCCGAGGACGAACGCCATGTTTTCCGTCCTGCAGTGGTTGTGTACACAAACGTGCCTGAGGATGCCGATGAAGTAGAAGAGCAGAGCCCTTTGATGGTACCGGAGAGCTCGTCTAGTCGGGCAAACCAGGCATAAGTCGCTCCTTAGCCCGTACGGCAGCAGCACTGAAGATCTGAAGAGCTATGGCCTACGATGATGTGATATGAATTATTTTAATGGGGGGACAAAAAACGACTCTTTGGTTAGTTTAGCTACATTGTTGCATTTCTTAGACCAATAGAATGAATATTCGTACATTGCAGTGCGGATCGTACCAGTGGGTCTGCTCTAATTTTTGTGGGTCTCATCGGATCTGGCAAGGTCGCCGGTGTCGTAGGGTCACCGTGGCAGGGTGAGCTGAGCTGTTGCAGGCAGATCAGGGGTCGACCCCAGCAGAGAGGGGGATTTTACCAGTAGGTGAATGGACATGTTCCAAGAGACTCTGGTACATTGGCCAAATCATTTCATTCTCTCACTGTATATGCAAATGAGCCTTTTCCCCGGCACCGTTTTACTGCCCTTTTCTGGGGTCTCCACCTGCTCCATCTCGCTGCGCCAGCTCAGCTCCCATCAATCAATGCAAATGGCCTCTCGGGGGTGGTGCGGCGTCATCTACCCCTTTTCTTGAAACACGTCCTGATTTCTTGCACTCGACACGGTGGGAACTTTGAGCAACTTGACGCACATCCTCTCCCTTTGACTGTTAAACACCCCACTGACGCGGACGGACGGACACATCATCATGAACAGGATACCATCTTCACAGGCTCTGCGTTCCCGGCGATCGCAGAAAAAGGGCACCAAGTTTGCTCTGATGCTGGTTGGACCCAGTGGATCGGGCAAGTCAACTTTCATTAATACCCTGTGCGGACGAGAAGTCGTTCCGCTGGCTGCCAAAGAGGCTCATGATTTTTCACCTGAGAGCGCTCACAAAGAAATCGGCATTCGTTTCGATATCATCAACGAGGAATTGGCCGACGATGGCACCGGTGGGCTGTCCCTGACCTTTATTGACACCCCTGGTTTTGGCGACAATCTGGACAACAAGTCGTGTTTCCAGGAGATTCTCAACTATATTGAGCGTCAGTTTGACGACGTCTTGGCCGAAGAAAACAGAATCAAGCGAAACCCCAGGTTTACCGACAATAGAGTCCACGTTTTGCTGTATTTCATCAACCCCACTGGCCACGGCCTCAGGGAGACGGACGTAGAGTTCATGAAGCTCGTCGCTACCAAAGTCAACATTGTGCCTGTCATTGCCAAGGCCGATTCCCTCACTCAGTCCGAGCTGGCCCTTAACAAGCGCCTTGTCATTGAGGATCTGGAGCACTACAACATTCCTATTTATCACTTCCCCTACGACTCCGACTCTGACGAGGAAAGTGCCCGCCAGAACTCTACTCTTCGCTCAATTCTGCCTTTCTCGATCATCGGTGCCTCCGAGGCCGTCACAGGTAAGGGTGGTGAAATCAAGTGGGTTAGAAAGTACCCCTGGGGCTCCGTCAGCGTCGAAGACCCCAAAGCTTCGGACTTTGCGACCCTGCGTGATGTGTTGCTCAAAACGCACCTCATCGACCTCAAGGAAACCACTTTTGACTTTCTTTATGAAAACTACCGAACCGACAAGCTTTCACGAGATATTCAGACTATGCATTTGCAGTCTCCTGACGTCTCCATGGGTTCCCCTGGTCCTGTGAGACGAGCCGGCACCCCTCTGGGTGATACCGAGTCGGTTATGAGCACCTCGTACCTGGCTCGAGAGGAGCAGCTTAGGCTCGAGGAGGAAAAGCTCCGAGCTACCGAGATGAAGGTCCAGGAAGAAATCGCCCAGCGAAGAATGGAGCTGGCCAAGCGAGAGGAGGAGCTGCGATCCTTGGAAGCCAAGCTCAAGATGGAGAACCACAGCCCAATCTCTGCCAAGTCAGAGGCTAATGGAAGCAGTTTGAACGGTGAGACGAGTCCGTCAAGCAAGGAGACTGTAGTGAAGACGGAACACTAGAACACTACTGGGTTGAACACGGTATGCTATGGACACGACAGATGAAAGCTGAATTGGAAATTTACAGTATATTTGAACATGGGACCTATTATGATGTATCATTTCTATAATTGTGAAATAAATGTACATTGATTGTATTCTTTAGGAGAATGAGGGCACGCTGCCTTGGTGGAAATAATGATGAATGTAAAAGAGGTTCTATTTAGCTGAGTCAAATTCTATTTTAGTAGGTACTTTCTTTTAACTCCTATACAATTCAGCGACTACCATACTGCAGCCAGGGCGGGGGATATTTTGCTCTTCTATTTCTTGCTATAATCGTAGAAGCCCCTGCCACTCTTCACGCCGAGCCAGCCAGCATCGACGTACTTGCCCAGAAGAATACTGGGTCTATACTTGGAGTCAGCAGTATCGTTGTACAGCACCTTCATAATGGCCAGACAGGTGTCCAAGCCAATGAAATCAGCAAGCTGCAGGGGGCCCATGGGCATAGCACAGCCGTTCTTCATGATACTGTCGATATCCTCCTTCTCGCCGACACCAGTCTCAAGAGCAATGATAGCCTCATTGATATAGGGCAAGAGGATTCGGTTAGCCAGAAAGCCGGGAGAATCAGCTGAGGTCGAGGTCTTCTTTCCCATTCGGTTGATAAACTCAAGGGTTCGGGAAAGGGTGTCCGGAGAGGTCTGGAGACCCTTGATGATCTCCACACCAGGCTGGACAGGCACGGGATTCATAAAGTGAACGCCAATGACACGGTCCTCAGCCCCAACAGCCTGAGCGGCAATCTTGGTGATGCCAATAGACGAGGTGTTAGTTCCCAGAATTGTTTCGGGGCCTGCTGCAGTTGCCAGCTCCTTGAAGATGGAGTACTTGAGGCTGGGGATCTCCGGCACAGCTTCAATCACCATGTCAACGCCAGCAACTGCCTCGGTGAGGGAGGAGCTGGGCTTGATAAGAGACTTGATAGAGTCGGCCTGTTCCTGGGTGATCTTGGACTTGGACAGATTCTTCGCAAGAAGCTTGTCTGTGTAATGTTAGTTCTGCGCGCACCTGTGGTGTCCTGCTGCCGCTGCTGCTGGGTCGAATAACCGAGGCCGGGTGCTGGATCGTACAAGATACTTACCGACAAACGCCAGGCCCCTGTCAAGACTCTTGTCGCTATTGTCGAGAAGATTGACGGGGACACCGCTGTTGGCAGCTGCGACGTACGCAATTCCCACGCCCTATCAGTGTTAGTTGGCGGAGTTCGAGTTCCAGTTGGTGGGTGCGCGAGTGCTGGCCAGAAAGCCCAGCTTCTCCCTCTCCACACAACAGGGTTCACAGAGACTGATCAGGAGGATGAAAACGTACCATCTGGCCTGCTCCAAGGACAGTCAGAGAGCCCACGGGCTTGGATACGCCGGTCGACATGAGTCGCAGGCCTTGCTGCTTGGCAAGCATTGACTTGGTAAATCTGAACATTATTGGTGGTGGCAGATGGGAAGTGGCAGATGTGGAGAAGTTCGGTTAGAGTTCGGCATTGGCGCGAATGCACGGCTGAACGGCCAGCCAGCCAGCATGTAGCCAGCCGAGCCAGAGGAAAGCAGCAGTTCACTGCAGATGGACGTTTTGGGGCTACTAATGGACAAGTGCTGTGTCATGATACGTCTGCCTGGCCATTGGTAGCCAAGTGGTGCTGTCTGCTCATTTCAATGGCTCTACGTGAGATAGTACTTCCGGATATTGCCAAGGGTCCGGCTGAGCTCAGGGCAGGCACTGACGATCGCGATGGGGACAGACATGCCCGCCAAAGCCAGGTCCGAGATCAATTGAGCCAGTCTGTGTATTGACGTGACGTGCATTTTCGCATCTTGAACGTTGCCCGAGTTACTCTGCATGGGCAGTTTGATCGAATCAGGGTGCAGTGGGGCCCGATTCGTATCGTACTCGACACCAGTACGCATGTTGACGTACCTGTGCCCTGCGCGAACCAGCTATGCCAGCCCAGCCCACAGCTAGACAACTGGGTACCCATTCATATTTGACTGCGCACAAACACCCAGTAGGCGTGAAGGGTTCTTGTGCTCTTCCCACCCGCTCTAGCCTAATCCTTGCGCCCTTGGTGATACTGCGCCCCAGCCACTGCTCGATGGCCCATAAAGTGCTGATTGCGGGCACCATCGGGCATGGGCTGGCTCAATGCCAGCATTTGTGCACTGTGGCAGGTCTCATTGAGAACTGCAGACAACGTTTTTCTCTATTTCACCGAGACTGTATAGAATCGACTGTTCCACTTGCCCTCTTCACTGTGCATTGCAGGACGTGGTTGACATTTGCTGTTGCCTCTGCTGTGCCTCGATGGCTTGCTGCAGCGACAGGTGGGGAGCTTCGCCGCAACATCTGCACACCTGCAACTGTGGCGCACACCTTCTTCCTCTACATCAACAACCAAACTTGCCCGCGATTTCTTGTCTGCCAACCAGCACCACATCCCCGTGACCCAGTCTGTTTCACCTGCCGGCTGCCCGGCTTCAATGTCTGTTTCCGCCGTCGATCTGCCGTCCGCTTTAGTTCAGTCTGATAGAGATTTAGACGGGTTTGTTTGCATCATGAGCAGCTCCAGTAGGGTCCAACTCTTGTTTAGCAAGAGCAAGGTGCGTAGGGTCAAACCAACCAGGCACTTTTTCACGGCATGGCCGACTTTTTCAGGCTGTCTTGCTAACTAAAACTCTCAAGGTCTACATCCATCCCACCAATTCCACAAAGGATAACATTGCAGGCTACCTTGCGCTGGTACGTCCAAAAGGTGCCTCCAACTCCAATATCCTCCTGTCGTGGATACCTGAGTCTCTCCTGTCAGGCTCAGATGACCTCAGCTCCTATGTCAAGGTCGATCTAGACCCCAATAACACTGCAGAGGCAGCGCCGACGACCGAATCAGAGGTCCTGGTATCTACTCCTCCCTCATCTTCGTTATCCTCATACGCCTTCTCCATCCCCATCCACAACCTCTATTCCATTCAGGTCCGTCCACCTTCACTGGGCTGGTGGTGGGGCTCCATTGTGCTACATACCAAGTCCGAAGAGACTCAGCCTGCTCTGTTTTTCCATGACAGCGAGTCGCAGAGTACCATTCTGGCTCGCAAGCAAAAGGCCAAGGATTTTGAGCCATTTGCCAACGGCGATGAGCTTTTCTGGGGCGGCGAGCAGTTCCTCCAGGTTATGGCCAACTACTGCGTCATGGAGAGATCGAGCCTAGAGACCTCAATCATTCTAATTAATCCTGATCCCGAAGACCGCATCTCTTTCTCCCCCAAAACCGCCAAAGTTGAGCCTGTCAAGGAAGATTCTCTGACCAAAGCGCTCAAGGACGCTAGGTGGACCATTCTGGAAAAACTCGCTCAGGTCACCCGCTTCTCACGAAGAGCGGCCCTTAATGTGATTGACAAGTCTCCTCCGCAGGTCAGGGTACTTCTTAACAAACCTGAGGTCCGTAAGATTGGTGATGATTTTGATTCGGCTAGAGTGTATTTGGCCAAATGGGCCATGGGAATTGCCGAAGAAGCTGAACGATCACGATCTAGAGTTGTCTGGAATGATGGCTATCACGACATTCTGGATTCGGCTGTGGGAGATTTTGAACTGCTCTCTGTTGATGGGGGTGTTGAGAGGCGCAATGAAGTCGGTAAAACCGAATGGAATGCCTTTTTTGACACCACCGGCCGACTGTGCCTCACAGTTTCAGAAGTGAAAGAAAGAATCTTTCATGGCGGGCTATCTGCCAACACCCGCTCAGAAGCATGGCTTTTTTTGTTAGGTTTCTATCCCTGGGACTCAAGCGAGGAGGAGAGGAAATCCATCATATCGGAAAAGAGAAACGAGTACTATCGTCTAAAACGAAAATGGTGGGATAACTCTGACAAGCAAAAAAATGATGAGTTCTGGAAAGATCAAAAGTCCAGAATTGAAAAGGATGTCCATAGAACAGATCGAAACATCCCCTTGTTTCAAGAGGCTGATACTCCCCATCCCGATCCTAGCTCTCGATTTGCAGAAATTGGCACTAACCTGCATCTGGAACAGCTAAAGGATATGCTTATAACCTACAATGAGTATAATGTCAACCTAGGCTATGTCCAAGGAATGAGCGATCTGCTCTCCCCTCTTTATGTGACCTTCCAGGATGATGCTATTGCCTTTTGGGCTTTCTGCAACTTTATGAAGAGAATGGAACGAAACTTCCTTCGTGATCAATCAGGAATGAGGCAGCAGCTAGTCACTTTGGATAACCTCGTCCAGCTAATGCTACCCAAGCTATATGAGCATCTCGCCAAGGCTGATTCTACGAACTTTTTCTTCTTTTTCAGAATGCTTTTGGTTTGGTTCAAACGTGAATTCAGTTGGGATGACGTTCTTCGTTTGTGGGAGGTATTGTGGACTGACTACCTGTCCAGCCAATTCCATCTCTTTGTGGCCCTAGCCATTCTTGATAAACATAAGGACCCAATTATGGATTATCTTACTCAGTTTGATGAAATCCTTAAGTATATGAATGATCTTTCTATGACTCTCGACTTGGAAGACTTGCTTATCAGAGCCGAGCTACTTTTTAACAGATTCAAGAGGACTGTTGACATGGTAGATAGGCGTGCTGAGGAAGGCAGTAGTGAGGATGATCCCAACAAAGCTTTGCCCAAGATCAGTGATGATTTAAGGCTTCTCTTATCCAGACAAGTTGTGGAAGTGAAGGAGGTGGAAAGACCGCCCAATGTTGGTGGTGGTTAGACCATATTTGCATTCAGTTTATTTATTACAATCCTTATAGCTTAGTATTTCAGTCGAATTCTGGTATGACTTGAAGTTCAATTTCCATTGCTCATTAAAATCTCATAATACATTAAACCTAACATGTGTAAGGTACATAAATAATCGGAGTAAACCCCTCGGCCAATCATGATATCAGTCTTTCAATACTTCTCTTAAGAAATTTTCTCGCTTTATGACATTCTCAAGGCCATGCTTCTCCCCTAACTTCACAAACCCCATCCTACCGCCAGTATTATGCAAGAGTTCCTGGTCATCTTGTTCTGTCCATATTCCTCTCTTATCTGGCGTTGGTACATTATCCTGAAATGAAAACAAAATATCCACAGCACAAGCAAAATCAAATGTTGTGGCATATAGTGCGTCTAATAAATCCAACTTACTGGCTTGTGGAAGAAGCCTTGTCAGCTTATTCATCAGATCAGGAAGTGCCTCTCCTCCATGTGCGTTTCTCAGCCTGTTATATAAATCTCTAAAGGCCGGATCCTCAACAGCTTCTGGAGGGCTCAGAGCCGGAGGCTGGTGGTTACGTCGAAGAAAGAAAGCTGTATCGGAGTGTCTACTCCTTCGAATCTCAGCATTTCGCGTATTGCTCAGCAGATCTTGCGGTTCGCCATAAGTAAAAGGAGAAGACAGCTTGCTCTTGCCCTTATCATTATTCTGCAGATTTTCCGTGAGCAGCCAACTGAATCGCCGGCTAAGAGGTGCAGATTTTCGCCTATTATCTTGGGAAGGAGAGTCTAAAGAATCCTTTCCATCTTCCCCTCTCTCAGCTTGCACTACTGCATCTGCAGGACTAAGTCTTCGTCGCAGTGATACAGACTCAGCAGCACCAGCAGGAGTAACCAACTCCAAATGCTCAGACGAGTCAATCACTTCTTTGGCTGGTGTCGAAGCAGGCAAGAGAGATTCTTCAGAGAGCTCTTCAGCACTATCCGCAATCTTGAAACTAATTTCTTCAGTGGCATCAACAATCTCGTCGTCATCATCTTCATAGCCAGAGCCCTTATAGTCCGTATCTTCACTACCGGGAATAACAAGATCTTCATCATCTGATCCCTCCACAGCATTACCTCTGGCTTCAATACGCAGTGCTGTACCTGAAATTTCCTGGTCAGCATCTAGCTCATCACTTTCCTTCACCCCTTCAGAAGAAGCAATTTGAAATGATGGTATAGAAGCTTCTGGCTCATTTCGGGAGCCTGTTTCACCATGAAACTCGGGAGGAGTCTTAAATTCCTCTTCAGCCTCAGCATCAGACTGACTTTCACCCAGCTGCGGTGAAGGGACTCGCTTGATCTTCTTCACAATAGGAATGGGAACTTCTGGTTTGTATCTGCTGGCATTTTGTGATGATGCTATTATGCCTGAAATCATGGGCTCTTGTGCTAGAACTGCAGTGGTGACCTCATCTCTGAACATGCTCTCATCGTCAGATTCTTCATTAGACTGGCGTCTGCGACTCCTCGAAGGTGGTGTACCACCAGAGCGAAATGGCCGCTTTCTTGTTAGCGTTGTAGCCGTGAGTCTTCTGGGTGAGACGAATCCTTGCACGGGTGGCGGAGGAATATCTGGCGGGAAAGAATTACTTGGTGGTACCAGTTGATTCAACGGGGTTACGGGCTGCTGAATTGCAATTTTGGGGTCATTCACCTCATCTGCAGAGTTAGTCCCCTCACGACTTTTCGATGCATTAACCTGATTTTCAGGTATTTCAACCTCCTCATCCGTAGCCAGGTCTTTCTCCAATTCCTCCAGCTTGTCGTCCACTGACTGCTTTTGAGAAGTATCTTGCTGTTCAAAACTCCAGTCATACTCCAACGCAACGTTATCAACGCTATAGAAACTGACCCAATTGGAATCTTGAAGGATAGGTTTAGGCTGACTGTACGGGTACATATCCCGCAGCCGGGATATTTCCTTGCCTAGCTTCTTGTGATACTCTCGGTCACAAATGTCAGCAAACAGCTTCAGAGCAATAGTGATACGCTGGTGTTCATTGTGCGGATCCGCTGCCTCACGAAGAAAGCGGTTCTTAACGAGCTGCTTGATATGATTCCTCATCGTCTTGCTAGAATGAGGAGGTATTACTTCTGCAAGTGCATCACAGAACTCCTGAAGAGACAATATACGACTATGTTTGTAGCTCATAGCACTCAAAATAGTGAAGTCATCGACCGGAGTAAATGCCTGTCGTCGTCTTCTCGTCATACCACTGCCACCAAGAATCACTCTTGTAGGGATTATCCCCGTAGTCGGTTGTCTTCGGTTTGCAGTTTTCGGACTTTGTGCCAACTCTGCATCAATTTGTACGGGAGGTACTTCTGTATCAGCTGCCCCAGTGATGGGTGTGTTGTTCTCTTCTGAAACAGGTAATTCATCGCTGGTATTAGCTGTGCCATCTCCTTCGTTTTCCCGTAAGCTCGAACTTCGGTTCGCCATATCTGCAACAGCATTAGATGTAGCTTCTAGTGAAGCATCTGACGAATCACCTCCGTTCTTTTCACACTCTACTAGAGGTGAAGAGGCATCGAAACTAGCTTCTTTTTCATTTTCATCTCCTTCCCTTGGGGCTAGCTCTCTGCTATTGGATTCTTCGTCATGATCACTTCCTTGTGTTAGATCGATTAAATCATTCTGGGGGTCTTCTAATGGTTCAGAGGGGAGCGCTGAGGATTCGATTTGCATCGGCGAGGATACAGGCCCGATATTTTGTGGATCATCATGATCTCCGTGGCTCTCCTGACGCCTGATCTTGAAGCTTGACATACTTGCTAATGCCTGGGCTGCATCGATCTTGTGAGGTGACACTTGTGAATCACCAGAGCTTATTTGGCGATGCTCAACAGCCCATTCAGTGCCACTATTCTGACGAGACAGTCCATGTATTTTCCTGCTCATGGGACTGCCAATATAACGGCCCCTAGTGTCAGAGATATTTTGCTGCACTTCTCCATAGGGCCTAAAAGCCAAGGTAACATCCAGCTTGCGAGGTGCAGAACGGTTCGAAATCGATTTGGCAGCTGGAGACGTGGTACCTTGAGATTCATTCGAGAGCTGACTAGGAGAAAGAGAGGTGGCGTCCTGAACGGCTGGTGAATTATGAGTAGAAGAATGAGCGGCCTGCTGCTGAGATTGTTGCCTGAAATGAAAACCTGGAGAATCAATAGAGACGTCAGCCGATAGATCCAATGAAAATTCAGACTCAGGAGGGTTCTGATCCAATTCGTTCTCGCCATCCTTTTCCTTAACTTGTTCTCCTTCTTCATCCCGCTCCTGTATCACCTCCCGCTCTTGATCAGGGGCACTCTTCACACTGCTTCGCAGTCTCCGTGCGCTGACCTGGGATGCTGGGGGATGAGGAGCTACCTCCTCAACAGTCGCTCGTTGTAAGCCCTCCTGTGCCTTTGAAAGCTGTGTACCTTGTTCAAGAGGTTCAGGAAG
The DNA here is from genome assembly GCA_023628935.1 of Zygoascus sp. PK3305. NCBI lineage: Eukaryota > Fungi > Ascomycota > Dipodascomycetes > Dipodascales > Trichomonascaceae > Zygoascus > Zygoascus sp. PK3305. The sequence goes on from JAMAJS010000006.1 coordinate 945,814, forward strand.
AGGATTCTTCCTCTTTCTTCCACGCTTTTTGCCAGTGTAAGGTGGTTTTGCGGCCTTAGATGCCGTCTGTCCGGCGTTGCTGCGTGCAGGCATGGAAAGTACAAACTTTGTCACCGAAAGCAGTTTGCCTTTGCTTATGCACTTTTCAATATAATCCACTGAAAGAATTCTAACCAAATTAGCTTATTATCCACTAGTCAATGGCAACTATTGATGCGATACTTACATGGAATTGCTGTATTTCGCATCAGAAGTTGGTCGACCTGCTAGAACAAAATCCACAGAATTGTCCAGTCTCCGACGGTGTATCCCTCCGTTTTGCTAGAATTAGTCTCCGATATGAGAATGGGATTTTAATCTTGTTTGTTTGCATGCACGAGATCTACCTACCACTATCAGGTTGCCAATTTCGCGCTCATTTCTCACCGTCCAATCCAGATAAAATCGCAACGCGTGGTTCTTGCTAGGATCAAAAAAAACGCCTCCAGCATCAGGCTCACTCATACTGTACACCTGCGTGGCAGGCCCCTGGCTGACGGGGACCTGAGTTTGGCTCATGAGGTTTCCGCTAGGTGGGTTTGATGTGTAGCTGATAGGGTGGAGCGGCGGTGGCAGGAGCACAGCAGCGAAGGCACCTTGGTGATATCTTTTCTGTTACTGTACCCAAAATTTTAGCAGAAAACACTAAAGTAGAATAGCCCAGGCTCTATAGAAAGAAGTGATAGAGCGCAATGGCTGTTCCTCAGTCCCTAGTTCTGTGGTGGTGTTGCCTAATCGGTGTTGAACGGATGATGGGTTGTTATGCGTGTGTTGTGGTTTAGAAGTAGTGTAGCATCTATTTAGCTTTCATAGGAAAGCTGAAGCGGAAATTTGAGCACCAAGTTGGTAATGATATTGAACAAATGGATAAAAACTACAATATAACAAATATACCGTCATATATAAGTAAACTAGCCTAGTTAGATATGATAATAGGACATTTGGAGCTCGAGACCGCTCGGTATTTGGCGTACAGCCTCAGAACGTGCGGCATCGCCTGCGAACCCGCGGATTTCCAACTTTATTCGCCGATCTGGTGGTAAATTCGGAGAAAGGCAGCTAGATCACGGGGGGTATTGAGATAATTTAAACAATACCACTATATCTTGTTGTTTGGTTCACCCTGGCCTGCCTGCTTGCACAGCAGATGCCAAATGTCGCCCTGGTTTAGAAAGTCGAGATTGGTGCACCAAACAGAGAAGAGGATCTACTGCAAAAACGATGATAACTAATAAATAAAAAACAAGACTACGTTTAAGAGTAGCTCTAGTCTTTTTTAAATTCTGATTTTGCTTTTCAGCTACTTACCTCCACTCTCTGAGAACTGGCCCCACCTCGTTGTCTACTGTCAAAACCGTACACTCCCCATTTGTCCAAAGAGCTGATGCAATTATTCTATGTATAGCGCTCACACTATTTAAATAAGATAGATAACGAACAGTAAGCATAGTATCTACTGTAGAAGCTGGTCTCGGTAGTGAGGCTGATTGTTGGCAAACTTGTCTCGTCGGAAATAAAGATTCTGCTTCTTCTTCTCCTCCTTCCATGCTTCCTTCTGAGCCTTCTCCTGAACAGGGTCTCGGGTTCGCAGAAGTCCTCCAGCTCGGTTGTCCATAGCCAATACAGTTGACTGACCCTCGGTTTGAGCAGCGCCGTTTCGGAACTGCTGTTTGTAATATCGCTGCAGTCCTCGATGTCCAGCACGAACACCAGGAGCAAGTACCAGCTCGAATCCACTGGGATCAACGTATGCAGCATCTTCGTCGTCTTCATCATCAAGCTCGTCATCATCAGAATGAACGCTTCCTTCGTCTTCCCAATCATCGCCTTCTGCTTCAACAGAGCCAGTCTCGACAATTCGCTTGGGTTTATATGAAGATCGGAAATCGTAAAATTCGCCTATCTCCAGCTTATCTTCCGTGCTTTCGTAGGGTATCCTGACATGGCTTTTGCCAATCATATGCGCTCTGACAGCTTCGACACTCTTTCCCTGGTAGTTACAGCTCAAACAGAGGTTTCCAAGACCAACCTTCTCGCCCAAGTAGGTGATGAGACCTTCCAAATCAGTAAGATACTTCTTCTCAGGAAGATACAATCCATATTTCATGGCCATATACTCAACGTTTTCTTCAACAGTAGAAAACTTGGTGCCATCTACAAGGCAAACGTTGGGGGGAATTTCGACAGCATTTCTGAGCTTTTTCTGAATTTCGGCTTCTTCCTCGTCTTCCTCGTCTGTATCATCGATATCTGATAGTGCTTTGCTAAAAGAGGATGGAACCTTAGCCTCTCGGCCAACGTATCCGTCGTCCTCTGATTCGTCGTCTTCAGTTGATGAATGTGCATATGAAGAAACAGGCTCTCCCAGGCTGAAAGAACTAGATGCCATCGAGGCTTCAGATCGAGTAGGACTGCTGTCCCGGGCCTTTTTGGTTCTAAATTCCTCCTGCTTAGCGAGCTTTCGTAGCATCTTCTCTTCTCTCTTCTTGTCCTTCTTAGTTATCTGACGCTGGCCGCTTGATCTTCCATTAGAGCCTCGGCCAGTTTTCTCTTCAGACAGCTGCTGCATGTGCTGCTGATGAACCACCTTCTCCTGGAACATTTCTGACGAAATTGGAGGCAGGTTTGCGACTCTTCGCTTGAGATTGTAACGGTGCCATTCCGTCTTCATGTGCAATCTCTGCACTTCGCTAGATGGGAAGCCCAGACCACAAGTATTGCAGGTAAGCAGTGGAGCACCTTCTCCGCCTTTGTTAGGCTGTACACTATGAACAAGCTCCATGGTACTGCGTTCAGATGTTTGTTTAGTAAGGAAAAAGTGCAAGATGGAAAATTCTGGAGGTCCTTCCTGGTAAAAAAAAAAATTCCTTAGGTAATAGTTCGGGCAATGTTAGTCAGAGTGGCTCATGGACCGATTTGGGAAAGGAGCGAGCAAAGTGCGAAATGGCAAGGAGCCAGCTCTCAGTGAATTTCATTCACTTATGCGGAGAGGAGAGCTACGCTTAGCAGCACAAAATGTACATTACGGGGGATGCACGACTATAGCACATCCAGCTACTATAAAAAGGTACATTACGGTAGAGAAGTGAGTATGAAAAAGAGTGCCTACGCGTGCACTTGATGCGATTTATGTAGGCCCCTATAATTTTCAGTGCACACAAAGTATAACACAATTTTTGGCATTAATGATATATGATCCATACATAATAATGAGCAGGAGCTTTATCGGTACTTGACGAAACCGATGTCAGCGGCCTTTTCTCGGAAAGACTGTCGGCAGATGTTCAACTCGTACTTTCGGATGACGTTGTTTCGGGAGCCAGTGATTCGGCACTGTCGAGAGCCCTTACCGTAGTTTCGGGGGTGGGAGAACCAAACGTTTTCGTGAGCCATTTTGACTGGAGGTTAGTATGAAAGCAGGAAAAAAAACTTGCACGGGTTACGGAGAGGTGTGGTGTTCATGAAGATGTTCTGGGTAAGTACAATCAAGGCCCTTGGTGCTGTCGTTCAACTGTCTGCCACTACAGAATGGATCATACTGACTACAGGAGATAGCCAACATATGATGCAAACCGTCTGGTATCGTTCATGTATGGCCATACATCAATATCTCCAAGAGCATCGAATGTGAACACTTCACTTCATCCGTGTCGTTGATGTAGACTCACTTTTTCTAACTGCGTTTGAAGTTGTGGTGGTGATGAAAAACCTGAGTGGGTGCAGAACGATTAAAACAAGTTGAGTGGTGATCAAAACTACACCTGCGAATATATGGGCACAGACTAAGAGCGAGCCGCAGAGAAACAGCCGCACGATTCTCTAACCTTGAACACAACTGCAAAATAATCCAAAAAAAATATTTCGAACCACTATCCAACTGAACCTGAGCTACCTTCAATATGGTTACTGCTCACCGTGCAACCCTGAAGAAGGGCCACAAGTCATTCAAGAGCAAGCATGCAACTAAAGGCGAGATGAAGGCACGAATAAAAGGCAAAGTCGAAAAAGAAGGTGGAAATGGGAAAAAAGTCCACATTATGAGCAAAAGCGAGCGACGAAACACAGCCAAGCAGATCCGGGATCTCAAAACCACTGCTTCCCAGGTGAGCAAAAAGTTCTTTGAGGGCCGAAGCGGTGCAGCCAAAGTCGTCAGCATCATTCCTCTAAGCAGCGATTGCGAGCCTGTTTCTGTGGTGCAAGCCCTCAACAAGGCTTTGGAAATCGATGCTCCTGTACCGCCGTTTGGCAGTCTGTCAGTCAATGTCGACCGATTCAGACAGAAGATCCGATATATCATTCCCAGGAAGAATTTCATTGAAATTCTGGATAGTGCCAGAGTCGCAGACTACGTGGTGTTTGTACTTTCTGCCACTGAGGAAGTGGACTCCTTTGGGGAGCTTTGCATTAGATCTATAGTGGCTCAGGGTGTATCTAACACCATTGCTGTTAGTCACAATTTGACCTCCTACGGAAATGTCAAGACGCAGGAAGACGTTCGACAGTCTCTATTAAGTTTCATCCAGCATTTCTTCCCTGAAACTGATAAGCTGTATGGCCCCGAAATCCATTCTGAGGCTCTGAATGTTGTCCGTCAGATTTGCGACAAGACTCCTAAAGGTGTGCGATGGAGAGACTCTCGGCCCTATGTTGTTGCCGACGAGGTCGTTGCTCATGATGCAAACCTTATCAGTATTCAGGGTTATTTGCGTGGCACAGCATTGGATGCAGACCGCTTGGTTCATATTACCGGCTTCGGAGACTACCAGATTGAGCGTATTGAAGCTGCTTCTCGAGAGCCACTGGTACTTGCTACTCCTACAGAACTACAAGATGGTACTGACGAGCTGGCTGCATTAGATGACGACATGGAGGAAGATGAGTTTGAAGAAGAAGAGCGAATGGGTGTCAGATTAGATGGCCATCATTATTTCCAAGACCCCGGTCTCCACCTGGCTCCAAAAGTTGATCCGAATGAGGAAAAGAAGGTGGTTAAGGTGCCCAAGGGTACGTCAGCATATCAGGCGGCCTGGATTGTTGGAGACAATTTGGCTGAGGATGAGGCGGAGGATGATGATAATGAATATTTTGATGAAAACATGGAGGCCGACTTTATTGACGATAGAATCGAGCAGCCTGAGTATGAGCCAAGCGAGTACGCCCCCACAGAGGCACCAGAAGAAGAATTCGAAGACATGGCTGCAGAGGACGAAGAGCAGCAGATTCAGGAATATCGACAACGTGTCCGAGACGATATGGAGTTTCCGGATGAGATAGACATTGATCCCAGGGTCAGTGCTAAAGAACGGCTCCACCGGTACCGGGGTGCCAAGAGCTTGCGTTCTGTTGTGTGGGACGCAGAGGAGCGGGATGCTAGACGCCCTATGGAGTGGAATAGACTTTTGAAGATTCACAACTTCAAAGCCACTAAAAACAGAGTTCTGAAGGAATTGGACCAGAAGAAAGGTGTTAATCCTGGCTCTTATGTCAAGGTTTTCATTCGAGCTCCTCAGTTTATAGCCGACAGCTTCAGCAATGATCGCATTTTGACCATGTTTGGTCTCCTGCAGTACGAGCACCAGCTGAGCATTCTAAATCTTAGCATCGTTCCTGATAGTGAGTACGAAGAGGCGATTGCAAGCAAAGAGGCTCTGATTATGCAGGTTGGCCCCAGACGGCTCCAGATAAACCCCCTGTTCAGCCAAGCAGGCAACGGCGCTTCAAACAATGTTTACCGATACGAACGTTTCCTACATCCTGGGCGCAGTGCCACTGCCACAGTTATTGCACCAGTGGTGATGGGTAATGCGCCAGTGGTATATTTCAAGCAGGACGGAGATGATATGAAGCTGGTTGGGTCGGGCACCATGTTGGATGCCAACCGCAATCGAATCCTGGTCAAGCGGGTGGTCATTACTGGACAGCCATTCAAGATCCACAAGCGCCTTGTTACTATACGATACATGTTCTATAATCCTAGTGATGTGATGTGGTTTAAGGCCGTACCTTTGTTCACTGAACATGGCCGAACGGGTTACATTAAGGAAACGCTTGGTACACATGGCTATTTCAAGGCAACATTTGACGGAAAAATTGGGTCGCAGGACACAGTTGGAATGGCCTTGTACAAGCGAGTATGGCCGCGTATTGCCAGTTCATGGAGTGCATAGGAAGAAGGGCATGGATCAGCATTGGAAAGTAGTTAATAGTAATATCGACATCTCACATGTACACCAGTTGACAGTAACATAGTGTTGAACGGCTTTGCTTTAGCAATCGTAAATGTAATGTAAGACACAGGAGTGCCGTGGGGCCGAAGCAAGCAGATCTCGAAACTTATGCTAAAATGCGCAGCTTCCGTGCGGATCAAGCGAGGCTCCACTTTGTCAGAGTTCAGATTATCCAGCACACGGCGAACCAATATTCTTGTCTTCGGTAAGGCAGTCCTGAACACCGTATTGCAGAGAACTATGATAGACTTAATAGAGTTGGGGGCGTTGTACCTAATTACGGGTAGGTGCTATAAACTGGTGCAGTGAAGTAAGTTCTGCCGCGAGTACAGTAGCTCGTGAAGTTCACTTATCCCAAGTAAGGAGAAGTATGCACTCTACGGAATGGATGGGATGGGTGAAACCGTACGTGAAATTAACGTTTTCAGGGTCAGTGCAGCATTGCAAGCAACCCAAGAGGGGAAAGGGCCCGGATACTTACGAGGGAGACCACCGTAAACCTTACTTGAATAAGGCATAAGAGATGAAGACAGTCTACCATGGGGGGTAAGAAGGGATGAGGTGAGTAAGAGGTAGTTCTATTTTATTTTTTTTTTATTTTTTATTAATTTTTTGTCTGGGATGGCTGCTGGTGCTGGTGCTGTTGATTTGATTTGCAATGGCTCCTCACCCATTGGGCATCGCGGCAACAGGCCTGGGGGGGATAGTTTTAATGTCGGCCAACGGAAGGGGGTGCTGAAGGGCCCAAAAATGCCGGATAAAATCTGAGAAAAAAAGGCGCTGCAAGATGGATACGACAGGGAGGAGCTGGCGGATACGCTCCAGTGCTTATGTCCGATACGTTGTGCGGATAATTTTATTCTTCAGGAACATTATGGCTTGCGTCAAGGATACTAAACAACCCACCCAACCCGACCTTGAGCCCCACGTCAGAGCGGCACGGGGATATACGCAGCGCAGGTTACACGTAGAGTGGGCAGAGATAAGGCGATATGAAGCGGGCCCTGCCCCCGATAGGTGCGCCTCTGAAAAAGCCAAGTACCGTCTGATTGCATGCAAGGAAAAATGCAGAGGCAGGCGGCGTGCATGGTCAGCGGGAGAGAGACCGACTTATACTGCTGGCATGCGCTGCCTGCGCGGCCATTGGCCGGCCACCATTATGGTTTTTTTTTCTGTGCTAAATAGATTTAGGCTTCTCTAGTTGTCGCCCAGGAGCCCGGTGGAGTATATACAGATAGCTAATACCCTGAGCCAAGCCTCTACCCGGGGCGCCACACGCGTGCACCGACAGGGCTCGGTTCGGTCGGCTTTGCCCGTACCGGTTGCTGCCACGGCTATTCCATCCCTGCTCTGATCATTTGCTTTGGTTTGCTGCTGCTGCCATACAGGATCTGCCTGGAAGCGCACGCTGCATACTTCTGCAAATGGGTCCCAAGGCTCTTTCCGATGTCGGGGGGAGGGATGTGGGAAAGAGAGGGGAGGCTCCAGTGCCGTACGTTTGTGCCGTCTAGGGTTGCTTTTTATCGCTCGTCATCGTCAGTTACATAAAGACGGGCCTCTGGGTGCCCAACTGATCTAAAACAATGGACTAGATAGCCCTGGGGAAATCTGCGCCACATAATAATAATCCTTCCTCTGTCTGCTCTGTTCAACTTCAACTTTTTCTTTCTTTCTGTTTCACACATCTAGCAGTCCCGCGGGCCCCCGTCTTCCTCTGTCAGCGAGCTGATCGATCCGAAGGCTTTTCCCATCCCACTGGCTGCTGCTGCACCTCCGTAAAAAAAAACAACAAAACGTTGTACGAAAGTCCCAGCTTCTGCCGTCGGCTTGCCGCCTAACTGCCTGCCTCGTTTTGTCTGGCTACTTGGCCCGCATCGAGTAATTTTTTGAAAGGGTTTTTTTCCCTCTTTGAATTACTCACCTAATCTTGACTCTGGTGTTTAAGCTTTTTACGACGCTAATTAAACTCCATCTCTTGCTAAACTCCGCTCACGCAAGTCGACTCAACTCTACCCAACCTCAACCGACTCAGCTCAACCCGACTAACTAACCAACCATACCTTTGAACAAGCATGGCGCCCCCTTATAAAGGCCTGCTCGGCGGGTGGAAAATATCGGGGAATAACAACAACCGGGAAAGATCGTCTGCTGCTTCCCAGAGCAGTGGTTCTTCAAGTCCAGGTGCTGGTCAGGCGCCACCTGGTGGTGGTGGTGCGTCGTTGGAGTCGAGCACCGAGCCCGCTCTCGTACCGTCTAACGCAAGCATTTCTTCTGCACGGCCGTCGACCGTAAGCACATACCAGAGCTCTGTTTTCTCTCGCAATGCAGCCTCTGTGTCTACAGCATCTTCTTCGAGGTATAATAATCCCTATTTCCCAGATCCCATCACCGAGGACGATGATGGTACTGCTCCCTCCTCCTCAGGCAAGCCCATGAAAGTCATGGACCCAGTGGCTATTTCTTCTCTCACTGATGCCGCCGACGTCACTTCTGCTCCACTTCACCGTGCTCAGCAGCAGTCTCAGCAGCAGCCTCAAACTCGCATTCATAACTCCCTCAGGGCCTCGTCGCTTATGCCCGAAGTGCCTGTTCCGGGCACATCCCCCAATCGAGATTTTTTCACCGCTTCGCCCAGCGGCCGATCATCGAGTGTTTCTAGCACTGGCAGTCTTTCAAGATATCTCCGTGGCACTAATGCACTTGGTTCTACGACTGGTGCTGCCGCCTCTGCCGCTGCTCCTGCAGCCGGCCCGCAACAGCCTCAGCCTCAGCAACAGGCTCCTCTGAGTCCTGTGGCTACACAAGCAGCACCTGCTGGTACTCCTATGGGTGTCACCTCTGGTAGCACTGCTGTGGCGTCGCCGTTGGACCTTGGCCAACTGGCTGACGAGCTTTACTCTTTGCTGGACCAAGTCTCGGGCGGTTCGTTGGATGTCTCCAGAGCGGCCTCATCTGCTACCCAGCTCATGCGATCTGCTGCTGCCCACCCTACCCTAGAGAACGTTGCTCCTGATCAGTATTCTTTACACTCAGACAAGGCCATTTCTCGTATCATCAAAGTGGTTCTTCATTTTAGCGATACGCTACTCAGACACAGCCAACAGCAACCCACTAAAATGTACATTCTGCGTGCACTGTACCAGCTAGGTGTGCGCCTGAAATTGGTACCCCAGACTCCGAACACTGTGCCTTTCCCTCAGAACTTTGCCATTGGCTCCCTTGCTGAACTGCCTGCCCAGGACATGTTAACTTCACTCCTGGACACTGTTGCTTCTCAGAATGATGGTGGTATTGCCGAACAGGAAGGTGCATACATTGCTCCTGTTCTGCGTGGTTTGGCTCCTGAGTTCAGTGTCTTGACTTTGTCATTCGGATTCCCCAAACCTGACGGTTCGCATTTTGATCTTGTCTCTGGAATGTATGATATTTCACAGGACATTCACATTTACTGCCACAAGAACTATATCCGAGCTTGTGGTAGCGGGTTCCGGGCACCCTACAGAATACCAGAAGATGCCAGCAATCCACCTATGAGTGTATCCCTAGCCAGTGAAACCGCTACAACTCTTTCAGGAACTTTGGGTGGATATATCTACCCGAAAGTCAACCCCAATGAACCCGAGTTGGCGGATTACAGTAGGTCTACTTTTGCTATGACTTGTGCTCATGTGTGTCTTAGTGAAAGTAGTGGCACCAACTACCCCAATGTGTCAATCCCGTCGCCTGTTCTAGTTGGTCTCTATAGAAAGGCACTCAACACAGAACGGAACAAATACCCTGTCGGATCTCCTGAGCGGCTTGAATACGACAAGGTAATCAATATAGTTGAAAACCAGTACCAGAGAAATAAGCCAGTAGAGAGCTTTGGGCAGGTTGTTTGGGGTGAACGAACCGTCGTCGATGGACGTATCTCTGACTTAGCAATCATCAAGTGCAACACGGATCTTCAATGTCGAAACTTCTTGGGAGATGATGTTGCATTCTCTGAATACGACCCTGCTCTTATGTTTGGCAATCTGTATGTGAAGAGAATTGTCCGAAAGCTCATGCCTGGTATGAATGTCTTCAAGTACGGATCCACATCTAAGTACACTAAAGGCAAAATCAATGGTCCAAGATTGGTATATTGGGCAGATGGAAAGATACAGTCTAGCGAATTTGTTGTTAACTCGGATTCTCCTATTTTTGCATCTGGAGGAGATTCTGGTGCTTGGATTCTTCATAAAAGTGAGGACGAGCAAGTTGGCAGCCAGCACGATAATGGCTCAAGTCATAGCAACAGCAGCTCCTCTGGTCCATGTCTTGGCGTGGTTGGCATGCTGCACTCCTATGATGGTGAAAGAAAGGAGCTTGGTCTCTTCACACCAATTTCATCCGTTCTAGAGCGCCTACACGAAGTCACTCACATCCAATGGGGAATTGTTGGCGTTCCTGAAGAAAATGATGAAATCCCTGCAGGAGGCAGCGACAGCGATCCTAGTGAACATGAGGAGAGCAGTGAAGGGGAGCAAGCTGAAAATTGATTTGTGTGGCTTTAGATGTGCAAAGAACCTAAATATTTATTGTCAAAGAGAGGGGTGGCCTTTTTAGATGACTATTCATCGTATTATACATCGGTAATTTACGAATATATTAATGCAGTACTGTAAAGTAATATGTAGACCTTTCTTGAAAAAGACTGTCTATTTTCTAAACGTACCAGTTCTCTGGCCCTTTAGGGCCTTCTGTTTTGCGTTGCCTTTCCTTGGACGAGCAACTGTTTCATTTAGGTTGGGTGCAAAGCTCTTCTTGCTGTTTGGCTTGACCTTCCTTGGATCAGCTTGAAGAACTTGATCTGCAGATGCATAATCGAACGGAGTGTCATCCTCTGAATTTACAGTTTGGGATTCCACTGCAGAAGCCTTCTGCTTGCTTGTATCTGCATTGTCGGTAAATCGCTCGAGCTCTTTAGCCAGCTCCTTTCTTCTTTTCTTGTCTTCCCGCTGAATTAACATCATTTGTTTTCGTTTGGCTTTCCTCCTTTCTTTCGAAGACATAAATAAAGCATCGTCTTCATGGGTTTCAGGTAGCAACAGGTCGCTGTCATTTGCTGTGCCTTCTTCTATAGCATCGGAGGTATCGACGGCAATATCCCGTTCTTCTTCTACCTCTTCTTTATTATCAGTCAACGATTCAGCCTCGATCTCGGGGGACTCCTCCAGGTCTTCTTCAATTTCCATATCAAATCCGTAACTCAGATCTAAATTCTCAAGGATCTTCACCCGACGTTCTTCATATTCCGTATCGGTAATGACTTCCTCTTCCTCTTCGTCAGATTCGCCAAAGAACTCTGAAACGATCTTGCGGAGAGCTTTACTAGACTCTGTTATAGCCTTCTCATCAAAAAGCTGCATTTGCCGCTTCTGCTCCTTCTTATAGATTTTCATGTAGCTTTCGTAATTGGCAACCTCGGTGTAATCTACCTCACCGAAAGTAGAGTCCTCAGCAACGGATTCATCCAACTTTAGAGAATCAATGACTTTCTTACACTCAGCAATAATAGCAGCAATTTCCTTTGCATCAGTTCGCACATGTGGTGTGACTCCGGTAGCTGCACTAAGAACTCCCTGCACAGTTGTCGGCATCTGGGTGCATAGAGATACCATGAAATGGTTAGGCATGATATATCGTGCAGATTCATCCAAATCTCTCGCAACTTTATCTCTCCATTCAAATAAATGCTGCAGAACGATTTCTTGCGTAGATGAGAGTCGATAAGTAACAATGATGCTTTTCCAGCGAGGGGCTGAAGTTTTGAGGTATCCTGGCTTTTCATAGCGCTGGAGAGCCACAAGCTTCGAGTCTTCAACAACAGTGTGGAGCAGGTCCTTATCTATCAACTCATTTCTGAGAACGTCATAGATATAACATAAAAAGTGGGTATCCGCTCGGGCATATCGCATCATCTCTTTTGGCAGTGGCCGGATTCTCCAGTCTGCCAGCTGATACTTTTTGCTGGTTTGAAAATTGGCGTATGACTCCAATAAATAGGCAAGGCCGTGCTTCTTGAGGTTCAAGGCTTTGGCAGCACAGTAGGTGTCGAATAGAGATACAACATAGAGACCAAAGTCTCGTTGAAGCCAGATGATGTCCATAAATGCACCGTGAAACACTTTCACAATTTTCGGGTTGGTGAACACCTCGTTAAGAATCACCAGCTCGTCTCTCAGCACCAGAGTGTCAACAATCCAGTCGGTATCTCGGTTTGATATTTGCATAAGACAAACAAAACCAGTATAAGAGCGGTAGTCATGATGCTCTAGATCCACGGCTATCACACTGCTCGCTTTTAGACTAGAGAGCATCTTGTCTAAAGCAGCTTTATTATCAACATAGACGGCCTCAGTTGAAGCCCACTCCTTAAATGGCACTGGCTCATGAGACGATGCATCAGCGAAAACAGCCTCTTTGATTTCCTTCTCGTATGGTTGAAGGTAGAAGGTCTCAATGATACCATCATCATTGGGCAGCTCCACCAGGTTGAGATCCAGCGGCTGCAATGCATTCGGCTTTTCGACCAACAGAGGCTTGAAGGGTGTATCCCTAGAGTTGTCTGGTTTGCGCTTGAATTCAAGCTGAGGTTTCGGGATAGCCTGCTTTTTCCTGGGATCGAAGTCACCTTCGGCTCCTAGTGTAGACATTTCTCTTGACTGGATGTCGGTAGAGGGCTTTTTGTCCTTGGTGAGATCATCTAGCGCTATATCAGTCTTTTCATAAAGAATGTCCAGCACATTGCTAATACTTTTCCACTTGGACTCGAACTCTTCCAGCGAGCTTAAATCACCAACTTCATTGCTAACCGACGATATAAGACTACTAGCAATGTCTAGCAGCTGGCTGGAGCTAGCATCGGCCTTGGCTGCAACTGTTTTGTCTAGGCTCTTATAAAACGAAATGTCCTGACCAAAGAGAGCACTAGATGCTCGTATCGATTGCACCAAGGCAGGGAACACCTCTTTCGAGATATCGTCCGGGTTCATCGTTGAGGGTAGAGTGGTGGAACAGCTGAAGAAAAAAAATATTAGACAGTGCGGCGCACTCACGATCCGCCGTGGACCCTACAAAAAGCATTGATCAAAAGATAGATTGGTGAAGTTTTTCAACTAGGATGAAAGTTAAATGCTTTAAAGCAACATTTATTTGATTATATGATATCATTCAGAGCCATTTCGTCCTCGACTTCCTTTACAACTTTTTCCATGATGGACGTTCGTTTCTCACCCGCTTTCTTGCCCGCAGGGGTCTTCAATGTGTCCTTGAGACTCAGTAGCTTGTCAAAAAAGTGGCTATAGCAAGTATCTGTACTTGGGTCCTTGTGATAAAGCGGCCTATTTTTGGCACCGCTGAATGCAGCTGCACGGAAGACGCCAATCCCGCCCAGAGCATCTAGTCGGTCGGCATCCTGAACACTGAAAATTAGCGAGTGTTACCAGGCAACCTACAAATACCCAAAAACAGCCTAAGGGAATGCCAAAATACTGAGTTAGATAGTTTACTACTTACCAGTGAAGTTCCAGACATGTGTCATGCCACTCGGTCGCCTTGCCACTGGCTCTGAGCTTCTTCTCTGTGCTGTAGCTAGTATTGTCGACAATTTTCAAAATCTCAGCAACTTGGCTGGCTGTCAGCACATCATCCTTAACCAGAACTTGCTTCATTGCTTGCATATTTTCATCACTAGATCCGTATTTATGATCGTTCATATCGTGAAACAGTGCTGCCAATTCGACCACGACGACGTCCACTTTGTCGAGCTTCGATGCTAACTTCAGCGCAGCATCTCGCACTCGATAAAGATAAACTGCAAAGCATCATGAGAGCTATCGTAATTCGCCATACGCTGCTCCATGAGCCTTTCAGCAGATTTTATCACTTGAGACGCGGTATGGGCCATTCTTACGAGTAGTGTTCGTGATCTGGGAAAGTATGATCCGGGCTGCAACGTCAAGACTCGAGTGCGGCCTGGCCGAACTCCGCGCGGTGCTCGCAGAAACATGCTTGGGGAATGCCTGCAACAGGACTGTCGGATTAGTCAGCTAGCTGGCTTTTAAGCTTTATTTATGCCCAGGCATTGCCACTTTTGATGCCGATCGACTTGGTATACCCTTTCGTGTACAGAGCCGCACGCCGTCTGTCTGGGGCCGTCGGCCTTTATCTCTATCGGATAGAATGACTATCAGGAAAGACGCGCGGGGAGAACTTGCTATATTCATAGCGCGTTAGCGCGCTGAAAATTACGCGCTACAAGGTTTTATAGATCTTTATGGCGGATAAGCTAATTTTCCATTCTAGAACACTGCACCCCCCACAATAAAGAGCCGTTCTTCTTGCTGTTTGATCCACGATACAATCATACGTACGCTCTGGCTAATAGCTTCTTTAGGGGATATCCCAGTAACACAATAAAGCTCAAAACCTGCAGTGATCCATGCCAATGCTGTAGTGCTATGACGCACAGTATAATATACCTTGACCTGACTGCTCTTGTTGTGTACTTCTCGATGGATCTGATGATACAATGCCATGAGTCTGTATTGATCTTCCTTCTTGGGAAAATGCAAGTCAAAGCTAGGCATCACGTACTGCACATTGTTCTTTGACTTGTACAGGAAATGTCGAACCAAAGGCACAGGAATGTCCATAGCCTTGAACCTGCCTATCGAAACTGCCTTTTGAATAGCCTCATCAAGCTGCTTCCTGTGCAGTGACTCAACGATCTTGTTTGCCGCTTCTCTGAGTTCAAAAAATGCGTTTCTATCCGGCGATATTAGAACGAGAGCCACATTATCCATGAAAAAGTTTATGTATGCATAAAGATAACCAGTGTTGTTGAACCGGGGAAGACATATAGGTGCCCAGTGTTCCCCACTGGAGAATGATGTAGTGTTAAACAGCATTGAGAACAACAGAGTAAGGTCTGGGGGGTGTAAACTGTGCCGGCGAGGACGAATAACGCTGACAAGGCGGGAATCTGCAACAATCAGTCCATACAACAAGCTGGGGGTTCTGCATTCAATCAGAGCGTTGTTTACCTTATCTCTGGTCGATTTGCGCAATTTCAGACACTCTAATGCACTCAACAAAATAGAAGGCCATCCATATGTCATTTGCTTTGTTAAAGCATTTAAAAACACTTCAGTGCCTCCTAGAAGTTGTCGCAGATCGAAGTTCTTATGCTGTTCAAAAACCTTATTGATTTGGCTCTTAGTAAGAGTAGACAGAATTTGAGCATACAGCACATCTAGCTGAGATCTCAGCTGTGCTTCAGACTGCCCGAGCTTGTCAATTGCTACAAGTATGAGCGGCCCTTCAATGCTCACAACGAACAGTGTCTTATTGGCTCGAAACGCTCGCAAGTTCTCGCCAGTGGCACCGTCTCCTCCTCCTCCGTGGAAAAAGCTGACAATTGCTTGAATAATTCCAGTGTATCCAGTTACCAATTCATCAGATCCATGCATAGAATAAATAGGCTTGCCGGCAGACGACAAGATGAGGAACTGTTTGCTCCTAGAAAGAAATGCCTCCAAATCACTATCGTTATCGTATTCGCTACTTCCGGGAGTGCCAAGCTGTGGAAGACCGGAAATCCAGGTGTTGGAAGACCCTGCTGCGCTGTCTTCTTCGGCGTTGATCAGATCCTCGTCGAAATTGAGCTCAGAAGATGCCTCGTCAGATATAATACTCTGGCTCTGAGACTCAGGATCTACAGACCTGAGCGACGGATTCTGGGTTGATCCTCCAGAGATACTAAGAGGAGTACCTCTATTCCTCTCACGACTGTTATTCGGAAGTTCGGGAGTTGATGTCGAAGGTCGAGAGCGGGGCTCAGGTTCACCAATGTAGTTCTCGTCTACCGAGAGATCACGTACATCATTGCTGAGCTCTTGTTCTTCTTCAAGATGAATATTTTCCAGATGTTCCTCGTTGACAGAAGCAGTTTCCTCAGTAATATCGCTGTTATCTAGTGGCTGGTGGTCATCGCTGTCATCACCGACCATGATGGTGATGATGGTGATAATGGGAGGTTACAAAAGGTAGGTGTATCCAGCCGACGTTCAAAATTCCATCTCGAGCAGCAGAAATGGAGAGACAGCTCTATTCATAAATTCATTTTGAAATACATATGCTACTTGAATGCAACCTGGTGGCCAGAGTCAACTGGTTATCCGCCTTTCTTGACTTTTGGAGATCTGCTGATGTTGGGGCTGATCTCTCCAATTTCACTTTTGGTACTAGCTCGTCTCCGTTTGACGTTGCCCACACGAGGACTGCTGAGAGACGACCTTCTACTGGTATTTCTATTTGCCTGAGCAATGAAGTTGGGGGACGAACCTCGTCGGACACTTGCACCAGCAGCAGCAGAGCTCACAGGGCTCTCGAGCTGAGGCGAGTTTTGCTGCTGACGAGCCTGCTGTTGAATCTGTAATTGCTGCAGCTGTTGCTGTTGAAGCTGCTGGAGTTTCATCTGCATCTCAGCCGATGGCTTCATTGGCATTTGTGCCTTGTTTGGATCGGTCAGCATGCGGAAAGCAGGGATGGCACCCTGAGAGTTCGAAGCTGAGGCGTAGCTCATAATGCCTCGCATGAGTGAAAAGATGTCTGCAACCTCGACAAACGTGAGAACCTGGCTATTGACACCATAATTTGTCATATGACTTTCAGACTCTGCAGAGCCCCGAAGTCTATCGTTTACTTCGTTATCATGAAGACCCTGTTCATGGGTAGCATCACCACTACCGGCACCCATGAGAGGGCCCTGGCTGGGACGCAGAATACGCGTCCTCATCAGTTCTGAATATTCGACATATTCTTGTTCAAACCAGTCGATCTTCATAGCCGGGTTTAATATGATTCTAGCAGACCCGGACTGCACCACGGTTTTGTTGTCCGAATACCATACCGTGAAGGTGCATCGGCTGCAATCCACCAAAATACTACCGCTTGGGGTAACCAATTCATGCGGAGTTTCTAGATGCAGGGCAATTCTTCTGGCACCACTCTCGAAGAAGGATGAGAAGAACCTTGGCAGGATGTTGAAGGGGATATCAGACTTTTTCGAGCGTTTGGTACCAGCTTCACTGAGCACCAATTTGTAGGTGCACTCCTCTGTGAAGAACTCGTCGACCGCTTTACGCCAATAGTCAATTCCCAGACGAGCATCCGCGCTGCTAATCATATCCTGCAAGCTGACCAGTTTAAGAATTGCACTTTTCATAGGTAGAGAGACGGCCTCGGGCCTGACCGAGACTTGACTGCCACTGGACACGGCTGAGTTCATCAGCATGGGAGTTGGAGGCTGCTGCGACTGCTGCGACTGAGCACTCGGCTCACCAGCTGTATTTTGTGTAGGATGCTGTTGCGGATTTGCAGATTGCTGCTGCTGTACAGGTACAGCTTGGTTGGGATGCGGTGATTGTGAAGGATGGGACTGCTGCTGCTGAGTCTGCGCTTGAGGTTGGGCCTGCTGTTGTTGAGCCTGCTGTTGCTGTTGCTGTTGCTGCTGTTGCTGTTGCTGCTGCTGCTGTTGTTGTTGTTGTTGTTGTTGCTGAGCCTGCTGCTGTTGTTGCTGCTGCTGCTGTTGCTGGAGGAAGAACTGCTGAGCCTGAGCCTGTTGAATTCGGACCTGTTGTTGCTGGGCTGGCGTCTGGGCCTGAGACTGCATTCGCTGAAGTTGCAACTGTCGCTGAACCATCATGGACTGTAGCTGAGCCTGTGTTGGCTGTGCAGGGCCTTCGCCAGGCGTCGTGGGGACTTGACCAGATGGTGTAGGAGGCTGGCCGGGCACGAACGAACCACCATGCTGCTGAGGCAACACCATTTGGAACTGGCGTGCCTGCTGCGGTATCTGAGACATATGCGTGGGTTAGATTTTTCTTCTTCTAGAGACGAGAAATGGGGCCTGTAGACCACCTAGTGGAGAGTGCAGCGGTGGATCGGAGACAAACCCGGCAGAGGCACGGAAACAGGGAATTCCACAGCGCTGAACTGACCAGGGGAGGAGAGGCGGTGGGGGTCAAGAAAAAGCCAAAACTGGCACCGTTTGCAAGCGATAGGGAGCTGCGGACTTTGGAATACAAGAACTGTAACACAGGCGTATTCTACAAGTATAAGCCAGCACGCAAAGGTCGACAGAGTTGTGCGGTAAATAAAAAGAGCCACCGTCCTCACTGACAAGGCGGCTGGGTGGCTTTTGGCAAAGGGGCGGTCGGTCAGTTGTAGCTCTAGCCGCGATCGGAGGAATGTTCTGGTGAGACCGAACAAGGCTCAACAGGGGTATTTGGGCAGGAGGCTGTAAGAATGCACAATACAGCCAGCTGCGGAGGTATTCGACCCAGAACAGTGGGGGAATAAATAGAGACGACGGTGGAGAGTTGCCGTGCTTCGGCAGCAGGTTGGCAGGTGAGATTGGCAAGATTGGGCCTTCACCAGCCCATTTGCACCACGATGTGTGTATACGTAATCAGGGTGGGTAACCAACCACCCAGCCCACCCAGCGAGCCAGCGAGCTAGCCGGCAGAACAGCGCACAGAACGTGATACGCAGTGCGCAAAGAGAAAAAAAAGAAGAAGCTATATTCTATGCTAACTATGAAGGTAGTCTCAATATATTCTGAGAGCAAGTATGCTTCTCCCGCAGCTACAAGCACTGGCTGCTGTAGCTAATAAATACATGGCTGCGCACCATCGGTGTGCGCGGCGGTAGCTTGCAAGTTAATTCTATGGGCATGTGCTGCTGCACATGATTGAGTGGGCACCCATTTCCGGCCCAGCATAGAATAGAATCGAAACGCATAGCATGCAGAGCTGCACCACCGCTAAGCCAGCTGCTCCAGATTGGCACGCTCCGCAGTGAAGCTCAGGGTGTAGCCGCTGCGTGAAGATGTCCAGGACGTCATGGCAGGATGCGGAGCAACCAGGCGCGTGCGCTTGGGGCCCGTCTCGCCCTTGTCGTCCTCCTCAATGGTGGTGGTTTCCTCGTCGTCGCGCTTTCGGGACTTTGCTGCTCGTTTCTTGAGCAATTTGTCCAGAGTTTCCTGCTTCTCCTCCTCCAGCCGTCGCTCAGACAGGTTCTTTCTGCGCCGAGCTAATTCGGCTCGCCTCAGCGCCTGTTCCTCCTCGGTCAGAATCTTCTTCTTGGACGGTTCTGGCGGTAGCTCGGTCGGCTCGCCGGGGATGAAGTCGCTGAACCGAGCACGCTGCCGCGAAGTCAGGTTCGCAGGGTCCGGCGTGCCCAGACCCGACTCGTTGTAGTCCTCGAAATCAATGTCCTCGTCGTCATCCTCGACGGTTTTGATCACATCCTCATCACTGTCATCCACAGGAGCAGGCGGTGGTGGGGGTGGAGCCGGTGCGGCAGCGGCCTTCTTCTGCTGCGATTTCGGCTTTTTGCCTGGTGCTGCTCGGCTAGGTGTCGATGCTGCCTTCTTCTTGGTAGCTGCCGGCGTGTACTGCACAATTTTGGGCGCGGGTTTGGGTGCCGCTGCTCTGCTGGTCAGTCGGCCACTCCTGGTCGTGGTGGGAGCGGTGTACGTCTCATAGTCATCGTCGTCTTCATCCTCTTCTTCGATTTCCTCATCTTCTTCTTCGTCGTCCTCGGCATATCCGGCGCCATCATCGCTCAACGAGATGTCATCCGACTCGTCATCCGATTCCCGGTACTTTGGCATGTTGTACGTTGGACGGACGGCACTTTCAGTTGTGGTAAGTTGGTGACTTTCTCACTGCGGTGCGTTGCGTAGTAGGTTGGTGCCCATTTGATTTTCCTTCCAACTTGTCCCAAATCTGAGGTTGGCAACTTCCCCACACCGTAGCATTGTATGGCCGCCATAGCGTTTCCCGAGGGCCCTGAGCTGTTTGCCAGCCTGCCGCGCACCCGTCGAACACTGTCGTTCCGTCGCGTTGTCGCCATAGTATATATCTTCGGCGGAGTTTCTGCTCTGATTGCACTGCTTTCCCGATTTCTGGTCACGCCCCTGCTGGCGCAGCTGACCGAGGCCCGCTCCAGCTACGCCAACCTTGCACGGAAGCTGGTTGAAAGCAGCAATGCCAAGCTTGCTGCGGTTTTGACGACGGTTCCTCCCATCAAAAGCCTAAAATCTGGCTCTGGCTCTGGCTCTGACTCTGCCGACAGCAGGGTGGTGTATTTCGACGGCCAGACGCAGACTGCTGACATTACTGTCGGCCTGCAGACCGGTGATGAAACGACCTCCGTGCAGGAAGAGCTCGACAAGGCTAAGGCCGTCAATCTGGCACTAGCTGATGTCCGTTTCAATATAGCGAGTAACCCTTACACAGATTTGCGCAATACTTTAGATGATCTGACGAGCTATTTGCATCACCTGGGCTACCGTCTCGATGATTCGGGCAAGAGCAAGGACCTACTGGACGGCTTGCGAAAGGATATACGCCATACCAAGGGTGTTTTGTTAAATGCATAATAGGTGATTTATCTACCATGGTATACATCGCATGGATGAGCTGCTGGATAAGAAACGGATACAATGCCTCCAGCAATCTTTGAGCCTGCCCCGATGCTAGCAGTCCCATCTTCTATAGTAACGTTAATTGATTGAATGACTATTTACACATATTATAAATAAGCGATCTTCGTGACCATGCAAATTTCGCCTCAGAACAGATCGTTGCCTAAGTCTCGAGGCTGGTGCGATCGTCGTGGCTTCTTAGGTTTGCCTAACTTTTTCGACAGTCCACTGCTGTTATTCTGATTATGTCCAGATCCCTTGCTGCTTGACTTTTTAACCGAGGAGTGCTTGTAGCCACTCTCTGTATATTGATGCTTGGTACTCTCACTTTGAGGTTTGTATTTGGTCTTACCAGTACTGTGAGCATTATGCAGGAGGCCAGTAGACTTGCCCTTGGCAGCCCGTTCCAAACGAATTCTCTCACCTCGCCTTCTCCACCGTTGCTCGATATTTGCCAGCTCTTCCTCATTAGGGCGCCACTTGCTTTTTAAAATTCGTCGAATGCTCTCAGCCGGAACTTTGAACTGTCTAGCCAGATCAGAGTTGGTTAGTTCCGGTGCAATGCTTTTAAGGTAACGCACACCCTCCATAGCCGGGCGAGACAACTTTTTCTGAGGATTCCAGGACTGGCCGTGAAACTTCTCTCGCAGTGCAAAATTTTGCCTCTGCCAGGGCTTCAGATCATTCCGATTTCGCCAGTTTACAGGCACATTGGGCCGGTTGTCAAACAGAATTCCAGCCCTGTTGCCCCGTTTAATGACCTGGGTGTCATCTGCATCTTCAGATTGTGCACCAGCTTCCTTAATGACTGGATTTGACTTCTCTGGAACCGGTACTACATTACCCTTGTCGTCGATTTCAGGCAGTTGCCACGTCTTCTTCCTTGGTTTTGGCGGTACTCTGCTGTCTGACTGGAGCTCCCTCGCACTATGAAACCCACCGATGAGCAAGCGTGGTGGCGTCGCCAGCGGGAACCTGTGCCCACATCCAGCCAGTAGTCGTCTGGGTATTGACAAAGTTGTCCGCAGCATGGGCACCTTGCAAGGATGTGACAGAATCGCTGAAGCTCCTGGATATCAACGTATCGAGGTGGTTTTGATGGAGATGTTCACAAAAGTTTCACAACGGCTCTCACCAAAATAAAAATTCTCAGCCGCACTTAGTAATTTTTCCACAAGCGTTGCTGTGGCAGCTGGGGTAAACAAATAAAGAAAGGAAAGTGCTGTTCGCCTTTCTTCAACTCATCAACTCAGGCGTACAACTGATTTTCCCCAGATAGTTTTCTTAAGGGATGAATTTCATCAAGAAACTGATCGGCACCGGTGAAAAGGAGGAGCTGGCTGTCATACCTGGCGGCCAGTTCTCCCTCACGCGTGCGCCATCGTCCCCCAAGGGAGCAAACGAGTGCCTGTTCAATGATGCCATTGCCACTATCAGGAAGACGTCGATTGAGAACAATTATCAGCTGGTGATCCAACGGGTTTATGGTGAAGGAGAGGAAGATCTTGAAGATGACGAAGATGACGTCAGTGGTCTGGAAGATGAAGAGAAGGACGAATGGGCGTTCCTTCTGGACGAAGCTTTGCGACTGCGGTACCTAAGCAGAGACAACCGCGTCATCATTAGTTGGATCGATACTTCTGGCGAAGATGGCGATTCGTTTGAGTTTTGGTGTGACGAGGATATCAAACCTGCTGTTTTCGACCAGTTCGAGCAAGTGGCTATGAAGTGCCAGTACGAGCGCAAGTATGGCAAGGAGTTCAAGGGCACTAACGATGATCTCGCCGAATTTGAATTCAACGCTGACGATGAAGTTGCTGCCGAAGCTGCCCTGCCTATTCCTGACTCTCATACAGCTGCAACTGTTACTCCTTCTACTCCTACCAAAGAGGCAGCTGAAGCCGTACCTGCAGAATCTCCGAGTACTCCAATTCGACAGACATCTGGTACTGTAGCTCCACCTGCAATCGAGCCTTCCCGTGAAGGAACTGCTTTCTGTGAAGAAAAGTGTTCCCTACATCTTTTTGATGCTGCCACTGGCGAGTTCATTGAACAAGCTGCCGCAGTAGACAGTAAGGTACTGGATTTGGGTGATTTCGAATACTGGTTAGAAGTGACGGACAATGACAAGCCTGTGATTGGTGTCGCCTTGTCTTCTGAGATCAATCCATGCTTCAACTACGAACATCTTGCTTTTATTTTCAACTACTTCTGTGATGGAGGAGCGTTCTCGTGGCTCTTACGATTTGGTACCTTTGAGGAATTGGAAAGGTTCCAACAAGGCTTTATGCAAGCCCTCTGGGAAGGAACCAATCGACAGAAGTGGGCCAAGGCTCCTGCCAATGACCAAGAGTACCTGGCAGATGCATTCGGTGATCTCCAGGTAGACGAAGATATGGAAGACATTCCACCCGAATCTGACGATGAGGATGAAGCTCCCGTACCTGAGCCCGAGCGTAAACCCCAAGATGAAGAGTACGATCCTGATGAGGAACATGATGAGGTGGAGAAGTTTTCTGGTCAGGGCAAAAACAGCCAGTTGGCTGTCGGTACTCTGAATAACCGATCCTATGTGGTTAGAGGCAACAAGATTGGTGTTTTCAAGCAAACTCTTTCGGATGACTTGGAGTTCACTACTACTATCGACAAGGTTACCAATATGGAAGGACGAACATTTTCGCCTAAGAAAGTCATGCTTCACACTGAGGACAGGGCACTTGTTTTGCAGGATAGCGAAGCACTAAACAAGTTGTTCAAAATGGACTTGGAGTATGGCAAGGTCGTCGAAGAATGGCAGGTGGATCCCTATACCCAACTTACTGCATATGCACCTGATAATAAGTTTGCTCAGAGAACTGGCGAACAGACATTCTTGGCAGCTTCTGCCAATAATGTCTTCAAGATTGATCCTCGACTGTCCGGAGACAAGAAAGTCCAGGACGAAGGCAAAATCAGCTTCAGTAAAAATCATTTCAGTGCGATCTCTTCTACTGCTAATGGCCACTTTGCTGTTGCGTCAGCAAAGGGTGATATCAGACTCTATGATCGTTTAGGCGTCAACGCAAAGACTCGGCTGCCTGCTCTGGGAGACCCTATTCTTGGCGTAGATGTTTCAGCCGATGGCAAATGGGTCCTTGCTACTTGTAAGACATACTTACTACTGATTGACACGACAATCAAGGAAGGAAAGAATGCCGGGAATATTGGATTCTTGAAGAGTTTTGGCAAGGATAGCAAACCTCGACCTAAGCGTCTTCAGATTTCTCCAGAGCACGTTGCATATATGCAAGGAGAGACTGGAAAGCCATTGAGTTTTACCAAGGCACACTTTAACAGCGGGCTTGAAGCCAAGGAAGATCAGGTAGTGACGTCAAGCGGACCTTATGTGATCACATGGAGTCTCAACAAGGTGCTACGGGGAGGCAAGGAGCCGTATTTGATCAAGCGATACGGTGCCAACGTTACTGCTGACAACTTTGCATTTGGCACTAACAAGAATGTTATTGTTTCTCTGGAAGATGATGTGGGCATGGTTAACCGTCGCAGCTTCCGGAAGCCCACCAGAGAAAGTTTAGCTACTCCGGCCAAGCGAGTGCAGGCCCTGAGCCGGAATAGTATAGTTAATTCTCCGTTTTAGTAGGCAAGGCATGTGAGAGGCAGCACACTGCAGAATGAGCATGAGTCACTATGAGGAGTGATCATTCGTGCAGCTGTATTGTCCAAATAATGATATCATAGGTTTGTTCATCAGTATTAATTTTTTCTTTTCATATTTGAGTTCTTCTGTGCGTGCAGCAGAGCAATTGTGACGGTTGTCAGTGGAATGAAGTGAGCTACAGTTAGAAGCTGCTCCATAAAAAGAAGCGAGGGGCAAAAAAAAAAACAGACAATTTATTTTTGATATTTTTTATAATTTATTTGAGGCTGTTCGGATCAAATTTACTTGAAAGGTGTCGAGTGATAAAAGACAGGAGGGTGGAAAATAGAGTCAGTACTTAGGCATCTTCGGCATCAAGCGAACGGCATCATCACCGATAGAAAAGGCCCAAACAGGAGCGGCGAAGAGATAACGGCAGCACAAGGTTTACAGGCCACGGACGCTTAACAGACAAGAAGCCGAGTACCCGAACTAAGAAGCAGCTGTCAAGATAGGAAAAGGCGCCATCCATCTCAGGGTGTTGCCGTCCCGCCAAGCTTAACGGCGCAGGTACAGCCAGCCTGCTCGATCCACACACAGCGCTGGCCGTACATGGGGTAAGGTCTCAAACCAGCCAAGAGTTTGAAGCCATAGCCAGTTAAATGCAATATATAGAATAAATTAAATAAATCTTTTGTACAGATGCAGATAAGAAACCCGCCAATTTTTTTTTTCAAATCACCGTTTGAAAGTCGTCCGGAGTTCCTGGCCAAACAGAACCATGAAGGCTTTGAGTTTATACCATCGCATGGTGGTGCTGGCTGAGCGCACGGTTAATCAGAGATCCCAATGCTACCAATAGAATTGGCACAACGCCTGTCCTGGCTAAATAGCAGCGATTGCAGTAAAGAAGCCGCCCGATGCACTTGCCAAGCAGCCTATAGAATTTAATACTTACATGCCTTGCGAGTGTGTGCAAAGTTCGGGTGCGTGGCGTGCACAAATTTGTGAAAAGCCCTGGAGTCGAGCAGCTGGCAATTGGTTAGTCAGTTCAGTTCCGTGACCATCGGCCAGCCCAGTCTAGGCTAGCCGTTGCCAGACCGGGCTCCAAGATACAACACTACGATTATCCGCGCCTGTATTCCATGATCTAACCAACCTTTTTGACTAGGAACTCGTGGGCTGCTTGCTGCCACATTTGATCGCCTCTAAAATGCGCTGCTGCTCACACTGGTTTGAGTTGGGTGGAGTTGCGTTGGGCTGGGTTGGGCGCAATGGACGCAGTGTATGTGAAAGGCTGATCGGCCGTCTAATCCTGGCATGAGCATCGTTAGCCGCACCTTGTGGTTCAAACCTAACTTTGCCTAAGCTTCGGCATCAGCACACCTGGTACTACGCAACGCCCTGGAAAGGGTCTGATCTGCCGCCATTTAAAATGAATGCCGACCCCCATTCCGAATATGACGACTCTGGCGACTCTGAGATTGAGATGGACTCCGTCCTGGTCTCGGGCCATCATCACCAGAGCCTTGCTTCACTTCGGCAGGCTGTGTTGCGGAACCAGGTCCAGCGAGAACGTCTCACTGCTCTGACGCCGCTGGACCACGGTGCCGAAAAAAGAGATGATACTGTATCTCATCTGCCACGGGTCCGCTCTGCTGAAGGTGTTCCCGTCTCCATGGGCTCCCACATGTCTAGCTATGTTAGCCTGGCGGATGCCTCTTCCCCGCGATTGACTCCTACAGGCACCAGGAGCCCCATTCTGTCGCCGAGAGCAAGTTATTTGCAGTTCAGACTGGGAAAACTCATGAATGAGGATGCTGAAATAAGAAACGACTATGGCGTAGAGGAAAAACGCACTGGGTAAGTACCATTGAATCTCACCTCCCTCATCATGTGTTCACGTCCTCGGCGAGGATTGAGATATTTTGCGTATGGTAGCCTAGCAAAAAGATGAATTCTCGTCTGGGAACAGAATCTCTGGACAAAGTTGCATGCTCTCAGAAATGCGTTCTATTACTCTGCCAGACTCTGTCGGAGGCTGCTCTTGGCTGCCATCTCTTCCTGCTCCCTGTTCGTATTACCGAAAATAATGCGACACTTGCTAACGCTACAGATTTTTTGATGCTGTGTACATCAAAAGTACAAAGGTACAGACTGAAATCAGGGAAGAAGTCAAAAACGACCATGTTCCGGAGAGCAATCCGTCTTCGCTGCCTAGCTCGTCGATTCTGAATATGGGGGTACTTGGTACTACTGGTACTGTCAAGACCCTCAAGCTGTCTAAAGCCTTCAGCGCTTTTTTTGTTGCTTTCATTTTGTGCCTCGTGAAGAGTACTTCTTCATGGCTAGGGAAACGGTGCTATTTCATGCCTTTTGCAACTCTCTTCCACCACCCAGCCAGAAGTGTTGGATCCCAGTTAGAAATAACCGTATTCTCACTAGCTGGTGAAGCTTTCGGGCTAGGTTGGAGCTCTTTGGCTCTTTATTTATCTTCTGCAACTCCGGCAAGCCGTCATGGCTATGCTGGGTTCCATGCGACCTCACTCATGCTGGCGTTGTTATTGGCATCATATATTCAAGCCTCTTATGTGCGATTCCATCATTTTATTTTATCTTTTGTCTTTGCCTTGTTTTACATGGAAACTGTCGATATTTCTGAACAAGTTGCATGGATCAAGGGTTGGAACTATGGCATCCCCTACTTATTTGGAGTGCTGCTATGTCTTGTTCTGAATATTTTGTTTCTGCCTGACTTTGGCCACAGAATGATCACCAAGTCGCTTAGTTCAACGTTGCTAGAGCTAAGATCGGTGGTTAGCGGGTTGGTGACTAATGACCTGCAGAAACGTGCTAGCCGCAGCCAGAAACTCTCCATAAAGTCGCTACAGCTGAGCGAGTCTTTTAGAGAATTCTCTAACGAAATAACTCTCACAACTGCTTCCAGTGAAAATCTTCTTCGTCTGCGAAATTGTGTTCAAGTTTCCATTGGTCGGCTGAGAGCTATCCCCAGTCCAGGTACCTTGTTCATGCCTGCAAGCGGGGACGGGCCAATTTCTGTTAGAACTCGCTTTGCGGGCACAGTTAAAAACTGTATTGTCGCTATGGAAGATTCATTTCAAGCTGCTGCAGATTTTATGGAATATTTAAGGACTGGCAAGCCAGCTTCATCTAAGCTACAAAGAGTCAGTGAAAACCTGAATGCAGCAATTGATCAGCTGCAAGAACAATATAATCTGATATCGTCTGAAAACCGACATGACTTATTGCTTCAACAACAAGATGTTTTAGATATTTTTCTTTTCATCTATTATATCAACGAGGCTGCAAGAGTAGTCCTGGATATGCTAGAAACTTTCGAAGACGTTAACCTAAAAGGCAGGAGATGGAGAATTTGTCTGCCGTTTTATCCCCTTAAGAGAGCACTTAAGCGAACTACTGCTCAAGTTACTCATGATAGAGGTGGGCAGACAGCGGCTTATTTTTTTCAAGCCAAAAGAGATGTCGATGATATTTTCGAAGCCATAAACCAGTCAAGTACATCTAGGAAAGTCGGAGAGGTCCATCCTATTAACAGGCCATTACTGCAAGACGAATCAGGAAGCAAACACAACTTTTGGAAGTTCATGCATGCTCTCCAAGGATTTGAAGGACGTTTTGCTCTAAAAGCTGCTATCTCGGTGACTCTTGTAGCTCTGCCTGCATGGATGACGTCTTCTAGAAAATGGTATGACGATAATTGCATCTGGTTCAGTGTTTATACGGCTTATATTGGATTCCACCCGAGAGTGGCAGGAAATTTGAATGATTTGGCGGTAAGGACAGTAGCCATTCTTGCAGGCAGTATCTGGGCTGGTATTGGCATGAGGGCTCGGCACGGCAATCCTTATGTTTTAGCGGTATTTTGTGCAATATTTATGATACCAGCACTTTATCGATTCATTGCAACCGTCCATCCTCGGTCTGGTTTGTTGGCCTGTTTCTCTTTCACGATGGTTTCTCTCAGTACATACTACCCTTCAGCTGGCCAAGGGAATGATATAAACATATTCACTGCTACGTGGACAAGATTAGTAGCTTTACAAGTCGGTATGTCTATAACAGTCGCAATTAACTGGGTATTCTGGCCTTTTTCTCCTCGTCATGAGCTACGGAAGAGTGTAAGCACGATGCTGAGGCACATCGGACATAGCTACCTGATTGTAACTGATCGATATCTGTATCGAGATGTGGATGATGCACCTAC
This sequence comes from Zygoascus sp. PK3305, assembly GCA_023628935.1. Taxonomy (NCBI): domain Eukaryota; kingdom Fungi; phylum Ascomycota; class Dipodascomycetes; order Dipodascales; family Trichomonascaceae; genus Zygoascus; species Zygoascus sp. PK3305. Next base: position 974,484 of record JAMAJS010000006.1, read on the forward strand.
AGAATTAACTCTACAATTGGGTGAGATTCGAGAAGCAAGAATGCTGCAATCTCTCCATGCTCTTCATGAATTGCTGAATAATACGAAGCATGAAATTCAATTGAGGAACAGCTTCAATGCAGCAGTTTATGAGACTGTTCTAAACAGCTGTGAAACTTTATTTCAGAAAATATCCCAGGCGAGAATTAGCAGTATGCACTTCAATGTATACGAGAACGGTGAAATGAACTCAAAGCTGCTTGGTTTGAGGAGAGATGCTGCAGCATCTGTTATTTTTGTCTTGTACATTTTAGCTGGTGCCTTCAGAGCTAAAATTCCTGTTCCAAAGTATCTCCCATCCGCTGCTCTGTCTAGGAAGCTACTCTTTGATACAATTAATGACAAGATTCGGTTCGGGGAATTTCCCGCCTTGAATGTAGTCCCCGAAGGAGTTGGTGAAGAAGCGGATCCAGCATCTGCTAAAGTTAAGAGAGGCAGAAGGGCATCCAATAATCGACATGTTCAGATCACCACGGCATCTTCTGATGAAGACAGCTCCTTGGAAGGGGATGATGAGATGGACGATGCTGATGAAGAAGATCTGGGATTGACTCTAGGGCCTGCGAGAGGTCTGCAGAGAGACATTCTTGAGAAGAACAAAGATACTGATCGAGTAAATCTGTGGCGTGTTGTGCATGAGACAGCATTTTCGAGGTCATTTACGGAAATAACTGAGGAACTAGAACGCCTTATCGCATATAGCAAGGCACTTCTTGGAGAGGATGGTCTTGAAAAAAGGCATTATTTATAGAGATTTTTAGGGTTATGAATATGACATAGCGTTGGACAACAGAATGGTAAAAAGCGATGTGTTGGAGGTATTATCGTAAAAGTTCACGCAGCTTGATGGACAGGACAGAGAAACTGAATATTTGACCGACCCGTTAACATTCGTTAAAAATAGTTATACGGAAATCAATATGCATATTATCATATCAGCTACTCCCACAATAGAGCAAGAGCATAGTATAAATTAGTCAATACATCTATATGTCAAGAGCTTTGGAAAGGACAGCTGCTCGTAGCGCCAGTCCACGAGATTTTTCATTTTTCGCCAACTTTTCTCCACAAAAGCATAGTCGGTAGAAAAGATGGATTGCACATAATTAATCCGATACTTCAAGATGAGAAGCAAGCATTTTTGTGTTCATGTTCGTCTGAGATGGCATTTTCGAAACGCCTGAAAATATCGCTCACGTGTGAGTACACAGCAAAAGCTGCATTTACTTCTGCTTATCAGCAACAGTAACAGAGCTTCGGCCAATCATATGAAAGAGAACTAGAAGCAGAACTGTCGTAACACCGAGGGAGATAGCAATGGTTTCGAGCTGGCTGTCGTTGATCATTGTTGGCTAAGTGAACACGGTAAGATCAAACACCACTGGAAACCAGAACTTATAACTCCCACCAACGTCATTCCGCAAATAAGTCCGATATGTCGTCCAAACCACGGCTTCCAGCATTCCTGTTGCAAACGTACGATGAGCTAACCGCTCGATATGAGATGTTAGACCAAATTGAAGCTAAGCGTTTTGAAAGTCTTGATTTTCCTATTGAGCACGGGCTGGCGAATCGCGACCGGAATCGATACTCTGACATCTTCCCGTGGGATACAACAAGAACCAAGCTCAATGTTAGGCCCGGTGGCAACGATTATATAAATGCGTCTAACGTTTTTCTAAACTGCGGAAAATCACATGATACTCTTAAGCGATACATTGCTACTCAAGGGCCAATTGACTCAACTGTGTCGCATTTCTGGCATATGGTCTATGATAACACTACCACCACTGGCGTCATAGTCATGCTAACTACACTATTTGAAAAAAAAAGGGAAAAATGCGTGCAGTACTGGCCTTCTCTTAATGACCCGCCGCTAGTACTGCCTCCCAGCAGAGATTTTTCGGACGGGTTGAAGGTTGCCTGTGAATCTGTCAGTCAATGCGACGAGTATGTACTCTCTAAGCTCAATCTCTCAACAAGTGCTTCCAATGGCTCAGCCAAAACTATTTATCACTTTTATTACACAGCATGGAGGGATTTTCGTGTACCAGAAGGGGATGGGAATCTCATATCGTTAAGTAAGACTGTCAACTCGCTCTCATCTCCAGATAGTCCGTTGTTTGTGCATTGCTCTGCTGGAATCGGTCGATCCGGTACATTTATAGCAATGGACTACGCATTACAAAAGGGTGCTGCCTGCGGATTCTTTACTTCAAGGGAAGATCCTGTCTTTAACCTTGTTGATAGCATGCGACAGCTCCGCCCGCGCATGGTACAACAAGTGGTTCAGTACAGGTACATTTACAAAATACTAGCAGCCTATGTCAAAAGCATATAATTCGCTAGCTGCATGAATGATGATCTCTATTAGACAGTATGTATTAAAAAAGTATCGTTTATATTATAACTATTCATCTCCATTTAACCGCTGCACATCTCGCAGGCACCAGGATTGGCCAAGCTGCAAGCCAGCACCTTCTCGTTGTAAATGTCATACTCGCTCTTCTCAGCACCGTCGGCAGTCTTCTCAGAAACCTCATCATTCTCATTCTCCTTGTCAGAAGAAGGAGTTGCAGGGTCTTCTAGGGGAAGTTGCTCAACACCCTTGGTGACTGTAGTGATCTCGACATCCTCTGTGGCGGTGACCTTACCAGATCGCTCAACCTGCTTGTACTGCTTTCGAATAAAATTGGTATTGGCCTTGTTGGTATCAAGTACTCCCAATGCTTCCTGATCAACAGTGAACTGAATAGGAGCAGATGCAGCTTGAGTTCGCAGATAGTACATACCAGTCTTGAGACCCTTCTGCCAACCATAGAAATGCATGCTGGTGAGCTTACCAATGGTAGGAGCCTGGATGTAAATGTTTAATGACTGAGACTGATCGATAAATGCACCTCGGTCAGCAGCCATATCGATGATAGTTTTTTGAGAGATTTCCCATACAGTTTTGTACAGCTTCTTAATATCATCGGGAATATTAGGAATATTTTGAATAGAACCACCCTCAGCAATAATTCGCTGTTTCATGCTATCGTTCCACAATCCCATATCAACCAAGTCCTTCAACATCCAGGGGTTGACAATCTGGAACTCACCGGCAAGAACACGTCGAGAATAGATGTTAGAGGTATAAGGCTCAAAGCACTCATTGAAGCCAAGAATCTGAGAAGTAGACGCAGTAGGCATAGGAGCAACTAGCAAAGAATTTCTCAGGCCCCTCTGAGCAATCTTGGTCTTGAGCTCATCCCAATCCCACAGATCAGTAGGAGTAACATCCCACATGTCGTACTGCAAGATTCCCTGAGAAGCAGGAGAGCCTTCATAAGATTCGTAAGGACCCTCCTCCTGAGCAAGTTCGGAAGAGGCCTCCAAGGCAGCATGATAAATAGTTTCAAAGATCTGCTTGTTCAGCAATTTAGCTTCATCAGAGTCGAAGGGCAAACGCAGAGCCATGAAAGCATCTGCGAGACCCTGGACACCCAAAGCAACAGGTCGATTTCGGAAGTTAGAGTACTGAGCCTCAGGAACAGGATAGTAGTTTCTGTCAATAATCTTGTTGAGGTTTCGAGTGACAACCTTGCAGACTTCATGCAGCTTGTCAAAGTCATACCAAACTCTGTCTTCATCAGACACAACATAGGTGGGGAGAGCAAGAGAAGCAAGATTGCACACTGCAGTCTCATTAGGAGCAGAGTACTCAACAATCTCGCAACAGAGATTAGAAGACTTAATGGTACCCAAGTTCTTCTGATTGGTCTTTCGGTTAGCAGCATCCTTGTACAGCATGAACGGGTTACCAGTTTCGGTCTGAGCCTCGACAATGGCGTACCACAGCTTCTGGGCCTTGATGGTTCGTCGACCCTTGCCCTGCCGTTCGTATCGCTCATAGAGCTCTTCAAACTCATCGCCATATACTTCGTCAAGGCCGGGACACTCATTAGGACACATGAGTGTCCACTCACCGTTAGCCTTAACACGCTTCATGAACAAGTCAGGAACCCAAAGAGCCAAAAAGAGATCACGAGCACGAACCTCTTCCTTACCATGGTTCTTTCTAAGTTCAAGAAATTCAAAAACATCATCGTGCCAGGGCTCCAGGTACATAGCAAAGGCACCAGGTCGCTTGTTACCACCCTGGTCCACATATCGAGCAGTATTGTTGAACACACGGAGCATGGGAACAATTCCGTTAGAAGTACCGTTAGTACCAGCAATATAAGAGCCAGTTGCTCGGATGTTATGGATAGACAAACCAATACCACCAGCACTCTTAGAAATGAGAGCACAGCTCTTAAGAGTATCATAGATACCATCAATAGAGTCATCCTTCATGTTCAGCAAGAAGCAAGAAGACATCTGGGGCTTAGGAGTACCGGCATTGTACAGAGTAGGAGAAGCATGAGTGAAAAACTTCTGGGACATGTAGTTGTAAGTCTCAATAGCGGCTTGGATATCTTCGCCATGGATGCCAACAGCTACACGCATGATCATGTGCTGAGGTCTCTCAGCAATCTTGCCGTCGAGCTTGAGCAAATATGATCGCTCCAAGGTCTTGAAACCAAAGAAGTTGTAGTTGAAGTCACGCTCATACAGAATAGCAGAATTCAACTCCTCAGCATGATCCATAATAGTCTTGTAAACATCCTCACTGATCATGGGAGAGAACCGGCCATTCTTGGGGTTGGTATAGTTGTACAAGTCTGAGATGACCTGAGAGAAAACCTTCTTGGTTTGCTTGTGTAGGTTCGAGATAGCAATTCGAGCAGCCAGAATCGCGTAGTCAGGATGACGGGTGGTCATATAAGCAGCGGTTTCGGCAGCCAAGTTGTCAAGTTCGACAGTGGTGACACCGTGATACACGCCGGAGATGACACGCTGAGTGATGTGCACAGCATCGACGTGATTAGGGTCGAGACCATAGCAGAGTCGAGAAACTCGAGCAGTGATCTTGTCGAACTGGACCTTTTCCTTTCGACCGTCTCGCTTGTATACGAACATGTCTTTTGAATGGGGTGCTGGTATTTGGAGGGTTGGAGAGACGCGTGGAGAAAGGAAAGGGAGATTCTGACGTCTTTTATACCTACGCGTACGATACGCCACCGCGGCGCGGCATGCCTGGGACACCAAAAACGGAGTCGCGGAGAGCCAGATTATTAATGAAAGAACAGGGTCAAAGAAGCACAAAACACCACTTTTTTCGAACAAAATTTTACCTATACATATAAAATAGCAGCTTCTGATTTATGGCCGATTTTTTTTGCAAAAATCAAGATAATAGTCGTTCTTTTATCATGTTCGCGGTCAAGTCGTGTTTTGATTAATAATCCCAAAATGGCAAGTTTGGTGCACACTTCATGAACAGCTTCATAAACAAACCACATTTAGTAGATCTGCAGCTAAGGAAAAGAAAGTGACAATCGAAAAGAAAGCAATGTAAACACGCCTGAGGCCGTCAAACTCCAGTCCCGATAATGGTTGTGCGCTGCTGACTGTTGAATTATTGAGCTAGATGCAAATCACAGTGCTGGCTGAACGTGCAGTTTCTTGTGTGTGCACGGTTCGGCTCTTATTCAGTCCTTTAACATTCATTCTGGCACTGATTGAGGTCTCGGTCGGTGCTCTGTCTCGAGCTCCTTCACTGCCTGTTGTATTTCTTGCGACGCGTGGAGGCTGTAGGAGCCGTAATCGGACGTTTGATCTGATTAAGTGTGTAAGCCGCACACCTCATCGGCGTGCGTGCGTATTGCTCGTAGCCCTCGCCAAACCTATGATATAGGCTCCGAGCGATGACCTTAGCGGAGAATGTGGTAAAGGAGCTGACTGAAAGAGGAAATAATCTGAATTTTATCAGATCAAAGCCGGAGGCCATTGTAGCAGAAATATGAAACGAGCGGTTGTTAGTATCAACAGCCCGCCTGGGCGAGCATACCACTGCCGATTTTATACAGTGAACATTGCCTGGCCGGTGTGGAGATTGACCAGTAGGAGTCCAGTGTTAATAGGTGCATAGCTTCCTAGAAGCAGTCGTGTGTGCTCTACTATACACACCAGGTATCTCTTATAGCCAATTGAGGATTCTGCTCAATGTGCAGTTTTTCACACTGGTACGCTGTATAGCAGTGAACTTGGGGCCAGCTTCGGTGATTTTTGGTGGTCACATAGATTAAACTCTGCTTCGTACAACACACTCTCATCTTTGTACTAAAGACTGGCTCTGCCTGAGGCGAAGCCCTTTTCACAGGATTTCTGCGCCTCAAACAACTCAACCCGGTATCTTTTGGGTGCTAACGGCCTGTCTGCTGCTCAGCATGTTCCTGAGTATCCCAGTTGAGTGCGGCAAATAGGGGTACATCACACCCGGCCAATCCAGCAGTCCCACAGTGGGTCAGCCTTGCTCGATAAAGCTGCTTCTCTCCCTCATTTTCTGTAGAGCGCAATTTGGTTGTCATGCTAGACATTGGGCGTTTTACCTCGTTTCTGTGCCAGATCTGCTCAGGGTTGTGGCTGCATTGACTCTAGTGTATCATTGGCAACTGGTTTATTGTGTGGGACTAGTCGCGTCTGGAGCAAGGACACAAAGCAGTTCCAAGTCGGTGTAGCGAAGGCAACATATTGCCAAAATCAATTCTTTCTCGTTTGTGGAATAGCTCTCTATTCGCTTTCCTGCGAGAGTTCTGTGCTGTGTTTGTCTTAGATGTACTGCCTGTCTGTTAACGTGATGGTGTGCTTATGCTTGGCTAGTGTCTAACACTGCAGCAAATTAAAGTTCGCCCAGGCTGAACCTGGCACAAATACAACACGCTGTTGTGAGCTGCAGTATTTTAACCAGATCACTGGTAGTACTGCTTATAATCTTCTTTCTTGCTCTGCCTTGTTTGTGACGCTCTAGTGCGGGTCTTCTGCTAGCTTTCCCACACTCTCCTCTTCATAACAGTAGGCCGCCGATCATTGCATGTGGAATTGTGCATCAACAACACTGACCTTCGTCTCCAATATTCGCACGTCGCTAAACATGGCTGACAACAACGGGCCCAAGACCGGCAAAGTGAGCCTGGTCTACCCTGTACTGTTTGTTATTGTTTATTTTGTCCAGGACGTACATACTAGACACATTCTTGACAACTTTTATTCTTCTTCCTTCATTGTTTTGGCTACTCATGGTCTGTTAGGTTCGCTGCTGGGCTTTGTCTTTTTCGTCAAACGAGGAAAGGCCCATAACAAGGCTGTCCAATCATCACTCTCGTATCCCAGAGTACTTACACTGGCATTGCTTCATGTACTTGGCATTGCTCTTGGTGGAGTGTCTGCATTATCCCCCCAAGCTTACCTAGAAGTGAAGCAGGTGGCTGCTCCAGTGTTGTTTGTTGCATTCGAGGCCGTTCATGAAAATTTCGGCAAAGCAGTCCTAGTCTCGCACAGCTGGGGCACTTATGCTGCAATGGTATTGACCGGTGCAGCTGCTTTTCTCACTTTCAGCACTTTTGACATGTCGGTGGTGGACTTTTTGGTAGGCATTGGTGCTGCTTCGGTGCTAGTATCCAAGGTTTTGGTGGTCACCAGGCTCTTGGCTAAGCAGACCAACGTCATTAGCTGCTCACTAGATCTTGCGCTGAGTATCTGTCCCCTTTTGTTTATGTTCTCAGTCCTAGGTGCTATATTGACGGGAGAACAGGCTAATCTGGCAGGAATTGCAACTGATGTCTGGGGTGCTTCGCATTTGTTGATAAACTCCATTCTATGGGTGACGCTTCTAACCCTCTCATTTGTATCCAATTACTTTGTAGGACCCTATGCCATGATACTGCTCTACCTAATCATTCAGACTATATTTGGAGTTGCATATAGCAGCAGTATTTTTGTACCTTTGGTTGGTGTGTTGTTGGTAATAAGTGGATTTGTCTGTTTTGTGACAGACCAGGCTACCAGCGAGAGGCCTGTAGAAAAGGACAGCATGGTATAGCTAAACTTCCTTCAGAAATCTGTGGAGCAACAAATAGAAATCAAAAGAGGAACGGGGGGGTAGATAGTTTTGTATGTTTAAATTTCATTATAATTGTGGATGGTCTCGTAGCCACCATTGAAGAAGCAGCTACGTTGCACACGGAACTTTCATCGTATAAATAAACACCCCATTGCTCGCTATGACAAGTATACCTATCATCCCACACAGGGCCCCTGTTTACATTTTGTACTCTCGCCACTGAGGAACACGCTTCTCGCTGAAAGCTACAAGGCCCTCAGCAATGTTCTCTCCCCTCTTGACTCTCTCAAAATCCACCTGGGCACCCAACTCGCTAGCTTCATCAAGAGAGAGTTTGGTGTTATCATAACCCCGTCGAATAACCCGCAGTGTGGCAGCAATAGCATCAGGAGAAGAGAGGATAATTGACTGCGCTAGCCTAATAGCTTCAGGAACCACCTCTTCAGGACTGTCAACAACCCTGTTGATCAATCCCCATTCTAATGCAGTTTGAGCAGAAATAGACTCTCCTAGAAGCGCTAGCTCGTTTGCACGCTTTAGACCCAATGTTCGACCTGCTCGTGGGAGTGCACCTGCAACGGCAATGACGCCTCGACGAGTCTCGGGCAGCGAGATTCTGGCAGAAGCAACTGCTACTGCCAAATCAGCATTGATCAATGCCTCGGTGCCACCACCATAGGAATTGCCATTCAGCGCAACTATAATCGGCTTAGTACTATTCCGGTTACTAATTCCCATGAATCCACCAGCTCGCAGCATGTCTGTGCCAGCGATATCCTGGTCCTCTGAGTCAGCAGTAAGCCATTCCTTCAAATCGGCACCAGCTGAAAATACCTTGCCAGCACCAGTGATGATGGCAACACGGGCAGAGGGGTCTCGCTCAAATGCAGTCCAGATATCATTCAACTTGAAATGGTATTTTCTGGGTACTGAATTGAGGGCTTTAGGTCTGTCGAGGGTAACAAGTACGACGCCCCGCACTGGAACAGTGATTTTGAAAAGATCATTTGACAGCTCCGTATAATTGACCATGATGGCAAAATACACAAATCCTATTCAGCGGAAGGTTTCCAGATTAGTGTGTAAGAGGACTGGAGGAACGGGCCAGACTGAGGAGTTTAAAAGGTGGCCCGTAACTTGGATGCCGGTGTGGGGTCGGTCTGACGTGAAAGATTGTTGAGCCGCACAGCAGAATGCGGGGGTGGGGAGGTTGCCAGAGCCAATGTTTCATGGACAAGCCCGCCATGGGAGCCAAAAAAAGAAGCTTCCCGGTACATTGATACGTTTATTTGAGCATAATACAAAAGTTTCTATGTATCAGTTGGCTGTAGAAGGCTGGTGTAGATGCAGGATAGCTGTGTCCCCCTCCCAGAGCATCGCAGATAGTCAGAGTCGGAGCGCCGTTCTCAGGGACTGTCCGTATCAGAAGTTATCCGAGACCCCTTAATAAGAATAGGTTGCTGCACATGATTTCTAATCATCTACATTCATCTGCCCCAATATCGGCAACGTTTTAATGCTGGGGGGGTATTGCTTGGCCATGGGTTGGGCCGATTTACCCCAGAAATTTATCCAGCCGAGGCCCTCCATTATCTAAGCCCCTCAGCACCCACGTACTTAAGCTTCTTAACACCAGGAACAACGGCAGGGGTCAATTGACTAGACAGCACTTCGATCAGAAAATGAGTGATTATTCCCATTATAAGTTCCACAAGGTTTCTTTTGCAGCGCCCGGTGTTCTGCATGTGGAGATCAACCGTCCAGAAAAGTTCAATGCCATGAACAAACTGTGAGTTTGAACAAGACCTACCAGAGCAACTAACGTGGGGTCCGCCAGTTTGAGCAGCTGTGCTAACTAAATTTAATAGCGTCTATCTGGAATATGGGCGTGTGTTTGAACAGGCAGATGACGATCCCGAAGTGCGTGTAATCGTATTATCTGGATCAGGCAAGAACTTTTGCGTCGGCATCGACATCTCCGCATTTGGCGACATTCTGGCCGATGCCAAAGAAGAGACCAGTCGAATCGGTATCAAGAATATGAAGGTGATCTATGAATTTCAGAGCAGCATTGGAAAACCTCATGAAATCAACAAACGTAAGTATTGTGAAGAGCATAGGGGGGGAACTGATTTGTATGACGTTGTGAGGAGACCCTGCAGTCAGGCAGAGGTGCTCCTGTCAGTATTTTTCACTCTGCGCATTGCATATTGGGTTCTAACAATACAGCGGTCATCGCTGTCATCCATGGACACACTATTGGCCTAGCTCTGGATATTATCTCTGCCGTTGATATTCGATATGGTTCCAAAGACGCCAGTCTGTCGGTACGAGAGACGAAGATCGGCATGACTGCCGACATCGGCACCTTACAACGTCTGCCCAAAATTGTCAACAACCTGGGATGGCTAAAGGAGATTTCATATACCAGCAGAAATTTCGGTGTTGAAGAAGCTTCTCGGCAGGGTCTTGTTGATAGGGTCTTTGAGACGAAGCAAGATGCATTGGCAGGGGCGTTGAAAACGGCGGTCGAAATCGCAGCCAACTCCCCTGTCGCTGTGTGGGGGACTAAAAAGTCCATCAACTATGCCATCGATCACACACACGCTGAAAGCTTGGATCAGATTGCTCATTATAATGGATTTGCTCTTGGTAAGGATCTGGCTCTGGGGGCTCAGGCTGCTCGGTCCAACTCCAAGCCTGTCTATGCCAATTTGTACAAGCTGTAGCTTTGCGTAGAATGGATAATATGATGGACAAATAAATATGAATGCTATAAGTTACCTAGTCAAATACGGAATGCGAATCCTGTCAAACCTAATCTTCTCTCTTTACTGTAGAGCCAGTGGCCCCATTCTCAGCTAACACAGGTATGGGTTCCTTTTTAACCTCGACTGGCTCTTTCGACTCTGCTTTTACTGCTGTAAAAAAAGATGTGATTTTTTGGTTGCCAGGTGATGCTTTAACCTTTTTCTTGGGCGATGGAATCAATTCTCCCTTTCGTTTATTCAACGGCAGCCGAATCTCGGGATAGTTATTGTCAATCTTCCCTACATCTCTGCCCACTTTGAAGATTTCCAAAACTTCTTTATGATTGATTGTGGATTTCCCGATATCTGCTAGCTCATCCTTCCATTGGAAATCAGGATCCAACCACTTTTGCACAATTGGTTGCGAAACGTCAAGCATGACGGGCATACGATTGTGAAGCCAAGCCATATCTTTCGACGCTTCCTGGGTAATAACGGTAAAAGAGTACACCTTTTCCTCTCCCCTTTCATTTAACTCCCATAGCCCTGCAAAAAATAGTGGCAGGTCATCTTTTCGCTTGATAAAGTAAGGCACCTTTGTTTCGAGATGCCATTCAAAATATCCCTCCGCAGGGACAATGCACCGCTTGTGCTGCTTGACTTTCGCCCACATTCCCGTTTTGGAAGTCAGATTCTCCAGTCTGCAATTAAAGGTCTTGTAGGTCATCTTTTGGTCATTTGAGTAGGCAGGAATAAGCCCCCACTTGAAGTAGTCCACCACTGTCCACCGGTGATCCTTTTCTTTCTCAGTTGCTGTATCAGCAGATGGCTCTTCCGTCGACTCTTCTTGTCCAGGATCATTACGGTCGTTATTTGGCTCTTCCTGCCTTATCACTGCAGAGTATCTGCCGGGACACATGTTGTAATTGATGGTAGACTGTTTTCCAGCTCGGATCTCGTCGATCACCAAGTCCAGAGCTAAGGAACGCGAGCCTAGCTCTTCAGGGCGCTGTATTTAGTAAGTACGAAGAAATAGTTGTCCAGTAAAATAGGAATGCTGAAGGAGAATACCTACATATGAGAGCGAGTATCTTCCGCACATTTTGGTGAGTGGAGAGCTTGCGGTGCAGTGCCGTTGGTCGGGTTTATACAAGGTTTAGTGAAGGAAGAAAGGTGGGCGAAGATCAACCACCTTTTTTCTGTGAACAAGATAACAATATACAGCTGGCGACAGAAGAACTGCGTAATTTCTGCAAATCAACAGAGGCAAAAACTTCTTTATTGACATGTACGCCACTTGTTTGGTTCCTTTGTCCAATCTCTTACTCGGCTCTGTACTTTCTCAGCCTCAGCAGCTTGGTACGGCTGACACTATACAAACCCACAGCGATCAACTCATCTCTCCCCTTCTTCAGAACTACATCATCCGAACCGATGCTACGAACTGCCTATGCACGCAGGTATCTGCGACCAGGCCGACTTGGTGCAGTGCTAAGGCGACCTGTTTTTGCCAAATCGGTTCGCTCCATAGGCTCTTATGTGCCGCCTCCCCAGCCGCTAGTAAAGCAGTCTCATCCTTTCAGGTGGTTTCTGGCTATCACCGGCACACTTGCTGCTGCTGCTGCCGCCTTTAAATGGTACACAAGACATAATTATCCTCCCGAGGTGGCAGCCAAGCTGCGTAAGGGTCTTCGAGCCGAGATTGATGGTGCAGGACCCCAGAAACCCGATTACAAGCTGGCTCTGCAGTACTACCTCGAAGCTTTGGAAGTTGCTGATTCATCTGATTTGCACAAACTATGTGACGAATACACCGGGTTGCAGATCAAAATAGCTGAAATGTATGAGAAGCTGAATATGGACGAAGAAGCGCGGCTATTGTACCGTGAACTGGGCACGAACTACATCCAGGCTTTGGCCGATGGCACTGAGGTCAATTATGACCTGCGACCCCACTTGATCCAGCGGGATCTGCGAGTCGCTCTGAAGACGGCTATGTATGAGTCGACGCTCAATCCGAATATTGCCAAAATGGGCTTGTTGGTGCACTTCCTGATGGCCCAGAAAGAGGTGGCATCCCGGGACCCTGATGCTGCCAAGCTAATAGAGTCAGAGAAGACCCGAAGCGAGATCAATCTGACTATCCCTATTGATGAAGATGGCAAGTCTGTGAAAAATCCGGAAGCGTGGCAACCGTTTCGCGAGGAGCTGTTCAGTGCCAGAGATATGTTTGTCGCTCTGTGTCTGGCAACCGGTGACATTGGTCTGGCTCTGCAAACGAAACTGGCCACTACTGAGTGGATGACGGCTGCTGGTTGTGATATTGGCGATATTTTGATGAGTTGTGAGTATTGATTTCTTTTCTAGATGTTACAGCAGGAAAACTAACTTCAGTCTATAATGTCGGTTCTATATTCTATCTGCAGTCTGAGGAGCTGGAGCTTTTGCAGCACAAATCTGAAGATAAAGACAAGGCGGAGAGGGAAAAGAAACTCGCCAACGACAGCATTACTAACTCTTCGGCATGCTTCAATGTGATTCTCAACGTGGTGAATAAGTTGCCTGGAAAAGCTCGTAGAGAACCGAACGTTGCTGAGGTCCATGCATTGTCAACATATGGCCTTGGAGTGATTGCATTACATACAGGAAAGTACGAGGAAGCTAGTGAGCTGCTGAGAGAAAGTCGTCTGCGAGCCAAAGGATGCTCGTTTGACGAACTGGTGGTGTCTGCCGAGCTGGAACTAGAAAAGTTGGCTCGCATCGAGAAGGAGGCCAAGGAGGAGAACGCCAGTGAGCTCAAGTCGAAACCCAAACCCGAGGATCTTGCTCCGTCTACAATGGATGTTCTATTACTTAAACCTCCTGTGGACAAAGACCGAATGGTGCTCAAGTCAGAAACAGACAATTAGGGTGGAAAGGAACAAAGTGGGGATGGCTTTGGAGAAGGGCCAGATTGTACAATTGCAGTATCATGTGTATCTAGCAAGGCAGAAGATTGGTTTTTGGTCTAAATCTATGCATGCCTTTTTTGATGTATCTATATGGAAAATTTTTGTAGTGGTTTTTTATTGCAAAAGGACTCGAGATTTCTCACAAAATCTGGCCGCCGTTTTGGCGATGAGTGCGGCCGAACACTGGCCATCTTCATAACATTTTGGCTTTTGCAACATCGGAAAATGCTTGTGGCCCGGGGGAGAGTCCAGGCGGCACATGCTCTTGCCCGAGCGTATTCGAGTGCAGTGCAGTCGTTCAGTGTGAAGCGAGTGATGAATTTTCCCCCACAGCTATTATATTCAGTAATAGCAGACGTTGATTCTTACTCGCAGTTTCTACCGTACTGCTCAGAGAGTATCGTCACCAGCCGAGACAGCACCGGAACCCCCCGGACAGCGCGGCTGAATATCGGCTGGAAGAATATTTCCGAGTCCTACGAGAGCAATCTGAGCTTTGAAGAGGGTTCGGTAGTAATGGTGCGTAGGCGTGCTGTGCCCACATAACATGAGAGGTAATTTGACTAACTAACTCCAACAGGCTGAGGCCAGCGACAACTCCACATTCCACACCTTGTACACAAAATGGACAATTGAACAGATCAAGCGCCGCCCCGATAAGTGTGCCGTTCAGCTGATGCTGCAGTTCTCGTTTAAGTCTGCTCTGTACAACCGCATTCTGTCCAGCTTTGGGCCCACCATGAGCGGAATAATGGTCGAGGCTTTTGAGAAGCGAGCCACCGAGCTGCACGACAAGCAGGTTGGTGCCGGAAGCTAAGCCAGGCCCCTCTTTGTATATATGTATTTAGACAAAAATTTTGCTTCTAGCACGGTGCAGCTCGATACCACAGTAGTGGAATGTGCTTGCTGTTCATGTTCAGCTCAGGGAATCCAATGTGCCAACTGCTCGATCTATTGATCTGCTTAGGTACTCGCTCCTCCCACCACCATAACATCACCGCCAGCCAGCCCTTGGAGCAACCTTCTCCAGCATTTTGCATCTAGCGCACGGCACTGCACTGCACATTTCAGAGCCTGCGTGCGTCTTCTTTAGCAGTGCTGCTCTGCATTGCATATTTCCTTCTACTCTAAAATTTGCTAATCTCCAGCTCTTTGACAGATTTCAATTTGACCCACCATGGACAGTGAGTGGTGGTCGCCTTCCCCTGCAGCTGAGCCGGCATCTGCCAGCGTGCCAGCCAGCTACACGGCCCTGTTCAACAGCTGTAAAGGCTCGGACGGCTTTGTGCCTTTTTCTGCTTTAGAAAACATCTTCTTCAGTGATCCCAAAACAACCCCGTACCAGAAGGACGAGATTCTGCGCATTGTTTCTGCCCATGCCATGTCCGACAGGCTTACTGTCGCTAACTGGAACATTGCTCTGGCTCTGCTAGGCCTCGCACAGCAAGGCGAACAGAATCTCAGTCTCGGAGCTGTTCTAAATGGCCGTAAGTGGACCCAATGCTTTGGCTGCGTCGTACAGCCGGCTCTGTACCTACCTTGCTGAAACCCCCCCCCCCCCGCTAACCCTCCAAGCCTATCCGGAAGTCGACCTGCCCACTACAGGTGATCCCGGCCCACTGACTTCCACATCATTCCCACCAGCTGACCTGCAATGGGATCAAAATAGTGCCGGGCCCCAGCCTCCTACCCCGGCGAATGGTGGAGAGCTCTGGAAGTCTAACCAGGCTGATGTGGACAGCTACGATCCTACATCCAACCCCACGGTGCGAGTGAACCTTGTGCCACAGCGCGAGGGAATTTTCATGTTTCGACACGTTGTCTATTCGCTAGAAGGCAGCTTCAAGCTGTCCCGTACAGCGGATCCCACGGTTATTAAAGTGGTTCGTCGCTATAGCGACTTTGTATGGTGGGTAGACTGCTGCAAATGAACTTAACTGCCCCAGTTTTACTAACTAGTACAGGCTCTTGGAGTGCTTGATCAAGCGATATCCGTTCAGGTTAATTCCCAATCTGCGTAAGTGCCAACTCACTCCTGTGTGCCCCCGCTCCTGATTTACTTTGCTAACATCGAAACAGCCCCCAAGAGACTCACCCTCGATGGCAAGTATCTGTCTTCCGACGACTACTTTTTAGAGCGTAGACGCCGGGGCCTCTCCAGATTTATCGATCAGGTCATGAAGCATCCTATTATGAGAAAAGAAAACTTTGTCGTTATGTTTCTGACAGTGGACACCGACATGGCCTCCTTCCGCAAGCAGGCTCTCATGCAAATCACAGACGAAATGGCCAACCGCGTCGTGGCGCCTGAATTCGTTCAATCTTGGAACGAAGAAGCTCAAATGGCCAGATGGAAGGCCATTTTCCATTCCACAGATGTACTGCTGGCAACGGTCCAGCAGTTGTGCCACACTGTTAACCACCAATGCAAACGGCAGGAGGCCATGGCCGAAGACTTCAAGCGGATGTCTAGTTGTTTCACCAAAATATTCGAAACAGTAGGCGACTCTGTGTTTGAAGGAGGGGCTGACCTGCCTGCAATCTCAGACGGCTTACGTGCTGCTTCGAAGAAAACCTCTACATCTGGAGAACTACTTGTGGATGAGAGTAGAGCGTTGGACTTTGGCTTGCTAGAGGATCTCAAGCAATTTCGAGACCTCCTTGCAGCTGTCAAGGAAATATTTATTCGATATGGAAGGCTGGGCAAGAACAACATTGCTCAGCTGGAAGCTAGAGTATCTGGCAACCTGGCAAGATTAAAGCAACTAGAGCAGCTTGAGGATAACCGCAAGAATGATATCACCAGAATTAAGAGCAGCATCACAAAGGACAGGGGTGCAATTGAGTATGAAAAGAATCGCAGCTGGCTTATCCGCCAGTGCATCACGGAGGAGCTACAGCTGTGCCAGAAGATTCAGTATCAGATTTCCAAGTTCCTTCGGGACTGGTCTCTGGACTGCACAAAATACGCAGAATTACATTCTGATAATTGGATGACATTGAACAATGAGGTTAGTGAGCTTCCTCTTTCGTCATAATCCTGAACGGGTCCAGATCTTCGCCATGCCGCCGTTGATGGGACGACAGAAAAATGCATTCTAGTTGAGATCTTCTGACTTCTGGTAAAAATCTTCTAGCTCGCTAGTAATATAGAACCCAGTTATAATACTTTTTCCTTAATTATATATACACATACATATATATATTTTTTCATTACTTATACAATTGCCATGCATTATGCTAAGGGAGGATGCTTTAAGCAATCTTCTTGGATGCACTCACAAAACCGCTGCCCTTCACCACCAATACCAGCTCATTTTCACTATCTCCCTCTTTGAGCACAATCTCTGTGCCCCAGAATTCTTTAATGAGCCTAAGCAGTCGGATAAATTTCTCATTCACAATTTCCTTGCCAACACATAGTCGCCCAACATCTTCTTTTCCAAGAACCATAAGCACCAAAGCAGTCTCAATTTGGCTTCTGCCTACAACCCCCCCAATGGAAACCTCTTCCAGCAGCTTGTATGCCACTTCTTTGCCGAGATCTTCAGGAGTGCCGCCAGCCTCGCCTACACCGTCGGCAGCATAGCACCAGCCGTTCTTGGCCTCAGCAACAATTGTGACACCGTATCCAGGACTCTTTCCTGAGTCTTCGCCTCGGGTAACATCGGAATAAATATAAGTCTCGGATTTCGTAGGTCTAAGCACTTCTCTTGCTGAATCAATGATCCGATTGACATTGGCAGGACTAATTCTGGTGGAAAAAGCCACACCTCTGATCTTCATGACCAGAGGAACGTCGACAGCATGAATCGTCTTTGGCTGTAAAACTAGATGAGGCATGTGCAGAACTGCTTCGCCGCCACCAAGAGGAGGTGCTCCTCTTTTGACGATTCGCAGTTCTTCTCTATCGATGCCAAACTGCTGCAAAATAGGGAAAAGAGATGTTCTAATGGTATCAACACCCATATCAGTAGGGCCAGCTGTGACTCCCTGGAAGGTGACAGTCAAAGGCTTTTTGCCGAACGGTGCAAGCAGTAACAGAGGCTCGATGAAGTAGCCTATTCCTCTGGTCAGAGGGCATTTGTGTGTAAAGCTACCACCCACAATGATTCCCGGGCGATAAATGATGGTAGTACCAGTATATGATATCTCAATAACACTTCCATTTGTAAGGGATTCCAGTACTCGAAGAAAAGAGACCTCATAATCTGCATGTTAGTATTGGTGCGAATAGTACTAAAGAGAGTTAGATCATACATACCTCTTAGACCCGGCTCCGTATGGCCCGAGCGGATGTTGCTGATTCGAATAGATTTACCAGTAAGAGTAGCCATGACCAGGCGCATGCGGAAGTCCTGGTTCCCACTGAACGTGAGAATATTTGAAACGGCCATGGTGCTGGTGAAGGAGACGGAGGATATTTTTTTTTCGGCCATCTAGAAAGTTTCATTGCACAGCCGTGCCCTGTGCAGAACACTCCAGCACAGGCCCTCACGAACGGGCCACTATGAAAGCCATTTGTAATAGCGTTTGATTCATATGAAGGAGGTTTGTTCAGTGTCAGCTATATGAATTGTATTCCTTTTTTAAAGGTTTCTCATCATTTGCGGTTAAGCCGCTAGCCACTGTTCGAGGCTC
This sequence comes from Zygoascus sp. PK3305, assembly GCA_023628935.1. Classification (NCBI taxonomy): domain Eukaryota; kingdom Fungi; phylum Ascomycota; class Dipodascomycetes; order Dipodascales; family Trichomonascaceae; genus Zygoascus; species Zygoascus sp. PK3305. The sequence continues at coordinate 992,852 of JAMAJS010000006.1, forward strand.
AACGCAGCTCCTCTGGGAGCGAGCAGTGGGAATGATTTTCTCAGCATCCCAACGGCTCACCTTCGCTTTTCTCACCACAAACCAACCTGGCTTTCTAGCGACCATCCATTGGCACTCTGCACAGTCAAATCAACTCGCTTGCAGAACAGCTTGATACTGGCGCACGCTTGATCGCCACTCATGACTGGAAGACCCCCCTACAATCCGGGAGCCAAGCGGCTTTCACCGCCAGCTTCCGGCCTCAGCAACACCATGAAACGTGCACGCAGCGGCGAATATCTAGCCGGCGAAGGCTCAAATCTGCCACAGCAAGGTGGCGGAGGATCTCATTCTGGCCCAGGAGGCGGGAGCAATGTTCATGCGATCGACCCGGACCAACTGTCGGATGCACTGCATTCTGCAGGCGTGAACCTGAAAGAAGAAGAGCATTTGCTTTCCAAAAGTCTGCATCAGTCTGATGCTTTGACACGTACAGCATCGCAGACTGGTTTGCACCAAGCGTCAAGGCTGTTAAATCAGCCATTTTTGGATACGCGAAGCCTGCATAGTATTGTGAAGAAGTCTTCTGCAGAGATGGGCATCAAACACATCAGCGACAAGGACAACGAGATCGTCTCGCTGCTCAGCTCATCATGTGAAGAGTGGCTCAGCGACATCATCACCTCTGCCATTGTGCTTTCGCGGCACCGTCGGCGGTCTCGCAATGACGTGCGCAGCGACATTTCCAAGGCCCTGCGTACCATTGCAGTAAAGGACAAAGACAACGAAGATAGACGCAATGCACGAAAAGCGGCACTGGGATTAGATTCTAGTGAACATGATGGCGAAAAAACAGGCTCCGAGGATACGCTACACAGAGCGGCTAATGCTACCGCGTTGATGATGACATCAGGAAAGAAAAAGTACTCGTGGATGACTGGCGGAGCAGGTGGTCCTGGTGCAGTCGCCCGACAGGCTGGCCCCACCGTAGCGCGAAATGACAACAATGTTCGATATCGTGAAGCTCGAGAAGAGCCTGGCCTGGCTCTGCGAGACCTGCTGGGGGCCCTAGAACAGAGGCGAATCGGTGTGGAGAAGGCCATCATCAAGGGATACGCAAAGGTGAAAAACTGATCGCGTTTCAATGTCTCCTCGTGTATTATTTATATTATTGTCGAAATAGCCATCTAGCTACTTCAAGCCATGGTGGTTTGGATGCACCCTTTATGAATCACATTATTCGTTTTCTTGTTTCCAATTCGTAATTTGATAATTTGTCATGTATCCATTAAAGTCTATAAATTATCCCTTATCTAATTATTAAGGATTTCACATCTCAATCATAACAGCCATCCCGTGGCCCATTCGTCTAGGTTAACCCATATGCTGATCTTCTTCTGTGTCTATCCCAGCAGGCACTGTTCACCGTCCTGCTGCTCTTCATCCATAGTTACCATCCAGCTTTTGCCAGTCGACCACATCTTCTGTATCATAACCCAAGATTCCATAGGCAAATTCATGGAAAGTAGTCCTGTCCACCTGGAGTGGTAATCCTTCATCCATGCTCGGTCAGCTGGATCGTCAATGTACTGAGAAGCGACAAACAGAGGAAGGATCATTTGCTTGCAGCAGGGGTGGTCCGGTCGAGGCTTTCGTGCCCATGCCAGCATCAACTGTGCTACATCCAGTTCATATCCTGCATATGGCGGTCGCACAAGGTCACCAAACACGGAGTAGCAGTACAGAATTATGCCGCACAGCCAAACGTTGTGGTCGCATGCACGGATAAATACATCCGACTCAATATCATCTGTAGTCACGATGCTCATCTTGCTCGGCAAGCTCTCCACGATATTTTGCAAAACATCGTAGTCATCATCCCATAATACCCCGTCTCTCTTATGCTTGTATGCTAACGGTATAATATCATACAGTGTCCTAATCAACTCATCACCCACGCCTGAGAGAGAAAAAATATCCCAGCCATCCTTTCCCATGCTAGTATCCTCCCAGCATTTGGCATGGAATTCTCGAGACATTACTGGTAGATCCCGGCTGGTAAATGCAATAGCCAGGTCCGACCATCCGAGCCAGGTGGTAGCTGCTCGGAGAGGGCCATGCCACTCTTCTACGTTGTCCATGGATGCTAAAATGTTTTTCAGGCCGGTAAAATGTACCTTCCAGTTGTTTCGAAAGGTCATCAGTTCGTCAATGCTAGCAAGTACCACGACCGCTTGAGCAGCACAGAGTGTCAGGTCTCGGTTAGCGTGTGCTTTCAAGTCCTTGAGCAGCTTTCCCAGACCATTTATGGCTTTAGATCTGTAGTAAAATGATTTGGCAGTATCTCCGGTTGAGTATCCAATCAGCCACGAAGAAAATGCCACGATACCGTCCATCAGACATGTGTTGGAGTGGTAAGAAGAGAGATTCAGAAATATGGCGTTTCTAAGAATGGCTTCGAACGGGTTTGTGGGCATACTAGACACAGAAATAAAGGTCCTAGTTCCTTGCTTGACAAAAATCTCTAGATATGGTAGGTAGTCATCGGAAACAAAGCTGAACTGGTATCCACCAAGCTTGGGTTGGTATGCCTCAGTGGTACCGAGGACTTTCGGCTCCGCTACAAGGCGACCGACCACCATCTTCTTGACCAGAGCCTTATTAGGTTCCGAAGTAGCAGTACGACCCCTTCGCTTAGCCGTCTTTTCCTTATTATTATTGATCCATTTACGATCTGACGCATAGCCGGAACATGCAAGGCCATTTTCAACGCAGTTTTGACAGCGGGGTATCTTCCTATCGCAGACGACACCCGCAGAGGCACAGCGAGTGCAGGGAACCTTGGAAAGGTTTCTGGCCTCTGGAACAAAGTTCTTGCAGCGAAATTTCGAGATCATATAGACTTTTGCAGGTCCAGGTGGGTATTGTGTAGCTTATCTACTGCAGAGCTCAGGTGGGTGATAAAATATATGTTTGGGTGTGGTATGTGGTGGAGGTAGAGATCTCCACTAGTACAATAAAAGAGCGTTGCTCTTCCCATTCGCAGCACTTGTACGCATTTAGACAAGCTTAGTCACAATCAAACGTATGCGATTTTATTTGTTCTCTCTATCTGAAATACATTTAAAAAAGCGAGCCTATATTTGCACCGGCCAACTTAAAAAATTTGTACTTGTAACTATTTTTACAGGACGGCAGCAGTGACCTGCACCTCAATCTGCATGTTAGGAGCAGCCAGAGTGCTGACTCCAATAGCACTCCAGGCGGGCTTGTTATCAAACTGGCCAAGAATCTCAACCACCGGGCCGAGGACAGAGGCCTCCTTAACATCTCCGGTGTGGAAGGACTCGATTCGAATTACGTCCTTAAGCTCGGCACCCGCCTCCTTCAGAGCAGCCACAACATTGGCAAATGCCTGCTTGACCTGGGCCTCGTAGGACTCGGAGAAGTTGCCTTCAGCGTCCCATCCACCCTGACCGGAAGCGTAAATGAGCCTAGCGGAAGCAGGAATGCTGACAGCCTGGGAGTAATTGAAGTTCTTGGTCATCGTCTCGCCGTGACCAGCATAAGAAGTGAAGGAAGCCATTTTGTAGATTGTGGGGGAAGGGAAGAGATTTTAGTTTGGCTTAAAGAATTAAACGTCTGAAAAAAGGGATAGTCTAGAAAATTGCGGGGATGCAATGATAAGGATGGTCATCTGGAGTTTGGCATCTTCGCAGCTTTTATGGATGTCATGTCGATGGGAGTCAGATCAGTACATCGTTTTTTTCCGTTTGTAGTGGCCTGGAACCTTCCTAAATAGGCAGCCGATAATAGACAGCTTATCTTACCGAATCAGATCCCGGCCGCTCCCCACAAGACCAACCACCTTCCCCCGCAGGAAATCCAAGAAGCTTGGAAGTCGATATCGCACCGAAAAGCTGGATAATCCGCTGATGCTACACAGAACGTGACTCAGAAATATGCGGTTGTCCAGCAATCCTAACACAAATATTAAGTATATTATGGGGTCTTATGTCTCCCCAAATCAATGTCTCTCGACTGTGTCTCTGTTGTTCCTCAATGCTTACACAATCTTGAAATGTAATGTGGGGCCTAGACTTCACCATCAGTCACAATGCAAGCATTCACTGACTAACACTGTCTGACTAACATCAATTGACGAAGTTTATCTGAGTCACATCCTCTCCAATCCTGAACTGAGATCCAAGCACCTGATGCCAGTATCCCCCCCTCGTGCAATGGGTGCGAGTGTATCCTTCTTCCAAGCTATCTCCTCAATACTTCCTCTGCCACATCCCCCCACATCTGAATAATAATCGCAGCACTAACAGTTATTCTTACAGTGGAAATATACTGGATAAAATCTGTACAGTCACTTTGCTGATATTGAACAATGGACAGCACAATTTGAAGCAAATCCACATTTTGCGTGCGCGTTGAAAATTCCGACTCTTGGCGCAATTAGTATTGGTCAGTAGGAATTGAGCGGTACCCCTATCCTTCATTGTTGTTTGGATGCCAGATTAAAAAAACCATTTATTTTGAACAGATAGCATTTATACCTAAAATTATTCAGCGACGTGTGCTCTATTCGGAGGCCTTGGTGACGCTATTAGTTTCTGCTGGAGGTGTATCACTTGACTCTGCTTCAACTGCATTAATTTGGTGCTCCAAGTTGACCTTGGGTCCCTTGAACCACTTTCGGGCATCAATCATATACCAAGCCATGGCAAGACCCATCTGGCCACCAAAGGTGACAACGGTCCAGTTCATGTTTTGAGCATCTAAGTCACTGCCCTTGGTAGCAGGGAAACACAAGATGGGGTTCATGACCAACACAAAGGAGCATGCAAGCAAATTGCAGGGAACAGAGAATCGACCAAGGTTGAATGGACCAGGCTTAAACTTGTCACCGGCAAGTAGCTTGAGGAAGACTGGAATAGTGAACGCAGAGTACTGAGCAATACCACCGACACTGAAGACGGCACCAATGGCAACCGCATTGAAACCCAGGCAGCCATAGCACAAGGCAATGAGCCATAACAGCCACACAGCTCGGATAGGAGTATAGGTTCGCTGGTCAACGACCTTGAAGATTCGAGAAAGGGGAATAGCACCGTCTCGAGCATAGGCATAGACTACTCGAGAAGCTGCAACCATGACACCCTGGCCAACAAGCCATAGGGCAACCATGATCAGGGACATCATACCCAGAGCAGCCTTGTCACCGACAACCTGCTGAAGGAAAGCAGCCATAGGCTGACCAACAGGACTAGACATCACCTCAGTAATGTCTCGGATGGTGTAAGCAAGAACAAGCATGACAAAGAAACCGAGCAGACCACCAATATGGATGGTCAATCGAATGGCCAAAGGGCACGCAGTGCTAGCATTAGAGCATTCCTCAGACAGGTGGAAAGGAGCATCATATCCGCACATGGTCCAGATGACGGTCAGCAATGACATGAGGAAAGCAATTCCATTGGGCCACTCGGTACCATTGTCAAACTCAGTCCAAGGAATATGAGGACCCAAGGTCTTGGGATGGAACTTGGATGCAGCGGGGACCATGATCAGGAAGATCAGAATGATGAGGATATTGAAGATGGTTGAGAACAAGTTCAACTTGGCTACAATTTTTGTTCCTAGAGAGGTCACCAAGGCATGACTTGTGATCAAGGCGATGAACAGCAAAAACTGCTGCCAGGTCTTAGGTTCGTACGACGGGTTATTGATGGATGCACAAGCCAAAATCATCGCAGACAAGCCCCAGTCGACCGAAGGGACAAATGACGCTTGACCGATGAAGTTGGCCCATCCAGTAACCCATGCACACAGGGGGCCCCAGCCTTCAGGGGCCAGAGCAGCAGAGGCATAATACAAACCACCAGCTGTGGGCAGTGAAGAACAGAGCTCTGCCATTGACAAGCCGACAAACTGGATAAATGTGGCCGCGACAATCCATCCCCAAGTGATACCCACATATCCAGCATAGCCAACATTATAAGACAGAGTGGTAGCGATGGATGGAAGGATACCGATAATGGAGAATGCTACACCAAAGGTAGAAAGCAGCGAAAACTCTCGCTTGAACTCCTGTTTATAACCAAGAGAGTTAAGAATCTGGGTATCCTGATCGTGCAGACGAGCATCGACGCCGACTGCAAACTCATGAACAGCTGATCGTACAGATTTGTTGGAGAAGACCGGGTTGACCCCAGCAGGTGCTGCACTCTTTTCAGCAGACATTTATCTTGTGTTCAAGTTAAACTTATGTCTTTAGTCGACTAGTTTGTATGGTCTGAATCTCCGAACCGAGGGGGAACAAGGCAAGCTATATAGTGTTGGTTGTGCTTTGGCCAGGTTCGCTGGTTACTCTGTTTTTGGACGATAAGCAATGTATCGCCAAATTAAGGACCGCCATTCTACAATAGCATAGCTTTCGTTTTCTTATAGGTATCCAGCGTTGTTCCTGTTTGGGAAAAATTTTTATATCCTTTTTGGCTCGGGTGTACACAAACTAGCCGGATGCAAGTGATAACGGTTATCACTCATAAACTCAATCTGCTTATCTGTGTGTAGCCACATTGTTTCCCACCCAACCACAATAATTGTATATGGATACTGCAACGGTGCTAACCCAAATAGGCAATTGTCTGAACCCAAATAGTTTAAATGCGAACTTCTTATCTATCTCAACAGCAGGTATTCAGGAGGCGGTTATTTCAGATAGAGCCACCCATTTACTGTACAGACTATTTAAAGAAAGTTATGCGCTACATTTATGGCGTTCAGGGTCTCTGGGCGTTTATCTTGGCTATTTGTTCAAACATGTATTTCAAACGGTAACTGCTCTTTGCCAAACGAACACTTTCAAAAATCACCTGCTATCTACTACTAAGGCATTAACTATTATATAGCACTGGTGTACATCTGTCCTTGAAAATGGCCTTGTTCATGCAGTTCTACTCCTGACTAGTGGAACTCTCGGCAGCCTCGGTGATGGCAGCTGCCTCTGCCTGCTTGGAGGTAATAGCAGATTCTCCCATTCGGTGCTCTAGGTTGACCTTGGGTCCCTTGAACCACTTTCGGGCATCAATGATATACCAGGCCATGGCAAGACCCATCTGACCACCAAAGGTGACAACGGTCCAGTTCATGTTGGTGTCAGTCAAGTCACTGCCCTTGGTGGCAGGGAAGCACAGAATAGGGTTCATTACCAAAACAAAGGAGCATGCAAGTAAATTGCAGGGAACAGACAATCGGCCAAGGTTGAATGGACCGGGACGGAACTTGCTGCCGGCCCATAACTTGAGGAATACTGGAATAGTGAACGCAGAGTACTGAGCAATACCACCGACACTGAAGACGGCTCCGATGGCAGTAGCGTTGAAGCCCAGGCAGCCATAGCACAAAGCAATGAGCCACAGCAACCAAACAGCTCGGATAGGAGTATAGGTTCGCTTGTCAACAACCTTGAAGATTCGAGAAAGGGGAATAGCACCGTCTCGAGCATATGCATAGACTACTCGAGAAGCTGCAACCATGACACCCTGGCCAACAAGCCATAAGGCAACCATGATCAGGGACATCATACCCAGAGCAGCCTTGTCACCGACAACCTGCTGCAAGAAGGCAGCCATTGGCTGTCCCAAAGGGGTGGTGACAACAGCAGTGACATCTCGCACGGTATAAGCAATGACCAACATAACAAAGAAACCCAACAGACCGCCCATGTGAACAGTGAGTCGGATGGCCAATGGACATGCAGTACTAGCATTAGAGCATTCCTCAGACAGGTGGAAAGGAGCATCGTATCCGCACATGGTCCAGATGACAGTCAGTAAAGACATGAGGAAAGCAATTCCGTTAGGCCATTCGGTGCCATTGTCCAACTCAGTCCAAGGAATATGAGGACCCAAGGTCTTGGGATGAAACTTGGACGCAGAGGGGACCATGACCAAGAAGATCACAATGATGATGAGATTAAAAACAGTCGAGAACAAATTGAGTCGGGCGACGATCTTGGTTCCCAGGGATGTGACCAAAGCATGGCTGGTGATCAGCGCAATAAACAACAAGAACTGCTGCCAGGTCTTGGGCTCATAAGATGGATTATTGATGGATGCACAAGCCAAAATCATCGCAGACAAGCCCCAGTCGACCGAAGGGACGAATGACGCTTGACCAATGAAGTTGGCCCATCCAGTAATCCAGCTAAAGAGAGGACCCCAGCCATCAGGGGCCAGGGCAGCGGAAGCGTAATACAAACCACCAGCTGTGGGGAGTGAGGAGCATAGCTCCGCCATGGACAGACCTACAAACTGGATGAAAGTAGCACCTGCAATCCAACCCCAGGTTTGTCCGACATAACCAGCATAACCCAAACTGTAAGACAATGTGGTTGCAATAGATGGCAGGATGCCAATGATGGAGAAGGCTACTCCAAAGGTGGAAAGCAGCGAAAACTCTCGTCGAAACTCCTGCTTGTAACCAAGGGAATTCAGAATCTGAGCATCTTGCTCATGCACTCGGGCCTCAGCGCCGATAGCGAAGTCTTGAAGTGCAGATGTGACTGGCGCTACGGGTACATCACCCACATGGCTTTTTTTCTCGCTTGTCATTGCTGGTTTCTTACTTCTTCAAACACAATAATTCTACCCAAATAATAATGAGATGTCAAATGATGTTACTATAAAACAGAAGAATTTTCGAATCAAAGGAAGTAATATGTCGAACAACCAGTAAAAATTTCCGATATCCTTCTAGCCTGCATAGATGTCAATGGGGGGAGCCGATAGCGGATCCAGTTATGGCCCGTATCCATGATAGGAAAAAGTGCAATTGTCTAATTGGGAAATACTTCCCACTACAGCTCTCCTGCAAGCAAGGCGCCACAAGGTTCATACTGACGCCATTGCACACCACCCAGCGGACAAATCCAAAAAATTCCCCAAAAGCCACAAGATAACGATAGCGCTTTTAGGGTTATCTCTGCTCCCATCAGTTTGTTCTCTCCTTCTGTATTTGTAAGTGCCAACCTTGCCGCATACGAAGATTGAGTGTACTTAGATAGCCACAAGACTGATAGTACTACGACAACCAAAATCTCACTCCACTACAGCCTTATCGCTCACGAAAATAATAATATGTATTTAAAGAATGGGGAGGACGGTATAAGATGCCTTCAAATTAAAAAAACAAAGAACCTTTTTCAATATCTGGGAAGTTTTTTTTACATTGATTTTAATTTGTTGCGTGTATTAGTTTAGTACCGTGCAGCTAGGTTTTATTATTACTGATATGACTTTCGATCTGATAGTGTTGGACGGCAAGACGGCTACAAAGGAGGAGGTGCTCCAGGCCCTGTGGAAGGACGGCGGGGTCAAAATCACCAACTTTGTCAGCCTGGAGGACATCGACAAGATCGAAAAGGAGATCAGACCTCATCTGGAGTCCGACGAGAAATGGGATGGTGATTTCTTTAAGCCCGAGAGTAAGCGATGCTGCGGCATGGTCGGCAAGAGCAGAACCTCTGCCGAGAAGATTGTAGCCAACCCCTTGTACATGGAGGTCTGCGACGAGATTCTGAGCGACACCATTGGCGCCTATTGGGGTGACAAGCTAGTTGAATCCAAGTCCAATCCACAGCTTGCCAATTCGATTGTGTTTTCCATCAGGCCAGGAGCTGACAATCAAGACTTGCATAGAGACGACTACATTTACCATAACAAGCACCAGACTGTCAAGGCCGAGGACTACACTTTTGAGCGGGAAACCAATATTGGCCTGTTTGTGGCAGGAACGAAGACCACCAAGGCTAACGGTGCTACTCGCTTTATCCCCAGATCCCACCTGACCGGTCTGGATGTCCCTCCAAATGAGGCTGATGCTGTTCATGCTGAGCTTGATGTTGGTGATGCTTTCATGATGTTGGCTTCGTGCTACCATGGAGGTTCTGCCAACACCACTAAAGACGAGGAGCGATTGGTTTTCAGCTGCTTTGTCACCAAAGGCTATATGCGACAGGAGGAAAACCAGTATCTAGCCGTTCCTCTTGACGTTGTCAAGAGCTATCCTCGTCATTTGCAGCAGCTTCTCGGCTACTCTCTATCCAAACCCTATCTGGGTTGGCTAGACTTGCAGGATCCCATCAAGTATCTTGGTGTTACTGTCGGCAAGGACGATTTGATTTAGTGCATCACCTTGATGGTCTCCTGGGGGCTGAGCTGAGCATACATCTGTTCTACTTTCTTGAATAGTGGGATAAACGAGTCCCTGCTATCAATGGTTCACACCTGTCTATTTGTGTTTCTAATCCCAATACATTTATAAAATATGCAGCTATAGGAACTATCCCAAGAGGCATTGTTCGCCCTCAGCTAGTCCCTCATCCATAACTTGCATCCACGGTTTCCCTGTAGCCCATATCTCCTGAATCATCTCCCAGGAATCCGTTACAAGGTTCATTGAAAGAATCCCGGTCCATCTAGAATAATATGACTGTATCCAGTCGCGATCTTCTGAATCAAATACAAATCCAGAAGCAATAAATAATGGCAAAATCATCTGCTTGCAGCAAGGATGATCTTCTCTCGGTTTCTTGGCCCAAGACAACAGCACTTTCGCCATGTCAGCCTCGTAACCCTTGTACGGAGCCTGTAGAATATTCGAAAATACAGAGTAGCAATATAGCATAATGCAAATGAGCCATACGTTACTATCACAGGCACGGGTAAATTCGTCGCTGTCAATGTCTTCGGATTCTGCCGATCTCATTCTAGCCGGCAGACCCTGCATAATCTCCTGTAAATGGTCAAAGTCCTCTACACTAAGACCATCATCTCGCCTGTGGCGGTATGCAAGAGGCACCAATTCGTATAACAAAGAAACAATATCAAGTTCCAGTCCGCTCAGTGCAAACAGATCCCAGCCGTCCGTATTGATATCAGCCCCTTCTGCACATTTGAGAACATACTCTTTCGGGATTACCGGCTCTTCTCGAGCAGTGAAAGCAACTGCCAAGTCACACCAACCAATCCATGTAGTCACTGACTTCAGTGAGTTATTCCAATTGTCCATGTCAGACATATTGAGGAGGATGTTCTTCATGCCATAAAAGTGGACCTTCCAGTTATGACGTGAAGAAATGCATTCGTCCACGCTCGTCAGAATCACAATAGCCTGTGCTGCGCAGAGTAACAGGTCCTGGTTGGCAACACTGCTAATGTCCTTCACCAGTGTGCCAAGACCCGCAATAGCCTTGGACTTGTACTCGAGAGCTTTACAAACGTCACCGCGCCTAGTGAACTCCATTTGCCAGGAGGAGAATGCGGCGATGCCGTCCATCAGGCAGTTGTTGGAGTGATGTGCAGATAAATTAAGGAAAATGGCATTGCGTAGAATGGTCTCGAACGGGTTGGACGGCATGTTCATGACTGACAAGAAGAGCTTGGTGCCTTTGGTTCCAAACAACTCGATAAAAGGAAGGTATGACTCGGACACAATACTGAGGTTGGACCGTCGGCTCAAAGAGTGCTTGCGCCCAACTGTTAGCAGAGTTTCATTTCTCATGGCCAGTTTTTTCGGGGGTTTGCTGATGCCGGCACTCTTCTCAGTCACCATCACCGTCGTGGTACTCGGAGTTTTTTTCATTGAGGCGTCATCCTCAACAGCAAAAGAGATACGGCCCCTATTCTTGCCTCGATAAGCCACACTGTTAAGCCATTTCAGCTTCTGTGCATATCCGGGACAAATAACGGAGGCCTCGTTGCAGGCAGAACAGCGGGGGCGTTGGCGATCACATCGCAAGCCATTGGATGCACACCGGCTACATGAGCCCTCAGCCAGGCCCTTAGTTCGCCCAGAATAAGCCTCACACCGGAATTTAGAAATCATCTGAGTATCTAGGAACACGAGACAAGCTCGACCGGGCGATCCTACTATTCCGTGGTGGGCGGCTAGGTGGGTGGAGTGTGCTGAAAGAAAGAGGTAGGGTGGTGTGGTTGTAGACTGTAAATGTCAGCAGAATATCAAGGTTGCCCTGAGCAGAGGTGAAAGATCCCCGGTGCAGTGCCGTAACGACCCTGTCTGGCCAAAGCACCCACACCAACAAAAAAAAAAAAAAAGGGATGGAGCAGTCAAGAAAGCACGCGACCAAGGGTAGAGACTAGTAGAGGCCCCCCGTCACGAATTTGCGGTGTTACCACCAGTAAAATACACGTGGAATTTTTTTGTTAAGAAAAATTTAAATAAAAGGATCCCCCGCGCTGAGCCAGGTCTGCTTGGTAGGAGGAAGGAAGAGCACAACTAAAAGCGTACAACCAGATGCAAGGTGGGTTAGGGGCCCTGCACACACTTTGTAGTTCAAGCGAAACCGATAAGTGCTGCCTCACCCTATAATATAGTTTTAATAGATGCACTTGCGATAGGCGCCGGCGAGCTGGAATGCGGCGGCGGCAGTGCACAATAGCTGTACGTAAAAAGACGTCTTCGGCCTTGACGGGTGCATGTTGTAGGAAATGGAAAATGTGCTGTGCGCGTACAGGTCCATCGCTGCTGACCGTGATGCGGTTCTATGAGTGCAGTATGCTTGCTCTGGCTGGGGTGGGCGCTACATTACGGTTTAAGTCAGCTTGTCGGTTTCAGCAATGATTGCTCCCCCACCATAAGTTGTTATCGCAGACGGTGCTCCGGGAGCTGCAGTTACACAGTGCTGTTGTACTGGTTTATTTCCCTGGCTTGTTGCAGCCAGCAAATTGGACTTTTCTAGCCCCCGTACAGCAGCAAGATATCGGCTCCTTAAGTTCAACGGGGGGGAGGGAAGCATATGCAGCGAACCTGAATTAGGGCCCTGTCGGTGCTTTGTTACTATACAAATACAACCTTTGGTGGTTTGGCTTGTTTAGTGCGCTGCGCCCAACCCAATCCAATTCATCGTTTCTTTCTTTTCCACAGACTTTAATGATTTATCCAGCCCGGAAGCGTAGACAGTCGTATCGACATGCTCTTATAATAATAAGCGAGATAGAATTAAGTGTATCCTACTGGACAAATATCAGAAAAATCGGTGCCTCTATAGAGTCACTGCTTTCCTGGGCGGGATATTTTGCCTACTAACCTCAGGCAGGCGGATCGGTCAAAAAGAAACACCCCCCCCCACCAACGCTTAGGCAAAAGCCCCTGCAAAATACGTGCTTTCAGTCAGCGCTGCGCATTATCGTTATCTCTGCTCATTGGCTACTTCAAAAACAACGATGAGCCCGACCGAGCCAAGCCGAGCAGGGGAGGCCCTTCTGATGCCAAAATTTCTTGATTGACAGGGTGCTTGATCCCAGATCCCTTTAAAAGAGCTTGGCAGCTCAGCCACCGAAAATCTTGCCTCTTCTCGTTCAAAGCTGTTGTGCGACTCATGCGGGGTTGCGGGGTTGCCTTTTTGTATGTAGTGCAGTGACGCTGTATTGTATTGTTCCACTCGCAAATCTTATTGTTTGTTCTGAGGCAAGCCTTTGTGCTAGGCGAGGATCTTATTGCCTATCACGGCATAAATACCGTATGCTGTACTTTATTTTTTTACTTATTTATTATTGAGAAATGTTTCCACCTTGTTCAGCTGCAGTGCAGCCTCCTCTGTAATGTAATATGAATAATTGTGCACACCCATAAACACACTTTTGCCCTGCTCCACTGAGCCCAGCTACACTAAGCTAGTGCTCTAAGTACTTCCAGAGAATGCTCATCTTCCCCACTGTGGACAGGTTAAAGTTGCCGATGCCACTCCACTCTGAAATAGTTCATAATATTGGGCATTAACAATCGGTCACTTACCATTTTTTCACTGGGTTGGGGCCTGTCATTTCTCTCTGTCCGTGCCGTGTTCCGTGCCGTGTCCAAGTTCTCTGTTTATATCATGACCAGCATAGACAGTGTGCCTAGAGAGATACCGTAAACCTAGAGAGATGCCTTGAACTCCTCCAGATTTAGCACCATGGGCGTCGTACTGATAGTGAAATCTCCTAGCTCCAAAATATTATTGCCACCAACTGTCGACCTGAACCCCAGTTTCTCGTAAAGGCCAGAGCCCTTGTCGGTTGCATCCAGCATAGCTCGCACCTCACCTTCTACTCGGTGCTGGCCATCGGCGGACTCAAACACCGGTTTCTCATCAATGGGGATCTGAGACAGGCCATACTTGAGCATTCGGCCTCCGAGACCCTGCCGTTGATAAAACTCCGAAACAATCACAATTCTAACATAGTACATGTATGCAGAAGGATAGGGCACCTTCTTGATCTCCTCAGGACTCAGCTTAGCCAACCCGTCAATGATCTCGGGTTCATTTTTGGGCAGACTGTTCTTCGCTCTCATGGTGCCAAACAGTTCTTTGAACCTGGGGTTCAAAATAGGATGTTCGCGGCCAAAGAAGCGGAAGAAGTCTTTAAACAGACTGAAATAAGATAGCCATTTGATGTACACCTTGGTCCAGAAACCTGGTTCCAGTTTAGGGTAGGCCGTAGGACGGTCAATGCAATTGTAGGCAACCAGTCGTGGGCCGCCAGGGTGCTTGCTATCATAAACGCCAAAGTTCCAGTGACCTGGGGTCAGAATGGTGCCGGTATAAACTGATTCAGCTCGAGAGTATATGAACCTTTCTCGAAGCTTCGCAGCCTCGACAAATTTCCGCAGTCGCTTGGCAGGACTTAGCTCAGTCTGGTAGATATGCTCCAGAGCTTCGTCACGAAAGTTGTAGACCTTGGAGAACCAGAAATTGAACATATTATCTCCGTAGAAACTATCGGTCATGACTTCCGAGATCTCCAGCACAACCTCGCCGATATTGGGAGTGTCCCGAGTGATTTGCTCGATATAATATCGATCATCAAGAAAAAACTTTTCAGGCATCTTGCAAGTATTCAGTAATAACTAAAAACTCGGTATCTAATGGTGTTGTTACAAGAGTTTTATTGATGAGGGGGACAAACGGCACCAAAGCTGGGCTTCTATGCGCAGGGTCGGAGCTTGTCGGCGCAGAGTCATAGGCGCATGCGTAAATAAATTCAAACAAAGTAGTCGCAAGCAAAAGAGCTGTACAAGCACGGCACGGTGCGCGGAAGAGGTAACAAAGAGTTATTACTAAAACCGCATCTGTTTCCTAGCTATATCGTCATTATATCTAAAAATGGCTGATTTCGCTGTGATTTCCTACCACCTTTGTAATCGCTTCGGTTTGCCGTGATGATCGGTGTGATCTATCTGCAGCACTAATGGCTCAACTAAACGCTCACTAAGAAAATGTGGTAAAATATTGTGAATATCCCCTCACGTGACTCAGCGCGACCCCCAAGCCAAGTACCCTCGTGCTCACAACTTGATACCTCAAGGAACCACAAATGAGGATCCAGCGAGGATCACTAGAACCACAAGAGGTCCCTCTCAGTGTCTATATAAAAGCCCATAGAATTCCCTTAGAAGAACAACAGTTGACCACGGTGTCTCCCGAGTGTCCCCCGATCCGCTTACTGCGTTAATCTCCCAATTCGGAATCCTTGCAGTTTTTAGCTATACTTCCCGGTGATATCCCGATATCAGGGCCGATGAACTGATTCTCTTTTCCGGGTTTACTGGAACTACCGGAACAATGAGGTGAATCTCTCAGACGTCCGGGGGCACGCACGGTACCACCATAGTATTTGCAAAAAATAAATATATCTATATGTATTTCTATATTGTATCTCAAATCTTCTAATTCATGCTGTTTACTCCCATTGTAGTACTGTTTGGGTTTCTTCTCGAGACTCCCTTTCGCTGTCATGGATCCGGGGCGACACTAGTCCAAGGTAATTACAAAAGGAATGGAGGTGATATCAATGCCATCTCGCTGAATAGTCTTGTAGTCCTTGTTAGCAATTGAAAAGCCTAGCCTTTCATACAATGCCTTTCCACGTTCAGATGAGTCCAAGATCACGCGGACTTCTCCTTCGGAGCTGCTCAATCCATCTGCTGATCGAAACACAGGTTTGTCTCGCGGGATCTGATCCAAAACGTACTGGAACATTTTTTGGCCCAGTCCCTTGCGTTGGTAGTACTCTGACACAATTACAATTAGTGTGAACCACATATAGCTTTCCGGATATACAGCTTTTTTGATTTCTTCCGGGCTTAGATGCGCGAGACGGTCGATTTCCTCGGGTGTATTTTCGACATAGTTGCGGTTTTCCGTGATCGCACTAATAGCATCTTGAAAACGGGCATTATTCCAAGGGTGCTCAACAAACAAATATCTCCATTTCTCCTTGACATAGAACCAGAACTTCAAATAGCAGATGCGAATCTTCTGAAAAATACTGGGCTGGTACTTGGGGTAGAAGGACGGGGGAATCAGAGTCACAGAGCCTGCTAACCGGGGCCCTCCAATGCTCTGGCTATCGTACAACCCGTATTGCCAAAATTTATGCTCAGCGTTCTCCAAATAGACCTGTTCAGCACGAGAGTATGCCATTTTCTGTCTCTGGCGAGCAGCATTGATGTATTTGCGCAATCTCCTTACAGGATCGGGATCGGTACGGTGAATATGCTCCAAGGCCTGATCTCGCTGTAGTAGATCGAGCCGTACCAAAAATCAAACAGTGAGTCGCCATAAAAGGTATCCACATTCAGCTCTCCAATTTCCACACACTGCTTGAAAGTAGTCGATTCGCCTAGCTTCTCCACGTAGAACCGATCATCCAAAAACTTCTTATCCGACATAATGTTGAAGGGCAGTGACAAAATCTCAGGAAGGGGCGTCTTTCGCCCCAATGCATGCCACGGCACCACTCTCAACAGGCTGATTTCCCCGTTTTCACATCTGGAAGGTAGCGAGGTGAGTCAGCGTGATGGACTTCAATACGAAGGCTACTGCTAATGAACGGCCGTTCCTTTCGAGCGCCTAATCCGTTCAGCCCGCTACCCACCCTCTATCAGTGAAATTGTAAAGCAGGCTAAGAGAGCTCGGCTTGTAACATACGACAGTTGATCTAAAGTTTTATTCTAGAAGTCGATTACCGTCAACATGGCAGTAAGCAAAGCTACATGAATGTCCATCCATATTTTGATATATATCCTCAATTGGTTGAACACAAGGGTCATCCAGTAGAAATTAAACAGTAACATCACCGCATGTTGACAACCATCTCTAGTCTACTGTATACACCATTGGAGTAGTCTCCGTAATACAGTCATCTATCTCTACGGTATTGTGGTCTTCAGAAATAGTTCTCACGAATCCAAGCTTCTCGTACAATCGAACGCCGGCTGTTGCGGCGTCTAACAGGAATCGCAGCTGGCCAGTTGACTCCTTAGTACCATCCTCAGATCTAAAAACAGGCAAATGATCCTTGGATACCTGATCAATACAATACTTGAGCATTTTGTGTCCAATTCCTTGTTTCTGGTAATCCGGAGAGGTGACTACTACTGAAATATACCACATGTAATCCGACGGATAAGGGGCCGTGGCCAATTCCTCTGCACTCATTCCAGCAAGCTTATCTACCTCTTCAGGAGTATTTTCAGGCAGTCGACGGCCATCGACAAGAGCAGCAAACAGCTGCTTTTTTCTGACATTGTTGATTGGGTGCTCTTTCGCTAACATGAACCGCAACTTGTCGTTAATGAAAAACTGGACCTTAAGCAAACAATATTTGACTTTAGCCCAAAAGCTGAGTGGCTTCTCGATCGAAGGCAGTGCTGCAGGGGAGTTCATAGTAGTCAACCCGACTATTCTATTGAACGGAGACTCGCTGTCAAACACTCCATAGCATCGGGAGTTACCGTGGACAAAGTCATTCAAATAAAGCGATTCTGCTCTGGAATAAATAATCTTCGACCTGGCGATTGCACTCTGAATGTGTTTCCTCAGTCGCACCCGAGGATCAGAGAAAGTGCGGTTGATGTAGCTGAGAGCTTCCTCTCGCAGAAGAAACTCTTTGCCATACCAGAAAGCGGAGAAAGAAGTACCATAGAACGAGTTGTTAGACAGCTCAGTGGCCTCCAGAGCTTCTCTGAATGTGCCGGCTCCTCGGTCTAGCCTTCTGATATAATACCGCTTGTCAAGGAATACTTTGTCTGACATGATGGTTGCAAGTCGTAAATGCAGGAAGCAACATTTTTAAAGGTAACAGTAGCAAGATCCCAGGCCTGAACGATTCAGAGTGAGTCATCCGTATCATGTACATTTGGCGAAAAGATCCAGGCACAAGCATATATGAATTATAGGCATGCTATTACTTATCTGTAATTATTGACTAGCACGGTAATAGCTCAAGTTCTGTTCTTTTCTCGTAGCTCGCTGTTAAGGGAACTATCCGCTCTTTGCATTGCGATAAGATTTCCGATAGGGAAGGTGCGGCTTTGCTCCGAACATGGCAATAAGATTAAACTGGCCACACTCTCATACCCTCGTGCATACTCTAGATAAATCCCCAGAAAATCTGGTGCTGTGACTATAGTAAAACCATGTGAATTTCTCTCTCCGCTTATATATCTTTATCTATGTATCAATTGTCTGAGTATGATACACTGAAAATTGTGTAGGCCCCGTCCAGACCATCGCCAAATTTAATTTGGTATCCTCCTGAGTGGTAATAAATGTGGAATTTTTCTTTCTTTCCATGAGAACTGGGTTGCATTCTGCCATCAGCAGAAAGGTACTGGCCTGTTGACACACTTTTGATGTGAAAGTGCTCCGAAAATGCCCCGTCCTCCTGGTAAACCACAAACCGCTGAGCCCTGTCTTGGTATTCAGCTGCGCAGGTAGTAAGGGTGATAGTAGAATTTCCAGTGGCTGTAAGACACTTTCCATTTTGTTCAAATACAAGATATCTGCCTTCGGTCAGTGCACCAACAACCTTCTTATATCCTTCTTCAGAGTACAGGGAGTCGGGTTCTTCCTGTTGCCCATAGGGAACTACAGGATGTCGTGAATTGAATTTTGCTTTGCATGACGTTGCTCCAGTATATGCACCTTTTGAATTCACCTCCGGGGTGCCTGGATCGGTGATAGAAGGAATTGAATAATCGGGGTTGTCAAAGTCGAAGATGTCCAGCAGGTCCGACATATGCTCACGCCTCCACTTATTTATAATTGGGGTTTTAATATCTTTTCCAAACTTTTCCTGAATCCACTTTTCCAAAAACATGATCTGTGAGTTGTGATCCGACGGAGCTGAGTACACCTTTCCTCCTCGGCTCCAAGGAGAAATTGCATAGAAAGGAAGACGGAAGCCCGGACCCGATGGAACATATCTCAAAGCTTCTGGATCGTCGAGCCATTCACCAGTAGTACCGTTGGGCGAAACAAATGGTGGAACATGGTCTCCCCATCCGCCAGTCTCGTCATAGGAGATAAACAGAACCGAGTCCTTGTAACTTGGAGAGTTGGCCAAAGCTTCAACAACTCTCTTTTGTAGCCATGCACCGTCTTTTGGCATCCAAGGAGGGTGTTCAGACAATTCCTTAGGTCCAACAATATAGGAAACTGCAGGTAGAGAGCGGTTTTGACAAGCATTGTAGAAGGCGTCCAAGCCGGGAAAAGACATTCCTCTCTGGTAGAGAGGATCTGATTCGTTTGCAGTCTGGTACTGAGCATAGAACGCAAAAGGATTATCGCCAAAATTGTTAGTCTCCTGGTAGACCTGCCAGGAAATACCTTGCTCTTGCAGAAACTCTGGCGTCGTCTTCCAACGAAAGGGATAGCAATCGTAGGCTTCTCCCCGAACACCGGTACTGCAGCCAGGTGTCTCAGTGTTATCAAGTACAACTCCTCCCCAGTATTTATTATCGCTGGGGATATTCCCTCCAGGCACATTTATAGAGCCGGATCCCCAAGTAATTCTATTAGGATGGGTGGGGCCGATAACACTCTCGGCGTACATATCAGCCACAGTCCAGCCCTCAGCAATATCAAAATGGGTTGGAATATCCTTTCTCTTGAAGTAGCCCCAGGAATATGGAGTGTTTTTTGTCACCCATTGATCGACCTTGCCATTATTCCAAGCATTGAGGTTTTGGGTCCATCCATTAGAACCTGCTACCATACACTGATTACTTTCGGCGTAATTTTCATCGCCTGAGAGATACCAAGGCAAAAGGTAGTCTGCCGCAGTGGTAAGATTCCCTGTAGGCTGGTACCAGTTGGTGCGATTGGAGTAACCAGGAACTGAGAGAGTATTGGGATCTAGATGTCCACGAATGCCTGCCATTGTAGAGAAATAATGATCAAAGGCCCTATTTTCTTGCATGAATAGTACAACATGATTGATATCAGTCAGACCAGCTTCCACGGGAAGAGAGGCTGCTGCAATGAGCAAAATAGCCAGTGAAGTAGCCCAAGTCATTGTCTTTTGTTTTCAACGCAATTCGATGATAAAAAGAGATTTTTAGTGTCTTATATACTTTTTACCGATCACTTGAATAAGTTAATAGGCTCGGCTCGCTAAGTCACTGGCCGTAAATCACTGCATTGTCCAATCAAGTGAGGGCTATTAGCACACCTGTTTGGGCTTCACTAAATTTCAACGGCATTACGGATAATTGCTTCCAGATACGGGATTCCCCTTTTATCCAGGGGGACATAATGTAGCGAGTAAACTCTAGCAGGGCCTACGCGCTTTTCTCTGCAATTCAGCCGAACACATGGCTGTACTGTGCTCTTCTTTTTATACGGATTCAGAATTATGAGGTAAAAAAATGAATAAATTAGATCTTAGAGCACAATAGATATCAGTGATCGAGCCAAGCTCACAGGGTATTAGTATAGTGGGGTCCTACCCCTGGCAGGAGAAAAAGTAACTCCAACGCAATGGCTATCGCAGCATGCACCCTGGGATCATCAGCATTTTCCAGTTTAGCTTGAAGCTAGCCTGTTATATCTGGTATCAAGACAAAGATATGTGAGAAGCATGTGTAGCCAATTGGGTCATAGCGGGTGTTCTGGGTTGCACGTGGTTGGGCAGATCGGCAGTTTCAACAGTTCACGGCAGCAGACTGGTTTATGGCTCGAAATCAAGGGCGATATTCTCCTACACAGTAAAATGGTGCTTAAATTATACGTAGGACTGAAATGAGAGGTTCACTGTGGTAAGAGAGCAAGGGTGCGTCCAAATGTGGATGGCAAAATGCTGCTTCTATCGAATGAAATCGAATGAAATGGATAAAAAAAACAGCAAGCGTCAAATATCTTAAAACTATCAATACGCAATTGCCTATTTCTGCGCGAACTCCTATTGCTTCTATCATAATTGAGAAATGTAGCATATGATCACGATCATGGGGATCATTTCTCCAATATCGGCAGCTGACACGGCAGCAGCGTGAAAAATGCAGCAAAGCATGAAAAATTAAATGCATCCGTTCCCATTATCAAATCATGAGTGTTATTCGTGAGCATGGCATGATACTGAGATTTCCAGCTGCGGTTTTTTCGTCGAGGTTGCGGTGAAAACTACGAGCCACTTCAACACTCGAAGTCCAGCGAGAGCAACTGACACCGCTTCGCCTCATGAAAATAATTATTTTGGAATTTAATACTCCTATGATTGAAAAGAATATTTACTAGTTCCACCGCTTCAACCACTGCAACCACTTTACCGCTCCAAATGGCCCAGACCGCTTGAGTTTGTAGTTTGCAGGCTGGTTGATCTCCATTATGTGTCAGCCGCATCATTCAATATCTTGAACACCGCTGCTTTGAGCAGTAAACAAACCCAACACGATGAGCTCCACGACAACAGTGAACGGGGTGCTCGCGTTCCAACGCGACTACCAGGCTCGTGTACAGAAGACTAATAAGAAGCAGCAGAAGGTTATTCATGATAACCCGCTGTTGGTGAAATATGATGTGGAGAAGTATGCAGAGGTGTTTACAGCTCGGAAAGCAGCCTATCTTGAGCAGGAAAATAAAGAACGGTTCCTACGTGCGATCCTAAGTGATCCACCACTGTTAGTTGAGCAGTGGGATATGAAGGATATTGAGGAGAAGACAAAGATAAAAAAAGGCGAGCTGATAAAGCTGAAAAGCGAGGTTTCTCAACTCCGGGAAACCGTTGAGGCAGAAGCCCAGCAGGCAGCAGCGGATGTAGAAGAGCTGAACAAGTTGAAAGAAGACCAGAAAGCTTCTTCTGAGGAAATTAGTGCCCTCGAATTAAAGCTGGAGCAGTTAATCCAGCAGCAAAAGGTCGTGATGGATCAGGTAGATAAAGACAAGGATGAGAACGAGCAGGATGAAGAGCTGCTCCTGCCTACTGAACAGCTCATCGAGCTGAAAGAATTCTATAACTCTCAACTCTCTGAAATCAACGAAACGCTGGAGCAAGTCCATACTACAATGATGCCTGAGCGAGAAGAAGAACTGAACAAACTGAACCAGGATATAGATCGACTAGAACTCAAGAAGCAAGGCTTGGAAGAAGAAATTTCCCACATCAAGGAAGAGAACAGTGTGGTTGATGAAAATAGGCAGCGGTCACGAAATTCTCGTATTCAGTTCTATCAGGATATGGTACATGTATTGACTAAATTGGGGGGAGCTGAAGACTGGAGCACTAGTAAAAGCGGCGAAAACACCAGCATTATGTTTACATACATGGGTCTCAGCTATGAGGTATTGGCAAGTGCAGATGGAGACATTATTAGTGCAAGGGGAATAGATGCCAAGAGTGGGAGAGTAAAGGTGGATGAGAAAGAAGCTCAGAAGATTCTGGACGGTATCAAGAGAAGTTATCCAAGACGGCAGCATTTGGGCTGGCTGGTTGAATGCATAGCAACCATTCAGAAAGGTTGATTGGAGGTTTGTAATAGTGAAGCATGCCCCTTATGTTCAAGCGATGACTGGAAGAATTCAGGTAGTAATGGTAGAAACATCTCCTGAATCATCCATCTCGTCGTCAGACTCGAAAACAGCCTCGGGGACATTGTTCATCCAGTCACTGGGCTGTTGTCTAATAAAAGCGCCAACTGCGCCCAGATAGCCCTCATGCCTGAGAAAGTATGCATTCTTTTCGCCCTTAGACCAGAAGCGGATAGCATAGCTCAACGTGTGCATGGTTTGGGGGTGGCCACGGATATATGAGCCTCCAAAATATATATTTTCCAGCTGATGGTGCTGTGCTTGGAGGTACGCGATCTGGCCGATGTTATTGGAAATTGCGTATAGCAGAGACCTGGAAATGTCGCCCTGATCGAAAAGGCCAGCCTTTTCGCTGTGGGATTTAGTTCTGGAGGCCTTTTTAAAGACCTTTCCAAACGAGGAGGCAATAGTAGAAGCCTTAAGGCCAATTCTCTCATAGTCAGTGCCATAAATATCACCTACCAGCATGTCCACTTTGGTATTGTCACCCTCATCTGCGATATCGAGCATTTCGTCAAAAGAGGAGCAGTCCGTAAGCATTGACAACAGGCCCCAAAGAGTTCCTCCGCCAAGAGATGAGCCTCCCACTCGTGTGAAGATGCCAGGGCCATGGATTTTGATCATGGAGACACCCGAGCCAATGTTCACCAGCAAACATGGATAAATGATGTCCCTCTCGGGGAATATCATGGGATTAGATTCACTGTAGCAGAAGACCTCACCAGGAATTTTGGTGATAAAAAAGTTAAGGCCCCAGATAAGACACTCCATCTCGTCTTCGCGGGTCACCTCGACACCCAATCTCTGGGTGATAATGTCATAGAACTTGTATGATCCGCCGCCAGTAGCGATGATACGTCTCAAAGGAGAGTTTGAGTCCTTGCGCTGGTTGATCAGAGTTTCCAAGAACGAAATACACTCGTCGATCTTCTGGGTCTCATACTTTGCAAAGTTGAGACGGCCGCCCTTTTCGTCGTTTTCGCGAGTGAAATAGACGATTTTTGTGAGCGATCCACCAATGTCCAGGCTGATGTGCGACACTTCGTCGGTGTGATGGGGCAGTACGACAACCTTTGTATCAGCTCCGGGTGGAGTGAGTCTGCCAGTGCCATCTTCTTGCTCATTATCTACGATGAAAGCACCCTTGACATCGATTTCAATGGATCCGGGGTTCAGGCTTTTGAGATCGTACGCCGCAACTCCAGCCATCTCGATGGTAGAGTTGGTCCGACTTTGCAGGCGTGAAACTGGCGCCGATTTACTCATATCTCCAGCAGTTCGTGAAGGGGCAGGAAGGAGGGTGCGGAGTGGAGAAAGGAGAAATGTCGGTGATGAAGTTAGTCCGCGGTAGTACAGTAATGAGTTGGGTTTGTCAGATTTACCCCACCAAAGCGCCGAGGGGTGGCTGAGTGGAGCAGAAAACCGAGCACTGCTCCCTGCCAAAGTCAACTTCAGCGGGCAACTAGCGCAGAAAACAGTACCAGGAACAAAGGCAGTGAGAAATCACTGATAATCATCTGGCAGAAGGCCAAAGATCAGTGGAAATTGAGCAAGCGTGGAGGTATTCAAAGCGATTGTTGTAGGACACCATCTCTCCGTCCAATCCAACGAGATTTTTTATTGTAACTTTATGGCTCCCCACCAAATCAGCTGCCACTTAATGGAATAAGCAGCTTCAACGGCACAGCACCGGATACACCTACGCAGCACGCTCAATTGCAGTAGTGTTCCAGGTTTTCTCACAGCCTATGCACAGTTTCCTGTTTCATTCTGCCAGCAACTAGCCTGCCGATGGGCGTTACTCACATGCACTGGCCAGCCCTGCGACCTGCTCCGGTCCTCCGTGGGCCTCTTAGCCATCTCACCGCTCCTACCCAACCTCCCACCAAGCTCAGCGAGCCGGCCAAACTCTACTGTGCTCGTCCTCCCACGCTGCCCGCCTCATCACTCAGCTCATACTGCACCTTCCCCGATCGGCCAATTGCATCCCGACCCCGACCAATTGTATCTCGACTCGTATTCGGTACTTCTCAACGACTTATTTCATCGTATTCAAACCGTGCCATGACACTTCCAGAGGTCCCCAGCGACTTTAATGCCCAGATCAACCAGCAGTTCGACTCGGCCGTTGAATCTGGTGCGCTTATTTACTCGCCCAGCACGCAGATCCCTGCCATTGACCAGGGCATCTCGTTTGTCTACACCCTAGCACCTTCTCTGGCGAAGAAGCCCACTGCAAAGGACAATGAGATCAAGGAGAAGGTCGATGCTGTCAAGGCTGATCCATTTGCCAATCCCGATCCTCAGCTCACCGTGCTCAAAGACTTCGGTGCCAGCAAGGCCTACTCTGTTCTTCTCAACAAGTTTGCTGTTCAGAAGGGTCACTTCCTTTTGGTCACCAAAGCTGCCATCTCCCAGGGCAGCATTTTGACTGAGGACGATGTTGAGGCTGCTTATGCTCTGTTGGCTGCTGCTAACAAGCAGTCTGGTAAGAGACATGTCGGTTTCTACAACTGTGGTAAACTCAGCGGTGCTTCTGTAGACCACAAGCATATCCAGTTCTTTGCACTTCCTGACACTGTTGTCAGCGACCGTCCAAGCGCTGCTTCTTTCCCATATAACCGGTTCGCCCCATTTCCGGACGAGTTAGTTGCAGGCAGAAGAGACTCCTTTCGAGACGAAGATGATCCCATCCGACATGAGAAACTACCCTTCAATCACTACATCACTCCGATCCCCCGAAACTTTGCTGAGGACCCTGAGACAATCCATCTGCGCTTTGCTTCTGCCATGAGCAGAGCCTTGACGGTGTTTGTGAAACACCAACGAGACAGAGCCGAAAAGGGTGAAGAAGCATTGTCTCCTAAAGACCTCTCCTATAATGTTGTTTTCACAGAGGAATGGGTCCTAGTTGTGCCTCGACGAGCAGAGACTGTTGATGGCATCAGTGTGAACAGCGTTGGTACCATCGGTTTATTGCTGGCAAAGAGCGAGGAGGATCTCAACAAGTACGCTGAGCAGGGCCCGATAAAAATTCTCGAAAAGCTGACCTTTCCTTACGAGAATATTGATTTCGGTACAGGAGATAACGATTTACTGTACACAAGGTACTAGAACTTTTGCTGCCGTGTATTCCAATGCTTGTCAGCAATCTGTAAATAGAGACTATTCAGGGTGTGTTTAGCATGGATCAGTTCCAGTCTCTTTCATCATGAGTTAAATGTCATTAAATATATACATATAATGGAGAGGCTTCCTTATTTACAGCGCCGAGCGGATATCTCCCTTTCAGACATCAAACGCATCGTCCTTGAAAAACTTTGATAGCATCAGGGCACTAGCAACGCTGACGTTCAAGGAGTCCACTTTGCTAGCATCAGCAGAACCACCGATAGTTACCACAAAGTCAGCTTGATCGACCAAACTCTTTCGAAGTCCCTCACCTTCTGAGCCAAGCAGTAGTAGACAAGGACCAGTCTCGAGAAGCTCATGCAGCTGGCTAGCCAGCACAGCTTTTCCTGGCTGTTTTGGTGTCACAGTACTGGCAACAACCTGCCAGCCCGATTTCTGAGACTCTTCGAAAAACTTGAGTGGCCGTGAGACATTGAACAGATTAATGTGATCCAAAGCGCCAGACGACGTCTTCGCAACTACAGGAGAGAGTTTGGCAGAATCCTTATCGCAGTAGGCTACAAAATCCACGCCCAAAAAATAGGCTGATCGGAGAATTGCTCCAAAATTGTGCACGTCTGTTACCTGGTCTACAAAGAGGCCAAGCGGGAACTTCTTCTTGTGCGGGGCCTCAAGATCCAACACTAGCTCTGTTTCTGAACCTGCTTCTTCTTGAATGGCAAACTGCTGGGTATCTACCTCAAATTCCTTGAGGGAAGAAATACTGGGCACAGTAACTGGCCGAGTTTCGGCTACATAACGATTGTGAACGCCATTCTTAGCCATCTGGTTCAAGCGCACCTTGGGAACATCGTAGAATACCGGGATCCGCAACTCTTCGGCAAGCTCTATTATCTTTAGATTGGCCAGATGCGATTCATCCTGAGTGAAAATTCGGGAAATGTTTCTATCAGGGTTTTGTAAAGCAGCAGTAACAGCTTGAGTGCCGTACAAATATTCAATGTGCGGGTTTTCGAGCATGAGGTTATAACTATCCTCGGCATCTGCAGATTTTCGAGCTTTCTGCTTCTTTTCTCTTGGCTTTTTATCTTCTAAAGTGTCGCTTGCCAAGGCTCGACGGGAGCGGTTGCGAGTGAAGGAACGAGCAGCCTTGTAAGCAGAGAGCGGCTTCTTGCCCTTTGTTTCTCGATACTGGGACTCCTGGTTACGTTTCTGTCCAACGTGCACATGAGCAAACTTGTCTCTGAAAAATTTGTCTTTATTCTGGCCATCCCAGGCCTTTTTGGGTGTCCGTGGAGCAGGGAAGTTCTTGTCGAAGGAAGCTCTAGGACCGGCAAGAGTCGTGGATGATCCCATTATGGCTGGCGACAGCGGTGCTTGTGGGCCCTTAGGGCCACAGATCATCGCCGACCGCCGTAAAGCCAAAATAGCACTGCTGCGCATGTTCTTTGCGGTATGTCAGGTAGGAAATAGTTGAACTATTTTTTTCTATCAGATCGTGCAAGTCCAGGCTTTGGGAGCCGCCGAAATTTCATTTCCTGAAAATATTCAGCCGTACAATGTCTGATGTGCTGTGCTGCTCCTTCCTCCAGCTTCTGTTAAAGTTTAGTCAAATACCAACCCCCTTCAGCTCTGTTCCAGCTCTGTTCAGCTCACCCCACCATCCCACCAATACCATGAGTGTCACTGCTAAATACAAGCGTGGCGAGGTGATTGGACGCGGCAACTTTGGTGTGGTCTACAAGGGTGTCAACCTGGAGACCCGCCAGGTGGTGGCCATCAAAGTGCTGGATTTGGACACAGCCGAGGACGAGGTGCTCGATGTGCAGCGGGAAATCTCACTATTGTCGCGGCTCAGTGCCAGTAGTGAAGCCCAGAACATCACACGATACTTCGGTAGCTATTTGAATGGCACGAAGTTGTGGATCATTATGGATTTGTGCGCTGGTGGCTCCATCCGCACGCTGCTCAAGCCAGGAAAACTGGAGGAAAAGTACACCAGCATTATTGTACGCGAAATGCTTTATGCATTGAGCTACATTCACAAGGCCGGGGTCATTCACCGAGACATTAAAGCTGCAAATGTGCTGATTACCACCGACGGTAGAGTTCGTTTGTGTGACTTTGGAGTGGCTGCTGAAGTCTCGTCCTCCAAGCTCAAGCGTAGTACCATTGTTGGAACTCCATACTGGATGGCCCCGGAGGTCATCACTGAGGGCGCCTTCTATAACTCGAAGGCCGATATTTGGTCCCTGGGCATCACCGTCTACGAAATAGCTGTGGGAAACCCACCCTATAGTGACCAGGAAGCCATGCGTGCCATCATGTTGATCCCCCGACAGAAGCCTGCTCGACTAGAAGGCAACCAGCATTCTGCAGCACTCAAGGAGTTTGTCGCACTTTGTCTGGATGAGCATCCCAATGAACGGCCCGCTGCAGACGACTTGCTGAAAACAAAGTTTGTTAGACTGTCGAAGAACACGCCTACCACCACTCTCAGGGATGTGGTGGCCAGGTACGTCCACTGGAAGCAAAAGAACGGTCACCGAGTGAGAGACAGCATGGCTATTCTCAACAACATCAAGCCGCTCAACATGAGCGACGACGAGGGCGACGATACTAGCGGTGCTCAGCTGACGGCAGGCATGGACGAGTCTGCCAGCGATGATCTTGGCGACACTGTCTGGGACTTTGACATTGATGATCTGGAGATGGCCACGACGGACGTTGAGGATAACTACTCTACTGCGTCTGGTGCTGTTGGTCTGACTGGTCTAGGACTATCGACCCCTATACTTGATACTGTCGTCAATTTTGGGACTAGTAGTGCCAATCAAACACTACGTGGAGGTACTGACTATACAAATATGCCGCCAGAAAAGCCTCCTCAGTCTCTTCTAGATCTTTTTGAAGAGGAGCCGACTATTGGTGACTCCGCGAGCTCATCGACCCCAAATTTGCAGCATTCTGAACCCCCGCATCACATGGATTCCATGCCCACCTCTGCATCGCCAACAGTAGCCACTGCCCCGCTGTTACCTATTTCTACTCCAGTCATCGAGATTGAAATTCCTTCTTTTGAGGACATGAACGCCACAGCCCGAGCTGCTCCGCCCATAACCCCAGTACAGCCTGTGGCTCCTCCCCCATTGCATCACCAACAATCCGCGCCTGTTGTCTCTACTCACCCTCATCAGCAGTCGCAGTCTCAGATGGGACTCCAATCTTTAGGTTCTGTCACCCAGCTACCAGGTGCTGGTATGGCCAACAGCAATGCTCCAAGGCCCCCACCTAAACCATTGGCTGGTTCCGCCATAGCTTCTGAGCCCAACTTGACCGCTCTGAACAGTTCTACGAGCATGCCGCCGCCAGTTAGTACTCGGCGATCACCTAGTCCTAAGCGAATGGAAGCATTATCAGGCGGTACTCCTGGCGGACCGATGATGCGTCCTCTGAACTGGAACAACAGCAATGGTTCTTCGCAGCCGGCTAGTCGTTCCAACTCTGCTAGTGGCGCTAGTGAAAATGACAATATATCTGACAATGTCCCCCCGCTAACGCGAAATGCTTCTAAACCGACACTGGTTCCTCAGCTGTCACTACAGAGCCTGCCAACTCTACCCTCCAGTGGAGGGATGGCCTCTCCCGCCAGAAAAAACTCGCTTTTGTCTTCTCGACCAGTATTAACTGCTTCGACAGCATCATTTCCAGATTTGCCTGTGACTTCCACTTTGCCGAGCCAGCCTGTCGGCTCGCCAGCTGTTGGATCTGGATCGACTGGTAGTACAGTTGGTAGCAGTCGCCTCGTGCGGCCAACAAATCTGCGGATTGCCATGCCGTCTCCCGTTTATCCTCGATTCGAAGTAACTGGGGGTGTTCCTCCAGACTCTGCAGCGGTCAGCAGCAGCAGTGTTGCTGAGAACGAGGTCGAGGACGGCGATACCACTCTAGAAGACATTGCTGATATGGGCGGTGATCTAGATTTCCCGGTTATCCCACCGCTGGACCCCCGTGTGCTGTTAGACACTACGGCTAGAGAGAAGACCATTGAGGCACTGGCAGATCTGCTGGAGGGTTACAGCGAGGGCCTTAGTCGCCTGGAAGAAGGTCTATTACGATATTCCATCTAGTTGCATTCGAAGAGCAAAGCATCAACACTTAACTACTAGAGCAGAACCTTGTAAAAAGATACACAAATACAATACGGTACATGCTTGAAATAATCTCCGAGGAGAATCCAGCGGCGGTGTGTGACGATTGGAGTTGGTACTACAAGATGGATTGAGTAGCATAGTACTTTTTTTGTGGGAGAGAGTTTGAACTAAAAACTTGATCGAGTTGGGGACATTATGTACCATATTTATCAGTGATGCAGAATTAAGCAGAGAGAGAGCTTACAAGAAACCATTCTTGCCACCAGGAAGGATGTTGTCAAGCTCCTCTCGCTCGGCAGCGTCCTTCTCGGCCTGGATAATGTAGTGCACAATAGAAGTCTTCTGCTCTTCGTCGGCAAGCTGCTCCTTCTTGGGCAAAACCTTGTGAGAAAGCGACAGCTGGGCAGCAGTAGCAATTCGGAAAGATCGAAGATAAGACTCCTTGGGCGGGATTCGGTGAAGAGCCTTTTGGACGATGGGGTTCTCCTCCATGATCAGGTCAGAGGCCTTAAGGCCCATCTCCTTGAAACCGGAAAGATGGACCCATCCCTTAGACAGAGGAACGGCGATCTTGGCGAGGGCAGGTCGAGCGTGGATGAACTGAGCGATCTTCTGGAGCTGCTGGAAGGTAGCCATGGTTGAGTACTTGGGTTGGTGATGGTGGAGGAGAGGAGAGATTTTTTGGCGTGATGGGTGTAAGCAGATGGGAGCGCCGTGATTGGTGGGCAGCGCATTACCCTGAGTGTCTGCGTTTGAGTCGAGACTGAGCCAGGTGGAAGAGCAGAGCTGGGACAACCAAAGGAAAAGGCTGACCAAGAGCAGGACAAGGAGCCGGAGCAAGAGCAATTGGCCAAATGGGCGTCTGAAAAAGCCCTGTCTGTGTGTACTTGGGTCTTTTAATAGCAATTGTTGGATTTTTATATGCGCTTGTGTATGTGTTCTGGTGAGTGCTTGCAGCGTTGTGTTGTTACCGAGTTGGTTAAGCAGGCAGGCCCCCGGGCTCGGAGAGAGTTTGGTGGCCCACCAAGCATAGCAGTGGAGTATGCAAAATTCAAATTTTTCACGATGTGCTGTTCTTCTTTCCGTACATCAACTCCCTAAACATGGCTGACGAACGAACTTTTATTGCTATCAAGGTGTGTACAGCGTGCAAGCATGCGCAATTGGAGTAAAGTGTGAAGCTAACCGTGTTTTTTTATCCACCAGCCCGACGGTGTCCAGCGAGGACTCATCTCCCCCATTATCGGTCGATTTGAGAACCGGGGCTTCAAGCTTGTTGCTATCAAGCTGACCCACCCCTCTGAGTCTCTGCTCCGAGAGCACTACTCTGACCTGCAGACCAAGCCCTTCTTTGCTGGTCTGCTCAAGTACATGATGTCTGGTCCCGTTCTCGCTACCGTGTGGGAGGGCAAGGACGTTGTCAAGCAGGGCCGAGCCATTCTGGGTGCTACCAACCCTCTGCAGTCTGCCCCTGGCACCATCCGAGGTGACTATGCCATTGATGTTGGCCGAAACGTTGCCCACGGCTCCGACTCTGTTGAGTCTGCCAACAAGGAGATTGCTCTGTGGTTCAAGAAGGAGGAGCTTGCTGAGTACAAGCCTTCCCAGTTTGCCTGGATCTACGAGTAAGCACCACTCGGTACGTTTTGCAACCGACTGAGTCGTACAAGTACAATTATATCGCGCAGCGTGTTTGAGTAAATAGTATTGAAAAATAAAATCGTCTGTGTGCAAGTATTGTTCACAGCTTTGTGGCTGTCAAATGGCTCGCTCGAGGTGAGTTGTGATTGTATTATGTGCCTGATAGGGTGAGCGAAATTGTGAGAGCCTTTTTGGTGCACACCTTTTTGGGTTACCACGGTCTAAGCGAGCGATTTGTTGCTGGCTCTTTTGGTTCTGTTAGGCTGTGGGGGTGGGTAGCCAAGTAAAGGAAAATGGCTCGATGTACTCGGCTGTACTGTGTACTCAGAGATCTACTAGTGGGGGACTGAACGGAGAAACAACATATACTTCGGGAGCCTAAGCACAGTTCGGCGATCTTACAGCTGATCCGTTATATGGATATCGCTTTGGCTGGATGGCTGGATGGCTTAGCTTGGCTTGGCTTGAATTCAATGGCTATTTGTATGCAAGTGCAGTATTGTATGAATGGGGTAGTTTTCATTATCATTATCAGTTACATACACAACGTAAATAGGGGCCCCATCGGACTAGTGCCCGCCAACGAGCGGACATCCAAGTTCCAGCCCATCCCATCCCGACCAGATACGTTCTAGCTCGGATAAGACGACAAACGGACAAGACCGAAACACACGGGCATCTCCTACAAGAGTCACCCACGTATATTAGGCTTTGCCCTTAGTTTGCGTTTCGTTTGTGCTTGCTTTGCGGGGGTGTCTGTTTGGTTGCTGGACAAACTGTAATTATTCCAAGGTGCCCGCCGAACTCAAACACACTATCGGCAACCACTGCCCGCCCGCTATTCTTGCTCACTGAGGTGGATCTGGCACCCAAACAATGGCGTACGACGTTTAGCGTGGCGCGCACATCCGAGCTGACGGGTGCCGTGTCTCTGTGCTGCTGTCAACCTTGGTGGGGGAATCGAATCGGCGGGCGAGTGATTGGCTGGGCGGTCCTGGTTATCAGGGAGGGTTGTGATGTTGCGTACCAACCTGCACTTAGACGACGAAGAGCACCGTCGTCGCTGCGAGCCAACGCCCCTAGTTCGGCGTTCTTATCGTACCAAAGGTGCTTTTTCCGTCCGTTGCCACCACTGACTCTTCATGGCGTCATAATCATCGGCCACCCTACCCCGTATTGCCTGACTTGCCAGGCACGCTTGTGGTTTCGGGAGACACAGTGCGGGTTTGTCCGAGCATCAACTGGGCTGCCCAACCAAAACGGCAAGCTCCGCGGATCTAGCCGGACACACTCGATAACAATGATAAGGCTGGCACATCACCCCCCGATATAAAGACACAAGGAATCGCTCCCCTTCTTGTTCGCAACAACACCAAAACCAATCGTCTCTTATCCATTGAACAACCCTGTTCACTACCTCAACCCCCCCTGGAATTTCTTTACTATTTAATTTTATTCTCCCCCCCTCACTTCCCTCATAATGCCCGTCACCCACTCTACCTACGGCAAGGACAATGTGCGTCTTCTCAAGGTCTGGCGCGATCCTGAGAACCCCAGCCACCAAAAGGTCTGCGAACTGCGAGTCCGTGTGCTCCTCAAGGGCGATATCGACGCCTCTTATACGGACGCTGATAATTCCCCCATTGTCCCCACCGATACCGTCAAACAGACCATTTATATTTTGGCCAAGCAGCAGCAGGTTTGGCCCATTGAGTTGTTTGGTGCTTCTCTGGTCGACCACTTTCTGAGCAAATACTCGTGGATCCACGGTGCCACTGCCGACATCAAGCAGTACCGATGGACTCGATACAATGTCCAGGGCAAGCCTCACCCCCATTCCTTTATTCAGGACGGCGTCGAGACCCGAATCTGCACTGTTTCCAAGTCTTCTGAGACGTCTCCCTTTTCTATCACCTCTGGTCTCCAGGGCCTTACTGTGCTCAAGTCCACAGGATCCATGTTCTACGGCTTCAACGTCTGTGACTTCACCATTCTCAAGGACACTGAGGATAGAATTCTGTCTACCGATGTCGATGCCTCCTGGAACTGGACGACCTCCAATGTCACCACCCTTGGTGGTGTGAAGGCTCTGGCTGCAGCAGGCAAGTTTGACCAGGCCTTTGACGGCGCACGTAACATCACCCTCGAGCGATTTGCTCTTGAGAACTCTGCCTCTGTTCAGGCCACTATGTACAATATGGCCCAGGACATTCTCAAGTTTGCCCCCGAGCTGGCAGATGTCACCTACGTGCTCCCTAACAAGCACTACTTTGAGATTGATCTGTCTTGGCACCATGGTCTAAAGAACACCGGCAAGGACGCCGAAGTTTATGCTCCCCAGAGCGACCCTAATGGTCTCATCAAGTGCACGGTCTCTCGACCAGCTTCTGCCAAGCTGTAGATGAAAGATTCAGAAACAGGCAACCAACGCACCCCACCCTCACCCACATACTTTCATGGACAGCACATATTTAAATCATAATGCACTACATTTTAAGTCAGGACCTAAACAATATTCAGTGTCAACTTCAAGAAAAAGGGCCGTAGTTGGTAGTCTTCGCGCTGAATTCAGCTTACATTCTTGGCCCCACTGAGTCTGGTGTGGATCTCAGCTCCTTTAGGCTGCAGCCTGGCCCGCTAATAGTGATACTGTATTACTGATAAGATTAGCCTAATGTGGAACTAGCAATACCCCTGCTGAATGCAACCATACCGAGTCATTGTATTGTGCAGCGCCTACGCAGACGGGTATATCCGATTTGGAACAATGCATGACCACTGTCATTCCGGCAAGCAGCGTTTTCGGCTTCCAGCAGGCACTCCATGCATAGAAACGTTGTAGATGCGTCTACGTACTTCATTATGTGTATTCACTGCTTATAGCTGTCTGGCAGCCTATTACGTGTCAAATTTTTCCAGACAGTGGCCGGCAGCCAATAGAAGCCAGTGTATTATGCAGCAGAAAAATAATGCCGTCAACACTTCCAATATGGCAGGCTGAATGAAGGATTATATAAGTAAAAATATCCGAAAAATATGCTATAGTTTTTTCAGATTATATTAAAACGACTGGATATGTATCAGCTGGGGTAGTGCGGTATAAACGAGGGCCATTTCGTCTCCGGAACAGTACCAGCCAAAAGGACCTCTCCAGAACCACATTATTGACAGAACACAGAAAGAGCACAGCACCGGTATTCCAGATATGATACTCAGCGGAGCATGTTTTCAGTGTAAGCTTCTGTCCGTCGCTTCACGCATTAGACACTCGTGGACTTAAGCTACGGTCCCGTCGCTGGACATTATTTACTGGCCACGGCCGGAGCTGCGTACCAGCTTATTCTGGCTGGCGCAACGCCAGAACAGGATCGACCTCGGCAACAGCTATTGCCAGCAGCGCCAACAGCATCTCTGCTCCACCAGCATCACATCCCCAGAATTGTTTCACGCGGTGGCCATTTTCCAGTCAGCCTCGTCTGTCCGTGCAGTCGCTGCAAGCCAGCGTTGTGCCGTCCACTACCGGCGCCGATAATTTTCCAGCCCCTCCTCCCCCAGAATACCACCGTCCACTTTTTACCCCGCGGTTCCAGCTTAGCAGCATCACAAACACAAGTCCCCCATGAGTGACGGTGCACACAGCCAGGTCGCGCACACGACAGCAGCGAACCAACCGCAGGAAAAGCATCACCTAGCTGTTAGCAGTATCGACAAACAGAGCCTGGAATACGTGGTGCGCAGTGGCATTGCCGGCGGCGTGGCAGGCTGCGCTGGGAAAACACTCATAGCACCACTGGACCGGGTGAAAATCCTGTTTCAGACATCAAATCCTGCATTTCTCAAATACACTGGCTCCTGGCTCGGCTTTGCTCGTGCAGGTCGCTCTATCGTGGACACCGAGGGCATTCTGGGCCTGTTTCGAGGTCACTCTGCAACCCTGCTGAGAATCTTTCCGTATGCTGCCATCAAGTTCGTGGCCTACGAACAGGTTCGCTATTTATTGATCCCCAGTGCCGAGTATGAGACATCCGTACGAAGAGCTCTTTCCGGCTCCCTGGCAGGAATGATGTCAGTTTGCATAACCTATCCGCTTGACCTTGTCAGGGTCAGATTGGCCTTTGATACCAGGCCCGGTGCTGTCGAAGGTCGACTCTTCAGACTGTTCCGAACAGTATACACCGAAGATGCGGGGCCCTGGGCTAAGTTCGGCCCATTTGGCGGTATCGCCAACTTTTATAGAGGCTTCTTGCCTACTATTCTTGGTATGATCCCCTATGCCGGAGTCTCGTTCTGGGCACACGACGCATTTCATGATCTCTTCCGCTCCAAGCTGCTGGCTAAATATGCTGTCAGTATTCCAGACGAAATCTCTGGAGGAATCAGCCCCACATCAGCCAAGTATGACCGTGACCATCGGCCTCAGTTGAGAGCCTGGGCTCAGTTGCTCGCTGGTGGCATTGCCGGAATGTGCGCTCAGACCGCTTCGTACCCACTCGAGGTTATTCGCCGACGGATGCAGGTCTCTGGCGTCGTGGGATCGGGGCAGAGAACTACTATCTGGGTGACTGCAAAAGACGTGCTTGCACAGCGCGGCTTCAAGGGTTTCTTTGTTGGCATGTCTATCGGCTATATCAAGATCATTCCCATGTTTGCCTGCTCGTTTTACGTGTACGAGAGAATGAAAGAGGTAGTGGGAATATAATGACAATTCATTTTGAATGATTGAGCAGCTCGTTTTTATTGTTCATTCGATAATATAGCAAACAGCATTTCAATAGCAGCTCTTGTCACCGGCACCTCTGTCCGCCTGGGACTATTACAGGAGGATAGGCTGCACTTCCAACAAGTGAATGAATGCAAGTTGGCATTCTTCAACAGTCTTGACATGCTTATCCGGAGACTATAACATACACCGGTTTGAGCAGCTGCGCCTTTGCAAGCAACCGACTGTGTCAATCAGAACAACCCCACATACCTCCCGCACTAGCTGCACTCACAACTTGCATTGCCCTTAGACCTATAGAACGTTCTGATGGCATGAACTCTCGACCGGAGCTTTTTCTCCTAATGTATGATAACATAGAAGATACCATTGTATATAGCATGGCATACATGTCCGGATGCGATGAGCATTGGACATTACGAATAAATTTACAGAGCAATCTGTCTACAATCCTAGATAATATACATAGAGTAATATCATTTTTACAAACCAGTCATCAGCTGGTCAACCGCTCATCACGGTTAGTTCAAGATTATTTACATATTTGCGAGCTACCGAAATTGACGATAGTATCGATCTAGCTCCTGGCGTTGGGCAACCACCTCCAGAACTTCTGCAGGATAAACCTCGTCCAAAGATTTTCCCTGCTTTAGAACCAGATCTTCGTGCTTTTTCTGCTGCTCCTTATTAACAGGGACAATGTTAGATAGAACGAGAGGCTTGGTAGGGTCCCATTTCGTGAGCACCAGACGGTTGGGCTCGCCGGTGATACTCTTGCCACTGTAAACTTCTTCGATAAGGTATTCAGCATCCTGGGAATTGATTGGCGGAGGAGCACCATCTTCATTACTGGTCCAGCCCATTTTGGTGGATTGACCCACGATAGAATGCACAGCGTGCTCATAGAGCTTCGTTCGTACTTTACCGGCCATAGAATATCCTCCCAGAATGGGATCATACACATAGTGATAGCCTCCTAGATCAGTGAGAACATGTGTAGCAATTGTGAGACCAAATATAGCAGGCAGAGGGCCCAAAACGGGTAGAATTCGCACCCGAAAGTCTTGCAGCACACTCAGCTCGTTTACATTTCCTTCCTCTACCTTGCTCTGCTCCAGCTCAAGCAGATTAGCCTTGTCTTTGCTAGGCTTTTCCTGAGAAAATACAACCGGGATTCCTGTACTAATGCCCATAGCCTTGAGGCGTCTTCTAGTGCTTCTGGAAAGTGGATCTTCAATTGTTTGGCTAATGTCGGCCAGTCTGATTCGATTAGGATCGCCCTTGCAGCCAGCACCCATTGATCCAATGAATTTGAATTTATCCTTATTTTTGTAGCAATAGGCAAGTAGCTCCACTTTTGTGTCGATATTATCAATGCAATCAATGACGTAGGTAGCATCTGCAAGCCAATCCAGCGACTGTTGTTCATCTCCTTTCCACAGACCTACAATAGGTTCTATTTCTACCCATGGAGCGACTTTTCCCAGATATTCAGCAACGCATATAACTTTTGGAATTCCCACGTCCTCAAGAGTAGCACAGGCGTGTCGATTCAGAGATGAGAGGGTTACCTGATCAAAGTCGATGATCCTCAGTTTACCTACACCGGACCGTACTAGCATCGTAGCAGCCCATGAACCCACACCACCAGCACCAACAACTACGACGGTGGAGTTTCTGATCTTGTCAACACCTTTCCGTCCCAGAAATGCAATGTTTCTCGCTAGCTGTTCCTCGGCCAGCGCAGTCGGGTACTCTGAAGGAGAGGGCTTGCATCTGGAAGACGAATGGGTTTTCGACTGAGTTCCCCTATTGACACTCTCGTTATACAATTTCCATCCCAGTATGCTTGTGGAGACCACAGCAACTGCTGTTGAAAAAGCAGCCACCAGCTTTAGCATGAGTGAATGTTAGCTGGGTGAGTTTAGTTGGAATGAAATTTCGTTGGTGGATGATAATTTTTTTTTTTGCTATGTACTACTCTTCAGCCTTACACCACCAATATCGAGAAAAAAAGTACTGGTGCATCCAGTCCAGCGGCCAACATCCCTTTCTGTCTCCAGAATAATAATGGGACTAAGAGCGGGTTCAATGCGCACTTTATGCTCTTAGTGGGGATTGCTAGTGCCAGTTCGGTGAGGGCTAAAGCTGCCACTCGCTTGTAGTTAGCTGATGTGCGACTGGGAGGCTCCCTATCCTATTTGGCCTTGACCCTGCAGCTTGCTATGGCCAAAGCAAGTGGTAAGACAATGCTAGAGGCCGATTAGTAGCAAACAATAGTCGATGATGCGGTAAAGGATAAGACTGCGGGGGTAGGTTCTTGGATTGCTCGCTAATCATCAGTCATGTCTAGATCGGGAAACTAGAGATGTACCCCTGATAAATACTAAGCCAGGGGGCTGGAGGGGTGTGCGTAGCGGGTGGT
The DNA here is from genome assembly GCA_023628935.1 of Zygoascus sp. PK3305. Classification (NCBI taxonomy): domain Eukaryota; kingdom Fungi; phylum Ascomycota; class Dipodascomycetes; order Dipodascales; family Trichomonascaceae; genus Zygoascus; species Zygoascus sp. PK3305. The sequence continues at coordinate 1,031,791 of JAMAJS010000006.1, forward strand.
GGTGGTGATAGTAGTTACACTCAAAGTTTCCAATTAAATAATCTATTTTACACATTGGCTTCTGGTATAACCTCTTCTCTCATCTCCTCTTCACATATAAATACATTCGTAACAAAAGAAAGTCATGATAAGCACAGGATGCAGGCATTTCTGGCTCAACCTTGCTCCTTGTAAAATTGGTCGTAGCTGTTACCGGAAGAATAGTAGGGCTGGACAGCTTCGCTGCTCGCTCCCGCGGTAGAGCCATGGAGTCCATTTTGGTCATTCTGACCATTCTGTAACATGTAGTTGCCATAGGCCGGGGGGTGAGGAAGCAGCGTTGCAGGCACAGGGCCAGGTGCTACTGATGTAGTAGGCGGGAGCAGCGAATTATTGCCTAGAGAGCCACCACCATGGTGGTGGTTCACCGGTCCACCGTACGGGGAAGGTAGAGTGTTGACAGGGTAGCCCGGCAGAGACGACCCACCCGAGGAAGGCATGTAGTAGTTGGAAGCTTTTCCCGGCTGCTGATACATGTGGGGATACTGTACATATCCCATAGGAGGAGGCTGCAGCGGATACTTGTAGGGAGCCAGCTGGCCATCTGCCCCCTGTTCCATGGGCTGCATGGCGCCGGATCCCTGTTGATGCTGATGCTGCTGCAGCAAGCGGTCGCGCTGGTACTTCTCCATCTCGTATTTTTTTTTGAGTTTCCACTGGCGGCGAGTCTCCTTAAACTCCTCGGGCGTTCGCCTCTCACCATGCTTCTGCATAGTTACATGGGCATTTAAATGGTTCAAAGTTCCATAGGCCTTGGAGCAGTTGGGGTAGTTACAATGATATATTCGTTCAATCTCCTCATATTTTCGCCTCGGTCGCTTCTGTGTCTGACTAGCTTGAGGCAAAGGAACAAACGAAAAGTTCATGAGTCCTGGCGAGCTCCCCGCGGGAGGATGCTGGCTGGAATTAGAGTTTGGGCCCGAGCCGAAGTGCCGCAACCCAACTGGGGGTGTGGAGAGCCCTGCAGCACAATAGGGCGAAGAAGTCGGGTAGGACGACGTGGCCGATGTGTCGGAGATTGATGTTGCGGAGGAGGAGGATTGCGAAACCCCCGACGATGCCGACGACGCTGACCCCTGCGGTGCAGCACCAAGAATCCCACCACTGCCAACTCTTTGTGACTGCTGTTGCTGCTGCAACTGCTGGGTGTGATAGGGAGCACCATGCTCGACACCTGTTGTGCTGTATGCTGGAGAGACGGCCATGTAGTCTATCCTACTGTTCGGAGCTCCGGCTAGCGCACCGTTGTTCGCACTACTGGCCGCAGAGTTGGCGGTGCTGTTCCCAGGCATACCTAGAGGATCGACTGAGGCCAGGCCTGAACTGACCGACCTCGAAGCGATCGAATCGTTAATCTGCTCTGGCATTAGACCCAAGCTTTAGGTTGTCAAAGAGGGTGGTGTGACTTTGATATGCAAAAAGATAAACCCGAAAGAAAATTACAGTTAAGCTCACAAAGACAATAAGCGGGAGGGGGAGAGCTTGAGCTTAATTTCCGATATGGCTGGAAAAAAAAAAAAAAACCAATCTAAAAACCGAACAGTTTAGATTAAACGCTTTTTGGCGCACAAGAGCAGAAAATCTGTAAATCTGTAAAACGTTTGAGCCCTGCCGTTGGACCAGAAAAAAATAACCACAAAAGCTCCCCTAGTGGATGGGTAGTGGAAAAGGCGTTGGATCTGATCTTAAATCTTTAGCGGGTGACGAAGGCGGCTTTGCAGTATGCTGTTTCGGGGGAAGAGGTGCGTGCGGTTTTCTGTGGTGTTTTTTCCACAGAGGTGCGTTTAGGTGTCGCAAAAATCCGACAGTACGGTACAGAAGCAAAACCAGCTGTGCAGAATTAGATAATTTTATTTTCTCTTCGAATTGCGAGCGGGCCGCAGAGACTTGTCAGTATGCAAAGATAATTGACCGGAAAAGACGGACAAATGTAGCGTACGTCTTTTTTTTTTTTTGGCGCGAAGCCGGCTTAGTGCGTTTTCTCGTGTTGTTGTCTCGACAGTAAGTGTCGGTTTGCAGGGGCGGGCGAACCACAGGCGACCAAAACTTTTCAAAGCAAGCACAAATGTAACGTCAAAACTGCCATCTACCAGAGGTCCGGTGCTGGCAAGTTAAGAGAACAAGCAACGGCGATGTACCGACGAATGGAGACGTATGCGGAGTACGGTAGCCGGGTGCAAAAACAAATGCGGACCGACAGAACTTGGTCAACAAAGGGCCACAACACAAAAAGGCCGGGTCGAATCTAACGGACACGAACGACGATCCAAAAAAAATGTGGCCAGCTTGGCAGATACCTGTCTTTCTAGCACTTAGTTTTTAAAAGTCGTAGGCGATTCCTCAATACAGGGGAAACACAAAACGGAGCTGTTGATTGTTGGTTAGCGGTCAGTACAGACAACACGGAGCAGCAGATGAGTACTAGGTGTGGTGAGGTGCTGCTGCCAAAGAATATACCACAGGGTACAGGCCAGATTACAGTTCGGAACACGAACGTCGAGTAAGCAAATTGGGTGCCAATAGGAGAGGGAGAAGGGGGGATGTGGGGGACGCGACGCAGCTAGAAGGTGGTGGAGGGAGAGGAATCGTCGTGGCCAGCAGCGGGTACAGCTGGAGCAGAAGAATGCAAAGAGATGAAGGATGCGCTTAGCTTTGGTGGTGCACAGAGACCCCGTCGTTTGGCCCTCGAAAATGACGGTTGTGTTGGTTCAAGAGCCTTTAAGATGCGGTGCCAGGCTAAGCCAACTAGAAATAATGAGGCAACCAGCAGCAGAAGGGAGACAGGAAGACACTGACCTAATTGACAATAGGAGAGGTTTCCTATGTTTTCGTGGCAGGTGATGAATCCAACAGATGAAAACTCCGCCGACTCTGCTACTATCAAGCTTTGTTCACTTAGTCAACGGCGTGAATTGTGAATAAGAACAGTCGTGAATGGTCCCGGTCAAGGTTGTTCAAAGGCACTAGAAAGTAGCTCTGAACTAAAATTGCGGTAGCGACTGGGTATTAAAAGTAAGGCTAAAGCAGGTCGACGTTGCCATTATGTAGTGAAGGGAAAAGAAACTAGCATATTATAATATAGTGCGACAGCAGTAGCGCACTATTATGCGTTAAGCCCTGAATGAGCAGAATTTCCACTGCCATTCGGGAAATATAGTTGTTGCTCTACTGGACCAAGTCCAGCCTAGCTTTGATTTGGGTTGTGCTAAGCTGTCCATTTTCAGGCAGACCTTCTAGGAGTTTTTTTTTTTTGTTTTTTATCCCCCGCTGCTAAGCCATACAGCTGCTGATTCTTCCTCTTCATATGCCAGTTTTTGAGCTTCTCCCCCCTTTTTTTTTTTTGACTCGCTGCTGTCTCTGCCGCTTTCCTGTCTCTCATATTTGAGCTGCCCGTCACCTGCGTGGAGTGGGCCACCAATTGTGCATTCGTCGCAGATAAAAAAATGAGGCTCTCCACCGTAAAAATAAAATAAAAAAAGAGGCAGGCATGTTGTTATGCTACTATGCTGCCGTCCAACTGTCCCTGCCTGGGCCTGTCCTGTGGATGCATGCCAACCTCGGCCAAAAGAAAGTACTCAAACTCTATACTCACAATGATTCTTCTTTAATTAACCCACGCGAAAGCACTAAACAGGGCTACCTCCCATTAGCCGTAGCGGCTGTCCAACTTATATAACTACCAATTACTCTTTGCTTTTCTGTGGACCAATTTCTAGAACATACCAATTGCCAAAACTTCGGTGCATACAACAATGATTATCATTAGATCAATAGATTGACAACAAGTTTACTTTTCCACTCCTCTCGGCTCCACGTCCCGCCTCCATTAGTCCCTTGCTTCGAATAAGCTCTCGGGATCCTGCTCAAGCGATCCCGGCTGCAGTACCTGTTGCATTGAGCATGCTTTTGCTGTCAAGTTTTCCCATTCAAACAAGCTGGTTATTCTGTATCTGTACTGCCTCTGACAACTATCTGGTGATGCTCTACGCAGGTGTCCATCTCAGGCAACGTACATTCCCACCAGTCAGTACCACAAGGGGTTAGTCTTTCTTCTTGAGTTACACTAGCCGAAGTGGGTCTAGTTCCATGAGTTAGCACCTATTACAATGACAGGAAAAACCGGAAAAAAGCAACTATGGGTTACATCTGTGATTTCTTTTTAGCGGTGAAATACGAATCACGCTCACACAAAAAAGTATGGTTGCCAGGTCCCATCAAGAAAAAAACTCCTTGGCCCATCGTGGATAAGAACAAAGTATCCGTATTTTGTAATCTGAGCTCCGGCTGGAGCTAACCGCTAGCCGATGTTACTAGCCAGTTAAAACAGCCCATTGTTAAATGTACTGCCAATTCATCTAATTCTCAGCCGACCCTCATTTGAATCCACACCGAACTGCTTTTTTTTCCCTTCGCCAGACCGCAAGGATTCCATTCCACCCTCTTCTCTCCAACGGTACTGGAGTACTCCACTGCTTGCTTGCTGCTTGTTCAAAAAGGGACCCGCTCAGTCCCAAAAGAATAGACTGGGCCTCTTCTGAAACGAAGGTATATAGACACCTCTCAAGTCAATATTACAATCATGTACATCTTATAGGAAAGGGGATATTAAACTTCTTCTGTTGCTGTGCTATACATGCTGTAGCTGGCCACTAGGGCTGGGCCTGCAGTCCCGAGCAGGCGCTCCATCGGTTGGGCTGGCTGAAAATCACACTTTTTATCACCCATTGGTAGTTTACTCACACCAATGTGAAAATATACTTTCTCTAGCCCAGTCTACCTGGCCCCGCTGCTTATCCCAGTAATATGTAGATAACTTTCCTTAGTGGCTCGCATGACACTATCAGTCATGGCCAAGTCTCATCGTACTAACCTGCCACTACCTTGGGCAATGGCGCGTTTTGCAGCTCTGGAAACCGGCCGTTATTTTGCCAGTCAGAAGATCTACCCCTCTCTGCATAGATATCTTCTTGGCTTTCTTTCCTCCTGCGACTCTGTGATTTGATCCGTACTTTATTTTTTTGTTCGCTTCTCCGCATTAGGCTGTGGCAGCTTTCTGGTGTGCAGTTCTAACTTGGCATAACAGTGCGCGCATGCTTCTCCTTGTGGGTGCCGACCCATTTTGTTGTTGTATACTAAGTAGCATTTGCGGCGTGACTGCGGGGGATTTGCGGCTATCACTTCCGCGTATTGTAGAACTTCCGCAAATGCAATAGTCCTAAATAGTTGAATAGTTATCTGCAATACAATGTATTTTTCATAGTGTGTTTTTTACTGCCTAGCGCAGGATACCGAAGACTATATCCCGGGAATGGGCAGTGAGAGGTTCCATCAAAAAGTAACTAATTTTTGTACACCATTTGTTTTTTAACGTCTCACACTCACCTCGGTCCCGACGCAGCCTCCAAAAGAAAAGTTACTTCCAGATCTACGTCCTTCCTTTCTGAGTTGTAATGAGAATGGAATAGCATGCATGGTCCACGCCATTGTCTCTCGTGCACAAGCTCAAATGCGTCTCATATTGGACATGTGCTTGTGTCAAAATACTGCAGGGTTGGTTGTCTATGGTATCTCTTTGGTTCTGAAATACATCACTTTATATTAAAGTTTTTTTCTTAACGTTGTACTAGGTTTAATTTTTATTCCACGGTGCCTGCCCACATGACACCACTTTACAGGTAGAAACTTTGCAGTACTAAAACCGGGGAGAAAATAGAAAACGACAGCATTAGAGTTCATATGCCTTGTGTTCCTCATACGTGAACCCATCACTGCTCAACAGGGGCAACAAATGGCCTTATTTTGTTGTTGGATTGCAGTGATGTCCGAGTCCTCCTCGTGCTGTATTTCTGGCATTTTTCTGTCCCCTAACAATGGCAGAAAGGCACTGCAAACAATGCATGGCCTGACCAGAAGAAGCATACTGAGCCAACGTTGTTCGAAAAATTACCGTTAGCCGCGGCATCCGTCACCTCTTGGAAGGGCTGCCCATGATAAGCACTCCTGCGGCTCGAGCAGAAGCCAAGTTTGCTGGCTGGCAAGACACCTATCTAGCGGGGTTTGCGCAGAAAAAGTGTCTTGTAGTGGTGCAGAGGGCTCCACTGCTCAAGAGACAAAGCCTCGCCCTCTCTTGCTGCTGACTATCGTTCTCTGTTGAGCTCAGTCTGCTTTGAATGCTGCCTCCCAGTTGGAGGAGCAGCGGCGGCCTGCGAGAGGAAAAACAAAAAGAGCACCTAGATAAAAAGCAACCACAACCCTTAGGTATGCGGCATAGATCTATAATCGCATCACCACCTTAGCGTCTTGCAGCGGCAGCACTAAGAGCGGTAAACGTGCAGATCTAACAACAGATAGGTCAACGCCAGTACAGAACTGACAGCTTGGTTCAAGTCATATAGTCTCAGCGGCGGATGTGTCCGGTCCTAATTCGAAATAAGCTTCGGCCCTGGGCGATCGTTCCCAGCAGGCCGAGCTAAATCGTACTGACCGAAGGGAAGAGTTCACAAGCGCTCTCAAAATGGCCTCACTCTGTAGAATGATTATTTTGTGTTTCCTTTCTCTGCAAAAGAAAAAAATTCCGTTCGACGGATACCTCGGCTCGAAAACAGGGATGGCTGCTTGTCAGGCGGCGGCAGGGGGGCACTGCCGCACAAGGGAACAGTCCTGCAGTAAAGTACAGAAACGTGTAGTAAATGAAAAGTTCGATGTAAGAGTCTCCAGTGGTGCACACCCTGGTGACTGCAAACGGTTAGTGTAACAGTCGGTGATCAATTCTTAATGCCCAATAAGGATATCTCAAATTTGGCTCTATTTGAATTAGTTCCGTCGGGCTGCGAAGAGCCGCAAGGAGAAATGCAGCGCAGATTGCCGCTCGGGACTGTTTTAATTTGGAATATTCTGTCAAGTTAGCCAGTGCCAAGGTGCTCCTCTGCCGAGGAGACTAGCTCATACCACAAAAATGACAACAAAACATCGCGTTGGGCTGTAGAATGGCGCTGAAGTTAGTTTACGATAGGATACTCGCATGCCAAGCTAATACAGTAACCTGGCCAGATCACAAAGGAAGGCATTATAGCTTGTCATATTAGCGAGCGTCTTCTTAGCTTTGCGCATGGATATGCCAGTTTCTGATACAATGGCCGCCAATTAACTCGATGAACTGCAGAAAAGTTTCAGACAAAAAATCCTGGTGCAGTGATGCAGTTTCCCACATTGATCATGTACCAAAAAACGAATTGATAGCTCTTCTGCATTTGCTCGTTTTGGATGATGTAACTATCTATGGCTATTTCTAGAAGGAATGGATGTTTTCGCCCATTTCTACTAGCGCCCTGGAGTTAGCCCACTTTCGTGGCTTATTTTTTATGCTGATTAGACTTTTCTACCTAATTTGATTTAATTCGACGTGGATTTACAGAATATATTCCGCCTGTACAAGTGTTATGAAGACGTACTGCCAAGACTGCTGATAACGAAAATCATACCCTCCTGATTCGGGTTTGGCCGTTCTCCGTCTATCTCAGAAACCAAGTCTCAGAGACATCCCCATGTAATTCCACAAAGACACTAGACTTGAGAGACACTTATTTACCTCTTCTGTTGGTCCTAACTGCGACTTAGGGCAGCCCCAGCACAGTATGGCACGGAACTATTTGTTAAGCATAAAACTGTAGGCTGGTGTGCAGCCACATCCTTATGTCTGTTTTTCGAGTCACCTTGGATGGCGATTAGCCCACCATTCAACCCTTAACTATAAGTCATTGGACATTTGCGATAGTCAGAAGGGCGCATAGTTTTCTTTGGTGCATATACAGGTCCGGGCGACAGTAACTTTATGAAGCAAACAGTCGCATATGTGGGCATTGAATGGGCATGCATGGTGAATACTGCGGAGTCGCCTAGTTGGGTATTTCCGTTATTTCGTCATCTCCGGTAAATCCGTAAATCCACACCCCACACAGCATGACAGAATCGCACGGGTCCTCAGCACCCAAGCACGCATTCCATCGGAAAACATATCTGCCCCCGAATATTCAGCTATGCACATCTGCGGAGCCCGACGGAGGAAATGTAGCCCCTGACGAGGGCCCTCTTTAGTGTCAGTTTCGGCGTATTTGCCGCTGCAGGGCTATTACGCCATCCCTGTTCCTTTCCCGCACCCATATCTGCCTCATTACTAAGTTTGGTGACAATCTTGGAGCACGCAATAGATAATGAAAAAAACTATAAAGTTGTGAGCTATTTCTCTGTGAACAAGAGATAGCATTCCATATTATAGGTAGCCTATTTCTCTTCCATGGGCTTATTGACGAGGTTGTCTAAGCTGTATGGAGCAGATGCTCAGCGTGGGGAGCTTTTGGTCAAACTGGACCTGTCTCTGCTGCCGTACTTCTCTATCATCTACTTTTTGTTCAACCTAGAAAGATCGTCATATGCACATGCCTATATTTCTGGAATGAAGGAGGATGTCGGGTTTGTTGGAAAGCAGTTCAACTACATGAATACATGTTTTCTTGTAGGATTTGCTGTGTTCCAGGCTCCATTTACTGTGCTCTTATCTCTCTACTCCCCAAGATGGGTATTTTTCCTCTGCAACCTGATGTGGGCGCTTCTGACGCTCATCTCCTTCAGAATGAATCACGTGTATCAGTTTTATATTATCAATCTTTTCGAGGGGATCTTCACTTCAGGTTGCTTTGTCGGTGCTCACTTTGTGCTTGGCAGCTGGTACAAGCGAGAAGAGCTCGGAAAACGAGCTGCTTTTTTTGTATCCTTTGGAGACATCGGCAGTATGGCAGGTGGATGGATTCAGGCAGGTCTTTTCACGCATTTGGCTAATCGAGGAGGCTTACCAGCTTGGCGATGGATCTACATTATTGTGTTTATCATGGTGATACCGTTTGTCATTTTTGGTTTTATCTTCATGCCTGATTTGCCTCATCACAAAAATGCCTTTTACCTGACGGAGGACCAGAAGCAATATGCAATTGATCGTTTGTCGCAGGAGCATGCTAAAACTTCTAGCGATCGCTTCAGTTGGGCCAAGCTATATCAGATTTTGTGGTCCTGGCAATTCTGGCTCATGCCATTCATCTTCTTTCTGTATGGCGTGGCTGTACAAATGCTGGGAAACAATGTTATGCCTCTGTGGATGGCATCCAAGGGCTATTCTGTCGTTCAGCAAAATAACTATCCTACTGCCATTTTTGCTTGTTCAATCTTAGGAACCGTGGGCTACTCACTCTTGTCGGATCTGATTAAGTCTAGATGGCAGGCTTCGATCGCCATTGGCCTTACTATGGTAATTGGATCTTCCATTTTACTTTCAGAATCTGTCTCTAATGGCGGAAAATTCTTTGCCTTTTACTGGCTGGGTACCTGTCTGGCCCCTCAGGCTCTCTGGTTCACCTGGTGCGGAGATGTTACGCAGCATGATTATTATCTGAGAGCAGTGACAATCGGCTGGATGAATGCTATTGATGAAGCCTTTATTGCTTGGTGGCCACTTGTTTTCTGGCCGGTCACCGATGCTCCGCGCTACAAAAAGGGATTCATTGCGTCTATCATTCTGGGAATTCTTATCATTCCTACCGTGGGGCTAATCGTTTATCTTGAACGAAGAGACCAACGCCGATTGCAGCTTGAACAGCCAGGTCAGCTTAGCAGTGGAGAAGCTAGCACATCTAGTGACAACGAGGTTATGCCTTATTCTTCTGCAAAGGCAGCTAGTGTTGTTGTAGAACGAGAATTAGGAGCAGCCGTTTAAAGCTATTCTGCGTTCATATTTTAGTTTACGAAATTCAAAGATAGAAAGTTTATGTATTTTCTTTATTATTCACACATTAGCACTAGTAGATAACGGAAGCCAGTATGGAAAGGATAGTAGTGTCGGAGAATATACTCCAAGCTCACAATAAGAAACTTCAAACATCGCTGCCTAAAGTTTAAGCAGAAGCCTCAACAGCAGTCTCAGTCTCAGTCTCAGGCTTTTCTTCGACGGCAGCAGGCTCTTCAGCCTCCTCAGCCTCCAGAGATGCCTTAATCTTGTCAAGATCAGCCTGAGCTCGCTCGACCTTCTCGGCAGTGACTCGTTCTTCATTGGTCTTGTAGAACTCAATCTTCTCCTTCAACTTCAAGACAGTGTTAGAAACATCGTCCTTGGAGGTTGGGATAGGAATGTTCAAAAAGCTGAGGTCCTCGATAATCGACAAGTTCAGCTTGAGCTTACCGTCATCCTTCGCCTTCTTGTTCTTGTTGCCCTTCTTGGAGCTACCTGCGAACATGTCCTCTTCTTGCTTCTGCAAAACCTTGGCACCCTCGGGAATGGCAATGGTTCTAGCAGCTCGCTTAGAATTCAGGCTATCGTTGGACTTGAGCAGAGAGGTGACAGCGGCCTCTTTCTTGTACTCAGGGTCAAAGTGTGCCAGGAGATTCTGGGCAACCTCAACATGAGCAGCAAAAGCAGGAGCCTGAGCAGCTTCGAGCTTAGATTGGGCTTCCTGCAGCTTCTTACCCTTTTCAGCAGCCTTCTTCTCGGCCTTCTCTCGCTCAATTCGAGCAGCCTCTTCAGCCTTGTACTGCTCGTTGAAGGCCCGCAGGCCACCGTAGTAGTCGTCCTTAAGCTTGTGAAGAGCATCACGGGTCTCATCACGAGCCTTGGTAGCAGCAGTTCGGGCATCGAAAAGGTGCGATCGGGACTTGTATGCAGCCTGGTCAGCTTCTTTCAGGGCATCAAGCTCCTTCATAATTTCGCCAATCTTGGCACCAATCTTCTTGTACTCGCCGTCAGAATTGGTCTTTCGGAGCTCAGCAACCTTCTCCTTATCGGCATCAATTGTGGCCTGAGCAGCAGAGAAACCGCCAAACGACTTTCGGAGCTTGTTCAAATTGGAGATCTCAGACAAATTTCGCTTCTCGTCAACCAGTCGCAGAGAACCAGATTCAACCTGGGTTTCGAGCTGACTGATTCGCTTGTCAATCTCATCGACAGACTTGAAGTTGGCCTTTCCTCGGGAAGCCTGCAGATCGGAAATCTTCTTGGAGATACCGGCCTCGAGAACCTTGACCTGTTCTTGAACCTTTCCTCGGGCGATCTTAAGCTCGTTTTGGACTGATCGGGCTTCGCTCAGCTCCTTGTGAAGCTTCTCTCGGCCTTCGTTTTTGGCGCCGCCGGTTTTGACGTTCTTGACAGCGTTTCGAGCCTTTTCGAGAGCAGCTTCCTTCTGTCGTAGAGCGGTTTCAAGCTCACCGAGCTTGGTTTGGAAAGCTTCCTTGTTGGGTCGGGTGACTCGCTTCTTGGCAGCGCCGTTGACAGCGGGAGCAGGGGTCGATTCGGTAGTAGCCATCTGGAAAGAGCTGTTAGTACAAAGATACGTAAATGGACATTTTGAAGGGCGGGGAGTCGGATGTTTTCCCGTCTGCTGAGTGGATCACGGGAGGGCACTCGCATTGGGCTTATCTGGCTGGCTGGGGTGGAGTGCACATCAATATTTCGTCACAATTGATGCGATTGGCATTGGTGAAAAATCACCAGGAGCCAGCGGTACACAACAGCGGTCAGAGAGACTCATGCTAATACAACACCAGAACATCCACGTCTGCGGGCTAGCGAGAGGCCGTCCATAGCTACTCAGTAGCACCGCCATATAGCTATAAAGCCAGAAACCAGCTGCTGAAAGAGGTAAAACAGCTGTTTCTGTGGTGACTTTCAGCAGTGATCTGGCAGACGGAGCAGGAGATTTCCCCCCATGTGCTAACATGGCATATGAAGCTGCTTTACTCCACCAAATACACAGTAAATAGCACGGAAACCACAAGGCCAGATGGATAGAGTGTCTGCACCAGCATTTACCTCCCTGACTACAGAAAATCAAACATCTTTGCTGCGTACTCTGTCGTTTGTACTTACTTCTACAGTGTGTGCTGATGTGTGTAGGAAGAAAAGAACACCGCAACAGAGGTGCACTTTAGGGAACGCCAAACTCCCAACAAACATCACCTAAAACACAAAATCCAAAAAGGATGCCATACATTTACATCAACCCCCTTCACGCGAATACCCTTCCCTAAACTATGTCACTCACTCAGACCGAACCCACGATGGCCGAGCGTGTCCAGGCTCTTACGCCAGAGTCTCTGGCAAGTAGCTTCGAGATCTACCCTTTGCCTGAGGGCAACGCCCGTCCGTCCAGCAACTCGTCGGCTGGTGAGGACAAGGATTTGTTCGACGGACAAGACCAAGAGCAGATCCGACTTATGGACGAAATGTGCATTGTGCTCGACTGGAACGACAAGCCTTGCGGAGCCGCCAGCAAGAAAGTTTGTAAGTGATATTTTTGAAGTTTGCGGGCCTAACGGTGGCGCGCTGGACTTTTTATATAGAGCCAGCGTCGTGCTGTCTCTGCAATTGCTTCCTCTTGAAAAAATCAGCCATGCTGATTTACCGCATGGAGGACTGGCACATGTGCTAACTCAACAGGCCATCTCATGTCCAATATCAACAAGGGACTACTGCACCGTGCATTTTCTGTGTTTCTGTTCAACAGTGAGAACAAGCTGCTTCTCCAGCAGCGTGCAGAGGAAAAAATCACCTTCCCGGATATGTGGACCAACACCTGCTGCTCCCATCCTCTAGCCGTGTCGTCCGAGCTGGGCTCAGCAGCTGGCGACTTGGCGGAGTCTGCTCAGGGAGCCAGGGTGGCTGCACAGCGAAAGCTTTTCCACGAACTGGGCATCGAGGCGAAGTATATTCCTTTGGAGGATTTCAATTTCTTGACGCGCATCCACTATGTAGCACCTTCATCTGGTGCATGGGGAGAGCATGAAATTGATTACATTCTGATCATCAAGGCCGATCCTGTGGTAGAGGCCAACCCCAACGAAGTCAAGGATATTAAGTATGTGACGGCTACTGAGTTGAAAGCTATGTTCAAAGACCCCAAGCTCAAGTTTACTCCGTGGTTCAAGTTGATTTGCGAGACGTATCTGTATAAGTGGTGGAACGATTTGGACAATCTGGATCAGTATCATGACTCGGAGATTCAAAGAATGCTGTAGGACAGCAGCCAATTTTACTGAAGTGGAACAGATAAGGCATTTACGATGTATAACACGGCGATATAGGTAGAGCTTAATGTAGGACTTTTTTAGCACATTCTGGTGCACGATAGTGCCGGATGCCTGATTACCAAACGGCAATTACTATGTCGCTCTCTTCAAATGAGGCGAAGGGACCATCAGATAGTAGCGCAGGACTGATACAATCTGCTCCAATATGGACAATGAGTGTTGGCAAGCACACGGCTGCACATTCGCTGCAATGCTGTTCCTGGCATGTCCAGCTACTGTACTAATGACTGCCGACCTCCTGCTCAACCAAGCAACACGCTAGTTATCTATTTCTCGCTACTACTATATATATATGCTTTCTATTGGCTGGTTGGAGTGCTGTGTGGCCCTATGGTGTTCTAATGAGCCTTGTGATTTTCTCTCTTCTACAAAACGATCTGTTGCTTCTCAAAATCCCTGCAGCTAGTTCCCGCTTTGTTCATGGTTTCCCCTCAGTTTTATCCTGTTTTGAATAAATCATATAGTGGTATATCACTGAAAATTATATTACTAAAACTATAAGTCATAGCGTTTGATGCTTTCTGCTGTGCCCTGTTCTCGGCATTCTCGCACAGGAGACAGACTTTTCAAGATTTAACTGCCAAAAATAGTGATGAGTCCTGCAGGTCGGTCCAGCTGACCAATATTCCATTGCGCAATGGCCAATAGATGACTGCTGCCCGTTGAAGTCCGTTATTATGAGCCAATGGAGAAAGAAGATCCTTCGCGCTCCAGCTGCCGCCAGGGATCGTCGAATTTGTAGGCCATCACTCACGGCTGCACCTGGAGAGCTGAGAGATAACTACACCATACAGCTACCTGAAATATAGGAACATAGAGATTTCTTTTTTTGGTCTCCTCATATTTCTCTTGCTTGGATTTCTTTTATATTTTCTTATCCCTGCATTATTTCTGTATCTTTCGCAAACGGCATTGCCCAACTCCCCCACAATCGATAGAAGTTTGATTTCCCTTTTGGGCAGACATCCCGGATAATCATATCTTGGCTTTGGCATGGCTGCTGAATCATCACATCGGTGATTCACTAGCAACTTCTCATCTTTCGCTAGAAGAAACACTATTTATGAGCGGTTCCTCCTGCTATTTCTCTTTTCTCTTGCACCACCGCTGAAAAGAGCGAGAGAAGTAGCTTTCGTTTCGCATTCAGACAGACTCACAGACCCCACTTTTGGCAGCCAAAGAATACAAAGGGGCCTGGTCGGAGTTTCCTTGCCCATTTTATAATTCCGACAAATTAGCCAACGCTTGCACTAGTACAGCTGACCAGCATCTGCCATCTAGGTATTAAGAGAACCTGATGCACTCCAAGCACGATGGGTCATACGCAGTTGAATATGCCTGCTGAAGCCAATCAGAAAGCTGCTGTTGCCATACCAGATGGGAATCGGCCGCTTGACAATGACTGCGGAGAATGTTCCTCGGGCGATAATGGATCCAGCAATTTGCCGAATATGCATAATAGCCGTCCGCCAGAGCTTAAAAATACTGCTCATGAAGTCGCAGTTGTGCTGCTAGCTGCCATGGGGCCTGCACTGGGAAATGCAAACGTAGGGCTGAGCCAGCTGGCTCTACCGGATATTGGCCGTGCATTTAATCTTTCAGGTGGCCCTCTTTCATGGGCTGTAGCTGCTTTCACACTGGCAAATGGTGCCTTTGTACTATTTATGGGCGGAATTGCTGATACATTTGGCAGAAAGCGTGTTCTGGTCGTCAGCTACATCTTTTATGCCATTTTCTCTCTTGTCAGCGGCTTCATGCACAACTTTGTAGCCTTTTGCATTCTAAGAGCACTGCAAGGTGTAGCTGGTGCAGCTAGTGTTCCTGCAGCAGTTGGAACCATTTCGCATCTCTATCAACCTGGACTCAGGAGAAACAGAGCGATGGCTACATTTTCTGGAGGTGCTCCATTGGGCTACATTCTTGGAATTATTGGCTCTGGGATCAGCTGCCAGTTTCTTTCCTGGCGTGCTATTTTATACTTCTTCGCCATATTGTACTCTGGGGTAGCTGTGCTGACATGGTTCTTGGTGCCTGACGATCCTGCAATGGACTGGGAAATGACGGTTGAACAGCTTAAAAAAATGGACTATCTTGGAGTTCTCATTGCAGTTTCAGGTCTCACACTTTTTACTTTTTCACTCACCCAGGCAGATGTGGCCCCAGACGGTTGGTCTACTCCGTATGTAATTGGGCTTCTAGTCACTGGTGTAGTGTTGGTGGTTATTTTCTGCTTTTACGAGGGCTATCTCGCAAAAAATCCATTACTACCGATGAGAATATGGAAATACCCTGGGTTTGGCCTGTGTATGCTTATTGTATCATGTGGTTGGCTGGATTTTGTTGGAATCCTGGTGTTTTATTCTGCTTTGTTTTTCCAAAACGTGTGGAAAGCAAGCCCGATTTTATCAGTGGCTTACTTCATGCCATTGGCTGTTTCCGGGGCGCTTGTGAATCTTTTTGCTGCATATACGCTGGATAAAATATCTGGTAGACTGCTGATGATAGCTGGAATGACCGGCTACACATTATCAGCACTGTTATGGGCCTTAATGAGAGAACATACGAGCTACTGGGCAATTCCATTTTTAAGCATGATTTTGGCTACCATAGGTGCAGATTTGACTTACAATGTTGGAACAATGCACAGTCTCAACAGTGTGAGTTCTGATCTACATTCTACGGCTGGCGGGCTGTTCAACACCAATCTCCAGCTGAGTATCACAATTGGTCTGGCTGGTGCTTCTGCTATTGTATCTTCAATTACCGATGATCCTATGAATGCTCCCCCGCACGAATTGATAAAAGCTTATCGTGGAGCATTCTGGTTTGCTCTTGGCATTGGAGCGGTCGGCCTAGTTGGCAGTTTGTTTCTGAAAATCGGCCGCCAGGGCCACGAGAAGAATACAGAAAAACGCGAAGTATCTGATGATACGTGCTTCAATGCGGATGCCAGTCAACCACCAGAAGAGGAGAATTCTGGTCTTCTTTTAGTGAAGACTGCCAGCATTGTGTAGGGTGTGCACAGAGCTCTAATACTACTGGAAACGGGAATAGACACCTCAGCAGTAATTGCACCATAAAATACGAAAATTTCGGGATTAGTATTCCAGATTACATATCCCATATATCTATTGGGCTTCGTTAATATTATACATTATTGATGTAAAAGTCAGTGAAAGGGTGTAGGGTGTTACCATGCAAGAAAAGACCAATTTACCAGGCCGACTAGCAGCACCAGGCAATAGGCCACAATAAAAGAAGATATTCAGTAGAGCAAAGCATAGCGTAGTAATATACACATGTGAAGTGCTGAAAAAAGGATTATAGTAGGGGATATTTCTGACTGGTGCAAGTAATGTGATCACAGGATATGTACCGCCAGCAGAATTGTCTATCCTTTTTCGTATTATGTGGGCTCCTGTGCTGCAAAATACTATTGGCATTCCCCATTAATATATCATTTCCTCTGTTTGAGATGCGCCATCTAGGCGAATTTTTTCAGCGTTGGTATGCAGAGCTGTCGAAGACTCGAGCCACAATCCGTAAGCTCCCTCCACCACCTTCCAGAGGCGGACAGTGCCATCTTCACTTCCGCTGGCCAGCAGCTTTCCGTCCGGCGAATAAGCCACTGTGTGCACAGGGCCATGGTGGCCCTTATGTGTCTCGAGAAGCTGACCAGACTCAACACTGTGTATTCTTAGCCAAGTATCTTCTGAGGAGCCAGTCGCGAACTTCTTGCCATCAGTAGACAATGAGGCACACGAAACTTCGTAGTCCAGTTGGAAATGCCTTGAAACTTCCCCACTGGCCGCCACGATGAAGTAGACGCTCTTGTCGGCAGGGATCAACAGGGTGCCGTTCACATACTCAACCTGGCCCAGAATGACACCCACATTAAGGAAGTTGATGCATCGAGGTTCATCCTCTGCTACATCCCACCACTTGATGTCACCTTGGAAACCGACCGATACCACGAGGCCCTGTGAGATCCAGACAACGGCTCGGACAAAATCGCCGGCAGGCCACTGCTTCACGAGTTCCAACGTGGAGATGTCCCAAATGCGCAGTATTTTGTCCTGAGAACCACTCAGAAGCAGTGAAGGCATATCGGCACCTTCGTCCCCCCACAAGTCGATGCTGCGTACCACATGCTTGTGGGGCAGACTCGCAAGGAGTTGACCGGTAGAAGCGTCCCAGAAGCCCACCGAGAAGTCAGCTGAAGCCGTGGCAACATAGCGGCCATTTCTGGTAATACGGACAGCCCAGATTGCACCTTTGTGGCCCAGAAACGTGCCTATCCAGTCACCGGTAATGCCGTTTCGCAAAATGGGATGGCCGGCCTTGTCCCCCGAAACCAGCGTGAACCCGCTCTTTTTCCCACTGAACTGCACATGAGTGACGGGCCGCGAGTGACCTGTGCACGTCAGCGGCACTATTTTCGTCATCTTGCAAGGGATAGGGATTTATTGCAGTGCTCGAATGCGCAAATGCAAGTGCAAATGAAGAAGTCAAAGATGGGAGTGTAGATGGCGGAGGGGAGAGTGCAGTTGAAAGTTTCAGGGCCCCCTGGTGGGCAACCAAACTGCGGAGAGCATCACTGATATGAAGGAGCCACCACCACTGAAGAAGCATCACCACAATAGCCCAGCGCGAGAAGACATTAAACAGACAAGTTTGCCTATACGGGAGCCAGCGGGTGGGTGCCAATTCTTCTGGGATCCACGGATCTGCCCACTGTGACAAGGCTCCGGCGGTGTTGGCTGGCCCGAATGGCTGCATCCGCAGGGGTTCGCACACTGCAGCAACAGCACAACGCTGTGGCCACCGCATGCGAAGCGAGTAGATGCTGGGATAGATGCTGGGAAATATTATATGTAGTTGCAGCATTGGCCAAAAGACCCGGTGCGATTTTCTTAGAGGCAGGTTCTGGTCTGAGACAAAGCCATCTATCTGTACGGAATGCCGATCGAATGCAAGCCTTGGTGAGGCAGCCGTTTGGCAACCCAATCCAGGCACTCAACCAAGCTTATTTTCAACGCACAATGCCGACGCTGCAAACACTCGTATTGACTGAACTTTAAAGTGACGATCACTCTAGCCTACTGCCCCTGCACCAAGAGTGCAAGGAGACGACAGAGAGCCTTTGTCAACTCGTCACGAGATGTGCGGAAATAATCGGCCAGCTTGAATCCCCCCAGATGGCATAAAAGGTCGCAACAGAACAGGCACACACTGAAAGGATGGCTTTTTGGCCTTCTGTTCCACCTGTTTGCTCTAACAGCAGAAGATCCATTTCACGTGATGCTGGACATGGGGAACTTAGCTGGTTCTGCATATACTTAGCCTATCTAGTGTTCCCTAGCCCAATTGAGACCTTGCCTTCCCGCTACCCCTGACGATTGTGCTCCCAGTCTCTCGCATTAATAATCGCTGGGCTCAAAACTGCTGTGACCCACCCAGTCGCCGTTTACATCAGAATGCTTCCCTGCTGACAGAATGATCCAACGTGCCCATGCCCAAACGCACACAGTTTCCAGTGGAGACGTAGGCGACGAGACACGTGAACTCTAGCTGAGCCACTACTGCATTTAGAAGGGAAAAGCTGTTAGCACTAGTCACGTAGTGAATATCACATGTACCAATGCCATTGCCTGTTTGGAAAATCATAAAATGCTGGTCATGTTCCTTCTGGCGTTCCTCGCTACTTTCTACTCCGCGTGGTGGTTCACACAGAGCACTGCTTCTTGTCTTTGCTTCCTCCCATCCCACCTTTATCACCTACCACCCAGTCCCAGCAGGATAGCAGACTCTGTGCGAGAGCTAATCTGAGTTGCGCAAGCTGGTTATTTATTTGCAGTCGTGTATCTTTCTGCGAATTTGTAGCGTGTACTAAGCCGGCTCTCCTGTTCCATTAACCTTTGGCGCACGGATCATTTCGCTTGCGCTAAGCAATTCTGCATCCCGTTGACATCATCTACACTGATTGATTCAGAATCAGACTACCGCTGATTCCCTTGTGATTTCTTAAATCCCATCTCCCCCCCTCTCCCGCTTTTTTTTTTTTGGGGAATCCTCTGAGAGTTCCTGTTTTCCTTTTTCCTAATGGACATTTCTTCTCTGATTGACCGTCCGTCTGAGACTGGTGAGCAGCCTCCTCCTATCTCCCGCCGTCAGACCGTGTCGTCCCTGCTTAATGATGATGCGCCTTCATCGCGAAATAATAGCGTATCTTCCAGTGTTTCTATGTTGAGTACGAAAACAGAAGGAACTGCTTCTGTTTCCTCGAATGTTTCCAAGCCAAAGCGGTATTCGGTGCCTCCAATCTACGCGATGAGCTGGATCAAATCCCAGCAAAACAGGTATGAGCCTCGCACTAACGGTGCTTCTGGTTCTGATCCATCGAAAACGAATGCTCCGTATCACCGCGGCCCGCCCAAGAGTGCTGGCAGCGCGTTCAGTACAAGCAGCAGCCCAAGTAGCACATCACGAGTATCTGGCCTGCCACTCTCTCTGAATGGAATAGTCCCCTTTGAAGACATCACACGCAAAATAACCGAATGGATATACAGCCATCTATTTCAGCTAGGTGATGATCGCCAATTTGTCGAGGTGGAGTTCAAGTTCGGCACCATTAATGACAAAACCACCGAGAAACGTATCGCCATACCCGTGCTCACAGAAACCATCCTCCGCCCGGATTTTTGCACGCAACAAACCTACTTCAATGCCTCAATGGGCGATGAACTCTTCTCTAGAGCAAACACATACCTTGATTCCCTGCTAGATGGCAAAGGCAACGGCATCTCTAAGCAAATGTCGAAAACAAAAGATGTCATCTTCAACAGCCAAAAGCAGGCAGGTAGACTCAGAATTTCTTATGACGAAGCAGGCAATGTAATTCAAAAAATCACAAAGAGAAGAGTATCCGACATGGCAGTATTTTCTCCCGGTGATCTCCTGGATTTCCGTGTGAGCTTGTCGGTTGAAATGCCATCCAATGAAGACGAATCGAGGAAAAAACCAACAACGATAAGGAATAAGAACCGGCAGTCCTTTCTTCAAGATGGCATTCAGGTAGATTTGACATCGGTGATCATCCCCCAAGGCCAGCATCAAAACAACAAACTGACTATCTCCAAAGAGCTGGAAATCGAACTAAATACCCCCAAGCTACTAACTTATTACAATTCTTTCCAGGACAAGACAGATCCACAGGCCATGGACAAGTTCGAAGAGCTTGTGCAGCTGGGTCTAGACAACACTCGACTCTTAGCCAGAAAGCTGAGCAGATGATGGCGCAGAGACGACAGCTAATTTCCTGAGGTGCTAAACACTGCCTGATTGCCTAATGTATTATTATAATATTCCATGTATGCCAATAATAGCATAATATACACTCGATGAATATATCTGCATTGACAGACCATTCCAAAATCTCTCCTATTTGCTTAATATTTAACGTGAATTTTGTGTTCATTTATGCATCAGCATCCAGCTTATATGGCGATTTGAGTAATAAAATCTACGCAGCACCACAAATTAGGCCTCGTAAGCTTCCAGGAAGCCCTTCAACAAGGCAGCCAAGCCGATGGCACCGGGATCAGGAAGTCCCCCTTCGGCATCAAAACTGTGGATCTCCTCCTTGGAGACATAGGAAGCTCGTCCAAACTTGGCTTCCAACTTTCGAGTGGAATTGGCACCGTCATCAGCGGCCCTAACAGCATCCTTAAAGGAGGAGCCACTAGACAGAGTATCAACAAAAGGAGCCAATGCGTCAATCAGAGTTCTGTCACCAGCTCGAGCCCGAGTATATTTATAAAGACCGTCTAGAGCACTTTCAACAGAACCGGCAAAAGCTTTAACATTCAGTTCCTTTTCCTTGGAGTCTCGCAGAGCAGCGGCCAAAGCTGAAAGGTATATGCCGTAAAGACCACCTGAAGTGCCTCCCATAGAATCCTCCACAATATCAGCAACATCAACAATGGCATTGACACCATCATCAAGCCGGATTTCACCCGATTCAAGGCCCTTTAGAAGAGCGTGGCCCCCGTTGACCAACGTCTCTCCACAGTCACCGTCTCCAGCCACAGTATCATACTTGGTAATTTTAGGCTCCTGTTCGACGACGCTTTCAATACCTGATTTAAGAATTTTCGCAAACAACTCTTTATCTGCAGAGATACCAGAGCTATTCTTGTTCTTCACCACTTCAGGCCCAGGGGCAGTAGGCAGAGAGCCGTCCACAAGAGCTTCCCAGTCCTTGACCGTGGCAGTTGAGTTCCAGCCAGTAGCCTTGGTAGGATGGTCAAACAGCTTGATAACGTCGGTGGAGGTAGTCTCGGCGGCAGTTGTGGCATTTACTAGAGTGATAGAGAAGCCCTGACCGTTCAGAGCAGTGGTGAAACTACCTGAAGTGGTTCGAACCGGTTTGATGCCGTAGTCCTTGATAAGGCTCTCAGCTACAACCTCAGTTGCATGCTGCAGCTCGAGGTTCGATAGACCACCGAGATTATTAATGAGCAAAATAACCTTGTCCGTTTTGGAAAACTTAACAAAGGAGCGGTCTTCGTCATCCTCAGCCAGAAGACTTGGCAGCAGTTCGCCGACCAGTTGCTCAACTGATGGCAATGGGCTCTTCTTCTTGACACCAGGCTCATTGTGAATGCCCATGCCTATCTCATATTCGTCTGACTTGAGATTAGTCTCGAATTCACGGCCAGGGACATTACAATGGTCCAGAGAAGCACCTATTGTCACTGAATTGTCCACCACCGACTGGGCAACAGCGGTGACTGCCTCGAGATCAAAGCCATTGGCAGCTGCCGCTCCAGCGATTTTGTGCACTAGCACGGTAGCAGCCAGGCCTCGACGACCAACCAGGCCGCCTTGAGACTTGCCTACGGAGACATCATCGCCTACCACAACGACGCTGACCTTGTCGCCGTGAGCCTTTGCTCGCTCGGCAGCTAGGCCAAAGTGAATGACATCACCGGTGTAGTTCTTGACAACAATTAGGGTTCCTTTAGGTGAACGAACAGCGTCCAAAGCGGCCTGGATCTGCTTTGTTGACGGAGAAGCAAAAATGGTGCCTGCTACGGCAGCGTCGAGAGCTCCGTCGCCGACAAAGCCGGCGTGGGTCGGTTCGTGGCCGCTGCCGCCGCCGCTAATCACCGTCACCTTTTCGGTCTGGTCCCTTGATGAGGTATTGAACACCACTTTATCGGCCTCAATCAGAGTCAGCCAGGGTGAGGTGCGCACCAGGCCCCGCAGCGCGGGAAGCACAATGTCTCCTGATGAATTGAACTGTTTAGTGCTCATAGTTGTGTGTTCAATTGAGTAGAATCAAAGAGCTGATTCTGTGTGATTTGGTTGGAAGGTAAAAGGCCAGGTGACGTTCGTTGTTGCTGCCAGAGGTTATTTACCCAGCAATCATTTTGCTGGTGTAGGCTCGGTTACCGAGCACGGAAGGAGAGCCACGAGGGGTCCCGTCTGTTAACCACAACAGGCATGCAAGTAACCAGCAGGCTTTCCCGGAAACCAATGGGTAGCAGTGGTGGGTTCTTCCCGGATATATACCGGAGTAGCTAAGTTGTATAGCATATAGCCGGAGGATGTACCCGATTTAGAGCAGCACGCGTTGTAGTCAGTGAGTGCATGCTTCGCTGCCATGGTGATAATGTGCGGTCCGCCCAAGTTCTTTTCGTCCTCATCGGCAACGTCACCCCAACCATGGATCGGCTCAACGTGACAGATGATGACTCGAGTCATCCAAGACATTGACCTGCATAGCGATACCTCGCAGATCGCGCCGTATAAATTACAGTTGCAGAAAAAAACAGTTAGTTCTACTCTCCAAAGCTTGTGCCAATGGTGCACATGCACTGGCAAGGTTACCTGAATCTAGTACTTGATCATTAGCATTAAATTAACGTTGTGTCGCAAGCTTGAGCTCAGTGGTCTAGTGGGTCAACGTAATTGGTTTCAGATAAGATAGCTGTGGAGGCGGGAAGACGAAAATGGCACGGTACAATAACATATACGGACTTGATTGATGATTGCCTGTACCCGGAGCTATGATCGGCTGCGCATGCTTAGACGGCAAGAGATCAACTGTAACATTTTCACAGATAACTACTCTAGAGTGTACTTCCGAGAGCATCTCCCAGCTGCCGAGATGCCATGGCTCCGGTTGACAAGTGGCAGGTGGCAGGAACTAAAGTGGTGTAAAACAGCACTAGTGGCCTAGCGGTCTCATCTACCCACCTAAATTTAGAGCCAAACTGAACCTCACAAGATAAAAATCGCTGAAAAATCAGAAGCGGCTAGAAATAAACAGCTCTTTTAAAGTAGTAATTTAGAGTACTAGATGCAACCATGGAAATATTACGAATCATTTGTCTTTGCAATCAAAATAGCGCGTCGAGCTGTTGCATTGGAGCAAGGAGGCAGGCGCTTGTAATGCCAGCTTCGGAAAAAGTTGCGGCGGAATCACAATAAAAAACTCCATTTCTGAATAAAGAAACAAGCCAGTACCAGCAGCTGGCAGTACCAAAATAAAAAAAAATACTTAGAAAAAGGCAAGATAATTACATGCAAAATGCGGTGAGTTCCTGCAAAGGTGCAAGCGAGCTTGGGAATGTGTGGGTTCACTGAGAAGGGCTGCGCAAGATTTCTAGGTTGCAATCCCAGTTATGCAAACGGTAGAATATACTTGTGCATTTCAGCCAGAGCCCAGTGCTTGAACGGCTTGCTGGAAAACATTCCATTGTAGGACCAGACATTCCACTCCTTTCGGACCTCCTTCCATCGTTGTTCCTGGTCATCAGTGTTTTGCGTCTTTCGGCTAAAGTCGATGTCCGAGTTTCGGTTTTCGGCACCAATACCCTTAACATATTCCCACTGGTAGATCAGAGGAGGAAAGGGAACAAAAGCAAGTGCTCTACCCTCTCTAACCATTTCCGCTATCATTAAATCAACGGGAGTATTGGCATCCACAGCCTGTCGAAGAAGGAACTTCAAAGCTCCAGTTCGGGAAATAGCATATGCGCCAGTGCATACTGGTGAGCCAGACTGTCGAACAATACGCTCATCTCGTAAGGTGACATTAACACGTTCCTCCTCCCAGAGATACCGAGCATCGGGCGAGTCGATATCTGAGTACTTGATATATATGTCGGAGCGTCGGTGTGACTCCATGCATGCTCCGAAGTTAATAAAATCCCAGTTATTGACATCCCAGGGATCGTGTTCTGAAGGCTTTGAGTTTTTATCCAAATGCAGCTGCTCTCTATCGATCAGTTCGTGCACTGCCTTGGCCATTCTCTGGGTGATGTCTCGTATGTTCATATCCCACGTAGCATCGGACTCAAGAACAACCATGGAGTTCCAGCCCTTATCAAGCATTTCCCGCCATGCATTGGCATGGGAACGCATGCAAGCATACTGACCGGAATTGAGACTGTTAGATGAAGATGGAGCCATTCCAATGAGCTTCTTTTCCTCAAGCTGCTGCAAGGGCACAGCATCTCGTGTTTCAAACTGTAGCCCGGTAAGCTGAGACTGCAGTGTCAGAGCGTCTGCTCGGTCATATCTAGAAGGAATATTGATGAAAAGCACCTTTTCAAAGCCCAAGGTGCCGTTTCCTGCGTTTTTGTAGACTTGTTCGAGCTCAGTGAGCGGTTCGGATGAAGTTTTGTTGGACCGCAACCTGCCACCTGCGGACAATACCTGGTTCTTGTAATGAGCAGGAGTATATATGAACAGATGAATGGTGGTGAACACCATGAGGGCTGCAAGCCCAAATTTCGCATAAATATTCTTAATCATGAGGAAGAGAAGTTTGAGTATTATCAAACAATGACCTCCGCCAGCACGATGAGAAAACACGGAATTAAGAAAGATGAAGTGATGAGCGAGATTCTCTTGGCAAAAGGTGTCGTTCTTGTTGAGCGAGTGTCGTGTGCAGCCCTAAACCAAACTCAAGCGGTAAATGTAGGAGAAAGCTTTGCTTGGGCTGTGTGCTGTGCGGTCTTTACGTTGATGATCAAGACGCTATTACAACGTGTTGGAAGGTTGGAAATTGTCGAGCTTGTAAAAATAACTGCCGTAGTTTGGATTTCTGGGCGAAACCTTAGGTAGTTATACGAATTTGAAACTATGTCATATTTGCTTTATACGTTCATTGCCTTTTTTCGGAGATACTCGTGGGGAAGGGTTAACGACGACAATCTTTGCTTAGTTTGGAGTGCGGATAAAAAGCAAAAAACGGCATCTCCCGAGTTGGCCAGCTTCAGCTAAACTTTGTGTCCCAGCATAGAGTGAGAATAGAGACAGAAACTACAAGTTATTCACAAAAATAGGAGTATTAGGTGGAGTAGGAGATAAAAATATGGAGAAGGCGGCACAACTTGACTCAACTAGATGGCTGCTAAATGTAAGCTAAGGCTTGGCTCTGCTCAATGTGTAAGGGCGCACATCTTTCAGCTGTCTCCAGTAACGAATCATACCACGAACACGGCTGCAAAGAGCATGCATGCTGCGGTCTTCACATACCTCGCTGGCCAGGAAGGGGGAGGGGAGGGGTCATGATAAGGTTATGATAACTGTACAAAAAATTCGGTGAATTCCAGCTGGGACCCAGGGTAGCAAAGAGTAGCGGACGGATGGTTAAGAATACGGAGCGTGCCATTAATCCATTTTGACGGTTCAGGATTAGATAGGGAGCCGTTCCTCTATGAATCACGTAGGACTAATAGCTGGCTAATAACTGGCTGGCTGGAGACCCTAGGTGAGTCAATATTTCCATGTTCTGGGTCACTCCGCGCTGATCATTCTTCGGCGATGTAGTAGGAGGTAACAGGAGTCAGAAGGAGCCACCTTTGAGCCCCAAAATAGAATACAGGCGCTATGTTCATCCTGCAAATGCTATATAGCTATTAGGTGATTAGATTCAGCAGCTTTTTATACTTGGGCTTCATCTGGATGTCAGCTTTGCACTGTATATTCACAGAACGCAGTAGTGATTTGGACACAGAACCAGATGCCAGGGTAGCAGTGCATAGAAGCCTGGTTGCATGGCTAGTTCCTGCCTGGTCTTTCGTTGCATGGATAACGAGGCAGAAAATAGCTCAATTGGATTTTTTTGTTGCTCAGAGACAAATTTGGCATATAGTGGTCATTTATTTTATGCAGTGTTGCTTTTTTTTGTGGCAGCAGGCCGTACACAACATGGCTTTTGGAGTACGTAAGGTACATGTTAAAGTAACGAGCCGTTGGCTCCGTGCAATCTACTGTACTCATTAAGGGGCCCTGCCCTTATCTGCATTAGAGAAGACTTAGCAGAGTCGTGACGAGACTACCGCCGATAACCACCATCGGTAGAGGTGATTTTGTTCCACTACTTGAGAGAATCTGGGAATGAAAATGTCTGCGGGGACAATGACCTGGGAATACGCTTTGAAGGAGGTCTTTGTGGTTCGTGCCAAGGTTGTGTGGAGGTGAGCTTGCAGCCACTTATCACACTCGGCAGACTGATTAGAGGAATTCCTTTACCGGCCTTCTTTTTTATGTCAATTAGCGAGAGTATCGGTCACCGCATTTAGCACATTTTTTTGGTTGAAGTGCGGAAAAAAAACCACTCGATTTGAGTTCAGTGTATCTTGCTAGGAGTCGACTGCTTACCCCATGATGCCCTGAAGCCCTCCGCCTATGCGGTGAGATGGTGGTGCTGGCGATCACAAATACTCACGCTACCAACTATCGCTGACCAGAGGGGGCAGGCGACATGCTGCATACTTGAGTAGCGTGAAACTAGTTTCTTACCAGCTGCGGACTTGCCCATGGTCTACCGACCGACTTTGATCTGCTGGCCAAGCCCTCCTTGGCTCTATCCCAGTGGGCGGTGAATGGAACTTGATCGGAGATCTGCTGTGGTGGTCTGTTGCCGATCAGCGGACAAATTTGATTCTTCCGTTACTACATATAAGTGAGGTTGTGGAGAACGGCTACACATAGCTATACGACGAGGGGGC
This sequence comes from Zygoascus sp. PK3305, assembly GCA_023628935.1. Taxonomy (NCBI): domain Eukaryota; kingdom Fungi; phylum Ascomycota; class Dipodascomycetes; order Dipodascales; family Trichomonascaceae; genus Zygoascus; species Zygoascus sp. PK3305. Next base: position 1,058,985 of record JAMAJS010000006.1, read on the forward strand.
TTCCTTGCAGTTCAGGCCGATACACCGCAGCGTGACAGTACATTGTGGCCAGAATCATATATATGACTTCTCTTGGTCATCTAACCGGTGGGTCCATTCCTGAAAATACTGGGCTCTGTATGCACCCCAATATAGGGGGCTTGGGGGCTTGGCTGGGCCAGCATATTAAGGTCAATTTAAGCTATTTCACTAGCTGGTGAAAGATTCATTGCTGTCTTATTTATCTGTCAGACCTGGCTGCATCAAACATGACAAACAGAGAAGCAAATTGAGCTGTCCAGGCAAAGTAATATATTTCTACGATGTATCTCTATCTGTCTGCTACTCGTGATGTGCTATAAGTTAGCTACTACTACTAGAACACAGCTTGTCAACACCCTGCCAGCCTCTGGTTCATTATTGCTGCAAGTGTCTTTTTTGGTCGGGAGTGAAGCTGTTGCAGACATCGCCCACCACTATATAGGGGGATGACTACGGGTATGGGCCTTCGGGATGACATTACATCAGCATTGGCAATGTCTGACTAATCACTCCTGATTTGGGGACCTTGGAGCGAGTGCGTAAACTACAGCCTGCTTGCGTAAACGAGAGAGTCAACTGCAGCACCAGAGTGCCCGCTTATGCACCAGCACGCGTAGTTCATGGACTGAGTAGGCTAGAGTCTGCAGAGCAAGTCGCAAAGCCGAGCAGAGAAAAAAAATTAGCTGAGCGGTGCACCCGCAGCGTAGTATGGAAAAAAGTCACAGGAAACCAAAAAATAAAAAAAAAATATTATCGGTGTCCCAGACATTGTGCAATGCAACCCGTCAGCAGGCCAGCTTCAGATTCACATCATCTGCTACAAGGCAACCGGCCGCCGAAGATGGTATCGGGTGCAAGCCGAGGCAAAAATGAGCACGAACGCGTGCAGGCCGTGCGCACGAGAACAAGAGCGGTTGGTATGGCTTGGACGCGCCCGCATGGTCTTTGTATAGTCACATATCTCAGGGCCTCAAAGCGCACACCCAAGCGTGCAGCCGTGGCAACAAACCCGGCCGAAGCGCCGCAATAATGTGCACTAGTGATTTCCAGATTGGGGCGAGTGCGGCAGAAGCTTTTCGGCCAAACCCCACGCTGACGGAACACTGGTGGACATGCATGTTCGAGATTTGTGACCGCTAGTACCATGTACGGGTAGCCATGATGGAGCAGAATATCATGATCATGTTACCGCTGCTAAACAGCTATATCTGCACGTATATTGTCGCAGTTCACCTGTTGTCTTCGGCCTGCACCTAGGCAGTAGCCGCTTTGGCATATACTACGCCGATCGTCCCAATCGGGCCAAGGTCGACCTATCCCGATCTGGAATAATGTTTACATATTCTCAGAATTTCACCTGGGTGCGAAGTTTTCAAGCTGCGTTTCATTCTCTTCGACACCTGAGTATCACTTCTGCGAGTATCGAAGAAACCGACCATTTTCTTTCTTTATAACCAAACTTTTTTCGTTCTCTACCAGACCTTCCGCTCTTTCCAACTATGAAGCTCTCTATCGTCGCTACTGTGGCCGCCGCTGCCTCCCTCGCCAGTGCTCAGGAAGCCACCACCACCCTCACGTCCACCATTGTCGAGTTTGTTACCATCGGTAACACTGTCTTCACCACCGCCGAGCCCGTCGTCACTGTCCTGACCGAGCCCAAAGCTGTGCAGCTTATTGCTGTCAATACCACCAGCTCCGAGACTTCTTCTTCGTCGGTTCTCCCTAGTAGCTCTGCTGCTCCTAATACCACCACCTCTATCAGCTCCTCTATCGCCCCTATCATCAACTCCACCACCTCTGCCGCGTTCACTTCAACCTGGGACAACGCTACTGTGTCGACCACTAGCCTGTTTACCTCTGTGACCCCTTCTTCTACCAAGCACCACAACTCTACTACTACTGTTGTTGAGTCTAGTACTGCTCCGGCCTCTTCCAGCAGCACTGGAGGTGCCATGGCTGTGGCCATGCCCGGTTCCATCCTGGCTGGTGCTGTTCTGCTGGCTAACTTGCTGTAAAGATTGGAGCTGGCTCCCTTTCTACTGATTGATTTCTTTTCGTTTGCCTCGAAGGCTTCTTGTTCCGTCAAGACTGCATGTTGTATCTATTACTTCTCAGCCATGAACTCTCAGCCTACTCGGAGGCCCCTGTTACTTTACGATTTTGTTATTAATTTAGTTGTGGTTAGATCCCCTGCAACCGTTATGATTGCTTGACGCTCTTCTTTCTGTTTGTTAATCTATTTACATATAGCTTGTCTGTTCCTTTTCGGTCCTGGATTCCCTGTATTAATGGAGTATTTTCTTTTACATTGTAGGCCTATCTCCTTCTTTCTTTCCTGTCCTCTCCTGTCCTCGTCAGTCCTCCTTCCAATTATTGATTACAAGTTCCCCCAAAATTCGCTTCATGCTTGACGCAATCGTGCTAATGCAAGCGAATGGTGCATTTGCACTACGCGTTATGCAGCTTGATGCTGGTGGGTGACCCCAAAACATTTGTATGCCCTCCCCCCTATTCCCTTGCATCGTCATGTGCCCCGGTAAACCTTCTCGTTAGATTTGCTATACAAAATCCCTTGTTAAATAATACCTTGCATATCTTGGCAGGAGTCTCGCAAACGTTCTCAGGCACACAGGATTTAAAAAAAACATACATTTTCATAAATATGGCAAAGTAAATCAATCAATAATTACACACGGTCCGATTAGGAGCCTCCGACTGAGTCAGCAGGCTACCATTACCATTAATCGGTCCTCTTCTATCTAGACGGAGCTTCAATTGCTCATGGCTGGCCGTCTCGGTGTGACGCATCGCTGCGCGGCCGCTCCCACGAGAAAGCGCTTTCATATGCAGAGCTGCCTGTGCTGTGGTAAGATGCGTTCTTGTCCATTCGGCTACCCCCTTCGCGGATGGACGATGCCCCATCTGTAGGCTGACGGGGCGCTGGGATCGGTGGAGGAGGCGCCATGTTAGATCTGGTAGTAAACACAGACTGACTGGAAGAAGATGTTGTGGAAACTGCTCCTTCTGAGGGCTTATATGCATGAGTAGAACTAGGCGGGTCCAAATCTAAAAGATCTCCAACATAGGCACTATGAGCTTCATCGCCAGCATGTTCGTTTGTCAGTAGCATCGAGTTGCGCGATGGTGCCCGTCGCATTATACCGTAGATACCCAGATTATTGGTTCCAGGGGTTGTCGTCGTCGTACCCGCACTGGAAACCGGAATTAAAGGAGGCGTACCAAACGGGCTGTCTCGCATACTACTTGCTCCTCCATTGTGTGAAATCATCGAATCTCTTAGAGAGTCAACATCCGAAAGAGTGTTTCTCAGGCCACCCCCGTTTTGAGAAGAGCCTATCGAATCGTTTCGCAGAGAGTTTTGCACCAGTCTAATACTCTTTTTTTCATGCTCAAGTTCCTCTGGCAACAAGCCGGCCGGGCCAGGAGTAACACGGGGATCCAAAGCATCTTCATAGCCACTGCTATTGCTGAACACACGAATCAAATCGCTACCGTCGCTATCGATAAATGCAGTATTGGACGACGAGTTGCCTGAAGTGTCTTGAGAGAAATCTCGTCGATGCTTCTCATCCACCGGCCCACCAGTAAGCCGACGAGTCTCTTCCATCTCATTGTAAGGAGGACTACCATACTCTTCAGCCTCTCCAATCATGAACAAATCCTGGGCTTCATCCTCCTTATCATCTTCATTGTTTCGGATATATCGTATAAATGACAAAATACCACTGAGAATAATAAGTAAAATCAAGGACACAGCCAAAATACACTGGATAACGATAAGTGCAAAGCCTACTCCAGTAGAAGCTATGCCACTAATATTCACCTCTTTTGTATAGGTCACCAACAGACACAGAGACACAACTCGTACAGCCTGGATAGCAATATTGATACCATTTCCCCACTTGGTGTTGAATGGCATGTACCAGAGCATCATGGCCGTGAGAATGACTTCGACGACCAGCTGGCCAACAACCTGAACCATTCCATTACCTACTCCCAATGCCAAAAACGCATTACGCGCAAAGGTAGCCACCAAAATAGGAATGAAAAACCACCAGAAGCTGATTTTAAACTGATCATATAAAACACCGTACTTTCTGATCCAAGGTTGATGCTGGAACAGATTCTCGAGCTCTCCCTCTCGCTTCATTGCTTCCCGAGAAAGAACAATGATTCTGGTCGAGAGAACAAGTAAAATAAGAGTGAACAAGCCGAAACTGAGGCCCGCCAGCAGTTGGCAACCCCAGGAATCGCCAATTTTAAATTGATAAAAAGAGTACATTACCCATATTCCGTAGAACAGAATAATGACTCTGATAATCATAGTGAACAAAAAGAGATGAAAGCGCTCACGGAAACCAGGGAATCGACCGACGTACTTTGGGTTCTTTTTGTATTCAATGCCAAACTTGATGTCCAGATACAGCTTGAAAGCCATCATGAAGAAAATAATAAAGCCCAAAATGATGCACCACCAAATCAGAAGGGTCACAAATGCATTGGCGTCGGGAATCGTTAACTTTTCAACATAGGCCTTGATACCAGTGACAACTTCGACACGGGTGGTAGCGGTAGGGCTGACAGTTGCCGCGGTAGCTGTGTTGGTTTGGGTAGCTGTGGCTGTATGAGAGGATGCAGCTCGGGCCAACAGCCTTCGAGCGGCGGCGGCCGCAGTAGTTGCGGTAGAAGAACTCGACGCCCCGGGAGGATCAACCCAGATGGTCGAGGTGATCGGCGAGGTGGTATCCGTTGAAGATGCTGTAGATGACAAGGTAGAGCTGACAACAGAGGCCGTGGGAGAGACCTCGGGGGTGTAAGTTTGCAGCAACGATGAAGGAATCAACTGGTTAGCATCGTTCAGAGTTGAATTCTCATAAATAAGTGTGGTATCCTGGAGGGTTTGGTAGTTGGACAATGTAGTGTTTCCTCCGGTTCTTCTTCTAAAGCTGTCGATGGAAGTCTGCATGCCTTCCCAGGTGATCATACCAGTACTCCAGCCCATATTCTGGCTGAACGACCGGTACACCGTGGGGTAGTCCAGTGAGTACATGCCTGATATGGCGATTCCCTGTAGTACAGAAAAAAAATCCCCAAATGCAGGAGCGTGAAACCCACCTGCAGCGATGTTCGTACCAGGCCCGACAACAGGACCATGGCCCATACCAGCAGCACCAGAGAGCGCATGCCCTCCTCCACTAGAAGCGGAGCTAGATGAAACCGTAGAGGAAGCTGCACCAATAACCAACAGTGCCGCAGCCAGGCCCAGTGAGCCCCACTTGGCGCCGTTAGTGGCAGCACTTTTTCCGTTGGAAACTTGAGAGTTGAAGCAGCCCAAGTTCTGGTCGGGGTTGCTTGCATTGTAGAGTTGAATGTATATCGAAGCCTCAAGATCCGGCATGCTGTATGCAATCTGGTTGATAGAGTTTGTATACTCCAGAGGTACTTGGTGGGTCCCGCCAGTGTTGACGATGCCAGAGGTGACCGGACACAGTTCGGACACATCGTCCTGGCAGAGGTCGACGAGCTGGTCGACAATGACGTTGCCGTATGCCGATATCTGGATGCGAGCCAGCACCTCTACTTCTGCGGTGACAGAAGCAGTGACGTTGTAGGAGACGTCTTCGGAGCCTCGTTTGTAGTACAGACGGAAATCTGTAACGTTGATGATAGCCTGCTGTTGGCCCGAGCAGGCTGCAGCACCGTCAATTTTCAGGAAGCTAGCAGCACATGCCAGGTGAGCAGACAAGATGATCCACAACCATGAGAAAAGGGCCGGGAAGCGCCAGGATGAGAGGTTCATGCTGTTGATTTTATGGCTCTAGGTGTGTTTCCCCCCACTGGGTTTTTTGTCGTCGAGCAAAACTGGAGCAGGAGCCGCGGTTTGTAGGGAGATCTGGGCAGCGGCACCCAGGCGAACGGTGGAGAAGAGAAAAGCAGAAGATAAGTGAACCAGTGTCCCGCACAAAGGCAAAACAAAATATGCAGACAGAGACAAGCGGCCAAAGAGTAGGACGGGGCCTTCTGCTTGCGTTCAACAAGTACTGTACTTGGCTGGTTGGGTGGGTGGTGTGGTAAAGAGGGTGGGAAAACTGTATTTTGGTAGAAGGAAACGTTGAAGAGTGTGATGTTTGCACAGGCTACTTTAGTGAACCCCTGAACCTCAGTGAGCGTTGCGTTGAGTTGAACTGCAGATCGGCACGGCAACGGAACCAACGAACGGGAGCAGCCCAAAATGAACCAAGAAGAAACCAAACAAAAGACTGCAAAGCGAAACAGCCAGCTGGTGCGACGATTCTGTGTGTTGTGTTGTGCTGATGCTGCGTTGGATGCTCTTTGTGACTTTCGGTTTCGGAGTTCAGCAAGCTTTTTTTCATTGCATGAAGGGCCCGGCCAGCTTGGCGGGGGGGAGGACTCACCGTTGCTTTTTGTCAGCGTCCTAGCAGACAAGAAGAAAAAAAAGCTAAACCAACAAAAAAATTCAATACAAACTAACCCGGCCAAAGTAGCCTATTGATCGAGCTGGCCGCAAAAACGCCGTTCTTTGCCCATCTCAGTCGGCCGAGCAGTCTAGCTCGATAGTCTAGAATCAAATAATTCCGGTACCGCTGTGAGCTGGGCTTGTGTTTACAATGGGGGCCCTATCTATGCGATCGATCATACGCACTGCACTGTGCATGGAGAGTGAACCTAGTTTTTGGTCCAGTCAGCTCAGCTCACATGCTACAAGGCTAGTTCTCCGAAAGTAAAAATGCCACGAGCCTCTGCGCATACGATATATTGACTTGAATTATCCGCAGCGGAGCTAAGCGCGCCTCCAAGGCCAAGGCAAAGCCGAAGATCAGTGGATTTAACAGCCCCCTGGTCACCTTAGCGTGCATTGCCGATGATTGCACCCAAATGATGGGATCGCAGATGGCTAAGGGCTAAGCCTCACCCACACTACAACAGATTTTACTTTGAGCTGCGGAGCATCCTTATCAACAGCATCGGCAACGGCAACGGCAGCGGGTGGCTGTAAGGCCCAAGCACTGTCCCTGTTCCTCTAGTTTGACAGCCACTTTAATGATTACCAGCCACCTCTAACCGCTCCACTTTAGCCAAGTAGCTGGCTGGTTGGCTTCTACTAGGGCTCCATCCCGTGGGGCGGTGGCATGCTAAACACTAACGGTCGCCGTAAAACCTCAGCCTCACTAGTCCCTCCACGGAAGGTGCAGTAAGCCAAAAGAACAAAAACAGAAGTTTCCATGCCAGGACATCGGCTTCCATTGCCGGGAAGCAGCACAAGTTAGAATGGTTTTCAAACGATTGCCTCCATGAGGTTTAGCTCGATGTGGCTCGACATGTGCCTCGAGATGGCCTCGAGAGAGCGCTGATGTGGAGCAAAGTGGAGCTGTGGTCCGTGTCTCCTGCCGCATAGCTGCTGAGACACTTTGCAAATAAATGCAGGAACAGAAACAGTCAACGGCTGTGACAGACAATGAAAGCATGCTACACAGTAGCTATGTCTTAGTCCATTTCACATGCCAGTATTCCATCTGTACCAGCAGGGCATGGTGTGAGGAATTGACTCGCTCAAGTTTGTCATGTTTCGTGTCTGGCCGGTGGATATCATGTCGGTCTTAGGGTTTTGTATGCAGTGCTACGTGATGTCTATAGATTTTCAGTTATTTTTTTATGGATTAATGCGTTGAAAAAGCTGCCAACGTGCTCCTAGTGATCTAACAATAGCTTATCGTATCCGCTATTCTTGTCAAGACCCCGTTCTAAAAGATTCAGTCCCCTGCTTCTATCGGCTCGATCTCGTTAATAGCTTTCCCCAGCTCTCTTATGGAGCGCTCTCATAGCCACCATGCCACCATGCTCTTTCACGTAACATGGCCGTACTCAAACAAAACATCATATGTTGTTGAAAATATGGATCTCAGTAAGTAGTTCTCGTGTCCAAGCATTTGGGTGGGCCGCCGGTGCTATACTGGATTTACTTCCTCAACACACTGGCACAATCATGCAGATTCATCTTCATCCTCTCGTTGGTTTATTTTTGGCTAAAATAGTCTTACTTTGTGTACATTACTGCCGTGGCAATGCCGTTCTTGCAGCCTTTGCCCTTCATCCATCGGCCAAGACGCATCTCCTTACTGATGGCTGCTACCACAGTCATCTTGTTTCCATGCTCGGCAACAGCAATGCGATTGACTACGCCGGGAACACCTTCAATCGTAGCCAGTTCTTCAAATGATCTCATATCATCACCAACCTTCCATGCACGGAGGCAACCATCCCAGCTGCCGGTAAAAAACACATTTGAATAAGGCACTGCGTAGATGCTGGTGATGTACCTGGGATTTGGCTCAGGAACATTTATCTTGGCAATTTCGTCAGCTGCTGTCTCGGCAGTGTATTGGCCTACTTCCATAGCATCTTCACGGCCATGTGCTTCTCGCTTGACAAATATAGGTCTTTTCTTATTAGTGCTCCAAAGGCTGATGCTGCCATTGTCGCTGCCAGTTACAAACAGCTGGTCATCAATCATGCAAACACAGTCAATGCTTCCTTCCATCACTCGGCCGGGCACCATCTTGGTGTCTCCGCCGCGAAAAATTAGTCGGCTCTCCTCGTTGATCTTCCAGACCATGGCAGTTCTGTCTCTGCTGCCAACAGTCACACATCGCTCAGGTCCAAGAGCAGTGATGTCCGCCACCTTGTCCTGGTGACCAAACAGTGTCTCCACCTGAGTAAGCTGGTCAATATTGTAGGTTCGCACCTTAAGATCAGCGCACGATGCATACAGTTCGTTGGTGTTTCGTCGAAACACCAGGCCCAGCACGGCTCCATTTCGATCCTTGGTCTCCAGGACTTTAATGGGGCTCAAACTTTCAGTAGTCCATATGACAATCCGTCTATCCTTGCCACCAGTAGCCAAAAACGAACCGTTGTGGTTGACAGCGACGCACAGAATCTCGTCAAAGTGGCCCTGATATGGCTCGTCCTTCCAGGCCCGTTCCTTCTTCTTTTCTCGGCGATCTCCGCGAACAAACTTGACTAGTTTGATTTTATTAGGGTTCGAAATGTCCCATTTCGATAAATGCAAGTCTTTTGAGGTGGTATATGCAAAGGGGTAACTCACGGCCACCGACGTGATTCCATAGGGCTTCACTTTGTGGGCCCGAACAGTGCCATCGTCCTTTCCTAGTCGGCTCCAGCTATATTGCTCGTCCAGATGTCGATAAATACGACCTTCCTGCTCAGCTACATCTTCCTTGAGCCGTCTGGCAATGATGTCTCGATCAAGATCCTTCGCATCAAACCCTTCGCCGACCAGTTCCTCTTGCAGTGACTCCAAGTAGTCTTTAGCCAGTCGTCGTCGCTTCTCAGCCTCTGTCTCGTTGGCAAACTCGTCCTCGCTTTCGGATTCGGTCTCGTCATCCATTGGAGTGTCGCTATCGGAGGTGATTTCATCATCGGCCATGTCTGGCGAATCCGCAGCCTCAGCACTCGGAGCAGCGGATCGTCCTTGTAATCTTCCGGCAGGTCCAGCAGCCCTGCGAGGATTGCTAGCACGCTTCCGTTTTCTGGCTGACGGATCTATAAAAAAAGAGTCGACCATTGGTGTGGAGTGTAGATGGTTTTTGCACGTTGAAATATTTTTTGCTGGTATACTGAAATTTTTTTGGTGCGGCTGTCACCATACAACTGCGCTGGGGTGAAGCATGTTGATAACACTGAGCAGACAAACTTGGCACTACAAATTTGAAGGGGATTTAAAATGCAAATTTTACTCAACTAACTTATGCTATGCGCAAGTATAGAAATATTAAGGGGAAATTGGCAAAACAAATTGTCATCCCATGCAGTTTTGAGTGTTATTCCATGCTCACTCAACTCAGTAGCTGTTCGAGAAGCTGCCTTCAGATTAGCATATGGTGATACCAGCAGCTGTTCATTGCAATGCTGTAGTGCTACAAGCAGTACAGTACATGTGCAGCAATTTACATCCAGAAGGTATGTGAATTGAACATGTGCAAATTTAGGTAAAGTCGTTCCTGAGACTAAAGAGGTAGGCAGGGCGGTTGCATTTACACCTTGAGTCGTCGGCGCAACTGCAATATGCTTAGTTTGCTATCACTGCTCTGAGACACCTTCCAAGCCCCTTCAAGCTCTTTGGCAAGCTTGACCCCGACAAGAGTCCATCTATGCTTCAAAGAGGGTAGCATTGAGTGAGCTTCGTGTTCCTCCAGTAGTTTACCCAGCAACAAATACACTTTTATGCTAGCCTCAAGCTCCTTAATCGGCCGAGCAGGGCCACTGGAAACTTCCTCCAAATCAGTCAACCGTCTACTAAGTAGCAAAAGTCTTCTCGCTTTGTTTTCCAAGGTAACCAGCTTTCTCTGTTCGTCCAACAGCCTACGGACCTGCTCAGCACTGTCGTCCAAAGAGCCTTGAACCTTGTGCAAACTGGTCTGGAACTTCTTGATCTCCATGCCGATTTCGCCAATAGCGGTCTCACCCCCGGCTAGGGACTTGGCCAGGCCGATGAAGCTGCTGTAATCCTCGTTGACAGCGTCAATCAGCTCCTGACCCAGCACAGAATCCCAGTTCTTCAGCTGGTTGAGCACATCGTCCAGCGTCTGGAACCGATGAATGGCAGTAAGAAACTCACCGGCATCGAAGTCTTCCTCGGCAAAGTCTTCCCGCGTGATCAGACGCACAGATGGCAGCTCCTGATCGTGCGTCTCTTCAAAGTACGTGTCCATGGTAGTGGGAGGAGTGAGTAAAGTGAGGTGAAAGTGTGCTGCAGAGGGCAGAAGAGCTGAGAGGGGCTGAAGACAGCAGCAAAAAACACGGAGAACAGCATTGAAATTCCAGTGACCCGGCGAAATAAATATAGAAATTTTCAGTCAGCTGCGAGCCCAAGCCGGTGATCTTCTCAAATAGCTTCAAGACCCTCGACCGGACCCTCTTTTTTTCGTTGGTTTCCTCCGCGGGTCACGTGCAGGCCACACCGATCTAATTAAACCTATCCCAGCCAGATCACCTACGCGTCGCGCCATCTCTCCGGTATCATCACCGCTCGTTCCCCAGCATGAGCAAACTTCTTCCTAAATACGCCCATTCCCCGGGCAGAACTAATCTGGCATACAGCCAGGATGGCGGTCGGTTTCTATTTTCTGTCGGTGCGGATCGCCTGATCCGCAAGTTCACCGTAGGATCCACCGATGAGCCCGATACAATCGAACATCATGAAGGCGATATTCTGGCCGTAGCTTCTAGTAAAACCCACTTTGCAACGTGCTCTGAGGATGGGACAGTCAGCATGTTTGACATCAAAACGAACGAGTACAAAGGCTTGTTGACTCGCTCTTCACTGCCCATCAGAGACATCTGCTTCTCACCGGACGGCGAAGAGTTGGCTGTTGCTGGTGACGACGATAGTGCTGGGGTTGTAAAGGTGGTCAAGGTGAACAATATCATGGATACCTATGAGTTATTTGCAAAATCAGCAGTTGGGGGCGTTAAGCATATCTGCTTTGACCCTACCGGTAGATACATTGCTGCATCGTGCGGAGACGGTACCATCAGAGTGTTTGATGTTCGTAGCAAACAGCTGGCGTACTCGTACAGAGATGTTGTACCTGGTCTCAAAAGTCTTGGTGATGAGACGTGTACGCGCTTGGGCTTCCATCCTGACGGCCGATACTTTGCTCTGGCTACCAAGAGCTTTGGTATTGGCATATACAGTGCATTGGGCGACTCGAATACTCCTGTCAAGACCCTCAGCGACGGGCACAAGGGCCCAATTACCGATTTCCGGTGGTCTCCTAATGGCATGTATTTGTGTAGCACGGGACCTTCTGGTCAATTCGTGATCTGGAACGTTGAGAGCGGTCAGATCATCGTCAACCACACTGTTTCCAACACAATTCTGTTTGTGGACTGGCATCCGTCGGCTAATGTCGTGTCTTTTACTACAGATCAGGGCCAATTGTATACGTTGACAGCTGCCATTCCGGGTGATCTGCCTCTGCCCTACGGCAAAATTCATTCCTACTACTGGTCCGAACATGAGGAACATGTCGAAGCTACCAGGGCTGATCCAGAGGAGGACCTAGAGGATGCTGATGAATATGACATGGGTGGAGATCTAGAAGACCGTCTGGAGAGAACTGCCTCTCCCAATTCTATGGTCAGAGCACGAAGTACTACCGTTGATGCTGAGGTCAATGGTGAAGACTGGATCGTCGACGACGATGGAGCTGGATACGTCCAGCACCAAGCTAAGAGGACTGCCGATCATTATATCCCTGATGATTCATCTTCAAAGCGGCTTAGAGTGATTGAACGGCCACGAATACAGGAACCATTCCAGTCTGGATCAACTGTCTGGAAGGGCGATCGAAGGTACATGTGCATGAATTTTATTGGCTATGTTTGGAGTGTTCGACAAGAAGATGGCTATAATACTGTAACTGTCAGCTTTTTTGATCGTGATTTACATCGAGAGACGCATTTTACTGATCACAATCAGTTTGACCTGGCCAGTCTAAGCGAATCAGCATGTCTTTTTGCCTCCACTGAGAGTAACAAGATATTTCTACGATTTCATGAGGGTTATAATGACAACTGGGAATACTTGGCTGACGCTGATGACAAAATCCGGGCCATTTCTCTGTCAGAGACATTAGTGGTGGTCGTCACAGAAAAGGGTTTTGTTCAGACATTTAATATCTATGGAACGCCTTTAAGAGTATATCGACAGGTGAGAAATCCCGCAATTGCTTGTTCCTCGTGGAAAGATTTTTTTATTATTGTGCGAGTTAATCCTGGTGATGGATCCCTTTCATATACAATCGAAGATGGCAAAACTGATCAGAGCTACCAAAAGGATGACTATTTGGATATAGGACTTGGTGATTCACTCAAGGCTATATTCTTCTCTGAAGATGGAGACCCTTGTATCTTTGATAAGGAGGGAGTGTTGCTTGTGCTCCTGCACTGGCGCGATCCTATGCAAGCCAAATGGGTGCCTATTGCCAGTAGCAAACAGTTACGTCAAGATCGAGTAGAACGCTATTGGCCCCTGGGACTATCAACAGACGCGAAGTTCCACTGCATTGTCCTCAAGGGCGAAGAAAGGTATCCCCGGATTCCCTTACCAATTACGTCTGAGTTTGATCTAACAGTACCAATGAACACCACCGAGTCAATTGAGCAACAGTATCTTACTCAGAGCGTACTGTATGAACTTGCGCGTGATAGGGTTAATGCTAATAACGATAAGAACGGCGTGGTGATGCTGAGTAGAAAGGAGCTGGAGCTGGACAAGTTGATTCTAAGGCTGTTGCAGACCAGCTGCAGGGAAGGCAAGCACGCGAAGAGTTTAGGTCTTGTCGGCATGCTGAAAAAAGAGCAGGCACTGGAAGCAGCTGCAAAGATTGCAGTACGCCTGGAGATGCCCAGCTTGGTGGAAAAGATCGAGCAGATTCGCGAAGAGAAGCTTACAGCATAGATACGCGTGTGGATGGAGTAGATAGTAATGAATGGATTGTCAATGAACCAAGATAGTACGGTTAATTCTGGAGTGATGGCTGAACCGATGCGAATCATCTGGATTTGGGTGATCCAATATAGAGTGTTTAAAGAGTAGGGCAATGCACGCAAAGCTTCAACATGGTTCGTTGGACTATCTCATTCCCTTGAAGATAGCCCAATGTTGCCTGCTGTTACTGCCTCGCTGCTTGTGCCGCACTCATGCACTTGTACCGTTTTTACCTGTGATGCCGATCTGGTTCCATAATGTCGATGTACATGATTAATTTTGATCTAGTGTCTAAACTATATCTTACCCTCGGCCTTGGCCTTCTTGAGGGCCTTCAGTGATGCAAAATCCTCGTCGGAAGGCTTGTACGAAAAGCTCTTCTGGAGGTGGATCTGGTCCTCGGGAGCGACACCGGGAATCTTCTTCTCAAGCTTGAGCTTATCGAAAACACACTTGTTGAGCAGCTGTTCAGCGGGTCGGCAGCCCCAAAAATGCTGGTTGTTCTGCTCCAGACATTGCCAGTGGAGTCGGAATTCCTCTAGGCAGTGCTTGTTAATGTCCTCCAAGACAGATATAGCGCATCGAGTGACCCGTCGGCCTTCAGAGAGGCAATCGATAGCCCCGTTTCCCTTGGCTTTGGCCTTGCACAGCTCAAAGTCGTCGTTGTAGGGCAGGCACCGGGCGCCAATGAAGTACGATGCAGACTTGAGGGGGCCAGAGGTGGCGCCGACCTCAGGAACATCCGGGATGTCTGCGGGCATAGCAGTCGTGTCCTTCAGGTACACGGTGTCGGTGTGAGCTTCTGCCATGGCTGGTAGTGATTTGTATGTATGTCACGAAGGTGAAGAAATAAGGATTCCCAGCGCTGTGGTTGGTGGAGGCCCGTAGGGCCAGCAGCTACGCAGGGACGCAAACTACGCGCGGCGCGGTGCGGCTTCCCAACCCATCAACATGTTAATGTTCAACACCATCAACACCCACGCATTTAGCATCACATCAAACCTGTTGGAATGTTTGGAGCCTCTACAAGCACGAGCAACAGCGCGCCAAGCACAGGGTTTGGGGCAGGCAACAGCTCGCTGTTTGGAAGCAGGCCGGCGGCTACCACCCCTACTGGCGGGATCTTTGGTAATAATAATGCTGCCGCTGCCAACACTACCAGCAACAATACGTTTGGTGTTAATGGCCTCCAGCAACAACAACAACAACAACAACAGCTGCAACAGCAACCTGCAGCTACAAGCCTATTTGGTCAATCGACTCAGCAACAGTCGGCTCCAAGTCTTTTTGGATCTGCGCTTTCGGCAGCTGCTCCGGTCACTGCCACCAATAACAGTTTGAGCAGCTCATTGGCACCGAATAACGGTCTATCCAACTCGATTTTTCAATCGTCGGCCGCACCTACCCGCGCAGGTCCGGCAAACAATGTCAGTGAGCACCTCGTGAAGATCAAAGAAGCATGGGACCCCTCGTCGCCCAACTGTGCATTCCAGTACTACTTTTACAACAAGGTTCCTGCCAACGAAGCGATGCTCTATGTCAAGCCTCCTAACCAGGACCAGCATAAGTGGGATGTTGCCATGAATGAACGACCAGATTCTACGTCGGTGCCTGTTTTGGCAGTCGGGTTTGGCGATTTACACAAGCGAATGGCTTCTCAGGAACAGCAGGTTGGCACGTACAGGGCCCGAATCCATGAATTGAACAACAAGCTGGAGGAGCTGACTACGAAGCACGATCTGACTACCACCGTCAAAATTGCTGAGATGCGAGCCAAGCATGTGGAGCTCTCTCACAAGACGCTGAAGCTGGCTGTCAAGGCCCAAGTCCTCCGAAACAGGGGTCTGGTGCTGCGTACTGACGAAGAGTCTCTCAAGGAGAAGCTCGAACAACTGTCCTCTGCTATTGAAGATCCAGCCATTTATGGACGTATCAATGAGATTTGGGCTAGAATGACGGCATTGCGAGAAATGGCGCGAGTGATGAACAGCCGCAATGAACAGGGCTTGGAGGAGCACGGACTAGGCTGGGATCAGGATGATGAACAGCTAGAAAAACTGGCTAAGATTCTCAAGGATCAACAGGCCGGCATTGCATATTTGAGTAAGGTTTTGTCGGAGGATCAGGAAGAGATGCTGCGGTTGGTGGCCCAGCTAGAAAAAGGGAAAAAGCCATGAATTCCTGCCCATCCACGTAGAATGAACAAAGCGCATGCTTGGAAATTCTCATAAGGCTTACGATACTGTGTGCTTGCGTTCTTTTTGCTTTTGCAATGCAGATGATGCGAAAGACCGCCACCAGAGTGTATATGTCTAGGTAGATAGCGCTGAGCGGGCCTCTCCCATGGCACAGCAAGTCCTGCATGTCTCTGCGGATTGCTGTGTACTGTATGACTATAATATTCTAATGATTTATTTACATGATATTTGTACAACGCTTGAAATACTAATAAATAAAGGTGCAATACGAATGTGTGGCTTACAAACGTTACTGTCGAGAGCCTGTCTACTGCGACTCAGCAGACTCTGCGAACAAGCCCTTGAAACCCTTGAGAATCTCGTTCTTGCGAGTCTCGACCTTTTTATCCATCTCAGTGATGCTATCGCCTTCGGTCTTGACCTTAAAATAAGATGCTGCTGATAGTGTTCGGGCCCTGGTAATGTCGTCTTGGTCGGCAGATAGAGTTTCTACCCTCAGTCGGAAGCTCTTGTCCGATTCTGGGGATCTGATCGTGGTACTATTTCGGATTCTAGATGCAAGCTCAGAATCTGTTGTCGGCAGCCTTCTTCCTGCATCATGGAACACAACTCTGAGATCGCCGGTACGCTTTTTGGTCACTGGACAGATAGCTAGACGATACTGTATGATGTTGCCGATCTCTGACAGTCCACGGTAGATGAGTAGCGAGTCAGCAAGGTTTTTCGGCGTTGGTGACACTTTATAAGTGACGGCTAGCGCCTGTTTGACAAGGCTCTCAAGCACAGGATTCATCAGTGACCAGTGGAGGGAGGGCCAATGGATCAGGTAGTGATGAAGTTGAGAGTTGGTGGGATGTGGGAGTAGGAATTGCCGGTGCAGCATAGCGAACGAAGTACCAGGAGATCATACGTTTGGAGGAGACAGTACAGTGTATCAGTGAAATAAGCAGTATTGAAAAAGTACAACTAACTGGACAATGGCTGACTGTAAAGTACTCGGTATGAATAAGAGAACCCAGAGAATCGTTCTGGATTGCTGGCTTAGTGCGTCAGGGCGTGCAACAAAGGTGAAATTTCAGTACAACTATCCACGTACAATTGACAATACATTTAATCTCTATATACAAATGATCACATACTTTTGGCTTAAAATCTTCCCTTGACGAGGTCAAAAGCAAGAGGAGCTATAGGTTAGTAATGCAACCAAGAGCAAATGCGCCATCTGTGTTTCCGGCATGCATCATACAGAACCCTGTGGGGTCTGTGATGCCTGTGGAGAAAGAACCAAAGTCCCACCCTGCAGAGTTACTTACCAACCCAAAGAGCTGCAGCCACATAGACTGATCGCTTGACAACAGCAGAGGCTCGTGCATCGAAGGCCTGGAGCTCGGCTTCGGAAGGAGGAGGAGGAGGGCCGCCGTACATTTCTGAGGTAGATTGTTGGATAAGGGTAGTTGGTTGGTGGGTAAATGAAAATCTGCAAACTCCCAGCTTAACCTTGCACTTGACAATTTCCCATCACCACCATGTCAGACAACGAAGACAACGTGGCTCCCGAGCTGCGCGAACAGGAGGAAGAAATCCATCAGAGTGAGCTGGAGGATCTTCAGGATGGCGGCAAGATTATCGACGAGGAGGTTTACAAAATGAAGGCCCATCGACGCAAGGTCTCTCCTCGGTCTGAATCTAGCAGTGGCTACCAGGAACAGCCTAGAAAGCCCACCAAGAGCAGATCAGGAGGAGGAACCACCCTGGACGATGGCACCATCGTCTCCGATGATGAAGAGCCTCTGCCTGTGGACGACGATGACCTGGATCCTGAGACTCGAGCACGACGTCTGTTGGAGCAGAAGCTAGATGCCGCCCTTGCCAAGCCCAAGAAGCGAAGAAAGCTTGAGGGCGACGACATCGAGCAGATGCAGGATGACCGGATTTCGGAGTTACGTGAGAATATGCGCCAGGCCGCTATTGCTGACGCCGAGTGCATCAGAAACGGTGAGCCTGCCATCAACAAGCTCAACATGCTGCCAGAGGTCCGAGAAGTGCTGGAAAAGAAGAATCTGGCCGACTCTATTTTGGACAATAACTTATTGGAGGCTGTGCGAATGTGGCTTGAGCCTCTGCCGGATGCCTCATTGCCGGCCTTTGAGATCCAGCGAGCTCTTTTCGATGTAATCGATAAGCTGCCCATCAAAACCATCCACTTGCGAGAATCCGGACTAGGTAAGGTCGTTCTGTTTTATCAGAAATCCAAACGACCTCAGCTGCATATCAAGCGAATTGCTGACAGGCTCATCGGCAATTGGACGCGACCCATCATGGGCAGATCAGACAACTACAGGGATAAGCTTGTGTCCAGTCGCGAATACGACCGGGATGCTGTGCTTCGAAAAGCAGCCAGTGCTGGCCCCAGAGCCAGCAGGGATGCTGAGAGTTTGGCTGATGCCTCAGCAATTCGACGTAATAGGGCCAGAATCCCCGTGGTGAAACCTGTTGGCTATGATGTGGCCCCCATTAACAGTGTAGCTGAAGCACAGGCCATGCGACGCAGAGAGGCCCAGAAGGACGACCAGTATAAGCGTATCCGACAGCTAATGACTTCGAACCGGGGAGGTTCCAAGAATGCCAAGAAGGGTGGAGTTTCGATTGAGGGCAAGGAGCTGCGAACATAGGCTATTGTGCATGTGATGTATGTTTAATGTTTAAATATTAGGATTGGAGAAGAAATCGTAGGAGTAGGCAGACTCTACCCAGCGTGGCAGTAAAACGTTTGCTCATCAATGGGTCATATTGTCTTTTTTCTTGGTTATTATGTGGATTTTTTTCGCATACCTGTGTAGGGACTGCACTTGTCGGCATTGGTCTTCCTGTTGGCCGATATGATGATCCCACCATCTTGCCATCCACAATGCCAGAGAAGCGGTATCGCAAAGCAAACCAAGATGATCAACACCAGAAAGAGGTCAAAGTGGTAGGGCAGCAGCAGATACCATCGGTAATCGAAGTTATCAAATTCATAGCTGGCTCCATACTACTAGCCGTTCTGGTTTCATATTACATCACTGGCACGGCCACCTGGGCCGTGGAATCAAGGTGGATCAATCCGCGCTATGTGCAGTTCCGTGCCGAGCATCTGCTGGGGAAGCCTCTTCTTAACTTATCTGATTCCGAACTGCTTCAATTCAATGGTCAGAATGAAGATCTCCCTGTTTACGTTGCGGTGGACGGCCGTGTGTACGACGTGACTAGCAATAGGCTCACTTATGGACCCGGAGGGCCCTATCAATTCTTTTCAGGGAGAGATGCAGCGCGGGCATTCTACACGGGGTGCTTTAGCACCGACCTCACGCATGATCTCCGGGGTTTAGATGTTGAAGAAGCCAAGAAAACCATCGCCGGCTGGCAGAGATTCTTCGAGGACTCGCACAAGTACTGGTTGGTGGGCCATGTGGTACATGATCCTATTACTGGCGATCCTCCCGCACCATGTAAAGGCGGTGTCAGTCAGCCTAACGGCTATGTAGATGTTCCTGGTGCAGGCCATGCTGATATCAAACCAAAAAGACGCAATGCTGACGACCGTCGTCACTTGATGCCCCATGCTCATCAGCCCGGAAACCAACATCGGGGAAGCGAACTGTAGACTGTGCAGTGCCACAAGGGACTATTTATATTGAGAATGTACTTTTCTATGTAGGCGAATGTAGAGATGATGCTCAATTATTGCAAAGCAGAAATTGCCCAGATACGGGTGGTGTGTGTTCAGAGCCTTTGTCCCTTTTCTGTGTCTATACGTAGGCTAATTAAGTGCCAAATTTATGGCGCACAATTAAGAGGAGCGAAGGAAGATATCAATGCATAGAAATGAACAACAGTTTCACCATGCCAAAAAGCAATAAATTTCAAGAGCATCTATGCAAGAGCTCTCGATTTTATATACGCAGCAATTTTTGACCTGTTCGAGAAGTTTTTCGCGACCTTTCAGTTCGCTCTTAGGTGGGCAGATCAGCTCATCGGCCAACTTATTTTAGCTCGTAGGCAGACCCTGGGACACATGAGTCTCAGGCACGCTGAAGACAGATCAGGTAGATCTTGAGAATTTCTATACTTCAATTCTCGAATCTATTATCATTTTCTTTACCGGCTTAGTGCTTGCAGTCTGTTGCAGTCTGTTGAGGCTGCTTGGCCGATAGCCCAGTCTCTACGATGAATGATACGGCCAATACACAATTTTCAATGATACATTATATTCATGTCAATTATTTTTAAGACATACGTGCAAATATACGCAGCCACCTTACGATCTAGGCTTTTCCTTCTTCTCCTTCCACAGGGCGAGCAGGGAGACACCGGAAACCTTGACGACCTTGAATCGCACACCGGGGATATCACCCTTAGCCTTACCCTTTCGACCGAAACCGGCAAGCAGGACTTCGTCGTTTTCGTCAATGAAGTTCAGGCAACCGTCGTTGGGAACGAAAGCAGTGACTCGCTTTCCGTTCTTGATGAGCTGGACTCGGACGCACTTTCGAATGGCAGAGTTGGGCTGCTTGGCCTCGACACCGAGCTTTTCAAGCACAATACCCTTGGCGTGGGAGGAGCCTCCGAAGGGAGAGGACTTGTAGGCAGTTCCAAGAAGTCGCTTCTTGTATGCTTTGTCGGCCCATCGACTGGAGAAGAGTTAGTGACCTTGCCTTGAATGAAACTTATAGAACGACAACAAAAGCGGGCACAAGTAGTATATATATATATATATATTGCGTTGAACCACTGTCGTCATTTGCCTCTTTTTATCTATACGTACTTGTCTCGTCGGGAAGTTCTGAGCTTTCGAGCAGTTCTCAATCCGGCTGGTTTACCCATGGTTGATGTTGAATGATGTAGAAGAGAGAAAGAAAAAACCCGTTCTTGAGGTTGTATTGCTAAAATTGAGTGGGTGGGAGTGTGCAGTCGAGTGTATGGGACTGCTGAAAAAGTACTTGTACGCGTAGAATTGAGAACGGGATCCAAGGATCCCCAACTTGTGTCACGTTATCCGTTACCTAGGCAACCTATTCTACAATCACGTCCGTTCAGAAATTAATTGCCGCACGTAGCAGTTACATACAGATAGATCTGTGGCACACAACTGGGGTATACGAGACGTTTAGCAATCAAAAAACACCAGGTGCTTACGTCCGGCGAACCAAGCTTTGGTAACGCTTGGCTAACGTAAGAGCCACAATCACGTGATAAGCGATTGACGCCCCGAAATATTGATTCAACATGGAAATGCAGCTATATTGGATCTTAGCTGGCGACATCGGTCTTCCGTGCGGAGTTTGTGCGGTCAGCCTAAACTACCCCGGAATTTTTGGAGCAGCTTCGGTCAATTCAACCAACTGCAATCCGGCCAGGAATAACTCAAAAAAATAAACGTTACTTATGCATCTATGTGAAAATTGATTATATTCAAAAGATACCGTACTTCCGAAGCGTAGGTCAGGTACAGTCCTCCCCGCCTCGGATATTGTGTCTGCCTAGTCACCCCCGCTGATACCCCACATTTCGAGTCTTCCAGCTATAAGACAACACTGTGCTGCACAGTAATTGCCAATAACTCAACAATACTTTAGCACAGCCTTCCATACTCAAACCTCCTCAATGTTTCCCCCAGAAGTCGCTGCGAAAATTAAATCCTTTCCTTCTGTCGTTCCTCCAGGGGTCACTCGGGACACAGATGTGTTCAAGGAGCAGTTCTCCACTATACCGGAAGATACGGCTAATGCTGTCATGAGTGTGCCCATTCCGGGCACACAGGAACCAGGCCATACTGCTGCGTATAGAAACAAAGCATTTACTGATGGGTTGCTTACAAGCTACCATCCGGATATAAAGACATTGTACGATGTTTTCAAGTTGACTGTGAAGAACCATGCTGAAAAGGACTTCTTGGGAGCCAGAGTCTATGACCCGTTGACCAAGACCTGGTCCAAGGATTTCAGATACATCTCCTATGCTGAAGCATTTGATCTGGCCCGTAATCTCGGTTCGGGAATTGCTCATACTGTGGCGGAGACGACCGGTATATCCCCAGATCAAAAGTACATTGTATCGCTTTATATGCCAAACACAGTTGAATGGGTTATTTCAGATATTGCAGCCCAAACTCAAGGTTTGGGAACTGTTTGTCTGTATGATACTCTAGGCCCTGAAACTTCACAGTATATCCTGAACCTTTGTGAATGTCCTGTGGTGATCACTTCGCTGAACAATGTCCATAATATTTTGTCTCTGAAAAGTCAGCTGCCTAAATTGGGCGTAATTATCTGTGCAGAAGAGTTTACACACGAATTTGATCGTCCTGGTAACCTTCTTGGTAACTCTCTTAGGTCGTGGGCTGAGGAAGTCGGTGTTAAGCTTTATGCATGGTCAGAGATCTTGGAGATTGGCAAGCAGCATCTGGCTCCTGAGCGCCCCCCTAATCCCGAGGATATTTATGCCATCAATTTCACTTCTGGAACTACTGGTTTGCCCAAGGGTGCCATTCTGGCGCATTCTTCTTTTGTCTCCGCGCTTACGGGCTCGCGAACACAGTTAAGTCTTGATCCAGGAACTGTCCAAGAGGTTCTTTGCTTCCTTCCTTTGGCACATATTTTTGAAAGGCTCTCTTTGTGGGTTGCAATATCCGGCAGAGCAAAGTTGGGCTTCCCCCACGGTTCAGTGCTGGAACTTATGGACGACATCCAGACTTTCAGGCCAACCCTTATGGATTTGGTACCTAGAGTACTGAATAGAATTGCCAGTGCGCTGAAAATTGCTACAATTGAGGCCCCAGGTGTTGTTGGTGCTATTTCTCGACGGGCCTACACGGCCAAGTTGGCCCGTCTTAGAGAGACAGGATCGCCTACTCATCCCTTGTGGGACAGAGTTTGGTCTAATGGCATCAAGAAAAAGATAGGATTTGATAGAATGACGATGGTTGTTTCTGGATCGGCTCCTATAGCACCCGAGACTATTGAGTTTCTTAAGGTTGCTTTAGCAATTGAGCTTGTACAGGGATACGGCTTAACTGAGAGTCTGGCGAATACGAGCGTTACTCCACCGGGCGAGAGAGACGCAGGAAATGTGGGGCCCATTTGTGCTAGTCAGGAAATGAGACTACAAGACGTCCCCGATCTCAAGTACTTCAACACTGATAAGCCTTATCCTAGGGGAGAATTACTTCTTAGAGGCCCCAACATGTTCAAGGGATATTACAAGAACCCAGAGAAAACAGACGAGGCGTTTGACAAGGACGGCTGGTTTCATACAGGTGATGTTGTGTCCATTGACGAGCGTGGAAGAATCACCATTATTGATCGAGTCAAGAATTTCTTCAAGCTTGCACAAGGAGAATATGTTGCCGCTGAGAAGATTGAAAATATATACTCGTCCCACAGCAGCTTGATTAACCAGATTTTTGTGCATGGGGATTCTACTCAGGACTTCTTGGTCAGCATTTGTGCACTGAACCCTGATTCATTTGCACCCTGGGTTAGCAAGATCAAGGGAGTGAAGTTGTCGCCTATAGATATTGCGGAATTGTCTGAGCTGGCCAAAGACATTGAGGTTCGAAAGACTTTCTTGGCTACCCTGAATAGTTCAGTAGCACCTGGTCTGTTGCAGGGATTCGAGAAAGTAAAGAACGTCATTCTCGCTTTTGAGCCACTTACAATGGAAAACGGCTGCCTTACTCCTACACTAAAGATAGTTCGGTCGGCATCGGTAGAGATGTACAAGGCAGAAATCGCAGCCTTATATGACGAGGGCAAGATTGACCGAGAAACTAAACTTTAAAACCCCGGCAAAAATATATAAAATTCAGAAAAAATAAAAATCAAAATTCAAGCCAACGGCAAAGTGTAGATATTCGGTGCATGCTCCTCTAACTTGGAGATCGGTGCCGTTGGACGCTACTGCCCCTTCCACTATCCTGTTCCGTACCGAATCTATGGGAAGAAGAGCATGAGCTACAGCACCAAGTGCGAGCCAGAATGAAGAACTAGCAGAATGAACATAGAGCAGCTGAAATGGATTTTTTCAATCTCAAGTTAAGTTCGAGTCTATTACTACTGTATGAATATACATAGTAATGTTTCATGAACTGTGCCTTCCTCCTCCAAGATGGGGGGCCCACCCA
Source organism: Zygoascus sp. PK3305 (assembly GCA_023628935.1). Lineage (NCBI taxonomy): Eukaryota > Fungi > Ascomycota > Dipodascomycetes > Dipodascales > Trichomonascaceae > Zygoascus > Zygoascus sp. PK3305. The sequence continues at coordinate 1,082,923 of JAMAJS010000006.1, forward strand.
GCAACATCGCATCGGTGCTCCGTCCACGTCTGACGATAAAAAGCCAGCAAACAGGTCAGGGCCCCACGCGAAAGGAGAGAGTGATAGCCCTCACATATGATGAGATTGAATACTTCAAAATAAAACAAAATTAATAATATCAAAAATGATTAATTTGGCGTGAAAGTGTTCAAAGTGCTGAATTGTTCGATCCGCCTCGGGCTAATCGTGGCCCCACATCGAAACCCCGCCTTCGATTCAACTATAAATGCACGGCCTGATAATGTGTAACTTGTCAGCTATCGCAATGTTTCCTCCAGAAGTTGAAGAAAAAATCAAAAGCTTCCCTTCTGTTTTACCGCCTGGGGTGGATCAGACCACTGATGTGTTCAAGCAGCAGTTTTCCACTATTCCTGATGATGTGACAAAAATCATGAGCGTTCCTCTTTCTGGCACTCTTGAGAAAGGATACTCATCTGTTTATAGAAACAAGGCTTACTTAAATGGATTGCTGACAGCCTACCATCCCGATGTGAAGACAGCTTATGATGTGTTCAGAAAGACTCATGATGATGATCCTAATAGAGACTTCCTGGGTGCTCGAACCTACAACCCGCTCACCAAATCATGGTCAAAGGGGTTTCACTATATAACGTATGGTGAAGCATATGAACGGGCTAAACACGTCGCTTCAGGGATTGTCCATGCTGTGGCAAAGGCATCTGGGACTAACCCAGATCAGAAATATATTGTCGCCCTATACATGTCCAACTCGGTTGAATGGATGATTTCAGATATTGCAGCACAGACACAGGGCTTGGGAACAGTATGTCTATATGATACTTTGGGTGCTGATACCTCAGAGTATATACTGAATTTGTGCGAGTGCCCTGTAGTGATTACTTCGCTCAAATATGTCCAGAATATCCTGACTCTCAAAGAGAAGCTGCCCAAACTGACCACAGTTGTATGTACTGAGGAATTTGATCAAGAGTTTGACCGACCTGGCAATGTTCTTCGTAACTCACTTAAGTCATGGGCTACTGATATTGGAGTCGACATTTATTCTTGGGCAGAAATTCAGGCAATTGGCAAGGAATACCCCTTTTCCGAGCATCCTCCTAGACCAGAGGATATTTATGCCATAAATTTTACATCCGGAACGACTGGTAGACCGAAGGGCGCTATTTTGCTTCATTCTGGACTAATTTCTGCTCTTACAGGTAGTCGTTCGCATATCGGTGTTTCAGCAAGCCAGGCGCAGGAGACTCTGTGCTTCCTACCCTTAGCACACATATTTGAAAGACTATGTATGTGGTGCAACATTTCATTCAGATCGAAGTTGGCGTTTCCTCATGGGTCAGCTCTGGAACTCATGGACGATATTCAGGCTCTGCGGCCAACGACTATAGAACTAGTCCCGCGAATATTAAACAGAATTGCAGTAGCTTTGAAGGCATCCACTATAGAAGCACCAGGGATATTAGGTGCCATTTCTCGAAGGGCATATCAGGCAAAAATGGCCCGATTGAGAGCAACAGGATCACCAAACCATCCTTTTTGGGATCGAGTGTGGTCTAATGGCATTAGAAAGAAGATTGGATTTGACAGAGTGACTTTAGTTCTTTCTGGTTCCGCACCTATTGCAGCTGAGACAATTGAATTTCTAAAGGTGGCCCTGGCTGTTGAGCTTGTTCAGGGATATGGTCTGACAGAGACGCTGGCAAATACGAGCGTCACTCCTCCGGGCGAGAGAGACGCGGGAAACGTGGGGCCCATTTGTGCTACTCAGGAGATGAGACTGCGAGATGTTCCTGATCTCAAATATTTCAGTACTGACAAACCCAACCCGAGAGGAGAATTGATGCTCAGGGGCCCTAACATGTTTGCTGGCTACTACAAGAATCCTGAGAAGACAGACGAGGCATTTGATAAAGATGGCTGGTTTTATACTGGAGACGTTGCAGAAATTGATGAGCAGGGCCGGATTACCATTATTGATCGAGTCAAGAACTTTTTCAAGTTGGCTCAGGGAGAGTATGTGGCAGCTGAGAAGATTGAGAATATCTACTCTGCTCACAGCAGTCTGATCAATCAGATTTTTGTCCACGGAGACTCATCCAAGAATTTTTTGATTGGCGTTTGTGCGCTAAATCCTGACTCTTTTGCACCATGGGTAAATAAGCTTAAGGGTTTGCGACTTGCACCTAATGATCTCACAGACATGTCTGATTTGGCCAAGGATACTGATGTGAGAAAGGCGTTTTTAGCAGCTTTAAACGGATCTGTTGCACCAGGAATGCTTCAGGGATTTGAAAAGGTAAAAAATGTGATTCTCGCGTTTGAGCCCATGACGACTGAAAATGGGTGCCTGACACCAACGTTGAAGATTATTCGACCAGTATCGGCGAATTTCTTCAAGACCGAGATTGACGCTGCTTATGCTGAAGGAGCTATTGACAAGGAGGCTAAGCTCTAGTTAATGAATGCCAATCAATGAGGAGCAATGCGCATACGTGGAAATTGTACCGAGGGCTACGGGGAAATATTGTGGATGATGGCGGCAAATTCCGAGAAATTCATCCATCGCAAACGTACAATGGTGCCTGATTGGACTTATGGCGATGGTATGCTTGGAGCACTGACGGAACACCGATCTCCCAAGTGTAGGAGGACCAGGATGAAAGCTAGCAGGAAAAGAAGACAAGAGCACCATACTGTTAATGCTGAACTCAACGTCTTAATATCGAAATAGTATTAGGCGGCCCCCTACCTTGATATGAACTTCTAGCCGCAGAATGGAAAGTTTCCTAGCAATTCTGATAAGCAAACAGAGTGTGTAGTACCGGCCAATATATTGCCCGCTGGGCAGTTGAGGATTGGTCGGCTCGTTCGGTTCATTGGCGCACACACATAGTGTACTGCCCCAGTAGCACAAGAAATAAAGCGTTTTGCTGGCTGCTTCCCCGCAGCTAGAAAATATTAGGCCCCCCAACATGCGTCCCATAATCAGACACCGGCGGTGTTGTAAATAGAGGACGTTCGCCACGCTACTTGGCATGGTGTTCCCAGCAGTCGCGGCGTGGTTCTGCCTCTAATGCCCCTCGGCACATAAATGTGGGGAAATGCGGAGTACGCACGGCTGAACAAGTATAGATAATCCCACTTCTTTTTACTTGGCCATGTTCTTTTCATTGAAAATTTAGAAGAAGGCCTCACCTATCTCTCCTTTTCTTTATCACAATGTTTCCCCCCGAAATTGCTGCTAAGATCCTCGATTGGCCGGTCACATATCCTGAGGGTGTCACCGACAAGACTGACTTGTTCAAGCCCGTCCTGTTAGCTAGACAGACCCCAGGCACTAGAGCTGCGACAGCGTTGCCTGGTTCCAAGGAGCCCGGTTACTCCGATATCTATCGTAACGACAAGTGCCAAGCACTGGTGACTTCTCATCATCCTAGTCTTAAAACTGTCTACGACGTGTTTCTTAAGTCGGCAGAGGAGTATGGCGATGAGGACTTTGTTGGCAAGCGAACCTACGATCCCCTGACTAAGGTGTGGAGTGACCAGTACTACTTCTCTTCATACAAGCAGACCCACGAGCTCAGCTTGAAACTGGGAGCAGGTATCAGTGCCGCAGTTAATAAGGCTGCCGGATTGTCTGTGTCTGATCAGTATGTAGTCTCCATGTACATGCCCAACTGCCCTGAGTGGGTGTTCACTGATTTGGCATGTATCTCTCAGGCTCTTCCTTCGGTGTGTCTGTACGATACTCTTGGACCCGATACTTCCGAGTACATTCTCAATTTCTGCAAGTCACCTATTATTGTCGCTAGTCTGGCCAATGTCCACAAGGTATTGCAGCTGAAGAGCAAGCTTCCCCACCTCAAGGTGGTAGTTTCTGCTGAGGAGTTGACAGACGAGTATGAGCGTCCCGGTAACTATCTCAATGCTTCACTACATTCATGGGCTAAAGAATTGGATGTCGAGTTGTACTCATTGAACCAGCTTGTCGAGCTTGGAGCAGCTAATCCTATCCCTGTTCATGCCCCCAAACCTGAAGATATTTATGCCATCAACTTCACATCTGGAACGACCGGCAGACCCAAGGGTGCTATTTTGACCCATGGTGCAGTGCTGTCCGCTACCTCATCTTTGCGAGGTATTATCCCCTTCCCTGATGTGAGAAATATCAAGATTTTCAGCTTTCTTCCACTTGCTCACATCTTCGAGCGAGTGTCTCTGGTGATCTTTTTCTCTGTTGGTGCATCGGTGGCATTCAGCCACGGTGATGTTTTGGCCCTGTTGGAAGACATATCCATTGCTCGGCCTGAGGTTGTTAACATGGTCCCTCGAGTGCTGAACCGAATTGCTGGTGCTCTGAAAGCTGCCACCGTTGAAGCCCCTGGCATTACTGGTGTTCTTTCGCGACGTGCCTTTGCTAGCAAGATCAACAGACTGCACGAAACTGGCTCGCCCAACCACCCTCTATGGGATCGACTATGGTCGAACAAGATTGCTAAGAAGCTGGGCCTTGACAGACTGCGGTTTTTGGTAACTGGTTCTGCCCCACTAGCAACCGCCACTATTGAGTTTCTCAAGGTTGTTCTCGGAACTGAGGTGTTGCAGGGCTACGGTCTGACTGAGAGCATGGCTGGTACCTCTATCAGCTCACCTTTAGAAAAGAATGCTGGTTCAGTCGGTGTCCTATCTCCTGGTAATGAACTGCGACTGCGAGATGTTCCCGAGCTCAACTATTACTCCACTGACAAGCCTTTTCCTCGAGGCGAGATCATGCTGCGAGGCCCCCAGATGTTCAGGGGCTACTATCAGAACAACGAGAAGACTGACGAAGCTTTTGATAAGGACGGTTGGTTCTACACTGGTGATGTTGGAGCAGTTGACGACGCTGGCCGACTGTTCATCATTGACCGAGTGAAGAACTTCTTCAAGCTGGCCCAGGGTGAGTATGTTGCTGCCGAAAAGATCGAAAACATCTATATGGGCAATGCCCATCTTCTGAACCAGATTTTTGTGCATGGCAATTCTCACGAAAGTTTCTTGGTTGGCCTAGCAGCTCTAAACCCGGACACCTTTGCCCCGTGGCTGTCCAAGCACACTGGCAAGCATATTCTACCTAGTGATATTGGGGTCATGAACGAGTCTGTTAAAGACAAGAACATCCGACAACTGTTTTTGCAGGAGTTAAATTCGTCGGTACCTGCCGGTGCTTTGCAGGGCTTTGAGCGAGTCAAGAACATCTACTTCAAGATAGAGCCGATGACGGCCGACAACGGCTGCCTTACACCCACGCTGAAAATCATCCGAACTGCCACAGCCAATGTATACAAGGCTGAATTCGAGGCTCTGTACGCAGAGGGAGCCTTGGCAGCTAGCAGCGAATCCTCTGCCAAATTGTAAGAGAGAGATGCCTGCTTACGGTGTTGGTGATTACGAAGAAGCTTCTTACGTGTGGTGGTGATGGCAGGGGGAACGAACCAATCGGTGTCTCGGCAATAGATAGATAATCTCCACCGCTCTGCCCCGCAGCTTTTCTCGACTATCTCCTCCCTGCAGTAGGAGTATAGCGGCTCGATGTTCTCTGAAATTTATAGACGTATATAAAGTTCATTTCTATTTCCGTCTTGTTGCTCGCCAGGCTGTGACGTTGAATGCCCTTGTCTGCTTGGCAGATTTCGCGGTTTGAGATTTTGATTGCGGCTGCATCTGATCTGGGGAAAAACCGGTGCGTCGGCAATTTTTGTTACCGGTACCCCAGCGTGACTGGAGACAGAACAACGCGATTCAACAGCACCGCACCGTATGTAACTGGTACTGAGCACCTGTACCGGAATCACCGCCAGCTTTAGAACCAGCCAAATATCTCTCCAGCCTGATGGAGGGCCGCGTCGGCGTGTTATCGTTGAAAGTTTCCAGGCAAGTCAGCCGCTGCTCTACCCCACCTTTCTCTTCACACCCCCCGCTTTTCTGGGGCTCACGGGTATAAAACGTCTTGTCCATCTCACCTCCACACCTGACCTCCACACTCCCCAAACTGAACCCGATGTTTCCACCCGAAGTCGCCGCGAAGATTCTCCAGTGCCCCGTGCAACTGCCCCCGGGTGTCACCCGCGACACAGATTCATTTAGGGAGTTCTACACCTGCATCCCACCCACTGCTTCTGAGCCTCGGGCCGCGCCTGTACCGGGATCAAAGCAGAAGGGCTTTTCTTCCGTGTACCGATCTAAGTCAGTAACCAGCAAGAACCTCATCACCAGCTACCATCCGGACGTAGCTACCAATTATGATACTTTTATGCGTACTGCGCGATGCTTCCCCGACCTTGACTTTTTGGGCAAGCGGGAGTACGAGCCTGCGTCCAAGTCGTGGAGCGGGTACAGGTGGACAACCTATGGTCAGGCTAAGAACACTGCTCTTGACTTGGCTGCCGGTGTTGCTGCTGCCGTTGAGAAAAAGACTGGCAAGTCCACTGCTCTGCAGTATGTGTTGGCCATGTATATGCCGAACTGCCCCGAATGGCTCCTAGCCGACATTGCGGCTCAGTCCCAGTCTCTTCCCTCGGTCTGCCTTTACGATACTTTGGGCCCCGACACGTCAGAGTACATTTTGAACTTCTGCGAGTCGCCCGTAATTGTCGCCAGCTTGGAGAATATCCCCAAGCTACTGGACTTGAAGCCCAAGCTGCCTCATTTGGGTGTGATTATCTCTTCTCAGGACTTTGACTACCCCACTGACAGACCTGGCCAGCACCTAGGAGCCTCCCTCAGAGCCCGAGCCGTTGATCTGGGCCTTGATTTGTACAGTTTCAGCGAGATTTTGGAGCTGGGCAAGAAGAACCCCACCACCGACATTCCTCCTCGACCAGATGACATTTACGCCATCAACTTTACTTCTGGTACCACTGGAAGACCTAAGGGTGCAATTCTGTCTCATAGCAACATTGTTGCTGCCACTGCTGGCATGCGGGCACTCGTCGATGCTTCCAAGATTCATATCGGTAGCCACTGTTTCTCGTTCCTGCCTTTGGCTCATATTTATGAGCGTGTCATTTGCTGCGCTTATATCTCCATGGCATGCAAGTTTTCATACCCTCATGCTGGTGTCGCCGAGCTGATGGGTGATATTTTTGTCGCCAAGCCTGAGGTTATCAATATGGTGCCCCGAGTTCTGAACCGAATTGCCGGTTCTCTCAAGGCTGGTACTATTGAGGCGGAGGGCTTTATGGGCGCTATCTCCAGAAAAGCTTTTGCTGCCAAGCTCAACCATCTCCATGCGACTGGCTCTGTCAACCACGCCTTTTGGGATCGAGTGTGGAGTAATAAAATCAAGAAGAAGCTTGGCCTTGAAAACATGCAGTTTATTATTTCTGGCTCTGCCCCTCTGGCTGGTGAAACCATTCAGTTTTTGCGATGCGCTCTGGGCTTCGAGATTCTCCAAGGCTACGGTCTTACCGAGTCTATGGGAGGCTGCTGTGTGTCCATGCCTGGTGAGACTGATGCTGGCCATGTCGGTGCCCCCAACGTTGCTGCTGAGTTCAAGCTTCGAGATGTTCCCGAGCTCAACTATCTCAGTGCAGACAAGCCCTATCCCCGGGGTGAGCTGCTCATGCGAGGCCCTCAATTGTTCAAAGGCTACTACAAGAACCCCGAAAAGACCGATGAAGCATACGATAAGGATGGCTGGTTCTTTACTGGTGACGTTGCCTTAATCGACGATCAGGGAAGAGTGACTATTATCGATCGAGTCAAGAACTTCTTCAAGTTGGCTCAGGGAGAGTACGTTGCTGCTGAGAAGATTGAGAACATTTACACCTCCAACACTGCTCTGCTGAACCAGATTTTTGTACACGGTAATTCGCACGAGACATTCCTGGTTGGCCTGTGTGCTGTGAACCCGGATGCATTTGCCCCTTGGGTGTCGCATTTGACTGGTCAGCACTTTGTGCCCTCCGACACGGATGGCCTGAATACGATTGCACGAGACCCTAAAGTCCGACGTGCGTTTTTGGAGAGCTTGAACGGTACCCTTGCTCCTGGAGTTTTGGCAGGCTTTGAGAAGGTCAAGAATCTTATTCTTGGAGTTGAGCCCATGACCATTGAGAATGGATGTCTCACTCCTACCTTGAAGATTGTGCGATCTGAGTCAGTCAAGGTGTTCAAGGAGGACATTGATGCCATGTACAAGGAGGGTCCTATAGACAAGCCCGAAGGCAAGTTGTAAAAAGACTGCCTCTGATAGAAATCTAGCTGTATATAGAAGTGGGATGTAGAGTAGTCGAATAACATGCTACAAGCATTATAAGAGGTTCACGCATCCAGAATATGGTACTGGCTACTTTTGCCCACTAAAATTATATTCAAAATGCCGAAAAAGCTCATTTGGAGATCATATATTCTTGGATTGGCTACTGTTTTAGGGCATTGGTTGTTCAAACTGGGTTCCGCTCTAGTCGTCTTAGTCCACACGCACTAACATTTTGGTTATCCCAACCTACACAAACATGGCGGAGGGGTACGACAAACTGTACGGTCACGAAACGTACACAGATGTGACTGTGGAGTTCCGCAAAGCATGTGCCGAGCTTGATGTTAACCAGCTGGTGAAGCGTGATGATTTTGATCTCATGCAGGGGGTGCATGCATTGGAGATGGGCCACCCTCGGATGGATACTGGCTTGATCTACAAGAGCTTGGAAGAGCAGCTTGCAACAGCTCCACCAGTACAGAGTGCAAATGACGTTAGCGATTTGATTGATCAGCTGATTCTACGCGAAGTGGATTGGCAGACAACGTCTATGTTAGTTCAGAACGTGTTTTCATGCTGGTATGTTGAGCAGGTGCTGGAAGAGGTGAAGAAGATCGATAGATCCGGCCAACTGCTTGATTACATTACCAATTTCAAGGTGAAATCATGGAAAGATGTACTGACAGTCTATATTCTGTCGCTTTCCAAAACATTGGATACCTGCATCGCATTGTTTGTGTCCACTAATGCCATCTACCCTGAAGAAGACATTGTCCCCGACAGATCGGGATACAATCTGTTGTCAGGTGTTCCTATGGAGAATCTGGAGTTACTCATAAAAGAAGCACAGAGCTTTGCCTCTGGGTCGCAAGAAATCGGAGCTGACAAGGTTGTGGACCGACTGTCGTTGCGACGGGAACTACTAGTATTGAGCATTTCCAAGATCAAAGATGTTTCCTCTGCCATAAAACTGGCCGAAAAGCTGTCAAAACAGGAGTTCAATGAAAATTCGCCATTTGCAGCCGTGTTTACTGAACATATTCAATCGCGTATTGATCATCCGTGCCCGTTGAGGCCTCTGAGTAGTGTTACCTGGGTGGAGGCATGGGAGAAGAATCTATCTGTACTCAATTCCGTTCAGGAATTGCACACATTCTACAGTGAGATCGAGAGAGCTACCGATCGAATGTCGTTTATTGTCTCATTTGCTGCTCGCAAGCCGGCTCCACTGCCAATTGTAAGAGCTTTTCTAGCCTGCACCATTTCCAGCGATGACTGGGCGACCAAGGACATTATCGAGGTGATGGGGCCCGATGCTGTTATTCTTCCAAAGCTCAGCAAAAAGGCCAGAGCAGCACATCCCGATCTGGAGAAGGATTTTGAATCTCTCCTTTACATGACGAAGCAGATATACGATGAATTGCTGATCACATTCTGCCAGAACCGATCGCGGCAGCGTCGAAACTTAGCTCATGCAGTGGTTACGTGGGACTCTCTACAGGTGATGGCTGAAAATCTGGAACAACAACTGGTGGATGCGAATTTGATGGATGTTATTAAGATGGCAGATGGTTCTACTGCGCCTGCGCTGCCACTTTCTTCCTGGATATACATGAAAAAGTTACAGTTGATGACATGGACAATTCTTATGGGATTTGAACTGGAAATTTATGAGCTGTGGGAGTTCCCAGTCATGTATGGTTATGCTCATTCGGTAATCGAGGCTTCTAAGGGGCATCTTGGCAGAATCAGAATTTATCTCCAGGGAAAAATGCAGCAAAATAAGACGAAGCATGGAAGACTGGCACAGTTTGATATTGCTCATCGATACATTAGCGCGTTAGAGCTGGAAAGTATGGCACTTAGCCAGCTTGCCCAGGCGAATCAGTACCTCGCACTAGCTCTTGAAAAGAACAGTCTACTGATCAGGCCAAAATACCAGAACAAGTATGCCAACTCTAAGTTGATTTACGGGCTGCGCATGAAGCCGTTTTCCAGCGTTAATCCCAGCATTCCCTCATATGAAGAGGCTATCACCAGCATGGAACGGCTGACCTCAAAATTTTGTATTCAGTTTTCCAAAAACTTGGTTAGCGGAACCCGAGCTCTGTTGGACCAATTAGCCAAATTTTCGCAGAAGAATCCGGAGCTTGATCTTTTGAAGCGCTCTTGTGTTGGAGTGGGAGTGACGGTTGGCATGCTAGAACGACTTCCTCTGGCCATACTCTCGACCAAGAAGGTCGCCGCAGAGTATGAAAATTATCACTGGTTTTTTCCTGTCATGGGCTTCAAATCTAAGTGAGATGTTGGTAAGTAGGAGCGTGGGCAGTTTTCGCTATGTAGCTATTAGTGTGGAGTAGTCAATTGGGGCGGATGTAAATAACAATACTATAATTATCAGTAAAAATCTTCATCATTAGTACCAACGTACTACATGCTTTTATATAAACACTCTATCCCTGGGTAAAATGCCAGTGCGTTCCGCTCTGCTCGAGTTCTTTTTAGAACTTAAGCGAACAGCTCGTCAGCATAAGGAAGGCTTCGAATTTCACCAACAGCAGAGACAACCTTCTTGCCAGCCAGGAGAGAAGCGGCAGTAGACTTGATAGAGTCGACAGAGACGGTAGAAAAGTCGGCCTTGGGAGTGAGAGCAGCATACAGGACACTGGACTCTCGACCAGAAATGTCAGCGAAAGAGGCTTGGGCAGCAGCGATGGAAGCAGCTTCCTTGGAGACACCACTAGCAGCAGCCTTGAGAGCGACAACGGCTTCCTTAGCACCAGTAGCGACGGTGGCAGCATCGGGACCGGAGATGGAGATAGAGAGGAGGGCTGAGTCGGAATAGTTTTCGACATTAGCGACGATGGAGGCACCGGTCTTTCCAGCAGCCACTGACAGAAGAGAAGTGCCCAGGTTCCACTTGGTGGAGCCCTTTCCGCCCAAAGCATAGCCCAGACCAGTGAGGCCGGCAGATGGGGCAGCGGGGAATGCAAGAACAATGGCAGAGTCGCCAGCAGACTTGATTCGAGATTCACCAGAAAAGGTCTGGGAGGCAGGGGTGGAGAAGGTGGTGCCGGCAGAAACGTCGGCAAACTTGGCACCTACAAGCTCAGAAAGGTCTTCCGGGGTGACACCGGTGGCGACAATGGAAGCGTTGGCCTTGGTGAAGGCAGCCAGGCCGAATCGTGCAATGGCCTCAGCGGAAACAGTGTCGTTCTCGTCGACCAACAGGGCATTTCCCAGGCCGGTTCGGTAGGCAACAGCATAGGCAGCCTCGAGAGCAGTGTAAACGGGATCGCTGTAAGCCTCAGCCGACTGCAGAGCAGCAACGGGACCGACCAGCTCGGCCAGCTCAAAGGGATAGTACTGGGTGCCGCTGGCCACGTCGCTGAGGGCCTGGACAAAGTAAGGCAGGTCTTCACGCAAAAACTTGGTGGTGAGCACAAGGTGCTCTCGAGTCAGCTTGGTGGACAATTGACCACCCAGCAGCTCGGACTCCCGGGTCAGACGCAGAGCAGACTTGGCCTTGGTGTCCTTAAAGGCAAACTGCTCGAGGAGATGGGCGACACCGGGCTCGGTCTGGTATCGCGATCCGGCAGTCAGCACCAGAGACAGCTCGGAAACGGGTCTGCCATCGTCGATTGCCTTGATGGAGACACCGCCGGCGGAGGAGGTGGTGAACAGTCGTCGAGGAACTGTCTTCGCAGCCTTGAGTGCGTTTCGTCCAGAGATCATGGTGGTATGTTGATACAGGAGGTTGTGTGAGAAAATTGAAGAGGTAGGCAAGGTGAGAATAAGGGACATTTGATTGGTTGTGTTGGCAGTCATGTGACCATGCGGCGGGCTGTTTAAAGGCTTTACCCCAAGCCCCGGCCGGTTTGGCTCGGTAGGAGCAGCGCTATGCTGCAGATATTCGACGTGCGTTTGTTTGCTTGCTACGGAGGCATCTAGGCATATCTTTCTAGACTATGACACTTTTGGCGAATTGTGCAAATCGTGTGAAGCCTTGTGGTGCTGGAGGTGCTTGCTGATCGCTGGTTGGACAATGCGATACATTTGGACGGGTGCACACGGACGGCTGCAAAAGCCATCTACCGACTGTGATCGACCGGAGACTGCAGACCACCGACCTGAGCGGATTACAATTGTCTGTGGAATATGCTTCAAGAGGAGAACCAGTCTGATTTCAGGCATTTGATGTGTGATTGCATATACTGACTTGTGTCTTCTCAATTGCAACTTTCCGAGCTGTGTACAGTTAGCCGGAGTGCTCACGCTTTGGCAAATGAGCTGGACAGACACCAAGTAGCTGCAGGGCACAACCTGTTCAACAGAGCACACGAGGCCAAAGCTTGGAATTTTTATTCCGTTACAGCTTGTGCGTCAATTGCTGCTCAGCGAAATATTGTATCAATAGCTTTCTGTTGCTGCAAGTATGCATCAGAGTTCTTTAATAGCCATGTCCTATTTCTACCAGTCCATCCCGCTCCATCAGCAGCTAGCATCAGCTGTGCTGGTAATTTTTTTTGGATCTCTCTAGTATATGTGAAAAAGACACAGCCATACCTCAAAGTGATCACAACAAGGCAACAACCACAGAACACTCTATAAGAGCATGTAGCTTGTCAGATATCTTTAGGTTCCAGTTTTCAATTTTGTAGACATGCATGTATTGAATAAATCCACAGATATAGAAATTGCTGCTTATTCGGAGCTCTATTGTACAATGAACGGTAAATGCCGTGCCTGAATCCCAAGAGTGCAAAAGTAGCTGAGTACATCCATGTCCTTCAGTTCAACACCTTCATTACTTCTTTTCTACTGAATTTTCACGTTTCTTACATCTTTACGCCCCATTATATCCATTTCTCCTCAGACCACTCCTGGCGCTGCTGCACTGTTTGCTGTAGTTGGGGGGGTCTTGTACTGGGGCTGGTACTGTCTGCCAGCTCCACCCTACTTGTCCCTACGACACACATGCCCGGCTGGTCCACCACCAAAACACTCATAAAATAAAATTTCAAAACCATTCTCCTGTCTGCAAACCCCCCCTCTCTCCATCCCCATGGCCTCCAAACAACTCGCAGATCTCTGCCGAGTCCTTCTCAAGGACATCTACGGAGACCTCGCAAGCCAGCTGGTGGGGGTTCTTTTCGACCGCGGCCGCCTCAGTGCCCGAGAGCTTGCCAAACACACTAAGCTGCCGTTGATCACTGTCCATCGCACCCTTATTGCTCTGATTCAAAACAGGTTCGTTCTCCACTGGACCGAGAAAGTGTCTTTGACATCTTCTAATGAAGTCACATACTATTACGCCAACTGGATCGAGATTTACGCTGTGTTGTGGACGGGCTCCGTGCTGGATCTAGTCGGCACCCGGTACCAGGGTCCTGGCTCTGCTAGGGAAAAGGCTCCTTTTGCCCTAGAAATTACCAAAAATTTGCATGTATACGGCCACATGAAAGCTGCTGATTTCCTTGAATCTTCTGCTCATTCCCTTCCAGAAAGCAAAGCCCTCCTCGAGACTACTCTATCAGAACTCGTGGCTTCAAAACTGGTTGTCCCCCTCAACGATTACGATTTTTGCCCAAAACAGGACATGTATCAGCAGTTTCTTAAAAAGCATAAGCAGGAAGTGGCCCAGAACTCCCCAGCTCTGAGTGAATCTGCCAAGCTGGCACAGGCTGTGCTCAGCGCTACCAAAGAAATGAACGAGCTGTACTCGGCAAAATTCGAGAAAAACGCAGGGCTCGTCAAGCGTGACGAGTCTACTATGGAGATAGAAGGAAAGCTTATCAGCGCTGCTGCTAAAAGAAGTAGCCGAAAGAGCAAGGCTGCTGCTTCTGCTGCCTTGTTAGCAAACGAATATACCATAGACCGGGATTCAGTGTTTTCGATCAGCCACTCCAAATTCCTTGTTCTCGCCAGAAACGAGGCCCTTGTTGAGTTTTGCAAAACCCGCATTGGCCCTGTCACGTCACAGGTATATGCAGCTGCTCTCAAATGTTATGAAACCAAAATTCACGACTGCAAGCAACAAACCTTCAGCTCTGAGGAGTTTAACATCTCAAGTCTAGAAATTTCCCAGCATCTTGACAAGAATGTCGATCTAGCATCTGTATTTTACAAAAAGAGCAGCTCTTTGAAGGAGAGCAAGAAGAACAAAAAGAAGAGAAAGAGCAAGAAAAGCACAAGAAGGGCAAAAAAGATCAAGACCGAGAATAGAACTATGGTGCCTGCCTCAGACAGCGAAGAAGATGATGACAGCGATGTTTCAGACTCAGACTCTGACTCTGATGACTCTGTTTCCGATGACTCTGACTCTGATATGGGCAGTAGCTCATTTCAGAGAAATGAAGCTCTCAACGGCCATTTGGAAGTATTGGCCAACTCATACATACCGTTCTTACGAAAGCCTGTAGGGTCCATGCGAGGAGAGTACCATGTGCCCTTTAGAGATCTCATTGACTCTCTTCGTCAGCATCACTACGACGAAATCATCGAAAAGAAATTTGGCATTCCTGCATCTCGTATTCTACGAGTAGTGCGAGAGAAGCAGAAGATATCTGAAACCTCGCTAGGATCGCTGGCTCTGCTTAACACTGTCGAGCTGCGCTCCTATACTGCTAAGATGGAAGCAGTCGGCTGCCTGGACCTCCAAGAAATTGCCCGAGGAGCTGATCGAGCACCAGCTCGAACATACTACTTTTGGTATCACAAAGCCCAGCGAGCATATACTTATGTTTTGGAGGATTTGTACAAGACGATGTTGAATTTGTACTCTCGTCTGCTAACCGAGCGCATGAACAATGCAATACTGATTGCCAAGGTGTCACGAGAGGATGTTAAAGGTAACGAGGATGCATATTTAACATCTCAAGAAAAGAAAGAATGGGTGGGACTCAAGTCGCGTGAGGAAAAAATGCTAATACAAGTGATGAGACTGGACAACATGGTAAGGATCTTTAGGGACTTTTAGTCAGTCCCCACATGCGAAGCGGTGCGCGATACCGCCGAGCAAATCAAAAATAACGAATAAATGAAGCATATATTTTACTGGAAAGATAATTTAACGTAGCGTAGCTGTTGCGCACAGGCACGATCAGTTATACCAAACTTCGCGAAGATTTTTAATAACTCTTAAGGATATACTATATAGTTGTATCACCTTGGACCACTGAAGCCAGGAATACAAGAAAGTTTTGTTTCTGAATAATAATCGAACATTGCTACTCACTTATATTAGGCATATACTACTGCTATAAGGCAATTTTGTGGTTGCTCCAGAAAGCGGGAGGAAGCGGCAGCGAGCTGACGGGCCGCTCGCTCACAACAATCTCGCCAGAGCCAAGGCTTCCCGCAAAAATCATCGGTCGATACTTCTGAGAAAGCCAGAAGGGCTGTCGGCCAACACTGGGAGACATAGGAGATGAAGAACCGGCACTGCTGGTACTGCTGGCTCGACTGCTCTTCTTCTTATTTTCAATGCTATGCAGCTTTCTTTTAGCCACTCTCTGGATGGGGATGTTCACGCTGAGGTCAAAAAATGCAAGCCAGTTGGCTCCCCACAGCCATATTATATCAGGGGATGCAGTGTCCGTAAAAATACCACAGCATTTGTCTTGCAGTGATGTGAACTCCCGAGGAAGCAGGTCACTATTTCGTCGCGACCATTCAGTCAGGCTCCATGCATTAGTGTCGAATTCAAGCAATTTGTTTTCAGCGGTAACAATTACCAGGGATTTGTTTAAAGTGAATCCAAGTGATGTAATGGGAACCTTGAGGTTTACAATGCTCTGCAAATGTAGGCCCCTTTTGAGGTCGTAGACGTCAACAGTGCCACAGGGACGTGCGGATGCAGCGACAAGATCTGATGAAATGGCAATGTGCGAAACAGACGATACGTGAGCAACGCTGGAGCTCAGGCGATCCACTTCCGGCACATCAATTTCACTGAGGACAGTAGACTTGGTCAGATCGTACAGAATGATCTCATTCTCAGGGCTGACAAGTACCAAAAGAGACTTGCTACCAGGCACAAACTTGGCTATCGAAGCTCCTTGTTTCTTGAGAGTAGGTTCTTCTCTCTTGCTGACTTTTAAAACGCGAGGAACGTTTGCGTTTTCCGGCATAGCCAGGTCGAAGATTTTGGTCTCAGCTAGAGTTGATACTGCTAGGCACGTACCGTCATCGGAGATGGATGCGTATGCGACATGCTCCTCAGTGTTGAGAGAGATTTTAGAAATAAGTCTTTTACCAGGGGAGGATTCCGGGGTCTCACTTGCTTTATCCAGTTCCCAAATCTTTATGTTTTGGTCAGACCAAAGCACAATATAGCGAGTTTGCGCGACGCCTGACACACATGGCTTCTGTCTGGTGATGGGAATCTTGCGGAAGTTGTCATTCTCAAAGTTCTTAACAGATGTGATAACAAGGCTTCGCTCCACGCCACCTGATACCAGGAAACTGGCGTTTTTAGCTTCATAAAGAGCCAGTGACCGGACATCGTGTGAATGCAAAAGACGACTTGATGCGTTCACCCACTTCTTTTTCTCTGCGTTCTGGCCGACCTGCTTGTAGCAGGTGATTTTTCTGTCTACACCAGTAGAAAAAACGGTTTGGCTGGCATGGTCAGCTGCTAGACATAACACATCTGCCTCATGAACCTTGAAACTTTTGCTGAGTGAGAAATTTGTACCATCCCAGAATTTGACACTACCGGTAGAATCACCCGAAACAAGCTGTTTTCCGCCATGCAGCGACAAAACGCTCCATACCAATGTCTCTTCATTCCTAGACTTGTCCACTTTCATGGTCGCGACAAGACGACCACTGGCTGCTAAACTCCATACTCGAATCTTTCCATCGGAGCAACCACCAACAATCTGGTCATCATTCAGCCATGTCAAACTCATCACTCGAGAAGCCTGGCGCTGAACAACCTTGAAGTGTTCAGCGACCCGCGGGCCACCTGAAATATCCAGTACTACCACACTACCATTGTCACAGCCTGCAGAAATTCTCGATCCGTCTGGGGAGACAGAGATCGCCCAAATGACTCCGCTGTTGCATTCGTGGTTAGCAGTAGGCATTCCAGTTGCCAGGTCCCACTCGGTGATGGCAGTGGCTCCACCAGTAGAAAACAGTCGATGCTGGCCATTTTGAAGCGTCCAAGCAAGGCCCTCAATAGAGCGATCATTTCCTCCTTTTAGAGTGGTTTCGTGAACCCAGTTGTACTTGGGGTTCCAGATCTCAATATCACCATTGCTGCGACCGACAGCCAAACGGAGGTCGGCTGGCGCAACTTCGACAGTAGGTGGGTAGTTGAACGCCAGCGCTGTGATAGAATGCGGTGTGAAATCCACAAAGCGGCAGCGGTGGATCAGCATTGTGTAGGTATACTGTGTTTTGTCTCCAGGGCTGATGAAGGAGAGAAATAATTTTGTTCGGTGATCTGAAACTTTTTTTCTTCAGCTGTACTCGTTGCTGAGTCAGCATTTTGTCATGTACGGCTGCAGCACGCGGCTCATCGCATTTGTTTACATCCCCCAGCTCCTGCCAACCTACATCTCGTTAATCGCGAACGCCATGACCGATATTCTCCGTTTGGTCACCAATGAAACGCTTCCGAATGGGTTAACGACGGACGATGTTGCTATTCTGCGCTCTCGTGTTGCCCATACGTTTCAGGAAGCCCAAAAGAGCGTAGCGACGCATAGGAAACTCCTGTCAGCTCTCAAAACACTGCAAGAGACCGCCGGAAGAGCACAGATCGAGAAGGTTTTCAATGCACTTTTCGTGAAAACACTTGCTCGAGCATTGCCGGTGAAGAAAGGTGAGTCTGCTGCCGACAAGGTTATAAAGTTTTGCGAGTCCTACATCAACTTTGTTTCTGCTCCAGTGGGTGAGGATGATGCTAAAGAGGCACCAGAGTCCACCGTCTACACGCGATTTGTGGAATTTATCATTCAATTTCTGATTCAAGGAACGGAGGCAAAGGACAAAAATGTTCGATATAGAACATGCCAGCTATTGGCTATGTCGCTGGCTAAGGTTGGCGAACTGAATGACGAACTGTTTAGCCTCGTTAAGGAGCGACTTGTGCGTAGATCGCACGATAAAGAGCAAAATGTCAGGCTACAAGCTGTATTAGCTCTTATTGCTATTCAGGACTTAGAGGATCCCGAAGAAGGCAGCTCAACAAGTGTGAACAAGGTTCTTTCGTGGGCTGTTCGTTACGATTCTTCTGCTGAGGTGCGGCGAGCAGCGTTACTCAACCTCGAAGTAACACCTCAGAACCTTCCGTTGCTCATTGAGCGAATACGGGATCTGAACTATGTCAACAGAAGAGCAGTTTATACACATGTCCTCAACGAGTCAACTGACTACAGATCATTGAGCATCGGCATGCGAGAATCGGTGTTGTTACATGGTCTGCAGGACCGGGACGAGAGTGTTAAGACGGCGGCGAAGCGATTATTTGTAAACAAATGGCTTCCACTGGCAGACAATGATCTGGTAGCTTTGCTAGAGCGACTTGATGTGCTCAACAGTAAGGTCTCAGAACTTGCCCTGCAAGCCTTTTTCCAGGAACGCCCAGATGCACTTGAACAAGTTCAGGTTGACGAAAATTTTTGGCAGACGTTGTCTCCAGAGTCGGTATTTATGATCAGAGTATACAATGATCACTGCATTAAGGAGAAGAGACAGGACTTGGCCGATGCCCAAATGCCTGAATTGACCAAGTTGGCATATATGATCGAGCTGTACTTCGCCAAGCTGTCAGAGAAGAGAAACTCTGAAACGGAGTTTATTATTCATCAGCTACTGCGTATCGCATGTACATTTGACTTTGGAGACGAGATTGGGCGAAGAAAGACTCTGGGACTCATGCGAGACGTGCTCTACAACCAAGAAATCAGTGACGACTTAGTACAGAAGTGTGTCGAAGTCATCAAGAAGATCTCTATCAATGAACGGGATTTTGCGTTGACATGCCTGGAAATTATTTCAGATCTGACTGAAGGCCAAGGGAAAGAAGAAGAGGAAGAACCTGCTCCTCCACCAAGGCGACGAAGCAAACGACACCGATCTGAGTTGGATGAAGAGGAAGAGGAAGCCGATTCGTTCCATTCTGCGACATCTAGTGTCAACAATGTCACTTCTGCTGATGCTAGTCGGTTGGAGGAGCAGGCCATGCACTACTACAAGTGCCTTGTGATTGCCCAGTGCGTACTAGAGCTTGCAGAACAGCCATTAGACTCAAACATCCAGCTTAAGAATATGGTGGATGGTATAGTACTTGGTGCTATAAATCATCCTGGTGGACCCATCAAGGAGAAGGCTTTACGTTGCCTGGGGCTAGCATGCCTGTTATCTCGTGACATGACCACACAATACTTCTCCAGTTTCTATGTATCTGCTAAGGAGAGCGATAATCTACGATACCTCATGTTGCAAGTTATTACTGATATTCTAGTAGTATATGGAACCAGTGTGGTGCCAGCTGAGGTGGAGATCACTCATTTGTACCAGTTGTACAAACAGTGTGCACAAGATGAGGAAGACGCTGACTTGCAAACACTCGCAGCTGAAGCACTATGCAAACTTTTGCTAGGTGAGATATTTACTGACAAGAGTTTATTGCAGGTATTGCTGTCATTGTACTACCAGAACAGCTCAGATAAGCAGGGAGCAGTTAAGCAGATTCTGAGCTTCTGCCTACCTGTGTACTGCTTTTCCTCGGTAGACAACCAGAGCCGACTGGGCCAGGTTGTTGTACCCAGTTTAAAGCTGCTGGCAGAGAATTATGACAGTGACGAAGAGGTAATCACGCCAACACAGGCCATGCAGCAACTGGTGGACTGGACCGACCCTCGCCGAGTCGTTGGCAAGGACGCTGAGGTTGCACGAACGTCAATGGTTCACGTGGAGATGGCCAAGAACATTCTTGCTCGATTGAAGATTACGTACTCACGAGATGAGCGAAAGGCCCTGTGTGGAGCTCTCAGCAAGCTATACCTGCCGGGCAATGTAAGTGTTCAAGTGTATGGGGAGATGCGTGAGCAGATCCAGGCGATTGCCGGAGCTAAGATTGTCACGGAAGCACTGCTAAATAACCAGCTGGGTAGGTTTGATGCTACGCTGGAGAAACTTTGCCATGAAGCCGCCAACTTAGTGGAAGTAGTGGCTGATGATGCTGATATTTCAGCAGCCAGCACTAGCACCGCAGTCAGCACAGCAGTGAGCACCAGTGATAGCGCCAACGCGTCTCGACAGAGCGTGAATCTTGGCGCATAAACATTGATCTGTACAACAAGTATTTATATCAGCTAGAGAAATGTATAATAATGAGGTGGTAACACAGCTATTCGTTAGAACGCACTAGCACTAGTTGGGGTCTCACTGACTTCTGGATCAAAGCCTATCAGACGGAAAGCTAGGTGGATGTTGCGGATAGAGCCCGGAGACTTGGCTTACTGACTCCACATTCTAACGAAATGCAAATTACATCTGCTTGGGTATATTCTGTATGCTCTGGTAGTCTGTCCATTACCGCTTTGACGCTCCTTTGTGCTGCACAATCTCTGGTGCACCATAACATGAAGGTCGGATGATGAACAGCTGAGCATGCGCAGCACCAGCGGTGAACAATACCGATCCGATAAAACCTGGTAAACCGTTTACGGTATATTTCAATGAATAGAGCTTTTACATGACTAGAATGTAATTTTTTGCCGTATTTGCAGACCCAGTTGGTAACCACTGTTCCTGATCATTCTCGAGCGGCCCCGTTCATCCCCCCCATGGCCCGCCGCAAGGGGGTCGTATCCGTCGTTTGGGATAAACGAGGCTGGAAATCGCCTCGAGCTATAAAAGTTGGCGGTGCCTCGACATGACATGGCCTCACCCACCACTGTGTTCAACCACCACATACCGATAATAAGAACAAAATGGCTACTAAACTCGCTAAGAAGGACTACAAGGCTGATGCCGACTTCGCCAAGGCCATGCACGGCAGCGGCGAGAAGGGCGGTTTCAGTGCTGTTCTGAACAAGAACAGAGATGCCCATGATGCTGCTGTTGAGGGTTATTTCAAGCACTGGGACGGAAAGGGTCCCAAGCAGGAATCCGAACAGGACAAGCAGGATCGTCTGGACGATTATGCCAACCTGACCAAGCACTACTATAACCTGGTGACTGACTTTTACGAGTATGGCTGGGGCTCTTCGTTCCACTTTTCTCGATACTACCCTGGCGAGCCTTTCAGACAGGCCAGTGCTCGACATGAACATTATCTGGCTTCTAAGATCGGCATCACCGAGGACATGAAGGTGCTCGATGTTGGCTGCGGTGTCGGTGGCCCTGCCCGAGAAATATTCCGATTCACCAATGCCTCCATCACCGGCTTGAACAACAATGACTACCAGATCTCTCGAGGCAATTCTACCGCTAAGAAGCTGGGCATTGATAATAAGCTCAAGTTCGTTAAGGGTGATTTCATGCAAATGGACTTTGAGGACAACTCCTTTGACGCTGTGTATGCCATTGAGGCCACAGTCCATGCTCCTTCTCTCGAGGGTGTCTATGGTGAGATTTACCGAGTCCTCAAGCCCGGCGGAAAGTTTGGTGTCTACGAGTGGGTTCTGACCGATGACTACGACGAGAGCAATACCCGCCACCGAGAGATTGCCTACGGTATTGAGATTGGTGATGGCATCCCCAAGATGTTCAAGAGTGAGGTTGCTGAGAAGGCTCTCAAGGCTGTCGGCTTCAAGATCCTGGAGGCCCGAGACATGGCTCAGTGCGGTGATAAAATCCCCTGGTACTACCCTTTGACCGGTGACTGGAAGTATATTCAAACCTTCGGAGACATTTTGACTTTTGCTCGAACCTCTAAGTTTGGTCGATGGGTCACCATGGAGGGTACTGGTCTGCTGGAGAAGATTGGTATTGCCCCCAAGGGTTCCAAGAAGGTCACTATTGCTCTGGAAGAGGCTGCTGTTCATCTTGTTAATGGTGCCAAGGAGAACCTATTTACCCCGATGATGTTGTATGTGGTTGAGAAGCCTCTTAATTAACAAGACACTAATCCTTCCTTGATTTGGATGGACCGTTACCTGAAAAATTAGTATTTTTTGTCAATAGTACATATTTAATGTAAATTAGAGTTCGGATCGGTATTTTTTGACAGCGGAAACGCGAGTGGTGCTTCAGGATCAATCGGCTTGCATCCAGTCGCGGTCAAACGTGGTGACAGGTTCGCCAAATTTCAGCTGTCGCACAGCCGTACGATTGGATCCTGACGATAACTTTAAATTGCTAGCTCGTCGTCTCGAAATGAAGGTCAAGTTAGTACAGAAATGAAGACAAGCAATGACAATAGATATGCCTCTAGATGTGTCAAATCAATTGATACTGGGCGGGATACTTGAGGAAAGTATATGATCATCTACGAAGAGCTGCAGCTCACCTCGGTCGAATCTCGGTAATCTCGGTGGTCGCGTGCGAGCGGCGGAGCTCGGTGTACAACGAGTCATAAACATCTTTATTCAGCATTTGCAGAAATGATATTGAGTGAGAAAATAGCTTGAGTGAGTTTAGTTCTGGCGTGAATCGTGTATAGTTCATTCGGCCACAGACGTCTGCCGAACAAGCAAGCATCCGCTTCCTATAGTGTGATAGACCAACAAATGTACGAAATTTACAGCATTATTACAGTTTCCCCAGATTTTCAAGGGCTCTGGACTAGAAAGTCACACAAAATATCTACCTCATGGCTTTTTTCTACATTTAGCTGGCTCTGCCCTGTATTTCGCTCAGCTACACAAGGCAGTTTGCAGCGGAGGGTATGGCCAATGACAGCACTGCCAAATGGAGGTGCCGGAAACGTTCAGGCACTGGCAAGCACCCAGGACAGCGGAGCAAGCAGAGCAACGGAGATTCCCAGATTCCCACACTCAACAGAGGTCAAAATAAAAAGATTACTGTATCATCAGGCACCTAATTGTGTTTATTTCGCTCTTCTTCTCTGCAGCATCTGCGTTCCGCTGCTTCCCTCCTCTTTGCCAAGTGTGCACAGCCGTACGCTGGGCACGCTGGCTTCACAGAGTCATTCAAATCAAACAACTGACCACCATCTCCTCCATTGCTCCGAAACATGGATCTGGCGACGATCGGCGCCAGCGTGTACGTATTTCATTGGTAATTTAGCATTAAGAATACTCTCTAACTGCTAGTGTTGGCTCTGTCGGCAGCAAAATAGCGTTTTATCCTCGTAGGTATCCCCGATCCCCCGGTCTCGGTCCACCCGCTAACTTGTCGGCTAGTTGACACCATCCGAACTCTGCAGCAAACCTCCACCAACTTCAGTTATGTTCTGCCGTTTCGAAAGTACTTTGCTGGCCTCGGTCCTTCTATAGCCATCACCACACCTGCGTTCACAATTTATCTGGTGGCCTATCGTCAGACCAAGAAGGAACTCACACCGTACCTGGGCGACTCCTCCTTTACAAACTACTTTCTCAGTGGTGCTGCTGCTGAGGTGGCTTCCAGCTTTGTTTGGACTCCGATGGAAGTTCTAAAGGGCCGTATGCAGATTTCGCAAGGTGCCAGTCAAACTGGGGCCGATATGGTCCGCAAGATATATGCCAAGGAAGGCTTCAAAGGCTTTTTCCGCGGCTACTGGATGGGCGTGGCTGTTTTCTTACCTCACTCCGTCGTGTGGTGGACTACTTATGAGACACTGAAGAACAAGTTTGTTGATAAGGTTGGCGAGAAGAACATGGGTGCTCTACAATACGGCGCCTCATCCGCCGGTGCGTCTACTGCTGCATGTACCATCTCCAACTTCCTGGATGTTGTGAAGACAAGACAACAGCTTGCTGTAGCAGATGAGATTTCATCTATACGGCCGTCTGATGCGCAGGGTGTTGTCGAGGTCGCAAAAAACCTTATCAAAGAGGTCGGTTTGTTTAGAGCTCTGCTAAAGGGCCTCCACATAAGACTACTGCTGACAGTACCATCGGGCTGTCTTACAATGATCTTAGTGGAAAGTATAAAGCCTGATCTGCCACAACCAGTTCCTGGGATGGAAACTCATGAATAGTGCATTTTCGTGCAGTCATGGAATAGTACACCGAACCAGCATGTAAAACAGCACCAACCGCACCTTTACGAGAAACACGAAAATATACAAGAAAGGTTTGACGCGACTGAGACTATATGTCGCTCATCAGATGGCTGGCTTTCAGATAGCAAAATTGGCCATCTTGTACACTTATCATTGTTCTAGGCTCCGCTTTAATACCGAACAGCTTTTTAGAAGCTGCTGGTACAGTCTTTTAAGACTTCATCACTTTCACATTTGTACCATACTACCTTCATCATGCCTTTTGTCATACTTTCGACTGGAATGACAGTTCCATCTATAGATTTACTCAGTGACAACCATTAATGAACTATCAGGCAATGGTATTGAATGGCCTCCGCTTCCAGGTCAGATTTTTAGAACATGCATTTTTCATTCTATTTCGCTCATGCATCTCGGCACCCGTTATCAGTTTACATTTTCTGTTGCCGCAGCTAGGAACTCCCAGTTGGACTGCTGCCAAGGTGCTAAGAAGACTCCCATCTGGGCTCCGTCAATGTTACGCTTCCCTTCAACATAAGCGGTTCCTAGCTCAGCGGCTGTGACTGTCGTACCTTTTGCAACTTGTAATGCCATATTTCGGTCAATTTCCCTCCATGCCATGCAGTTTGTGGGCCAAGTCATAACACTATTCTGCCAGGGGCCGTCATTCTTTTTCAACAGCGATAGTACCTCTGGTACTCTGTTTTCTCGATCTTTCTCCAGTTCGGTGAGCGGAAGTTTTTCTAGCTCTTCTTCTGCAGCATCCTGTAGCTCTTTGTTACCAAACAGGCCAATAATTCCCAAGAGGATAGTGACCTTAACAGGGGCAGAACCTTCAACATTAATGCTACCATATAGCTGTTCAATTGCTACCTCTCGTTCGCTTTCTCCTCCATGCGCCCATAGAACCTGTACAAGCAGAACAATAACATCAGAGTCTTCGCCAGTGATTTCCAATGCTCGTTTGAAGTACTCAATACTCTCATCAAATTGGCTTAAGAAGAAAGTAGCAAGACCTGCCGTCAGTAGTGATGAAAGCAGGTAGTCTGCCATATTCTCAGACTCATCTAAAGCAACACCGATGGCCGTCTCGGCTTCGCTGAGAGCTTGTTCAAATTTCCGACTGCCAAGGTAGAGTCTAGCCAGCTGTGACTTGGCAGCTGCAAATCGTCCGACATCTTCCTCCAGACCGGATCTCTCATACCGCTTTTCAATAACCTCCACTAAATGACTAATATAAACGGCTGCATATTCATAGTTTCCGTCACGTTCAAGCAGGGAGCCCTGAGTGCATAGGCCGATCTCATTATCAGGCTGTAACTTCAGTAGCTTCTCCAATCCAAGAATGCCCTTGTCCAGGTCCTGTCTATAGCCTTTGACAATGCTTCGAGATGCATTTTCTTCGTAAACTGAAACACCAAAGGCCAGCTTCGACAAGGCATTATTACCTCTAGAAAGTAAGAAGCTATGCTCAAAGTATTTGCGCGCCGTTTCACTCTCGCCAGCAGAAAATTTTGCCAAAGCCAGCCCCAGCCACGAAGCTGCATTTTCAGGGTCAATACTTTGTACCCTCTCAAATGCTTGTGACGCCAGCTCAATGTCATCTCTGCTGAGATACAGGGCTGCCAAGTTGCCCCAGACTTCAGGTTGATTCTCATTAAATCGTAGAGACCTAATGAAACAATGTTGAGCGACTCTGGCATTTACAAATGCCGATGCAATACCATATGTGTTCCAATATCCTGCATTACGGGGCTCCAATTGTATGGCTGTTCTGAGATAGTCAATCGAATCATCCAAGTATTCTTTGCTCTTACCAGTCTCATCCCAGTTATGAGCCTTGAGGTAACACAAACCAAGATTATATGCAGCAAGAGCTTTACTAGACTTTTTCTCGTCAGAGGCTGCTTCAGCAAAGAGGGATGCCTGGATCATTGAGTTGAGGAGTACGTCTTTGGCATCCTCAGTTTCGTCCATCATAGTCACATCAGCTATGCCACTATGAATATTGGCACCAGCCACTAGAAGGCTCTTTATTGTAGCAAATGGAGCATTCTGGCTATTAGATCCAATCTGAATGAACAACTCAATTGCTCCGGCAATGCATCTCCAGATGTTCTGGGTAGTAATGTTGCCTCCAGAGACGATCTGGAGTGCAAGATCAAGAGCCTCGGTAACGTTTGCAGCCGCTGCTCCATAAAAGTCTCTAGCAAAATAATATTTTGCCGACTGAATAAAAGTTTCTAAAAGGCTGGATTGTACTTTGAGCAAATCATCGCCTTTCAAGAAGGAAAGAATCTCTTTCAAGCTGGTAATAGCAGACGAAAACTGAAACATCTCTTTTTGAACCAGAGCCAGCTGGAACTTGGCAATCCACATAGTACCATCTAAAGATGCTGCTCGCTCAAATGCCTTTGAACCAGCTACATACCGGCCACTGTGTACATACGATTCTCCTAAGCCCACCCAGGATGCTGTATCCTTGGAGTTCATTCTCAGAGCTTTCTGAAAATGAGAAACTGCTTTTCCATACTCTTTGTGGTTAATTTCGACAACACCCAGAGCGCGATACGGCCAGCTTGCTTCACCGCTTCCAAGTCGGATTTTGTCTGACGAAGCGACTCGGGTAGCCACAACTTCAACCATATCCCATTCGGATTTTGACGAAAACTCAATAGCCAACTTTTCTGCCGCTTCGATCTCCCCAGAATCCAGTTCAAACGCCTTGTAGTAGCATTTAGTTGCACGAGACTGGTCGTTTGCAACCTCGCTATAGTAATTTCCAAGGGAGGTATAGGCTGGTCCATAGTTGGGATTCTCCTGCAGTGTTTTAACGTAATACTCAAAAGCCTTGGTGTGGTCTCGTATTTCATTCCAACTGTTGCCGATCTCCCATAAAATAGAAGATCTGAATTCAGTCGAAACTAAGTCTGTACGCTGGATATTTTCCAGACACTTTTGCAATCCCTCACGGCCCTCTTCGCCGTAGCCCTCACGCAGTAAACAGATAGAATACTCAAATACAACCTGATAGTTATTTGGGTATGCTTCGACTGCTTCTTTCAGCAGCTTATGGGCTTGTTGCAGTTTTCCTCGTTCTCTCAGAATCAAGCCTTTACCTATTTTAGCCTCGATGTTGTCAGCATCAGCTTTCAGAACAGTGCTAAAAATGCCCTCAGCCAAGTCATGATTTTTAGGTGCCTCATAATAAATATAGGAACTGGCAAGAATGATTGAAAAATGCAAGCGGGAGTTTGGCAGCTTTACCAAGCATTCTGACTCTATACGTTTCAAAGCTGCCAGTCCTTTTTGAGCTACATCTACAGCAGTCTCATACTCGTGACTCCTCAGATAAAATTCTCCAACAATTCTAAAAGGTAGAATATCATCGGAGTTGATATCGAACCCCTCGGCTAGATACTCCAATACAGTGGACTCAGACCACAAACTGAACTCTTTCTCATCCTTTTTCTTATTTTGATGGGTCCGACGTTTCTTTCTGCGCTTATTCTGCTTCTTTTCTTTCTCTTCTAGTTCTGGGTCGCCGCTTGATTCTTCTTCTGGGGCTTCAGAGGCATCTCCTTCTATTGTGGCTTCCTTATCGTCGGTGACAATAGGGAAAGGGGAGAATTTTGAGTGTAAAAAGCCTTCAAGTACTTTTGCAGTTCCCTCTTGGTCAAATTGCTTAATATAAAAACAAAGCTCCTCAAATGAGAGATCACCTAAATTTTTAGGGTCTTGCCAGTTAATACCGCAGGTCCACGCTTCCGGGACTTTAGCCCTGATAAGCATGATTCCGGAAATAAGGTCTACCACCTTGTCGTGGTATTCCTGCTTTTTTTGTTTTTCCTTTGCAGGGCATGTTTTCAGCAGCTGGAGGTTGTAAGCAAACAGTTTTGCTTCTGCAGCTCTTCTGACAGCATCATCCTGCGAGAAGTCCATCATGTCCTGGTATAGAGCAGGCAAATCGCTTGTACTCATTATTGCGTACTTGTTTTTATTAGCCACAGCTTTGGAGATATCAATACGTTTTTCGTCTGTCTTGAAAGCTTTTGATTCTTCCTGCTCAAGTATGTCGATGAGGCGGCCAACCACAGTGGGAGCATCTACAACGTGAGACTGAAGAATGTCATAGATGGGTGATCCTGGGAGCTGTAATTTAAGAAAGTATACTCGCTCAGCTTTGTTGACTTTTTTGTGTTTGATGAGCTTTTGCGTGCGAATCAGAGCAGTTCTGGCTGATTCAATATCATCGTTTGATTCGGCGCACTTGACGAGTCCAACAAATGCTTCCAAATAGCCAGCCCAGTCCTCTATTCGCTCATATAGCGCCAGAAGACCTTTCCAAGCAACGACCTGGTCGGGCTTCTCTGCGATGGCCCGCTTATAGCTATGAACTGAGTCAGTAGTTTTGCCAAGAATGTCTAGGGCCTTTCCTTTGAACAACAGCGCATTGAAATTGTTGGGCTCCTCCTCAAGGACATCATTAGAGAACTCCAACGCATTTTCAAAGTCCTCTTTGAGCAGGGCCTCCTTGGCAGCCTTCAAGCTGCTCTTTATGAAGCTCATAGGGAGATCAATGGTGAGTAGGGTGGGAGTTGGTGAGCACAGCGAAAATGAAGATGTGCGGAAAGGAGCTGTGTGTATAGCTGTAATGTGTTATTCAACACCCTGAATTGGAGCCGATCCGTGGGCTTCCCAGAAATTAAAAGATATTAGATATATTATTCATTTCATATTATTCTATGAAATTTGACTACAGTACGCAGCGCTGTTATGTAGCTTCTGCTGCTGTCGGCTCTTCTGCTGTACACAAAGGGTCGTGTACCCAGTTTAGCTGAGCTAAGCCAGCTACCTGCGAGCAGCAGTGATAACAGGTCTCACGCTGGAGCGTAGTACGATAACGCAGCACCCTGCAGTCCGTGGAGAACATCAACATCAGAGTACTACACAATTTTCTTCTGCGCTCTTTATAACCAGAAATCTCCGTTTTCTTCGCTACAGTGCAGCATAGCCGATTCTCTCTTATCGGCCCGGTACAAGCCTGCTGCGCTTTCATTCAGCGTTCCCCGGACGACTCCGGCATGGCGGTGTTCAGCCTTACGATGACGGTATCGGGCGTCAGCATTCACTAGCATGAATACCATCCACCGTTGTGATCGCAGCTTAAACAACCCAATACGCTCTCAGCAAAATAACACCAGAAAAGGTACATATCTGCCCAGCTCGTCTCGTGATATCGCATCTCTCAGTTCCCTGCTTTACCCTTGCTGCTCGTGACCAACTCTTCCCTATCGAGCTGAGAACGCTGTGTTGGGAAAACCCCCTACGTATCTTCGCTGCCTTACTTCAATCCAACTCCCTACACACTACATAGCGGTGTAGCGTTTGACTTGGAGGCTACTATCACCAACACGCCGCCACCGTCACAACCCGTCTATTTATTGCTCTATTTATTTATTAGCAGTTGCACTATAGAGTCGCTTATCTTGCCAGTCTGCTGCTGCTGCTACTTTAGTCTGTAAATTTTTGGCCCGCACAAGCACATCGTTCGGCGGCTCGCCGCTCAGCTTGATCTGCTGCTCTGCATACACAACCCCGTTTGCTGCACGTTTGGTTCTAATTAGCGTCACCGGGAAGTTGTTGCCATGTCTCTTGATCAGGCTCGACTGAGCAAGCTGAATCAGATTGTTCAGGTATGTCAAACTACCCCGGCCTGTTGATTCTGTTGATGCTGTTATCCTTGCCCACCACCAGCCAACGGATCCACCCATGTATCGTCTTTCGCTAACCCTACAAAGAATTTCTTTCCCAAAACTGTCCAGATTATTGCAGGTTCGCGTGTTACTGCGCCGCCGGCCTACAGTCGTGGGTCGAATCAGCCTAAAATCAACAAATGGGTATGTCTTCCACGGTGCTTATCTCCCCCAACCGAGATAGCTGGTCTTTCCTTCTCCACCCCGCTAACATTGCAGTTTAACTTGGAAATCGAAGAATCGGACATTTTTAAAGACGATCTCAGGCTCTGGAGAAACACAGATGTAACTTCTGCAGCCACTGCGCCTCTGGTTGTCGAGACATATCTTGATTTACGCAACTTGTCTCCACAACAGGTGCCCATTCTCGTCGAACATGGCAAATCATTCAGTGCTACCAAAGGCGCCCGTCGAAATGAGATTGTACTGGAGCGCTGGATCATTGAATTTGTATCTGCTCCACCATTCTCTGAGAAGCCTGGGGTCAACTCCGACATACCAATCATTTACAAGAAGGCCATCATCCTCCTTAGATCTCTCTATGCATATACAAGGCTTATGCCTGGCTGGAAATTGCAGCGCAAGTTGTCCAAATCAAAGCTTAGCATATCCCCTCTCTCGGTAGGCTGCCGCGTTCTCAACGGACAGCAACCCATCTCATCTCGTGGTCGGGTCGGCCTAACCAAAAACATCTCTAATACCAATGCTCCCCATTTGGAGTCTTTTGCATTCCACGACATTGCGACTCCGTACGGCTCTATCAAGGTCACTGTATCTTACCGTTCTAATTGTGATTTTCGTGTGAGCGATTCGGAGGCTTTGCTCAGCACCCAGTTTCTGGATCTCGATGACCAGCAGCAGGAGTCTCAGGAAAGTCTACGACGGCGAGAGTCTCTTTCATCTAGCTCTAAGACTCCAGCTGAAGCCCCCTTATCAGCATACAGGCCAGCCTCTCTCCGGACTGGTAGCAATGAGAGTACCAGCATTCAGCGTGATAGCTCCACCGGGCTTCCGCAACAAAACTCGCAACGCCGTGGTAGTGCACGAACGCCAGATTCCCCACGCACCAATGCTGTGATGGCCCCATCGCCCAGCAACTCTGCAAGTCGCCCATCTGTTTCGTTTGTGCAGCCGTTCAAATCCCCATCACTCGCAGCCTCGCCTAACGAAAGTAATGCTTCGCCTAGAGCAACCTCCTTCACCCGCATTCCTTCCAATAGTTCAGTTGCTGCTCTGAGAATACCAGCAAGTCAGCCGCCAACTCATGCTAGACGAGATTCGGCCATCTCTGCTAACGATTTCGCCATCGCTTCTTCTGCATCCAGTTCTTCCACCCGCGGCGATTCGCCGCTGAGACGCTATTCTAGCAGCTTTGGTCAGCGGGGCCAGTGGCCCCGTTCAGGATCGATAAGTAGTGCTCACAGTCGGTCCAGACCTCAGTCGTTTATTGAGAGTTCTTCTGTGAACAGTAATAGCTCACTGTCCATGGAGCCTGGCTCTGGGATCTACCTCCCAAATCAGGATTTGGGTGACTTTGTGAAAATGGTAGATTACAGTGCTGGGCTCTTTGATCCTGGACGAAGAAGTCAGAGTCTTAGCAGTAGTGGTGAAGAAGGAGGCACTTCTAGAATACTCTCTCTCTCCCCAATGTCTAGTGGACTAGTTGGTACAAGGCTATCGGATAAGAGCCCCTCGTCAACCTCTACTAAGGAGTCCCTTAGTGGCTCTAAGAACCCCTTGAGCAGGTTCCAACAGCTGAGAAGTAGCCATGCTGTCCTTTCAGAGTCGCTACAGTCTTCGGTATATGCTAGCCGACCTGAATCTGGTGGCACACCTCCTTATTCGTCTTCATCTCCACATGCTAGTGCAAGAGGTTCATTTTCTGGTGCTGTCGGTTCTCTGGGAGGAACCTCTGCTGCTTCTGCACATACTCCAGTGATTCCTTCTCGACTGAGCGAGGCCGTTTCTGTTAATGGTGATAATCAAGATGGTGCTGAGGGAGGTGCTCGCGGTGTTGACATTGAAAGAAGAGCTTCTGGTCCCAGTGAAACGATAAGTAGCTCTGCTAGAGTTGATCCTGTGGATATCAACTCATCTACTCAGCATAGACTTGGCAGTGCTTACCGCTCGCGCAGAAAGTCATCTAGCTACTCGCGACCTCGTAACCATGATGACTTGTACGATTTGGATCGGGGTGTCCCTACAACTGCACCGGCGGCAACTAGAACATCTAGGCCGCCTTCGCAGCACAGAGGATCGCAGGGTGCTCGAGCGCGGTCGCGCTCGCGTCTGTCTATTTCCGGCAGAAACAAATATCAAGATGACGATCTGGGCCGAGAAGAAGATGATGATGACCTGTTGTTTGCCATGAGCGATATGCATTTAGCCAAAGGAGCTTTGGAGGAAGAGCGAAATCCGTTTGACGACTGGAAGGAGCGTCACTAAGATGGGGGCATATAATTATAATAGGCAGCGGTCTTCTCCACTGAATTCAATGATAGGATGTTTATTTTTTAAAAACTTGATAAAAAAAAGTAAATTTAAGAAAAGCACGTATTTATTCATTTCATGTAAAGTATGAGTATCAAAGTGGGTGTCATAGGTATGATGTGGGGTTATTTATCTGACAGCATCTCCGTCTGAGTACACTGAGAAGCTTGACGATAGTTAGAAAAGAACGATTGAAAGGAGCCTTGCACAATACCGCAACAGCTCATGTTCGTGGAATCAGCGACTGGTAGAAAAAAAAGGAATGGCGTCACGGACAAGATTCGAACTTGCGCGGGCAGAACCCACTTCCTTAGCAGGGAAGCGCCTTAACCACTCGGCCACCGGGACAAATTTACGTTAAAAAGCCACTTTCACAGTGGATATGCTAAGAGGCCGATTTAAGGTTTTATTAAATAGGAAATATTACTAATAATATTAAATGAAGTAAATTAATCCAATACAGATCGATGAGCAAAAAGGGCCAAAAATAGCAACCTGCAGGGTTCATAGTCTACTTAGCACTGAAGAATATTAAGAGAAGATCATCTTAGTATTATATATGTGAGCCTCAAATCGACATTGTCAGAATAAAACTGCTGTACGAGGCAGCCACAATTTAGTGACGTTACATCACTGCATTGATTGAACCTTTTTGAGCTGATTTGGTAACCACGACGTTGAATGCGATGAGACAATTTTACCCGGCCGAGTAGAACAGTTCTTCGGAAATATATGCGACCTGCCTAGAAATCGACGAATGAATATTCGGTATAAGGCTGATGACGAATAACTCTTCGAGTATCTGGTCTACCTATTGAAGCGTCTACTGCTGGTTGTGAAGAGTATATGTGTGTTAGATCGAATAGTTTGCTCTAGCTCGAAACCACTATGTGATGGCTAGTTTATGTCAGCAGCTACAATCTACTACCCCGTTGCTGTTGTTGTTGCTATTGTTGTCTGTGCAGGGGCTGTTTTGTATGAAACGGGCAGATATCAGCAGGGCATGGGCTGGGCATTAGGACAAACGCTAATGAGTCTTTTGCTTATAGGGACCCCCAAATCTTAATAGCAGTGTTAAACTTTATAAGCTATGTCGATTTGAGTATATAATAGTTGGTGAACGGCATCAGCATCGGTGATGCAAGGGTTGACATGAGTATGATAACAATAGTCGACTGTTTGGAATAGTAACATGAAGTTCTCCTCGAATACTGCTATGCATACTACATTAGCTTATAGTAGAAAATAAAAAATCCATAAAGAAAATGCACGGCTGGAGCTGCACTGTTTGTTGTCTGACACTTAGATAGTGGCCGCTCCTCTGGTTGCCTTCTAAGGAATCTCCCAACCTTCATCTTACCTTCTTACTGTCAACCGAACCGAACATCAGAACTCAGCCGGTAGAGAGTTCCGTCCGGTCTACTAGTATTGGCGATATCTTTTTGCAACATTTACAGCTATTTGATTTTCTAATAATTTTTCTTTATCTGCCACACTGAAGACTCTATCAAGAAAGTAATTTGCAATGACTGACCACGCCCAAGCCCAGGTCATGCCTTCCCTCGAAGGCTCGCATAGTGGCCGAATTGGACGTTATCAGATTATCAAGACTCTTGGCGAGGGTTCTTTTGGCAAGGTGAAACGTAGGTAGAACTGAGTGTGGGAATGCTTGAAAAGCTATGTGTTCTAACTTTTAGTTGCATACCACTTGGCCACGAATCAAAAAGTGGCTCTGAAGATTATCAATAGAAAGACCCTAGCCAAATCAGATATGCAGGGTAGAGTTGAGAGAGAGATTTCTTATTTGAGACTTCTTCGACATCCTCATATTATCAAGCTTTATGATGTTATCAAGTCCAAGGATGAAATTATTATGGTCATAGAGTTTGCTGGCAAAGAGCTGTTTGACTACATTGTTCAAAACACCCGGCTGCCAGAAGATGAGGCGAGACGTTTTTTTCAGCAGATTATTTCTGCTGTTGAATATTGTCATCGGCACAAAATTGTTCATCGTGACTTGAAGCCTGAAAATCTGCTTCTTGACGATGATTTAAATGTTAAGATTGCTGATTTTGGTCTGTCAAACATTATGACCGATGGTAACTTCCTGAAGACATCTTGTGGTTCGCCAAATTATGCCGCACCCGAGGTCATCTCAGGTAAGCTCTATGCTGGCCCTGAAGTAGATGTCTGGTCTTGTGGTGTGATCTTGTATGTCATGCTCTCTGGTCGACTTCCGTTTGATGATGAGTTCATCCCTACCTTGTTCAAGAAGATCTCTGAAGGTGTATACTCTATTCCTGACTATTTTTCCCCTGGAGCCAAGCATTTATTGAAGAGAATGCTTGTTGTTAATCCCCTTCACAGAATCACAGTCCATGAAATTATGGAAGACCCGTGGTTCCGGGTTGGTATTGATCAATATTTATTGCCTACAGAGATGCAAGACCCTGCCACGAAGAGCACACCTTCAGGGGATGCAGAAGATGCTGCAGTATCGGAGACAGTTAACAGCGGTGAAATTGATGACAATATTGTTGGTACCTTGGGTAGAACTATGGGCTATGATAAGGAACAGGTCTACGAAGCCCTTCGTCAACCTCCAGATGAAGGTAACGATGAAATCCGTGATGCATATACACTCCTCAAGGACAACCATCAGCTGGTCACTTCAGGTGATGAGCATTTCAAGAAAGATAATTTTGATAAATATCTGAGTGAATCACAAGAAGTAGACTCAAAATCTCAGGTTGGTAGTAGGTCACGGTCTTCTTCTTCTACACAGCCTGCTCCTACTCCCCCTACCGCGGGTGGTAGTAACTTTGGTTATGGACGTGGCAATACCCCAACATTAACGTTTGGCAAAATGCGATATCCCTCTTTGCCTGGTATCCAAGATGGCGGAATAGCCACTCCAAATACTACCATTGCCGTGTTGCCAACATCTCTTTCTCCCTATCATCGGGCTAGCATGGCGGCTTTGGGTATCAACACCGCTTCCAAAAAGCTGAACCCTGTTTCCTCAAAGAAGTCTAAGATAAGATGGCATTTTGGAATTAGGTCCAGATCATATCCTCTTGATGTGATGGGTGAAATCTACCGGGCCCTGAAAAATCTTGGTGCAGAGTGGGCCAAGCCAACGGAAGATGGAGCATGGACAATTCATGTTAGATGGAGATGTGCACTCCCAAGTCAGTCGACCCCGAGCTCTTCTGCAACTAGCATTAATGAGGATTCAACAGAAGACCCCGGCTCCCCTATGCAGGAGGATGAGAAGATTGAGCTGCTGAAGATGAGAATCCAGCTTTATCAACTTGAGCCAAATAACTATTTGGTTGATTTCAAATTTGATGGATGGCAGCAGCTGGATGACAATAATGTTTTGAAGAAGCGCAATCGTGCAACAGAGTATGATTCCTTTTCAGCATATCCCTTTTTGCACCTTGCAACCAAGCTAATCATGGAGCTCGCAGTCAATTCTCAAGCATCATAGTCTATCTTTGGCGCACAAATATTTTTTCAACACCTACATTCATACTATAGTCATAAAAGGTAGAAACGGCTAGTTATTTTATCCATAAAGAGTTAGAACATCTTGAATAACAATTCTTGTTACCTTTTTGATGAATAACCGCTCGTTAAGCTCCTTAAATAAAGGAAGACCTTCTGATAATGGTTCATGTGGCTTAACAAACTGAAAAAGTGATAGGCCCTCCAATCCATCTCTAATGATTTGAATTACTTCTTCAGAAGTAAGGGCATCAATACCAGACGGGCCCTTGGCAAAATTTATCACTTGAAGCCAAGTACTACTAGCGGCAGAATTCGTAAGCTGCTTGTCATGCATCAGTTTGGAGTAATATTGGCAAACAGTCTCAATAACCTTGGCAGAAGCCGAGTTTTTCAATGAGTAAGAGTCTATAAATTTCGTCAGATCTGAAGAACTTTCGACAATTTTGTAATATAAGTCATCGTACTCGTCGTCACTGTACAAGAAAGAATCGCCATGAATAAGGCAGCCCGCAATAACGAGTGTCACCAAATCAGCACATTTTGATGCAGACACAGCGACATTTGTGGATGCACTGCTGTTCGAGTCAGTGGTTGGTAAATGCGTGTTCATAAAGCGAACAAGAGAAATGAGCGTCTTCCAGATATCTTTCCAGATGTAGTTGATTCGAGCCTTGCTCTTCTTCAACAAAATTAAAGCCTGAAATAGTGTCTCCAGGCAGAATGCGTACATTTCAAAGTCCATGCTTCTCTTCATGTTAAATCGGAGACAGACCTGAAGGCTATCTAGGATGCCCTCCAGCAAAGACCGGTTAGTGTGAACTGCGGTCAACTGTGGTGTTCGGTAATTAGCCAAACGGAACTGTGAAGTTCGTGTAGTAAGCAGCAGTTTACTGACAGAACCGGACGGCTCCTCTATCCATGTTCTCATTACAATCATAGCGAGCCGTGCATAAGACGCAGCCCTAACATCTCGAGCTTGGTCTTGAAACAGGTAGGAGCAAAGAGATATGAAGACCACAGATGGGGGTGCTATGCTTTTTAGGGAAATCTGCTTATCTGTGGGTGTCTTTTTCTTTTGTTGCGGAGTCTCACCCTTAGATTCAAGAAACTTGCGAGCAAACACCTTGTTAACATTAACAAACTCATAGGTGGCCAGTAACAAGGATATAGCAGGATGAGGAATTGTGATCGTTTCTGACGAGTCAGGCGCAGTCTTAGCTTTATCCTGGCCAGGATTTATTCCACCACCAGTAAGCCAATAGGTGAGAGATTCTAGGCCAGACATTCGGCTGTTAACTTCAGGCAAAGACTGGTACTGATTGAAGCATATTTCCCAGGCATGGCCGGAAGCCCTCGCAATTGCTTGCATTGACGCATCATCGACAAAGTCTGCAAGACGCACCTGATAGGGGCTGGTTCCTTCCAGTTTATCATAGCTAGCTAGTAAACCTAGTAGAGACATGGCATCCCCAATGTACAACTTGCAATCCGGGGAATTGATAAAATCGATAATGGCCCCAAAAATGTCTCTATATAAGAAACAGGATGCAAGGGAAGTGGTATGAGCGCCGCTGGCAATGACAGTAGTGGTCCTGATGGCGGAAACCCTAGTGTTGAGGCGGCCATTTGCATCGCCGATGATCTTGTTGATGGCATCCAAGAACCGAAAGAATATTTTATCAATGGACTCGAGGCCAGTGATAACAGTAATCACGTCAGAGCTGTAGCTCACAAAATTCTTTTGAAATATGCTTGTAAAAAATACGGATAGGATGTGCAGCGTGTTTTCTACCACGGTATCGTGCGAGCTTTCAAGCTCTTCCGTGGCATGCACAAACAGCTGGTGGGTCACTTCGCGACTTGCAAGTAACCTTTCTGGCGATAAGGCTTCAAATTCAGCAGCAAGAGCCGCTTTATTGCATCTCAATAGAAAAAACTCTGTCCAGTAGCTGTCTGGTTTACCCAAGCTACCACTGGCATCGGGCTAGAACGGTTAGTAGGCGGCGGGGCGGACTTGACTGGGTGTCAAAATCACAGGCTGTCCAGAGCAAGAGAATTGCAATGGCAGACGGTAAAAGAAATTGTACATACTTTGAACAAATCATCATAGAGTGCAAATACCTTTGGGCGCAAGTCACCTCTCTCCACTCTGACGAGCGGAGATACCTGAATAGCTGCCATCGCTTGGTGGGGTGGGATTCTTTCAAGATGGCTTGATCCCATTCGCGTTGACGTGGGCGGACAACTGATATGCATTAGTCATACTACTTAAACAGGATAACGCCTTTGCCTACTCCGCGACCGGCAGTCTGTTAGAAGAAAAAAGATACAATCAGTGGCTACAACCAGAATGACAAAGTAAATTTAAAATTCAAGAACTTCCCTAAATAAAGACGATACGGAATCAGTTCGGTATTTTCAGCTTTGTCTTGTCAAATCCACAGGCAGGCTGGTCTCGTTAGGCAAAAGTCTGAGCTATATAAAATCATATA
Source organism: Zygoascus sp. PK3305 (assembly GCA_023628935.1). Classification (NCBI taxonomy): domain Eukaryota; kingdom Fungi; phylum Ascomycota; class Dipodascomycetes; order Dipodascales; family Trichomonascaceae; genus Zygoascus; species Zygoascus sp. PK3305. The sequence continues at coordinate 1,121,551 of JAMAJS010000006.1, forward strand.
TATGTTATGTAATCAACAGAACCAGCACAGCAGCCAGAACTAGCTGGCCAGCCCCTACGCATAACAAGGCACAAAGCGAGAAGAGGCGGCTGGAAAGAAGAATATCAGATATCGATTTCTATGTATGCTAGACTTCAGACACTTGAACTATTCGGTCCTTCCTTTCAGCAGGTTCAACCCCTGTGCATTGCAGAGTCCTACTTTTTCGCGGTGGTCGTAGCAAGGAGCAGGTGCACATACATACACCAGAATATTGCCGTGTTTGGAAATCTGTGTTGATTAGAGCTAAAAAGCCTACACCAAAACAATAAACAAAACGGGTTCTTCCTCTCCTCCACCAAAACAACTACCGTTCACCGACCACAGCCATAGCCACAACCAACAAACGCACCTCACCCTACCCTTGTACATTCATTCGAAAGGACTCCATGGTTGTCGTTGTAGAATTGGATCAGACTGAGTCGCTGTCTCGCCAGCACCTGCGAGACGTAGCACATTTGGTACGCAAATCGCGGAAGACCGTTATTGTCACCGGCGCAGGTATCTCCTGCAATGCAGGTATACCAGTAAGTAACCACTATAGACTTGTCTTGAAGACAGCTCACAAGATCTGGTATTCTCTAACTGGTCTTTTAGGATTTCCGATCAGAGAATGGTCTTTATAATCTTGTTAAGAGTCGTTTCCCCGACGCTGTGATTAAGGGAAAAGATCTGTTCGATACCGTGCTCTTCAGTAACGAGAAATCTATCAAAGTATTCATGTCTTTCATGGCAGAACTCCGAAAATGCATTCTAGCTGCACGCAGTACCAAAACTCATGGATTCATTCGCAAGCTACAGGAAAAAAAGAAGCTTCTTCGATGCTATACCCAGAACATAGATGGCCTAGAAACCCAGCAGGGTCTGACAATTGGCATTCCCCGTCTCGGAAAAGACTTCAAAGCAACTCCTGTAGTTCCTCTACATGGTGATATTCATAGTCTGAGATGCATGCTCTGTGCCAGCCAGCATGACTGGACAGAAAGTCTGGAGGCACAGTTCCAGCTGGGAGAGGCCCCAGCCTGTCCGTCTTGCCAGGAAGCCCAAGATGAGAGAATAAAGTGCGGAAAGCGCATTACAGGAGTAGGCTGCCTGCGACCTGATATTGTGCTCTATGGTGAAGAGCATCCTGCCGGCGCAGAACTGGGACTGGCCATGTCAAAGGACATCAGGTCCAACCCGGATTTACTACTGATTATGGGAACGTCACTCAAAGTTGTAGGCATACGCAAACTGGTCAGGGATATGTCCAAAGCAGTTAAAGCACGAGGAGGTAAGGTTGTTTTGATCAATGCTACCGATATTGGCGTGAACCAAACTGCTTGGAAAGACGTGATCGACTATCATATCAAAGGAGACTGCGACTCTTGGGTAACTCAGCTCAAGTTGGATATTCCTGCATTTTTCCACCAACAGTCAGTAATACCCCAATTTATGAAATCAGCCAAGAAGCCGTCTTCTACAGCTTTGACGAAGTCCAATATGCCTTCACCGCCAAGTACCCCTCGCAAGAACAAAGAGAACGTTGCCCATTTTCTGGCAGGCACATCAAGTCCAACCTCTGATCTGGATGATGATAAGATATTGACTGCGCCTATGACTCCGCTGTCACAAAAAACTATGGATAGTGAAGACGATGTCAAATCTCCCCGCGTCCCCTTACAGGCAATCCAGAATAGCTCCTCAAAGAGACCTGCTGGTCTCTTGGACTTACCTTCTCAAAAGAGGTTCTTGGCTACTGTCTCTGACCCATATGTGTAATCTATCTGTACCTGTATTCTATGATGTATATTTATTTACTGCCTATGCCATTAGTTTCATACCGTGAGGTTCGGATAAACTAAATATCAGCCATTCTTGCTGGCAGTTGTTCTCGGTGTTCGAGTCTGGGCCGGTGCATACACAAAAGAAAGTTGGTTGTTGTACTTGTTTGAATATTATCCCATGAGGTAGACCTTTCGTCCCCTTGTCCCGATCCCCGTTCACCATCATGATATGATGGAGGCTGGTAAATCAACAACTCACCTGTTCAAAGCATCTCGACAGACGTTTCCAAGTCGTCTTTCTCAAGCGCTTCAACTTCGCTTTTATCAGCGAGCTTCCAATGGTGGTCTCCTTCTGCCAGAAACGCTGCAGCATGGTGTGCTTGCTTGCCAGAACTGTTATGCGGTGAGAGTGCCTGGAATGTCTTCAACAACACGAATTGGGTCCGGAGTAGATATGACACCTTCTGATACTTCTTTGATAGATGTATGTTATGAATGTCAGAGATGTTTGCATATTTCAAGGATGACAATCGACATCTCGGACTCAGTGTTGAGCCGGAGTTCAGCCAGTAGACCGCCAACAAACACGAGTGAAGCAACCTCGCGGACTAAATCATCTAAAAAGAGAGCCAAAAATAGAAAATTAAAATCTTCTTTAAATGGGCTCTTATCTCAAAAGCGTGAGGAATCGCCCAGCTCTGCATCTGCTCTCAACCTTGGCTCGTTTTTCAAACCACTTTAGGAGCAAAAAACCGATTGATATATAATAATAGATTAAAATTATGTTCTATATGGGCATACTAATGAAAAGAAATATAAAAATGAGGAGTTTCGCAAGTGCCAAAACGGCCATTCAAATTAGAGATAGTCATTGGCCGCTGCATTTCTTTCCTCCTCCTTTTAAACAAGTAACAATACAAGTCCCACCATGAAAGATGTACTGAGAATACTTGATGGACTCAGGCCATTTGCAGCATTTTCAGGTATGGGGAAATCACTGCTTCCAGGAAGGGTCTGGCTGGTAGGCTGAGCAACAGGGCAATTTGCGCCACCGCACAAGGCACCAGATGATGTTGATATAGTTGCCTGGCTGGTTTCCAGAGTACTAGAGCATTCTTCTCCAGAGCATGAAGGTTGAGGCGATGAAGGTGAAGTCTCCACAGAGTGGTTACACTGTTCACCGATGCAAGATCTAACAGATGCTGTGCCTGAAGGAGCGGGAATCTCAGAACACTCCTTGCCATTACACAAAGATGAGCCTGCAGTCTGGCTAGTTGCAGAAGTACCTGTCGTTCCATGAATAGGTGATGTGACAACCACACCAGTGCTGGGGATATAGACAGGGCCAGATGACTGGGTAGCTGTACCTTGGGTAACAGGTATTTTTGCACATTCATCACCCTGGCATTCAGCGGTAGAAATATACCGACTACTGGTCGGAGCGTCTGTACTAATAGACAATGATTGAGGTAGAACAGTAGTACCAGGACTGGACCCAGCACTAGATGGTCGAATAATATTTGCACTGGAAACTGATGACTGTGGCAAAACAGTCTCTCCCACAACAGAAGATTCAGGAACAATAGTTGTGGCAGGGAGACTAGTGTCAGGCATATGTGACTGAGGAATGACGGTTCCAGGTGCAGAAGTTTCAGATGCAACAGCAGTGCCAGGAACAGAGGAGCCAGGTATGACATTTTCCTGTGCAGAAGTCTGTGGTACAGGAACAACAAGACTAGTGCCACTATAAGGCTTGATGCACTCTTCACCACTACATTGAATAGTGGTGGCTGATTCACTACCGGAGGTAGGCTTATCTGTTCCTCTAGAAGAGGATCCAGGGATGATAGTCTCGCCGGGAGCTGATGATTGGGCAACGACTGTAGTACCGGGTGTAGATCCGGAAATAGAAGAGCCGGGAACAACGGTGGAACCAGGGACAACAGTAGATCCAGGAGTAGAAGATCCAGGTACAACGGTGCTGCCAGGTGTGGAAGATCCGGCGACAACGGTGCTGCCAGGTGTAGATGATCCAGGTACAACAGTAGATCCAGGAGTAGAAGATCCAGGTACAACGGCGGTGCCAGGAGTAGAAGATCCGGGGACAACGGTGGTACCAGGTGTAGAAGATCCAGGTACAACGGCGGTACCAGGTGTAGAAGATCCAGGTACAACGGTGGTGCCAGGAGTAGAAGATCCGGGAACAACGGTGGTACCAGGTGTAGAAGATCCGGGGACAACGGTGGTACCAGGTGTAGAAGATCCGGGAACAACGGTGGTACCAGGTGTAGATGATCCAGGTACAACAGTAGATCCAGGAGTAGAAGATCCAGGTACAACGGCGGTGCCAGGAGTAGAAGATCCGAGGACAACGGTGGTACCAGGTGTAGAAGATCCGGGGACAGCGGTGGTACCAGGAATAGAAGATCCAGATACAACGCTGGTGCCAGGAGTAGAAGATCCGGGGACAACGGTGGTACCAGGAATAGAAGATCCAGATACAACGCTGGTGCCAGGAGTAGAAGATCCGGGGACAACGCTGGTGCCAGGAGTAGAAGATCCGGGGACAACGCTGGTA